>CM046378.1:735152-750458 GCA_025413485.1 Ficus microcarpa
ACAGCAAAAATTTAAGGAGAAAGAGAACTTACGGATCTATCTTATAATTAAGATAAAGCATTGACATTGTCTGTCTGAAAGGTCGCATGTCAAGTTTGCCGTTGAAGTTGGTTTCTCTCTCCCCCTATCTTCAATTTGGCCCTTAGTGTTTTTTTTTTTTTTTTTTTGGTTTAATATGGCCTTAGTTTGATTGTTCTAATAGTTGCTATTGAATCGGGAGCAGTCACGGTATACAAGGGGGCGGGCATGTGTCTCCCTTCAATTTTTTTAATTCTAAATTTTGTGTCATATTTTCTTTTTAAATAGGTATATAATATCAGGGATCATTTTCTTTTGTCTCCACTCAAAAGTACTCTTTTCTCAAATGCGCGAACATAACACCTAAATTATTCTTATGTTTTAATACGATTATAACCAAGATTTGATTTTATTCGAATGACATTTTTACCTACAGGTGTGTATACCCACCATTAGAGGTGGATATGGAGATGGTACATCGGTATGGAGGCGGGCATGAAGGTTAAGATTAATCCCCCATATGGGTGTGGGGTGAGGGTAGAGAAAGCTTCCACATACCCGCATCCACCCCATTTATATTTATTACTATTAAATATATATTCATATGTTTATACATATAATTTAAATTTTTAGTGTTTTAGTTTTTTTTTTTTTTTTTTTTTTTTATGAATTTAGTTTGTAAAATTCTGGAATTTGGAATAATTTTAAGATTTCAATTTCATTTTCTATTATATTTGTGATTTTGTTCCTAAATTTTATGAAAGCTTCATTAAAATTTGTTTTGAGGGGTTTTTTTTAATCCTTAATAGATTAATAGATAGGGTATGAGTATAGCACCCCTAATAAAGATTATCTACCCCAGCACTCACATTAAATTAGACAGGTATGGTATGGTGGGTAAAAAGAGTGGCGGGTATAGGGGTGGAGGAAGCATATATACTCAGTCCCGTTCCATTACCATCCCTAGTTCTTTTTCTTCCTCCTAATTTATTTTTCAACTTTTCTGTATATTTTTTAAGCTTTTATTCATTTTTAAAGATTTATTCACTTTGCAATTATCAACAATGAAAATATTATTGCGTGTAAGTTTTTATTTATTAGCAAAAAGAATTATCTTTGAAAGAAAAAAAAAAAAAGCAATGATGCAAAATAAATAAAAGTGAAACTTATTTTTCAATTAAAAATTACAAACAACAAATCATGAGCTAGAAACCTCTGTCTTATATCATAAGACTAACACAATATTTCAAAACATAAATAAGATATACAGTTACTATTATATAGTACTAATATAAAGTTATTAGTTTAAAAAATTTTATCCTCGCGTGTGTGTTCCCGCTAGGATAAACTTTTGTATTGTGACTGATTGGAAGGATTTGGTATTATTCCTTCTTTTGCTTTTATTTTGAAACCCAACTGGTGAAATTTTATTTTAATCAACAATTGGTGACACTTTGAATGTAATTTGCTTATAAAATATGAAAGCATGTAGTACTATTTTAATTTTTTCACTCTAAATAGCATTTTGAATCTTTTTAAAAATGGTTAGATACTACATCAGCAAATCACAAACAGCAGATATATTCAGTTCTCTCGTATTCTTCTTCTTCTTACATGTATTTTTCTAATAAAATAAAAAAAAATATTTATATAATTGATGAATTAGTTACAATTAATTTACCAATTAAGTACATGGTGCAATTTTTTCCCCCCATCGTTACTTTAGCGTCGCAATGCCATGATACTTGAACATTATTAACTCAAGGCATTTTCTCTACCCCTACTTTCCCTTAAAGAAAAAAAAAAAAAAAAAAAAAAAACACACACACACAAAACAGGGACACCTTGGGTCCTTTCCTTTTTTTTTTTTTTTTTTTTGTAAGCAAGATTTTGTTTGAAATGAAAGAAGAAAATCTTACACAACATTTTTTTTTTTAAAGAAGAAAAAAGATCAAGACTAAAAGATCAAAACTTGTTTTACCCTAAAAGATCAAGACTAAAAGATCTTTTTAAAAAAAAAAAAAAAAAAAAAGATCAAGATTAAAGATCTTTTTTTTTTTTTTTTAAAGATCAACATTTTTTTTTAAAGAAGAAAAAAGATCAAAACTTGTTTTACCCTAGTTCAAACCCGTACTTGTCCGTTTATGTCAATAAAACGAATAAAACTATCAATACAACGAATAAAACTATCGTATTGGATTTCAATTTATATAACTCGCAGCCAAATTCTCTTAGAAGAGAATCGAATAGAAATGACGTTTTCTAAATTGTCTCTTAGAGATCTACGTGTTTCTCACACGCTTAAATCATTATCAAGATATAAAAAATCAAAAGTTTTGACATTTTCGATTGACTATGTACAATATCGTGGCAAGCATATAAGCCTAACTAATTAGATGATCATCACATCAAGATATTGAGTAAATAGTATATATGCCATGTGTACTACTAATAAAAAAGTGTACACATGTATTTACGTATAGGGCATGGTCAGGGATGGAGTCAAGAATTTAGGTTAGTAGGGACTATCAATGAAAATAAAAGATCAACAAAAAATTAACAACATTAATGTACTACAAAAATAATATTTTCATTATCAATGCTATAATACTGTATAATAGTTTGTATAATACTTTCATTATCAATGCTATTGAAGATATCTTTCTCACTACAAAAATAAATTACCTTTCATAAAGTGATCTCCCATTCTATTGTGTAGCCGATTCTTCACAAAATTCATAACAGAAAATACTCTCTCCACAGTAACAATGGCAACCGGCAAATTAATGCTAACGTCAAAAGCCGATATACTAATGAATATACATCATTTTTTCTTGTCTCAACCAATTTATGTTCAATGAATTGTCACCTAAATATTAGAATGAACTACTTTTATTATAATAAATGAATATTTACTTTTAGTGAGTGTAATGTATTTAACTATTAAACCTTTGCTCCTAAAAAATATCAAACCCTATTCTCTACAACATAATCGAAATATCAATTAAATAATTCAATTTCAACCATTTAAAAATTTAACTATGTATGGCCATATTTTAACCAAATGAAAGAGCCAAAAATAATAATAATAATAATAATAATAATAATAATAAATAAGAAGAGTGAAAAAAAATTAAAATAAAAAAGTTCAAAGGAAATCACCTTCAAAGTTTTGTTGTTGATTTGGTTATACTTTGCTTGTAGTGCGGTGATTATTGAAGTCTTCGCTTGGCTTCCAAAAGGAGAGCTGCTGCCGTTGTTGTTTGTTTGTTTGTTTGTTTGTTTTTTTTTGTTTTTTTTGTTTTTTTTTTGTTTTTTTTTTTGTTTTTGTTTTTGTTTTTGTTTTGTTTTGTTTTGTTTTTTTAATGATCGTGATGGTGATTGGTGGGTAGTGTAAACAGTCGAGAAATTGTAGAGAAAGTGAGAGGTTGCCGTGGGAAGGGGGTTAAATTAGGGTATATATTCTGTTTTTTTTTTTTTTTTTTTGCCTTTATTTTATTTTTAATTGAGGTATTGATCGACTTAAACATAATGAGCTTTAAAATTTGTATTGGGCTGATATGTTAATGGGGGCTGAACAAAATGTGCTCTCTAACTTCAATTTTGCTGATATGTTAGTGGGGACTTTTGTATATATCAGTACAAAATCATACCTATTTCTATATGGTTTTCAAAATAAATAGTGAGTGGGGCTTAAGCCCTCCCTGGTCACATTTTCCCTCTGTTCATGGACATGACTTCAATAGTTACTCCATTATTTATCCATGGATGGTTATTGTTGTTTTAACCGTTCGATTTACGGTTGTAATAAATTGGGTAGTTACCCAAAAAAATTTATGACAATTAATGAACATTGAATTTATAAAGTTCATTTAATGTAATTTTGAATGGGCAACCTATTCTTAACATGCTTATGGCTTTTTAAAATATTTTCTTCATTCAAGTAACATCTAAATTAAAAATTCATTACCACATATTTGAAATTCATGGTTCAAATTATATTTGAAAAAAATTTTAAATATATGATTTATTCGAAATGCTTAGTATCATGATCATAAGTTTTAATAAGTCTCAAATAACTACCCCTTTCATACTCTTTTCTCTCTCCCTTAACTCTTTCTCCTCCAAAATCCAAACTTCTGCCCCCCCCCCCCCCCCCCAACTTTTTTTTTTTGTTTTCTCTATTTCCACCTTTTTTCCCCCTCTCTCTGTACCTCCGTTTACTCCCCATTTCTCAAAAAAAAAAAAAAAAAAAAAATTTATTGATTGCTCTTTGTTTTTCTTTTCTTTTAAGAAAGTATATTTTGTTAACTAGACAAAAAAGGTATTTTATTAAAAGTTCAAAGTGACCACCACGGAGAATGTCTCCCAAATGACAAAACACCATAGAGAGAATTACTAAAAGCCATTATTAACATTCCCTCTTAAAATAAATTCCTAGAAATAAATTTTTTCTCAGATATTGTTCTAGAAATTTATTATATCAATAATTATTCTCACAAATAATTTTTTTTTCTAAAGACCACTTAAAATATTTTTTTTCCTCAAATAGTCCCCTTTTTTCTAATTACATATTGAAATATTTTCTTTCACATATGTTCCTACTTAAAATTTTTTTCTACTACAATTTCAATTACTCTTTTTATATCCTGATTAATTTTCTCTCAGATTTATTTGCAGGTATTCTTATGTTTGTAGATATTATTTAGGAAAAAAATAATTACAACATATAGGGTTATTTTTAGGAAACAAAATATTTTTCATATGATGATTCCTTTCATTTGAAATATAGCACGTGCTTTTTTCTCTATTGACATAAACTTGATTCTGGATCCAATATAATATAAAGCATCTACTGTATTTTTCCTTGTAATTTAATTCCTGATCCACTTTCTAAATTTTTTAATTACTATTTAAAGTTAACAAGTTAACAAGTTAACAGGTTGCTTAACATGTTAACACAAGTTACATGAAAAATTATGTCATCTTGTATATTTAAGGCATACACGTATATTTATATTTTTGTCTATAATTATTCATGGTTATTAAAAAAAAAAAAAAAGAGTAACTATTGAAAACTCTCCCATATGTGTGTATATATATATATATACACACGTAATTTCCTTGAAACTCAATAGTTTTAAGCTCTCTGACCAAATCAATCATAAAGGATATATTTCAGTAGCTTTTAGATTTCTTTCTTTTTATTAGGTGTGAAAAGGTTCTACAGGAAGATCTATATTTATTGTCAGATTTGTTTAATATTACAATGTGCCTAAAAACTAGGAAAGCATGAAACAGGCTCGGTTTCAAATAATTTGTCAAACTCTCCATTTTTTTTTTTAATAAAAAAATCCATTGAGAGTGTATTTGGTAGGAGAGAAAATTGAAAGTATAGTCAAAGAATTATGACATTTACGATTGTTTTGGAAGGAAGAGATAGGGAGATGACTCCAAATCCTTCAAAAGCACCCCAACTTTAATCTCATCTGCTAAATTAGAGTGATTGTTGAATGAATTGCATGCCAAACATGATCAAAGGAGAAATGATATCTGCCACTCCTTTCTCATTTCTCCTATCTATGTGGTCTACTACTCTCTCCTTCCTACCAAACTTACTTTAAGGATGTGTTTGTAGAAAGAAGAGGGGAAAGAAAAAAAAAAAAAAAAGTTGTAGATTACTTAGCTAGGTGAAGGAAATGTAGGACAAGCGAGAGATCGTAATCATTTGACGGGCGAACCTCTCTAAATCCTTATGTTTTCTAATTTTATGCACTTTGCTTTGATTAATATCTATTTTCTAATTGTGTGATTGCTTTGACGGAGTATTCGACTTCACAGATCATATTACATGGATTTCTACCATCAGTAATACCTAAAACCTTTTTTTTTCCCTCTTAATTTCTCATCAAATTAAAAAAAAAAAAAAAAAAGTATATGTAACAACTATCCTCTTTTTATCCTCTTTCCCTTCTGAATTCATAGGTAAGAAAAACTAATTCAGCAAGTTTTTGCTGAAAGCGAAGACGATAGTCGCACTACCCCTACAAGAAGACAATGTGCTAAATTAGGCTAACTCCGAAGATCGTCACCTACATCAAATAGATATTTTTTGTTTAATTAAGGGAATCATGAAATTATATTGAACCTGAAGTTGATACAGCAAGCATCGGACAGCATTTAACATAAGATGAGTGGATACCTACCAGCAAATTTAAAAATATTATTCTCATATCCATTTGTTAAATGAAGGGTATTTAGCATCAATGTCCTCTAAATTTGTCACATTTTGATAACTTGCCTTCTAAACTTATAATTTTGGCAATTGTCACCTGAATTTACTAAATTGTTAATTTTCTGTTAAATTATTTATGAAAAACCTACATACGCCTCATGTAAAGATTGAAAAACCCATTTCCAACCAAAAATTTTCAAATCTAATACGAACTCTAATGCAAATCTAATACGAACTCTAATGCAAATCTTTCTATTTTAAATATTTTATTTAGTGTCAAATTAACTAAAAAGGGTACAATGCAATAATTTAACAAGTTCAGGATATAAATTGCCAAAATTAAAAGTTTGAGAGGCAAACTATCAAAAGATAACAAGTTTGGGGTTCATCAGTGCATTAAATGAAAATTACTTTCTCCTTCTAATAAGCGTTCCATTGACTTTGTAGGGTTAGGGTTTTCTCTAATGAATCTATTAATATTTAACCACCTAGCTGGGTGCATAAATATCTATTCTCCGATGTTCTCTTTTGTACATAAGAACAAAATCCATCTTTTTTGTTTTTTGTTTTCCACAAAGCCCCACAAACTACAAATTAAACATTTCATTTTTATCTTTTTTCCTATTCCCTCTTCTCTTATGAGTGCTTCTCTATAACGCCATCATTACTCTTCAATATTCTCTCTCTCTCTCTTTCAATATGAACTTAAAAAAAATATCTTCTCTACTTGTTTGTGTCTTCCCAACTCTAGTATTTGGCGACTGTACTTGTGATTCTGAGGCCGTAGATCACAAAAATGGAGAAGCATTAAAGCTCAAAATAGGTGCTATTGCTTCGATTCTTTTTTCCGGAGTTGTCGGGGTAAGCCTCCCACTTCTTGGCAGGAAAATCCCAACCCTAAGGCCCGAAAATGATATCTTTTTCATGGTCAAAGCTTTTGCCGCCGGAGTGATCTTAGCGACCGGGTTCATCCACATCCTCCCTGACGCCTTCAATGATCTAACCTCGCCTTGCCTGGATGAAAATCCATGGGGAAAGTTTCCCTTTACGGGGTTTGCAGCGATGATGTCTGCAATTTTTACCCTAATGATTGACTCATTCGCGACGGGGTATTATAAGAGACTGCACTCGAGTACTGCTGCTAACAAACAAGTCATCGCAGATGAAGAGACGACGGCAGAGGATCATCATGGTCATGTTCATGTTCATACACATGCTACACATGGTCATGCTCATGGCTCTGCATCCTCACAATCGAACACATCCGACTTAATCCGACACCGAATTATAGCACAAGTATGGCTTATCTATCCATTAATTATGGTATGGACGAAATTAGAAGATAATTTAATGTCATTTTGGTTTTTTTTTTTAATCGAATATTTTGTATATGTGCAGGTCCTGGAATTGGGTATCGTAGTTCATTCAGTTATAATTGGGATCTCATTAGGAGCTTCTCAAACCCCTGAAACAATAAAGCCCCTTATGGCTGCCTTATCTTTCCATCAATTTTTTGAAGGAATGGGACTTGGAGGCTGCATAGTCCAGGTATATATTAAGTTCCTATATATATATATATATATATGTATCAGTGTGATCATATATTCAGGACGAATTTTAATTACTTTAGTCCAAGAAATTAGTTAAATGATGAACTTATGATTCTATGTGCACATGGTTACCTAATATTGCAGAAAGAGAATATTATGTGCAATGTTTTGCCATAATGTCGACATCTTTTTTTTAGCATTTTTTTAAAATTTTATATAGACATGGTGGTTGGTGATGTGAGATGTATAAAAAATATATATATAATCTACGCCTCAAAATTTTTTTTTCTTTGAATGTCGAGATACGTACGTAAATCTATCCTAAAATTTTATGCCATTAATTTCTTGTCTAAATGAACAGTTGTTGTTCTTATTTTTTTCATCAATAGCTATTTTGTAGGCAATAAAAAAACTTGGTTGTTTTTTGATAGGCAAAATTCAAAATCCGATCGATGGTGGTAATGGCGGCATTTTTCTCGCTGACAACACCGGTAGGAGTCGGGATTGGGATTGGGATAACGAGTGTGTATAATGAGAATAGCCCAACTTCGTTAATCGTAGAAGGGGTATTGAACGCAGCAGCAGCGGGGATATTGATATACATGGCACTTGTTGACTTATTAGCAGCTGATTTCATGAACCCACGACTCCTAACCAATCTGCGGCTTCAATTTGGAGCTCATTTCTCTCTTCTTCTTGGTGCTGCTTCCATGTCTGTCTTGGCTAAGTGGGCTTGAACACTATTTGACATATATATATATATATATATTATTACGTGTATAAATAAATAAAAAAATAAAAAGTTGGGATTGAAGGAAACGATACTTTCGTTTCACTGACTTTTGATTATTATGCTGATCTCGTTATTTTTTGCTACTTCCATTACCCTTTGTATTGTTTGAACACTTGTTCAAAAAAGAAAAAAAAAAAAAATAAAGGAAAAGATTTGTTTTGGTTTCTTTCGTATATAATAAAATATGGTTAAAGGTCTATAACAAAATTTAAAAGAAAAAAAAAAAGATTTTGCAACAGTTTCTTCTCTTGTGTACGGTTTCTATAACATTAATATTATCTCAAGTGGGAGAATTTGGGATGCACATTTTGAGGTAATAAAACTATTGGAATCCGAAATGAGGCCGACATAATTTGATGGTAATCGTTTCTGGTATGTTTGAATAGGTACAAATCACTTCATCTCTTGAATTGAAAAAGGGGCGGATTCAAAAAGTACATCATTTCTATTGGTCTTCGTCGCCCGCACAAAAGGATTGATTTGTGTTCTTTTCCTTTTATTCGTGGGATCGAATTTAATTTTTCCGCTTTTTTTTTTTTTGTTTTTTTGTTTTTTTGTTTTCGTTTTCAATTTCGTTTTTCAGCAGCAATAGCTTCTTCATGTGAGGCTTAATATTTAGGTCCAGCACTAAAAAAGGGTACAAAAGTAGCGGAAGCATATATTAAGATAATAAGAACAACAAAAAAAGGGATCCCAAAAAAAAGGCATAGATCATTTAATTTATTAATTCACACAGAATGTCAGAAAAGTCGCTCTAAATCCATTGATTCACACGTTCTGAAAATTGACAACAAAATTTGTTGATTCATCAAAAGTACCGAAAATTGAAAAGAGAAATGTAAACACTTAAAATTTTTATTAATCATCAACCAGCTTCCATTACAAAAAGGTTGCCCTAATTTATTAATACAAAATACAATCAGGAAACTGAGCAAAAACGTCCAAACCTATATAATGAAAAATAAAATACGAAATTTTTCTAAAAATGGAAAGTAATGAAGAGAAAGCAAAAATGAAAACTATCAAATTAACTCAAAGAATAAGAAAGCACAATCCGAATAGATCAACTTAGTCTATACTCATCTTCTTATAATTTATATAAAAGTATAAATGAAAGATAATCTCCCTTCCTTTCTGTTTTCCTCATACATTAGTATTTTAGGCCCTATTTAGATATTTTTCATATTTTTTCGATGAAGTTGCTTTCAGAAATGCTTTCAAAATAGCGTTTGTTTTGCATCAAGTCAAAAAATAAAACAAAAAACAAAAAAAAAAAAATTGTTTTTCTATTTTATTAAGAAACGAAAAAAAAAAAATTGAAATATATAGTTGTTTTCTCATTTCAGTTTTCATTTTCTAAGGCTTGTATATACATAAAATAAATATTTTTATGAACATACCTAAACATATTTTTACTTTTTCTTATACTCAAACCAAATTGTCTAGAAATATGATAAAAGATAATTGTTTAAACAATATCTCAACATCATTCACAAAACATTCTCATTTTTATTTTCCATTCAAAACAAATCATTTTTCAAAACGCTCCAAAAGCGAGCCCTTACTTTTTTTTTTTTTTTCTTTTTTGTTTTTCTTCCCTCTTATCAAACATATATAACATGAGATCATTCTCCTAAACTATTTAAGATCGATCGTATTATATTATATGAAAATAAATAGCTCTCATTTTCCTTTATTGGTGATTGAGCCAAACAATACTCTTTTCTCATAACAAGCAGCCGCGAAAACATGATGAAGGGCATTTAAAATAAATAAATAAATAAAACATGATGAAGGGGCTATAGCGAAAAAAAGGAAACATGACATTGACATTTTGCAGTTGTTTCTGCTATAAAGTTCCAAAAGGAAAAAGTATCAGAACGGAATTGACCTCCGCTTAAACAATTTGATGACAACATAATGTCTTCACCTTTACATGATCGTCCGAGACTAATAAAGCCATTTAAATATTCTAATATTTTTTATTAAAAAATTACATATTTATAGGACATCTAATGTAAAGGTTCAACAAGCAGATTTGAGGATTAGCTAGTTAATTATACACCATCAAGTTTTTTTTGGTGAATAAAAGGATTTGGGATAGTCCCATTATTTCTAAGTTTTTAACCACACAGACAAGAACCCCATTCCCTATGTATGGTAGGAAGACAGGTTCTTTATACTAGTTTATCTCAGTCGGCCATCTAGGGTCTATGCTGTCATCACCAAACCATATTTCAACTGCCGAAACTAGAGCAAGACCTAAGGGGAGGGAATGAGAATTTAACCTGAGTGGATGAAGGGGAGAAGACTAGCAAAGGCACCCTCCATTGCCAACCCATCCACCCCTGTGGGTGTTTATGCCATCAAGTTTGTTGTTGAAGCTGGTTGCTGATCTCTTTGCTTGCTATAAGCCCTTCAGTTTACTCTTTTTTTCCTTTTTTTTTTTTTATAATTTTTTTTAATTTTTAACAGTATAGGACATATGATTCTCATTTATTAGTGCTTTTAAGGCACATTTGGCACGCCATATTATATTGTATTATATGCATTACATTGTATTGTCATTATACAATACGAACGTTTGGTTTGCATTGCATTACAATATTATACAATATAGTATATCGTTTGTTTGTCACCATACTGTATCGTACTAAGAATTAAGCTTTCAAAGATAAAATTTATGCAATGACCCTAGGACTAGAGTGGGGTTTTGGGGTCAGGGTTGTGTTTTGGGATGGGGTCGAGATCGAGCTTCGAGGTCAGGGTCGGGGTTGGGTTTGGGGGTCGTGGTCGGGTTTTGGAACAGGGTTTGGAGTCGAGTTTTGGGATAAGGGGTTGGGGTCAGGTTTCGAGATGGGGTTCGAGCCGAGTTTCAAGATGGGGCTGGGGCTTCAAGACAAGGATTAGGATCGGGCTTTTGGGTTTGAGGTCAAGTTTCTGGGTTGTAGTCAGGTTTTAGGATGGGGTCCGGTTACGGAGTCGGGGTCGGGGTCAGGTTTTAGGACGGGGGTCGGGTTTCAAGATTTGGGTCAATTGGGTTACAGGACAGGGGTTGGATTTAGTTTTCGGGGTCAGGTTTAGGTTTTGGGACGGAGGTCGGAGTCGAGGTCGGGTTTTGAGACCCCAAAACCAGACCCGACCCTAACCCCCATCTTGAAACCCAAACCCAACCCCTACCCCATCTTGAAACCCGACATTGACCTCGACCCCAAATCCTAAACCCCGTCCCAAAACCAGATCCCGACCTTAACCCCAAAACCTGAACCCCATCTTGAAACTTGAGTTTGACCCCTATCTAGATTGACCCCAAACCTGGTCTCAAAACCTAACCTCGGCCTCGGCCCTCGTCCCAAAACCCGACCACAACCCCTGTCCCGTAACCCAACCCCGACCTCGACCCCCCATCCTGTAACTCGACCCTGAACCCCATCCCAAGTCTAGACCTTGACCTCCGTCCTTAAACTTGACCCTGACCCCAGTCTCGTAACTCGACCTCGACCTCTGTTTAGAAATCTGACCTTAAAACCCGACCTCGATCCTGTACAAAAACCTGACCCCAACTCTCGTCCAGAAACCCGACCCGATCTCCATACTGAAATCCATTATATTTTGTTTTCTGATATAATAATTTAGATTAAATTATACAATACAATCTAAAACAAATGTATCTTGTCGTATGAGATATCACAGTCAATATTGTTTTAATTTTTGATTTCTTATTAAACTATACATACAAAAATGTTGCCAAACATTGTCTTATTTTAAATCATACAACACGGTGTGCTAACACGTAATAGCTAACATGCCCTTATAGTGCATTTGAAGTTAATGAATTTGGATTTTCTTCGGTTTGAATTCAAAGAACTAACTCTGCTTTCTATCTAGTTAATTAATTAGACAATACATTTACAATAAACATTTATATATATATATTATATAAATATATAAATATATATATATGTCTATAACATTTTCCTAGGAGATTGTAGGTAACACGACATAATTTTCTCAAGAACATGTAAAACACATGATTTTGAGAAAAGAAAAAAAGTTTTAACTTAAATCCTTCCTAGAGACCATTTATTTTTCAATAAAGCTTGCTCCTGAAGAAATTAAGTTTTATTAAAGATTTAGGGAAAAAAGATGACGCCAAGTTAGGGAAGAACATAATTAAAAAACCCATGTCCTCAAAAGGAACGGCTTATGAAAGGCAAATTTAACAGGTTTTTTATTTTTTATTTTTTATTTATTTTTAAGATAAACACAAATTTAACAAGTTATACGTTAAAAGCCTGCACTCTGTAATATGATCACTTAAATATCAAAGGACAGCCCCATCAAATAAACAGCAACATTCCACAAATGTGAGAGTCCTCAAATTATTAAAAAAGAGAGAAAAAAAGAAAACTCAAATCTCTAGCTTAATTAGCATTTAACTAATATAAATTACTCTTACAATGGCAAGGTAAAGCATCGTGAATGCACAAATCCTTCTTCTACAAGTTCTAGTCTGGCCAATTAAGTTGATAAATATTCGATGATAATAAGGTGCATTAGTTTTGATATAAGTGTTTGATCTGACTATTCCGGAGTTTCTATCCTAAAAATTCAGAATGATGGAATGATGCATGTTCTTTTGTTTATAGATTTTCCTTTCTCATAAATTTTATTTCGTAACTCTTATATTTTATGTTCTGTGATACAATTATTCTCATTGCTGAGGTTAGATTTCATACCTTATCTCTCACCATACATGTGTACACATCATCTGCACCTAGGGCTTAAAACGAGTCATCAAGTGACTCCTAAATGAATCACCACCAAGTCATAGAGAAACTACCTGACAGCTTTCCCAAATGACTCTTCGGCTAATCACTGAAGAGTCCTAATCCTAGAATAATAGAGAATCTTTTAGATAATTATCATAATTATCTAGATTGTCAATCACTCATCATCTCTAGCCTTATCCTTCTCATCAGCAACTCGCTCCTCGGCCCTTGCGTTAGGAGCATACGACTTGCCAGGGAGTCTTCTGCTAGCCTCTAGAGTTATTGCGGTCGCATCCTCACCACCGTACTCCTCCTCCTCTTCAAAGTAACCCACCAAATCAGCAATATCTTTGGCCACCTTTTCTTCAAGCAACTTGCCATCACGGTGAGCACGGAATGTGTCGAGTTGAGCCTGAGACCATGCGACACTCTCCTGATCCTTCACTTCTTCTACAAGATTGGAGATTCCGGCATCTCAAACTTCTAACTTGGCCTCAGCGGTTGCCAACTTGCTTTTCAGCTCGTCCTCACGAGTCTTACTTCGAGACTTCTCATCAGTCAACAACTTTAATGCCGCGTTTCACTAATGAATCACCCCAGTCTTCTAATGGATGAAAGCAATAAAGTGAAGTGATATGGCGGTCATGAGTTGTTGATTTTGCAAACAAAACACATGAGATTGGGGATTTAAAAGTGCAAAATCGAAATGGTAAACTAACAATCCCCAAACCATGATTCACCTGCATATTATGACCGCAATACTCCTCATACAGAGTCGAGAAAGTGCAATCTCCAATATAGTCCAAGTTAGCCTAAGTTATAAAGGTACTGCCAATCCGAGTTGCCAGTGAAAGATCCTTCTGAAGTGACAGTGATTCTGAAAGAATTCACTCAAAAGATGACTCCTACCTTCTCTTCCTTTTCTGTGATTGAGGATTCACAAAACTAACTCCTTGACGAGTCACGAGTGAATCCATCTCCAAGTCATCAGCATCCACAGAGCCGAGGGTAGTTTTCCCCTTCTAAGAGACATCCAAGCCCTCATTTCCTCGACCGAAGGAGTCTCCTTCTATACCTTGGCAGCTGTAACACGAGTCACCCACGAGTCAACAAACAATCGTTACAAATATAGGCACACATAAAAAAAAAAAAAAAGAGAGAGAGAGAGAGAGAGCATGAGAGGACGAGCCACCTACTAGCAACTAGGGGTGGCAATACGGGTCACGATACGACGACACGAATCGAAAACGACACAAATTTTGCGAATCGAAAATAACACGAATAGTGGACGGGTCAAATTCGGGTCACCCGAAATTGACACGGAAAAGAACGGGTCGTGTTGGGGTTGGACCCGTGTACCCGAACACGACACGAATTGCCACCTCTACTAGCAACAGACTCAGTATCAGAGCGAATCCTGGGGGCGACTTGAGAGGAACTGTATGGTCAGCCATGATCTTTCCGATCCTATCCAACAATTCAAGGGTCAACTTTGGAGGTTTACTCCAAATGTACTCTGCAAAATTAGATAGACACATGTTAAATCAAGGGATCACAATAAACAAATCAAGTGAATGACTTAAAGACTCATGAATCACTAGGATAACCCCATTTAATCGAAGTCTCACACAAACTGCCAGGAATGTCGACCGACCCACGGATCATAACAAAGTGGTTCTTCCACTCAAAATCAGAATTCTGGGCATCACCAAACACCACGAAGTTCCTGGAGCCAGTCACAAAGATGAATCGACCCCAAGAGTCGATGTTCTGCTTTATAAAGTATAAAGCCCAAAAGTCTGCCTTAGAGGCGCCATTCCTATGTTACGACAAACCTCAGCCACTCTAAGGATAACTCACCACGAATTGGGCATCAGCTGACCCACCGTAATCTGATAGTGAGCTAGAATAGCTAAAGCCAATCCCAGCAACAGAAAT
>CM046378.1:750558-770558 GCA_025413485.1 Ficus microcarpa
CACTAGCCTAAGTCAAAGAAAATTTCATAGACCACGAAACACCCCTCGCGGGGGTTATCTGCAATCTCGCCTTTGGGGATTCGAACCTTGATATCATCAGGGATTGCGAACTTGATTTGCAAATCCTAGACATCATCCTCCGTCAGAATCGATTCAGGGTTATGCTAAACAATACCATTTGATGCATTTCTCCTCAAGGTCAATTTGAGAAGCATCACGATTAACTTGTGGGTGAATCCCCTCAGAGCTTGGCTGAAAAGACTCATCAGGGCTTAGCCCACGAGAAGGGAGTGTAAATTGGGAAAAATTCTCCATGGCTACGGTATGTTCTTAAGCACCTATTTCTTTTTGTTTCGTCTATACGTTTTTCTCTTCTGCCCTAGAAAAAGAAGGGAAAAAAAAAAAAGAAATATCAAAACTCACCTAAGAAGTCCAAGAACGATGCAAGAAAACAGGCAAAAACCTATGAAAAACTTCCTAATCTTGGAATATATAATCACCAGAGAAAAATAATGAAAGAATCACAACATAGAGGTTGGAAAACTAACCTGAACGAATGCCGATAGCCGAAAGAATGGTTTCTTGCGCCATTGAAATAGAAAGAGAAAATGGGTTTGAGAGAGAAAACGGTTTCGAGCAAATAAGAGGGAAAATGAAAAATTTTCTTCCAAAAACCCACATTAGTGGTCGTTTGGGGCATGAGTTCGGACTCAAACTGGATAGTCCAAACTGAACTTATTCCATTTGGTTGCTTAGTTGAGCTTCAACCTTTGCTTGAAGCGTTATACAGTGAGTTGAACTTGGTTCACTGTTCGGAACTCTGGCACCCACGTGGTTTGATTCCCACACCTCATGAGCGATGCTCGGTAGACAAGAAATTCTCCCTACTGTGGGAGGTAGGGCACGAAAGCTAGTTGGCAACATCTGTGCACACCCCACATCTCCTTCTTCAAGCTAGCTGAGCCAGTTTTTGCCATATCTCTCCCCATCTTCAAGCCATCTGCTCTCTCCTTCCTCTCTCCCCATTTGTTTTCTCAACCCATCCGATGAACAAGTTCGCCCCCCACCCATCGACAATGCCTTTTCCCCAACCGCCGGCAACCATCCCCTCCGATGAGCCCATCAACAGTGCCCCCCACGAACCTAGTTACGATCTACCTTATCTTTCCTTCCACATTAAAGCTTGACTACTGCCCCTATTTGTGAGTTAAATTTTTTTGCTTTCTCTCTCTAGTTTCTCTCTCTAGTTTATCTTCCCTCCCCAGCACACTTGGTTTTACACCACCAATGTTCTTCTTCTGCTTTACACCAACCTTTTTTTTTTTTTTTAAATCCTTTCTCTTGGTTCTAGTTTTGTCTCTCTTCTTCACGTCTCTCTAGTTTTTCTCTCATGTTTCTCTCTCTAGTTTATCTTCCCTCCCCAACACACTTGGTTTTAAACTTCTCCTCTCCTCTCCTGGGTTTTGGTTTTGGTTTCAGTTTCGGTTTCTCTTTGGGAATATTAACAGTTAAAAAAAAAAAAAGCCAACAAACAACCAGAAAGGCTAGATTCCTAAATGGGGTTGTGGTTTGAATGAATCCTCAATCCCCTTCCTTGTGTGTTGCCCTCTGAAACATCCTACGGAATGTGTTTTGGCTCCATTACAAACTAGATTCGCAGCCAAAATTTTTTTTTTTTGAGAACCTGGGATTATGGTATAGGAAGCCGGCTTCAGTGGCTGGCCTCGACCTGCAATAGCTGGCCTTCAGGGGAAAATGTATTGATCCCCCCAATGTACTCAGTCCTTTCCCCCCCGGAAAAAAAAAAACAAAAACAAAAAAAAAAACAAAATACAAAAGCTCCACCAACAAACCCATGTGTATGACTAGCCATATTATTTGATAAGGATACAAACAAGAAATAGAGTTGAGAGAGAAAGCAAGGAAAACAAAAAGAAGAAAAAGGCGTCCTTCCCCCTGAAAAAAAAAAAAAAAATACAAGACCAGTAACAACAAACCCACATGTATGACTAGCCATATTATTTGATAAGGATAAAAACAAGAAATAGACTTGAGAGAGCTAGAGAGGGGAAAAAAAATAAGAAGGGGAAATCAACGTAGGGAGTTGTAGTTGTAAGAAAATAGAGCTAGTTAGTACCTGACTAGAAAAGGACGATCGGCCTAAACGAAGGCAAAAAAAAATTTTAAAAACAGGGGGTGGATTGTAAATAATACAAATGAGGATCTGAATCTAGGGTTTTAGAGAGAAAGGATTAACCTGTAATTCAAAAGTAAAAAAAGGAAATGGAGTTGGTGTAGAGTACTAGAGCCTATGACATAATGACAACGGAGAGGGGGCGTCTTGTCCTGTAAGTTTGGTGTGGTCTTGCTACAAGTCGATGAGTTGGAAAAGCTCTAAGGTTGGTTGTGTCTTACAAACGAGGAAGAATTTCTTGACATCGTTTCCAAAAATTGGGGTCCAGTATGCCATTGAATCCATTAAACTTACGTTAGTCAATATTACGGTGACTTTTTGATTTACATTTTTGTCATCTTTATGCTATCTTGTTATTTTTCTTTTTATTCCTTTTTTTCAGTTCCTACTTTCGGATTCGGTGTCGCCGGTGGCACATGCGGCGGAGATTGAGGTCTGCGAAGTAAGCTCGGACAAAAGGTTTGATTACCCACTATTTTCAAGTTCGGAAAGTATCTGACCGAGCAATTGCTTCCTGCCCTGATCCGTCAGCCTCCACCGTTTGTTTCTCATCTGGCTCGAACTCAATAACCCTAGTATGCTTTCTTAAACTTTTAGAAAAATGATTCATTGTGAAATGCACGATGGTGTGATGGAAGTCCGAGTTGTTTGTCGAATTTGTGCTAAATTTGTTTCTATGCTTAAACTCGAAATGTTTTGGTTTTCTGTTGATTGTTATGTGTTGAATTTGTTGTTGAAGTTGATTTTGAGTTTTTGAGACCCAAAACAGGTCGGGGCTGGTTATTGGGGGTTTTGGTAATTGTGATAGCTTGTTTTGGTCAACTTGGGGCTGCCTAGGTGATCAAACTGATGTTTGTGTAAAATTTGTGCATTTCGGACACTTGGTGCATTAATTTTGCCTTGATTTGCATTTTTTTGACCCAAAACTTGTCGAGCCTAGTTTTTGGGGGTTTTCTTCATTGTGATACCTTGTTTGGGGCAACTTTGGGCTGCCTAAGTGATGAAACAGGTCTTGTTGTCAAATTTGTGCATTTTGGGTGTCTCGGTGCATAATTTTTGTGTTGATTTTTGCATTTTTTAGACCCAAACCAGGTCATAGTAATTAAATGGGGTTTTAGTCATGTGCATGTTTGGTTTTCCGACTATTGGCATGTGTTTTCAGGTTTTGGGCCATTTTTGGTCGACTTTGTTGGTGTTTGTTTACACCTTTCAAATCATTTTGGCTATGATGTAAGAAGCCGATTTTCATAGATTGTAATTTTGTTTGACTGGTGCGTTAATAGTTCGATATAAACCATTGGGTGCTGGTTTTTATGCCTTGGTATCTGACGTTGTATCGGGTAATTGACATGCTTCAGATGAAAATTGTCAATCATTTCATACTAAGCCAAACTCGTATCCTTATCGTACACATGTAAATTATTAGTTTTTTTTTTTTTTTCTGTCTTCGCTATATTAAGGAAATGCCCCGCAAATCTTCGGGTGAGACGTATGTCTAGGACCTTGCGAAGGAAAAATGATTCGTCGAAAAATTGGATGACTTCTTGTCATGTTATGCCGGTAAGCAGCCCACCATACAGATATATAACTTATGGGCTAATGAGTTTAACTCTGAGTTTGGTGGTGTACCTGTTTATGGAGTCACATTATACCAAAAAAAGGAAAGGATGAAGAAAGTTTATTGCAGATAAAAGACGTTGCAGGTTCGAACCGGCCTTGGATATGATCTTGTCACCAACAGAGTTATTTGCTCGGATGACGCGTGGCAGAGTTTTATCTAAGTAATGATATTGTCTTATTATGCCATGGTGATTTTATTCGTTAACAACGCGACAACTCCACGAACATGTTCATGATACTTTATTTGTAGGTTCATAAGGAGTGCAAACATCTCCGGTACAAGGGTCTTCGGAACAAGGACCTATATTACAATGTGTATGAAAAAAATCATGCATCCGGTGCCTTTGGGTTTGGGTCAGTTATGATGGGATGTGGCAGTACTCTATCCGTCGACTTTGATTTCTCCATGGACAACTCTATGACACAGCTGGGTTTAGAAGACGAAATAAGCCCGACCAACTGTGGGAGGCAGGGCACGACGGGACGAGTGCCCAATGAGGCCGGTCCGTCTCGATCTAGGGGAAGTGCTGGCAAGAGGAAACAAAGAGACGCAACGGACGATATGACTTTCTCAGCAATGCAGGAACTCGTCAATCATTTCTGAGGTCGATCGCAATCGGGCACAAGCAGCGAACAATCAATCCAAAAGGATCACATTATGGAGTGTATGAATATTATGAAGGGGATGGATATTCCACAATCACCGAACGATTATGTGACACTACTTTGATGCTCATCCGCGACTACAACGTCTATTCTGCCAGCTTGACGATGACGATCGTAGGGACATTATTGACTCCGTTGTTAAACCCTAGCCACCACTGGCTAATTGAGTTTTATTGTGTTGAAACTTTTTTTTTCTCTCAGTTAATTTTGCCATAACATTGAAACTATTTTATGTTATTTTTTTTATTGGATTATGGGTGCGTTATTTACTAACTTCGTTGTTTAAACATTTTGCTATCTGACGTTGGTTATGGGATTTGACTTTACATTATCTGATATTCATTTCGCTTGTATTATTATGTTATGTGATGAGAAGTTTGTGGATAATTAAATAATTACATAACAAATTTGAAACTATAATATATAAATAAGGTTTATGTTGGCATTGGTATGGTGACTAATTCAACTCATTATGGGGAAAATTAATCTATAACAGGTACAGTAGCGCAATTATAGTCTCGAACGGCAATCTCAATATGAATGAGCATGGTTCCGCAAACAAACATGAAGAGAACGACCAAGAATCAGAAAATTATCAACGCAACGATGACGCAATACTTACAATGGCAGTGCTTGCCGTGATTGCCAGTCGGCGTTTCAGGCTAAGAGCTCCATTACCAATGCATAATTCAAGCCTAACTAGCAGCATGCGTGTGGAAGAGATATTAAATGGCCATGCACAAATAATTTAAGGAATGATCAGTATGAAATCAGAAACATTCAGAGTACTCAGTAACCTATTAAGTAGTCGGGAATTATTGGCGCCAACTAATAACATGACTGTGAATGAGGGGGTGTTAATATTTTTATCCATTTATGCACAAGGGGCTACAAACCGACACATTTCATATTTATTCCAACATTCTAAAGAAACAACATGACGTTGGTTCTATAAAGTGCTGAAGGTTATTTGTGGGCTGAAGGATGAATTCATCAGACCACCCGACTACACAGCGGTTCAACCTTTGGTTATGGAGCACGCGTACAAATATCGGTCATGGTTTGAGGTACGTTATCGATGTAATCGCATAATATGAGCTTATGAAAGAATTAATAGAAATTTAGAATTACTAATAATTGTACCCATTATTAATTAAGCGCAATTATTCATCCAGGTTGTGTTGGCGCTATAGATGGCACACACGTCTCATGTGTGCCGAACAAAGAAAATGCGGACATATGGATTAATCGAAAAGGCCATCACTCTCAGAATGTGTTAGCGGCATGTTCGTTTGACATGAAATTCGTATATATGTTGGCCGGGTATGAATGATCTTGTCATGATGCCAGAATGTTGGAAGAGACAATAGTTTCCCAATACCTCTACCAGGTAAAAATATTTGTCAACTTATAGCAGTATTTAAATATGATAGGGTTTGAAATGCAATATTGGACGTTTCATTCATATTGCAATGTTTATTTTGTAGGGAAATTTTACTTAGCAGATTCGGGCTATGCCAATAAGGATTGTTTCTTGAGCCCATTTCGACGAGAGACGTATCATTTAGCGGAATATCAAAGACGTCGTGCCGAGCTAGGCAATCGCAGGGAAGTTTTTAACTACACACATTCATCGCTACGGAATTATATTGAGCGAACATTTGGTGTCTGGAAGGCAAGATTTAAAACACTTAAAGGCATCAATAGCTATCCGATGGAGAAACAAGTAATGATCTCCGTGGCGTGTGCTGTTGTGCATAATTTCATAAGGATGGTGCAGGTTGGGGATCCCTTTCTTGAAGAGTACGCGGCAGATTGTGTGCCTGCAGGTGGAAATGTCAATGTTAATGCGGATTACGTATTTGACGACGGGATCAATGGTACTGGCCCCAGTACAGGAACACAGCAACATGACTCAACGAGGGGTGCAATGAATGTGCTTCGAGATATGATGGCTAATGATATGTGGGACAGATATCAATTATCTCCGTGGTATAAATCCACGTGAAAGCAATCTCAGTTTTATCTAGTTGCGCCAGATTAAGATTGTAATTATTAATTAGTTTGTATCAATTTTTACAAACCCACGTGTATGTACTTTTTGTTGGTTCATATTTATGGCTATGTAAGAAATTTTACATAAGATTTGAGGTCCCAGGTTGATTGGTATTATATCATGATGCAAGTTTTAATTTTGCCTTGTTTTCTTCCCTGGAACCTACAATAGAATGTTAAATTGAGTTGAGTTTGAGTTAAGTTGAAATTCTTATGTTCGATTAGTTTTAACTTTTGAAAAAATAGCCATTAAATTTTGTTGACTTTTCAGAAAAAGACAAAAATTAAGGTGAAAAAGCACAATTTAGCTGGAGTTAAGATAAGTTATTAAAAAAATAAAATAAAATTTGTTCAACTCAATTGGTGTTATTAATTAAGCGTATTTTAATTTTTCCAATTTTCTTCGCTGGAACCTACAATAGAATGTTAAATTGAGTTGAGTTTGAGTTGAGTTGAAATTCTTAAGTTCGATTAGTTTTAACTCTTGGAAAAGTAGTTATACATTTTCTTGACTTGTCAGATAAGACAAAAATTGAGGTGAAAAGTACAGTTTAGCAGGAGTTAAGATAAGTTATCAAACACAAAAAAGAAAAAAAAAATTCAACTCAATTTTTTAACATCCAAATAGGGCCTTTATTTTGTTTTGTGTTTTTTTTTTTACTTTTCAACTCAAACTTTTTTACCAAATAACAAACTCAAACTAAACTTTTTATTTCAAACTTTTTATCAAAAACTCAACTTTTAAACTCAACTTAACTTAACTCAAACTAAATTCAAAAATCTTAACTCAAACTCATGCACCAAACAAGCCCTAAATGTAGATTTTTTTCGAACCAATGGCCATGATCCTCTCACTGTCAACAGCCGTGATCGACTCTCATGAGGATCATCATTTTGGATTCTCAAAACTCAAGCCCAGAGCCTTGCACGCCTGCAGTATGTCACTTCGACATGGATCCTAACCGCTATTCCACATAGCATATGACATATGGAAGACCAGTTCATTACAATTCTCGAGCCAACCTCACAACATCCCCACCAGACTATTCTCGAGACCCACGAGTCGTCATGCATCCACGAACGAGACTTGCTTGCCAGTCGAAATTGACACGCTACTCATGAAATATTCCTTAAGTCAATTATTCATTGATTACTGAGTGGGGGTTTATTGATGAGGTCAGATTTCATACCTCATCTCTCACTATACACATGTCAATACACATCATCAGAGAACACGATATGAGGTACAATCTAGCCTAGGGCTTAAAACGAGTCATCAAGTGACTCTCAAACGAGTCACCACCGAGTCAGAGAGAAGCTACCTAATAGCACTCTCAAACGACTCTTTGGCCAGTCACTGGCAAGTCCTAATCCGAGAATAATAGAGAATCTTTTGGATAATTATCATAATTATATATTTATCAGATTTGGGATTTGAATAATCTTTCCAGCCCTAAATATGTTTGAATTTGGTTTCATAATTCAAATATATTAATTTAAAGCACAATATCTAGTCACAAAAGAATTGGATAATCCGAATATTATTCAAATTCAAATTTAAATATGAATTTGACTTGTGATTAGATTCCCTCATTAACGCCTATAAATAAGGAGCCTCCACACATGTTTAGGGCATTGATAATTTCATCCTCTTCACAATCGCTTACTTGGAGCAAACCCTAGATTTCACCCTTTACAATTGTTAATATAATTACTTACATTTCAAGCTCATTCTTTTTCTGTTGTCCCAAAAAAACAATTAAAGTTTTGAAAATGTTAAACCATGCGTGCCCTAAACGTGGAACTATATGTGTTCCACACTTTGATAAATTCCGTGTATTATTAATTTTTTTTAAAGAAAAAAAACATAGAATTGACTTTCGCAAAACCATTCTCATTTGATTTAAAGGATTTCTATTTTCAAAGAGATATTTGATTAAACTTACAAAATATCACATCATTAATACATGATACATGATGCATATGCTTAGGTCATGACTTTTTTTACCAAGAGATGTGTACGTTTGAGACACAATTGATCAGAGCTCGTTCACTATTTTAAAATTTCCACTGGCAAGTCTAATAATTTAAATTTAGTTTGAAACATAGCATTTTAAAAATATAAAATGTTCCTTGAATTTCATAAATAAAGAAACGGCGTGGATCGGAGAATTCAATGGATCGCAGAACACCCTAAAACCCTAGCTAGGTTCTTGACCGGAGTTCATTAAATTAAATAATGCCAACTAAACAAATGGAACTAATTATTACTCATATGTACAAATCCAATTAGTAACACGTCCAAAATTCCAATATAGCTAGCTTTAGGGGTCTGTTGTAGGCTATAGCTCAGAAAATGGCTTCGAGCACGAAAATCAAAAAAGCAAGTCACGATGGCAAAAAGGTGGCTAGAGTTGGATGACAACATAATGTCCTCACCTTCACACTTTATCGATTGATTGATTGATTTATTTATTTTGTTCACCGAACGTGAGTGAGTGGGGTGTGTGCGTTGAATGACGGCAAAATGTTTTCATCTATTTTTTATTTTATTTTATTTTTTGTAAACAATGTTAAAGTTTTGTTTTGTTTTGTTTTGTTTTGTTTTTGTTTTTTTCAATTGTATTCCTACATTTCCAATTTTACCTCCATTGCACCCGTGTATTATCTAGAGAAAATTAATGACACTTTGAGGTGCACATGACACGGACAAACTTGTCATCAATTCCCTTAAGGCTCTAAGATTTTCTAAATATGGATATTGTAAGAGCATCTCCAATTTAATGTTAAAAGATTATTTTAATGATAAATTTAAGTATTTTGATGAAAAAAATACTCTATAATGAAATTTTATATTTGATGTTAAATTTATAAACGCTAAAATTTTGTGGTAAATTTGTCACAATGTATAGTCAATGTCAAATTTGACATTTCATTCTTATTGGTTGTTGGCTTATTTTTGTCATATAATTATTATAATGGTTTTATTTTTAAATTATTTAAATACTAAATACTCACATTTACAAGTTCTAAAGCACAATAATAATGATAAAAAATAAAAATAACATTATGTATTGGAGTATAAAATAAAATAATGCTATTTTTCATAATTCTTTGTAATAAATATAGTATTAGCATAGGCCAATGCATTAGAGGTGGTCTAACCACAAGAAAAGTTGTGGTGAAGTTTTCAACAAGAAAGAAATTCGATCCTTAAAACAGACCTTCTCATTTCTTATAAGACCTAGTAGGGCTCCAACCGTCAAGAACAAATGCAATTGCCTCTTTCGAACTTGCCTTCCGGTTTTCTTTGAAATTCCAAAGCTCCGATACCACATAACCACCACTCGGATTATGTTCGTTGATCTCAGTTAATGCTGTTGTTACAGCCTTGTAAGCCTCTTCACCCATTTATTCCTTTAGATCATTCAACTTCTCATCATCCTCGCAATGATTTCCTGAATCGGTAAACGCATAACTAAAATGAACAAAATTCAAAAACCTAATGCTTCAACTCTAAATCAAAATTTGAAACATAATGCACCATATATAAGATCGAGAAAGAAGCAAAATTGTAGAAAATGTATAGGACAAATATCCCTAAAATATGTCGGTGGCCTCGCACAATATTCACTCTTTCGAAGAAAAAACTACACACACACACACCTTAGCTTTCCCTTTCACTTCGATGACTTTGAAAGTATACCAGTGCGGATCTCTAATGTGCTATAAGGAGCACTTCTCCACGGCTTCATGTTGCACATCCTTCACGTGATTTCTCTTCATGGCTTCGACGAATGGCTTGCAGTCAACTTCTCCCATTCGTTTTACCCCGATACAGTAATGGAGTCGGGATTTATTGACAAGAAGGACCAAAAATTTTTCTTCTGTCAAGCCATTAGGACTACTAATATTTATGTTATTAATAAATTATTTTATTTCTTCAAATCTAAATTGTATGCCCAATAAAATATGAGTGATTATATTTGCACCCATAATATTGATAAATATCCTCATCTAATATATGTTTCCTAAGATAAACATAGTAAAACTATCCTTTTATAGATACTTTTTATTTAATACCACACTTAACTCTCTCATACGCTCACTTTTATTTTAAATTAAATTTAATTTGTTAAAAATAAATTAACAAATCTATATAAGAAAAAAAGATATATTTTTATTCTCAAAAAGAAAATATAAAGTATCTCTAAAAAAATGAGAGGAAATAGAAAAGAAGAAAAACTCAAGTAATGTCTAAATCAAAAATTTAAAAAAAAAATCATACTGCATTTAAAAAAAATACATAAATATAGAATCATGTAAATGAACATAACAAGAAAAATAAACAAAAAGAATAATTGTATTAAAAACCAAAGAGAATTATTTTCAAATACTAAAAGGGGGAAAAAAAAGAGAGCAAAATACTAATGAATTAAAAAATAAAAAAAATACATATTTGAATAGTTGTTGGCTCTTTAAGAAACATCTTTTTTTTTTTATTTCACTTGAATCCTCCATTGAAAATTTTCATGTAGTTATAAAAATTTTGTAAGAAAAAAAATTGATGAAGACCAATTTAGAGTTTAGAACAATTTAGAATAATTTCTTAGGATTTTTTTAAAACATATTTCCATTTATGGTTAATGTTGGGGTTTGGGTATTATTAATGGTTTTAAGATAATTTTTTTATAGGGTAAAAATACATTAAAAATCTTTATTAACTTTATAGGGATAATTATCAATATTGTGAGTGTAAATAAAATCTTCTTAAAATATTAAAAGAATGCTAAGACTAATTAATACACATAATAACATACCCACTATATTAAATTAAAAAAAAAGACCTACCATATTAAAATTAAAAAAAAAAAGATAAAGATAAAGATAAAAAGAGCTAGGACCCCTCCCTCCACCATTGCGCCTATATGGCTAGGACTTGACAAAGCTTCCATACTCTTCTGGATCTCCTTCCTCTTCATCACTCGATATTTCAATTAATTCCTCCCCCTTTTTAATCAAAAGGCATTTTTTTGATATTAATCCGCCAACCACAATTCGTAACAAGAAATCAACAGTACTTTAGTACTCCACCAAATTAATTATTGAATCCAAATGAAGTATCACTTAAGCTCACCTTTTCTCTTCCTTTAAAAGGTGTTTTCTGTTCCACATTCTCCAATTCATCAATTCTCTTCTTTAACTTTTCATTTTGTTTCCCAAGCTCATCCACCTTCCTTTTTTCTGGTGAAGAGGAACACAACCTAAGATGAGAAAGATTTGTGTAAATCCATAAAGTAAAGGACTTAAGGTGAATACACTACTACAAAATACAGATATCACGACGGAGCTTCCACGGCCGTCTTTTAAAAATGGCCGTGGAAAGTATGCAAAAAACACGACGCGGAATAGGGTTTTCAAAAACCGTCATGGAAGTAGATCCAAAAACCGTCGTGGAAGCTTTTACCTTCCATGATCATTTTTGAAAATGGTCGCGGAAGATTCTAATTCCACATCTATTTCTGAAAAACGGTCGTGGAAGCTTCTGCTTCCACTATGGTTTTTTAAAAACGGTCGTGGAAAATTCATGACAAATTCAGACAAAACTGAAGCATGCCCTCATTTTTCTACATCAATACCGCAGCTACAATTACCAAAATCAGATCAGAACACTCTGAAAATAGTCAGTACACCACAGTTGGATGTCGCCACCACCATCTACCATCCATCAATCTCTCTTGTAAGTGATCACTAACTTCTTTTCGTTGTTTTTCTCTATATTTGAATTTATGATTCTAGGTTTTGTATATTTTGATGTCGCTTTGAGTTAATTGTGTTATGGGTGTTAATTTAAATTAATTTAAATGTTCACAAAATTTTTTTCCCTTGATATTTTGACTTAATTATGATTTTAATTTTTGTATATTTAGTTTTGATTTTTCCGATTTTTGAGTGAATTGTGCAATTAATGGGTGTTAAATTAATTTGATATGCATTTTAAAATTTAGTACTTTGACTTCTAAAACTTTGATATTTTGATTTAGGAGCTGCAAATCATAGATAGGAAATTGATGTGGTTTGATAGATTGTTTAAAACATATGAAGATGGTGTTGAAGGATTTTTTTCATTTGCCAAAGCCCACATATAAGGTGATAAGATTCTGTGTCCGTGTGAAATGTGATATCTGGTTTTTCATGTTACTAATTCTTTGTAAAGATTGAATATATGCAGTCTATGCAAGTTCATGAAAAAGTTCAGTCTAGAATTTTAATGTGTGTATATTGAGTTTTTATAGCTTTATAAGACTCAAAAATGACTGTTCGGAGGAGCAAATAGCCTTTTCGGACAAAAAGGAGTGAAATCTACTCGATTTTAGAAAAGTCAAAATTTTGACCAAAAAGTCAACCGTTGACCCGAAAAGTCAAAGTTTGACCAAAATGGTCAAAATTGCGAAAGATGAACTTTAAGATCTGCATTTCATGAAAATTTCTGCAGAAACTCATTTTCTATGACAGATAATGAAAATGAGAACCGAAACCACCATAGAAAAATCAGGCGCGATAAATTAGGTCATGGGGCAGAAAGGGTTTGAGAAAACAAGAAAAATATTTTTCAACCCGATTTTCCCGACTGTAAGTATAAAAATCCAAACTGTAAAATAATATTTACAGTATTGGAAATTAAATTTTTAAACTCGACGTTTCAAGATTTTCAGTCAACCAAACTTGATTCAAGTTTTACCTAGAGAACTTCATCCTTATCAAGAGTGGTGTGGTGGACCAATGAGTTGATGACACCTAGCCTTTGACAACTCACTATTGGTTGTCTCCCAACCTTCAAAAAGTTCAGCCACCTTGCATGCCCAAAGTCCAAACTTTCAAAAATAATGGGGCCAAAGTTGAATTTTTTGAAAGCTTTAAGTTTGTCTATAAATAGAGAGCTCCCTATTCATTTTTATTCAAAACTCTAGCAAACCTCTTGCAATTTTTCTGCACAAGAAAGCCGAGAGAGAGAGTGAGAGAAGTTCAGAAAATTTCTTAAGTCCAAACTCCATCCACTTGCTTCGGGTAGTCTAGGAACCGAGGGAGAAAAAAAAAATTTTTTCTGGCAGCCATTTAAGCTCACTGCCGTGAGTCTTGGTGCAGGGGAAACCAAAGGGAAAACCAAAATTTTTGGGGGAAAATTAGGGCTAGAAGTTTCGGGTAGCTAAGCAAGCCATAGGAAGAAGTTTGATCAAGTTGGGAGGCTTGATTTTGCCTCAAGAGCAGCCTCGGGTTTGTGGCTAGAAGGAAAAAAAAAAAAATTTCAGTTTTGGGCAATCAGCCCTAGTGAGGCCGAGCAAGTAGGGGAGCAGCTCTAGGGACCAAAAACTCGGTTGTTGGTGCACCAAGAGTGAGCAGCCGAGCATTGGAGCCAAGGGGAGTTTAGGAAAGGTTTTGGAACCCTAACCCTAGAGACCGGATCCACTCCATTTTTAAGGTAAAAATTTAAAAGTTTTATCAAGCTTTCAATTGAGTTTTTAAGCAATGATTTATGTGTATTTTCAGCCAAAATATGTAAGAGCATAAGCTCATGCATGTGTTTAATTTTCTGCCCATTTGTGCTTAATTGTCGTGCATGATAGGTTAGGTTAGTCTTAGGGTGGTTTTTGGTTGGTGCATGCAATTTAAATTATGATTTGTGCTTGAATTGCTAGAATGGCATGCTAGGGTTTGATTTAGGCTTTATGTCCCCAATTAGGTCAGTTTTGAATTATGCATGTGTGATATGATTTTTGTGAACCAAGATGCTAGAATGTATGTGATGAATGCTTGCTAGGAAACCATGCAACCCTAGGCTATTAGGTTCGGATTTTTGGGTTGCATGATCACGTGGGATGGCTTGGTTAGCCTTTAAGGGACGCTAGACGCGCTACATTTGTGTTGAACTAACTCCCGAAGTGGTCGGTCGAGCTAGAACCCGCGCCTTAGGACGTAAAAATTTAACCTAAAAACGAAACTGCCTCTCGGGTCCCCAGTAGGCAGTCTCGGTAAAATGGTCACTGCAGGCCGATAGAGGCCGAATGGGCAAAAACGTAAAACATGAAAGTTGTAGAATAGGGTGTTTACTAGGGGGCAGCGCTGGCAGTTTGCCAAAATAAGGCTCCAACAGCCTTCATTTTCAAGAAAAACCGTAGGTGGGTCAGTGAGATCCAGTTTTCATGTTAAACCCGTTTTCAATTTAAAACTGGTACTAATCGGTAAGGAATCAGAAAATTTGCAAAACATGAAAGTTTTAGAACTCTCCGAGGGCTAGAACTTTTGTGAAGGAAACTTTTTCTAATTCAAAATGGATTTTTAAATATAACCTGAAATGTGAACATTGTGCAGAAATCAATAAATTTCTGTACATGATTTTGTAGAACCAAACTAGGAAAATTATTTTTCGGACTCAAAACACTGTTTCAAGCATGGAGACTGTTCCAAAGGCAGTCTCCGACTCTTAAACATTTTATGAAATTATGGTCCAAGATCTACGAAATTTTTATGAAGCAAGTTATTAGGTTTAAGTTTTTAAAGTTAAGTCTTTTTTATGAAAAATGAATGTTAAGCTAAGTTTTAAAGAAAATGGATTTTTAAGTAAAGTTTTGAAGAAAAACCTTAAGACGAAAAGTAACCGGGAATTAGCACCCGAGTTACCGGGCTTAGCCCCGAAGCCCAAAGTTGACCCGAAGAGGGTTGACTTTAGCAACCAAAAAGGTTGACTTGATCAACCTATAAGGGAACAAGTTTTTAATAAAGCCCTAGGGTAGGTTTTGACCTAACCCAATGTTTTTGTACATGGGCTTAAGTATACGAAAAGTTTTTCAACGTAACCCTTTGGGTTATAAATGACTTCACGTTTAGGGGGACATATAGCCGAAACCCGCATGAATATTGGTTAGTTACCAACATACGATGAAGATGGATTAGAAATCTTACATGCGTCCTTCTATTAAGCAGGAGGAGCCCTGCAAGCGGAACCCTGAAGAGGAACCCCAGAGCAAACGGACGTAAAGACGGTAAGTACAACACCGTCTACAGCACAAGCTAATAGAGTTATATTATTAGATTCGATGAAGTGCTCGGTGCTATATGCTAAATGACATGTATGTAATATGAAATATGTCAAGTATTTGATTTTATGCTAAGATAAGATAAGAAAGTAATAAAGTTAGAAAAATGACATCGGAATGTATGTTCACCCATAAACAAGTTTAAGTAAGAAATCAAGTACCGTGTCGTACCACCCGCGCCAGGTCGGGTTGGACTGTGGATTGAACTGGAATTGGTTTGGCCGCCCCAGACAATCCATAGTCGCGCGCCGGATACAAACACGCAGATTAAGGGCCCATAAGAAATAAGAACAAGGAAAATAAGAAAGCATAATATGGTCTATGCATGCTATGTGATATGATATGCTATTATGTTATATGTTATATGTGATATGTTATATGTTATATGTTATATGTTATATGTGATATGATATATGGCGTCATATGTTATATGTTATAAGCTATACTTTTGTTATAACGGCTTAAGAGTTGTACTTACTGGGCTTTAGCTCACTGTGTAAGTTTGTGCTGTAGGTAAGCAACCTGCTAGCTGATATTGATGCAAGGTGGAGTAGCGAGTTCAAGCACTGTGAATCGTGGGAGATGGAACCGCTACGCGTTTTGCGGTATATATATATAAGAAACATGAAGTGTTTTATGACTTCGAAAGGTTAATATGTTTGTGAACAGAAACAGTACTTTAATTCTATGTTTATAGTCTTTTGAGTACTATAAAAAAAAAAAAAAATTTCCGCTGTGTTTTACGAGCTAAGTAAGCAAGTATCATTTTCTTATTATGCTATGTATGTAAGTTTATAAGTACGGTAGCGGCCTACGCTAGGTGGGTCGTTACATGAAATTTGTGAAAAGCAAAGATCTCATTCCATTGATGATGTTAAAGAGCATTTGTGGGATTATTTGTTCTTACCAAATATGGTATTTACATGGTGAAGATTTTTTCAACTTTACATATTCATCAACGAGTCAAGGTAAAGAGCCTATTGTTGAGGAAGACGTCATTAGTGATAATATGTTCGGTATGATAAATGATTTAGAAGAATACTTTGTGCACCGTTCGGAGTTATTTGAGGCAATAATTAATGATGCCGAGATGACCTTGTATGTCGAGTGTACAAAATATATAAAATTAGGAGTATTGGTTAAATTATGGAACATGAAAATGTCGGGAGGGTGGACGAATTCTAATTTCACGACTCTTTTAAAATTTCTAAAAGATGTTCTACCGGATGATAACAAATTGCATCATAGTATGTATGAAGTGAAGAAGACGTTGAGCACTTTGGGAATAGAATATGAAAAGATACATGCTTATCCAAATAATTGTGTCATTTATTGAAAAGAATATGAAGATTTAGATGAATGCCCGGTTTGTAACAAATCAAGATGGAAGAAGGGCAAGATACCATCGAATGGTAGCAAAGGAGTGCCGATGAAGGTGTTATGATACATTTCATCGGCTCCACGTTTGCGTTGTTTATTCTGTAATGCTGAATATGTTAAGAATTTGACTTGGCATCATGATAAACGTATTGATGATGACAAGCTTAGACATACAGCCGACGCAACACAATGGAAGACCTTTGATGACAATTATCTAGATTTTAGTGCAGAACCAAGGAATTTACGTCTCGGTTTGTTGGCAGACGGAATGAACCCATAGAATAATATGAGTAGTAGGCATAGTATCTGGCCAGCCATACTTGTCAACTATAATCTACCTTCAGAATTGTGAATGAAGCGGAAGTTCTTGATACTGACTTTATTGATCTCAAGTCCTTAACAACCGGGAAATGACATTGATTTGTACCTGACACCATTAGTTGATGACCTAAAAAGGTTGTGGGAAAATGGTTTAGAAGTCAGAGATTCTTATCGTAAAGATACGCTTAATTTTCGTGTAATGTTGATTTGGTCAATTAATGACTTTCCCGCACTTGGCAACCTATCCAGTTATTCGGTGAAGAGTTTTATAAGTTGTTCTATTTGTATGAAGCAAACATCATCTATTCGGTTGAAAAATGGTAAGAAAACCATTTACCTTGGTCATAGGAGATTATTGTCAAAAAATCATCGATACCGCAAACAAAAGAAGGCTTTTGATAGTAATACCAAAGAAAGAACCGCTCCTCGGATTTTGACCGGCGAATATGTATTTGAGATGGTTAAAGATGTGAAAGTAGTTTTGGAAAAGAGAAAATGGAAGGATCCAATAGTCGATGGACCTTGGAAGAATAAGTCATTTTTCTATGAACTTCCACATTAGAAGTCACTTTACGTTTTTTATTGCTTAGATGTTTTGTATATTGAGAAAGATGTTTGTGAATCGATGGTGGGCACATTACTTGGCATTTTGAATAAAACTAAAAATGGTGTAAAGGCACGGTTGGATCTTAAAGAGATGAAGATTAGACCAAATTTGCTCCTTTAGAAAATATCGAATGACACTTACTTACCTTCGGCAGAGCACACATTAACGAGACAAGAAAAGAGAAAGTTTTGTGAATGGTTTGCTTCCGTGAAAGTGCCAAGTGGGTATTCTTCTAATTTTAAAAGGTTGGTGTCAATGAAGGATTTGAGACTCGTTGGAATAAAAACACATGATTGTCATATTTTTATGCAACAAATGTTACCTCTTGCATTACGGGGAGTTTTAATGAAAGATGTAAGATATTCAATTACTAAGCTATGCTCATTTTTCAATTCAATATGCTCTAAGGTAATTGATCCACTTATGCTAGATTCGCTATAATCAGAATTGGTGACGACATTGTGTATGCTTGAGAAGTTTTTTCTACCCTCCTTTTTTGATAAAATGATCAATCTAATGGTACACTTAGTTTGGGAAGGTAAGCTATGTGGACCAGTGCATTTGAGGTAGATATATCCTTTCGAAAGGTACATAAAGGTTTTGAAGGGTTCTGTGAATAATCGAAATAGGCCAGAGGGATGTATATTGGAAAACTACATAACGAAAGAATCGGTTGAATTTTGCTTGGAGTATTTGTCTAACATGAAACCAATAAGGCTGCCAAATAGTGGGCTATTTACATCAAAAAGACTATCCATTTTTGCCAAAAACTATACTGGTATGTTGTGCAATTTTTATTTTTATTTTCAAAATTTTTTAAAATTTCGCATGAAACATACCACAACCATTTTTGGTATAAATGGTCGTGATTTGCACAACATACCATAACAGTTTTTGGTGAAAACCGTCATGGTATGTGGCGTAATTAAATTTTTTTTTTTTTCAAACTTTTCGCTTGAATCTGCTGCTTAAAAAAAAAAAAAAAAAAAAAAACCCTCATTCCTTCCACATCTTCACTTTCGCCTCTCTAAACTCTCCTTCAAAACCCATCTCCTCTGTCGTGACCCCTCTATCCATTTTCTCTCCTACCTCGCCTCCATTCTCTCTTGGGCCTCTCTTTTTCTCCGTTGCCTCCCATCTCCGACGGCCACAACTCCATCACTAATTTTCTCTCGCACCTCTTTTTCTCTCTCTCACCTCTACTCGCAGCCGTGACTCCTCCCTCCAATCTCTTCCTCGAAACCCATTCTCTGCCGCCTACCCCGTTATGAAGCTGACCACGCCCATGGCCATGTACTTGGTAAGTCTTTCTCTCTCTTGCTCTCTTATGCACTGCACATATTATGGAAGTTCATTTGGTTGATTGTAAACGTGATTTTGGGTTATTGTTCAATATGTTTGTGATTTTGGGTGATTGTTTTCCTCAAAAAATTTTTAAATGTGTTTGTCATATTTTTGCATATTACATGTTCAACAAAATGCCTGTTTGATTATATTGTGTGATTTTTTAAGTGTTATGCCGATAATTAGTTTTAGATTGATTTAAATTGTTTGGGTATGGATTTGGTTTGGATTGTTGTCTGAAAAAAAAATGTTGATTTTGTGATTTAAGCTTTTGCATATTACATGTTCGACAAAATGCATGTTTGATTGGATTGTGTGATTCTTTAAGTGTTATGCCGAGAATTAGATTTAAATTGATTTAAATTGTTTGGGTAAGGATGGTTTGGATTATTATCTGGAAAAAAAGTGTTGATTTCGTAATTTAAGCTCTTGCATATTACATGTTCGACAAAATGCCCTTTTAATTAGATTATGTGATTTTTTAAGTGTTATGCCGATAATTAGATTTAGATTGATTTAGATTGTTTGGGTGAGGATTTGGCTTGGATTGTTATCCAGAAAAAAGTGTTGATTTTGTTATTTAAGCTTTTACACAGTACATGTTTGACAAAATGCTCGTTTGATTAGATTGTGTGATTTTTTAAGTGTTATGCCAAGAATTTGATTTAGATTGATTTAAATTTTTTGGGTGAGGATTTGGTTTGAATCGTTATCCGGA
>CM046378.1:775658-825658 GCA_025413485.1 Ficus microcarpa
TAATATCACTTATTTAAGGAGAGAAAATCAGATTTTTTTTTACTGCAGCAGAAAATTTTTTTTTTGGATGAATTTTTTTTTTCTAAAAAATTTTTATTTGAACGATTTTTATTATTCTTTTTTTTTTAATATAAGAACGAATTAAAAGGAAAAAAAAAAAGATAAGGATACGCAAACCGGAGGAACTTTAGGCTCTGATGCCAACTGATACGAACCACGCCAACAACGTGACGAAACCCGTTACCAAATCTAGAAACAATAACCCAAGCTCTTTCAAGTTTGATGGAAACCGCGACCCGTTGCTTAGCGAAGCAAGAACCTTGGTATGGGGAAGACGCCACAAACAGTTATGGAAGTCCGTTTGATTAGTCGATTTGAACGCCACAAAGAATCCTTGATAAGTTCAGATAAGTTTTTTCAAGAACTCAAGAAGAATAACTCACAATATGAATATACATGAAAAATCTTCTATTCATAATATGAGAAATCTGCCTTTATATAGACAAAGTTACAATTTGTAAATTCCTAATCTACCATTAAGGATTTACATGCCTAAAAAGCAGATTTATCAACTAAAAATTAAATAAATTCGGAATTAAAATGGTGCCTAAATTCAAATTTTAAACTAGAACTTTAAAACTCAAATAGGATTATAAAGAAATTAAATCTTGATCAGATCTTATAAAGTTCTTGAATTTTGATTTGAATCTTGAACTTCTTGAAACTGGAAAACGTAATCTTGACATAATTCTTTGTTGGGAAAAACATCCACATCAGCTTGCGTCATCCTTGCACGTTTATCCACATCACAATGGCAACCGCAACATGCTATGTGGCTGGAGATGTGCGTCAAACCTAGTGGATAATACAAGAATCCATCATTTAGGATTGTTGGCGATATAATTATAAGTATACGAATCTATGGTCTATGATATTCTTATTTATGCAACCTTATTTACGGTTTTCATCACATGTTTTATAATTCTTACAGGGGGATTTCAGCGAACAGCAGACACAAGGAAGTTTTGAATATGTGGGGACTAATGACATATTGACTAAGTCATTAGGCAATGATGAACATTCGGGTCAGACCTGTGGTTAATCTAAGTTTGTCAGGCAGTCGCATTACTTCAACATTATGCAAAGTTCAAGGGAAAATGCTGAAGTATCGATAGTAAAACGGCAGCTTGCTGCATTGGAAAGAACCGTACAGGAACTTTGTGCGAAGCATGGTATTAACCGAGAGACCATGGCTAAGGAGAATACCGATCTGACTGTTGATCAACACACAGCTTCAAGGCTAGTTGCACACAAAATGAAAAAAAACCTGGGCTGTCGGATTCGCAATCCACGCCGAATGAAAGTAATGAATGCCAACTCTTTCTTGATGATACAATTAATGGTGTTGTGCTTGTTACAATTGAAAAGGTGTACATGGATTGTGTTCCAACCGACACAGTCTATGGGATTCCTTTATATGAGGAGAACGTGCGAGCAACAATTAATGTCCCGAAACTAAAACATGCACTCCTACCTATTCTGATCAACAAAGTAGTAATTATTGAAGAAGCTGCTAGTGGGTTTGTTGCTTGGCCAAAAAAATTAATCGTCATTGAAACGAGTCTGAGCCAGGCAAGTTGAAGTCCTAGTCAAGTTCCCGACCGAGAAGTTGAGGGAAGCAAACACATCAAAAAGAGAGTAGGGAAAAAGAAACTACAATCACAACCGGAGGTACAACAATAAACTGCATAACAACAACTACCTCCTTTCAACTTTAGTGAAATTCCTCATGACTTGAGACCTTTGGCATTTTAGGCACAATGTTCCATGCGTGATAGATTGCAAATAGCCTGCCCAACACAACAGTCCATTAGTGGCAATGACATGCCTATATATTTATTGGGTATGAAAATGTATATCATTTCATAACATTTCAAGAAATCAGTGCAAACAGTATAATGGTTTACATTAGATAATAGATATATCCTTAAACAACACTTATTTTTCCTTGTTAATCTTATATTGTTTTTCGTAAGAAGTTTGACTATATACTTTGCATCAATTTAGCAGAATGTTGTGAAAGAGAAGGTGTTGTAATGACTCGACTTTTTGGACTGTTAACTAGCTTACTTATTCTTATTTAATTTAGTCTTAACACTTATTTATGTTTGGTTCTAAAAAAATTACATAAATTTTTTTTTTTAATTTTATAAATCATATTCGTACTACAAAAGTTAGAATTACTAAAATTTTTAACTGAGCAAATTAAAAACCTCTAGCAAATAATTATCCTACTCAAATTCGAATTTAGATAATAATTGAAAAGCTATAACTTCATGTTGATTAAAACGAAAGAGTTTAAAGTCTTTTATTCGTAAAGTACTCATACTTATTTAGTAGTACTAAAACATTGGAACATAATTATAAATATAGTCGTTACAAAATAATTTAATAAATCTAAATGCAGAAATTAAATTCGTGGTAGTATCCCACTCCTTTCCTTCATCACCTCTACATAGTTTCGCCAATCCATGAAATATCTAAGTAACGGGCTGCTTACCCGCGTTACCTATAGCATGAACACACACGTATGAGCTTCGGCTCAGCAAGTACAAATAATATATTACAAAACATTTTCATAAAATCATATCATCACACGTGACATCAAGAATGTTCAAAATGCACGTGATATTGTGTGTTCATTTATGCTTTATTATATATAGGTTTTTTCTACTTAAAGGCCCCTATGTTGTACCCATATGTGTGCAACTAATGGGGAGTTAGGGGAGCGACCCTCCAATAGCCTCCAAGGTCATATCTTATAACTTTCGTTTTTATCGTATCCTTTCACTAATTGGAGATTGGTACGATACTTAATCCTATGTTTTATTTGCCTTATTCTCATTAATTGTGATAATGAATAGATTTACATATCACTATGTATCTATCATTATGGTATAAATATCTGTGAGGTATGCTGATCATGTCAATGTAAGAGAAATTATGCAAATCAAATACTTAATCAAGGCAATGCGTATAATTCATATACTCATCACATCATCAAGTCAAGTCATAGCAAATGTAGAGCATCAACAAAGAAAAACATTTTTGTTCCATGCTGTAGGTGAGGTTTGTACTTACTTGTCTTATGTGCTTAAACTTCCGGAGCTGCATCTCCTATTATGCAAATTTGAGAAATTGTTTTGATTTAACAGTATCTCATTATTAGATGAGATCATAGTGATATTACTTTATTTATTTATTTATTTTATAAACTATAGTGAACTTAATTTACTTACATCATAATTAATTTTAATAATTAATTCTTATTAATTATTAAGTGTTAAAATAAATTTTTACTAATTATTACTTAATTTAATTTTTTAATTAAAATTTAATTGATTAATTAATCAATCAATCAATCAATTAATTAATTAGGTAATAGTTAATAATTACTTTATTTAATTAAGTAATTATAATTAAATTATATAATTTTAATTGACCTATTAATAATTATATTGTTAATAATTTGATTATGTTACTTAAATATTCTTTCTCATATATTAATTATTAATTATTAATTTTAATATTAATAATTAATAAATTGATTAATCTAGTAATTAATGTTTGATTAATCTCTAGTTAATCATCCATAGTTATTTTGTTGATTATATCAATGATTAATAATTAATGATTAATTAGTCTCCAATTAATCATGTATTATAATTAAGTAGTTATTCAACATAATAATCTTGATTATCATCTGGTAACTCTTATAATTAATTAATTAATTAATTATTAATCAATCAATCAATTAATTATTTTATTAATTAATTAATTAAGTTAATTAATTAATCAATCAAGGTGACAAGGAATCACCTAAGTGTATACCTCTCTTCTATTATTGGGCTAGTCCAATCCATTTAGTTATATTCATTTAGTTGGACTAAAGTAGTCTCTTGGTATATGCCCATTAACCATCTAGTATACTTTATTTTAGCCCATTAAAACTTGTGATTCAACTTTATAAGGTTAGGGTTTTTCACGTTATTTGATCATAAACTTAAAATCAACTCAATTTATAACTAAATATGTTCATATGTTATAACTTATCCTTATATCACATTTTAATATTTAATCGTTTTATCGATATAGGATTTTAACTCGTGAGATTTATTTAGATTTGTGTATAATCCCGTTTTAGACACTTGATGACTTGTTGGAAAGCTTGAAACATTTAGTTTCTGTCTTCATAATTTGTTTTCTAAGATTCCAAGCATTTTAAACATTAATAGGGGCGTCTTTTCTAAGTGTCTTATGGTAAAATCTCAGATTACCGATTACAATACAATCTGAAGGGATTTATTAAAATTTATGTACATATCCGTTTTAAACGCATGATATCCCATTTTGAAGCTTGTGATGTCTACTTTACAGCAGTAAAGTTATTTCTTTTATTGCTTGAGTATTTCATACCATTAACTTAGGTTTTGTTACTGTTGGTTTCACATTTGAACCATAAATCCAGATTCATAGGTAAGATTAGAAAAACCATAAAAATTTACTTACAAGTCCAAATAAGACAAAATATATATCATTGGAAAGATTATCATGTCTATTTTGTACGATAAAAACAATTTTATAAAAAGTTATGGTTTACTAACTCAAAATCTACAAAACCCGTGGCTAGTACAAGGTTCTAGCAAGGATTTTCAGTTCATAGTTCAAATGTGTAAAATTCACCAAAAATTACACATATATTCGTTCAAGGCGTATGATACCTTATTGGAAAACTTAAAGAATCTAGTTTTTAGTTCTCTAACTTATAATCCAAAATTTTGAGTCTAAAGGATTCGGGTACAATAAACTCGTGGCAGGTCTGTACCTCAGAGATCCATTTTCTCTCTAGTTTTGTGTCACAACTTCAAATGCACATAACTTATAAAACCAAATTAAGTGATTCCAAAGCATAAAATGAAGCTTATCCTCTGTAAAACCTTAATATATAATTTATTTTTTTATACTAAAGTTTCTAATACATGATATATCACCACAACAACTGTAATTTTAACAAAGTTCATAGATCTTACCGAAATGCTCCGGGAATCCTTTAAGATTCAAGCCTCTCAAGTTCTTCTCAAAATTTTTTCCTAGGTAAGAAGAAGTCTAACATTAAGATCATAACTAAACATCATACTTTAGTTCTCAAAAAATGACTAAAACATGAAGAACACCACTAGGTGATCTCTAGTAAAACGTCATCTAACTCCATTTCTCACTTCTTCGATTTTGGTGATGGGGTTTCTAAGAGCTTGAAAATGGAGGGAGGAGAGTGCTTGAGGGGTGTTGGAGATGGAGAACAGTGTTGGTGGTTCTTGTTTTTGTTTTAAGCTTGGTGATGGCTAGAGAAATTAGGGTTTTTGAGTTTAACTTGTGTGAGAATAAAATGGGGTGTTAGGGGTTTGTGCTCAGCCAACTTTCACCTTAAGAGAGTTGTATTTTAAGGGGTAAAATTGAAAAAATTTTGGCTAATTTCCCCCTTTATTGCCGCCACTTCAAGGGAGGGTTTTGGGGTGAAGATTTAGTTCAACAAGGTAGAGACAAGGGGTCACTTTCACTTGGGTCAACTTGCCAAAATAAACTATGCCATCTCTTCCTTGGGTCAACTTGCCAAAATAAACTATGACATCTCTTACATGTGATTGCATGCATACACCACCTTCTTCTTTTCTCATTTGTTCACATTTCCCCTTGCTTTATGACTCAAAAATCGAATCCCCTCTTTGGCCTTCTCAATTTTTTTTTCTTTCTTTCAATTTCCACCATTGATCCAAGGTTGTCATCTTTATTCTCATCCATTGGATCTTCCAATACACCAATGCTTACCATAAGTTCTCATTGGTCACTTATCATCTAAAGTTTGGCCATTGATTTGCCTAAGATTTTTTAGCATCAAATCTACACCATTGATTTCAAATTTAAGCACAATTCTTGATCAATTTTCCACCTTTGAATTCTTTAAGAGCAAATACTAATAACTTATCTTCTATCTATGTGACATATTAGTTTTCCAATCATTCTCTCAAAGCTTAACTATTGGTATTTTCAAAATAAATACTAAGATTATCAAATTGACCTACTAATAAAAATCGAGGTTTTTCCCAAAAATTATCGTTATCCCCCTAATACTTCATAATAAATTTTTCGTATAAATTTATATATCGTTCAACTTATCTTTTATGTACTTAAAATTTCTCATTTAAATAGAGAAACTTGACGTTGTTATGTTACCGACCTCATTATACCGATGATACATATACAATCATTCATGATCTTGAAATTTGATATCCATTAAAATAATTCATTAGAAGTATATTAATGAAGGAAATCCACAATAATAGTTCATGAATCAAGTTTATGAATTTCTAGGGTATCACAGGTGTTCATTAACGGTTCGGGTTTATTTCTCAAATCCTTGTCTCACCAGTTCAATAGGGGGTAGATTGCGAGTTTACTGTAGATAGAGAGTCAACAATATTCTACGGATCTTAACAAACGCACCAAAAGGAAAGTTGTATCCCATGCCATATAACAACGGTCAACATTGAATCTTGGTAGTTATTGATCATTGGGATGACTCGATCATGTATTTTAATCCTTTAGAAAATGAATCGGGTGATGATTTCCATAACCTAATTAAGTTGTAAGTATATTTTCCCGTTTGAAATTGTGATTTGACATAATATTATTCTTATTTTAATTGTTTTAAACTTTGTTAAATTGTTAGGATATTTAATGACTGGAAGATTTTGGTGGGAAAAAGAGTACAAAAGTGACGCAACTACGAAACATTGATAGATATTATTCGATATCCGCTACAATAAGGTTATGTTAAACGTGATTATTTTGTTTTAGCCTTTATGCAAGAAATAACTTTCACTTTCGATGGACTATCCTTACTTTAGACTAAGGATTTTTATAATGATGCTGACATGAGTTTAGTAAGGTAAGAGTGGACTAATTTTGTAATGCGATTCCTCAAATATGGTTAGAAGACAATCTATAAGTTTTATAATGTAGAATATGTTTTTGTAATAATTGTTGTATATTGTGACACAAAATCAATTGAAAATTAGCTATTATTTTAATATGGGCTGTGCAATGAATAACACAAGGTATTTGCCACCCGTGGAAAATCGCATGAATTGTGTAATTTTTTTTTTTTTTTTTTGGTTAAAGGTTAACCTATCACGACCATTTTCTGCAAAAGCGGTCAGTTTGTACAGAAAACCGTTGTGGTAGGTTAACCTACAACGATGGTTTGTTCAGAAAACCCTTGTGGTAGGTTAACTTTCCATGACCATTTTATGTAAAAACTGTTGTGAAAAGTTAACCTACCACGATGGTTTTTGAAAAAACTGTCGTGGAAAGTTATTATCTACTCTCTATTTGGCATCAATTTTGTCTATTTTACGACGTTAAAAAACTGTCGTAGAATCCAAATAGATTTCACGACCTTTGATACTATAACAGTTAAAAAACTATCGTGAAAAAAGATACCACGATGGTTAAAAACGGTTGTAGTATCATTTTTTTGAACCAGTGATAAATTTTAAAAAATGACATTAAAAAAGTATCAAATTCAACGTGTAATCAATGGCTAAAATCATTTCTTTTGTCAATTATAAATTACGTGGCGGAACTGTTTGCCGTTAAGAGAACATATCAAAATCTGCAGAAATACAAAGTTTGAATTAAGAAAATCAAAAGCCCACCTCAATAATATGCTTCGTAAAGCCGGGAATTCCCCTTGGAGAGATAGCAAGCTCTCTGCAACTCATCAAGATTTTGATTCTCCATTTATAATAATTGATTTGAAACCTGATCAAGTACAAGAATAACATGATAAATTAATTATTCAAGATCATACGTGTTAACTAGTATTTTCAAATAAACATGACACAAGTACTATAAGTGTAACCAAAAAAAAAAAAAAAAAATTCGAGAGTGCAGGCATTGGGCAGACACTACAAAGTTATTTATGTTTTCAAGATGTGAATACGTTTTTTTAAAAGGATAATTAAAAAATATTGTTTTTCTTCGTTTCCTTTTAAATAAATATTTTTTGCTTATTGAAAAAAAAAAAAGGAAAGAAAATTTCATTATTGTTATTTTCCGTTTCAAGCAACCTTAAATGGCTTGCTCGTATCCGGATATTTATCTTGTTTCGAAGGGGAAGCCTTAATATTATGCTCTAAACTGATATTGAAGTAAAAACAACAATCTGAACTAAACAATCTGAATAAAATAAGAAACTGAAAGAGAGAAGAACCTGAAACTGCAAAACCTGAAGGTAGAAGCAGCTGAAATGGAACAAGTTAAAAGTGGAGAGAATTTTTGGAAAAATGACTGTAAAGAACTACATGGTCAGGGTCAGCTCCAGAAGTCGAAAGGGTTTGGAAGGGTCGCCTATTGGTCTCCTCAACAAATACAATAATAGCTCATGGATTAAAAGCTAGCTTTAGCTACCAGCCAAATTTTAATTTGGTCCTTGCAATATATATCGGTAATTGTTGTCTACATAATTAATTCGTGAAACGTGGCATAAGGTTGGAAACATAATCATATTAATTAGTTACTGTTAAATTGAAATTATTGTTATCCATATGTTTAAAAATATAATAATCTATGTAATTATAGAAATAGTCAATTTTACACTTGACTTCATCATAATAAGATCTAGAATTCGAGTATCTCATCCCAAGTTAAAACAAAACAAAACAAAAACAAAAAACCAAAAAACAAAAAACAAAAAACATATATACACACGCACATAAACACACAGAAATAATAATATACTTTTACAGACTCAATAACCACAGAGGCTAAATTGCACTAATGCCTATTGAATTTATTAAGTGGTTGTAACTTGTCCTCCTGAACTTTTAATTTTAACAATTTATATTATGAACTTATAAATCTATACCAATGTACTTCCAATTAGTAACAAGGTTAATATTTAATTTGATGGAAATTGACAAGTGGTTTGCACTTAAGTCGTTAATAGAAAACGATTGAAAATTACTTTCACATTTCTGTTTTCATTTTCTAAGATTTTATACCTTAACACATGTTTTCAAAACATCCAAACACAGTTTCAGATTTTTCTTCTACAAGCTAATCTTTCTAGAAACACAACTAAACAGAATTTTAGAAATGAGACTCAACAATGTTCCTAAAAAATTCACATTTCCATTTTCATGTCCAAAACAACAACATTTTCCACACACTCCCAAACGGGGCCTGGTTTTGATTAGGAAAAAAACCAATTTTTTTTCCTCCCCAAAAAACACCATTTTAGAAACAAAATAATATTTTAATTGCATATTCAAACACCATTATAGAACCAAATAAAAATTAGTTTTCAAACTAGAAAATCCAAGCACGTACTTACAATCAAAATCTTTCACATTTAGACTAATCTTTTTACATGCCCTCTGTGCAGACAGAGATAGAGGAATACTTACAATTTTACAGAACGGAAGGAAAAATTGACGACTGAATTCATTGATCGATTTTCAAGTAAATAAATTAAATGGATAATATGTCAACTTTCTAATATCAACTTGTATAACATCTTATTGTTACAAGAGATGTTAAAAAGAGTTAAGACAAGTTTTAAGATCTCTAGTATTATTCTAAATGATATATATTGAATATTTTCTTGAATTAATTTTACGAATACCCTTAAACTATGTACCCTATTCTATTTTATCTTTCAAATTATAAAAATAATTTATTTTGCTGCCTGAATTATACAAAACAATTCAAAGCGTCTCTTCCGTCAATTCTGTTCATAAACCAATAGAATTGCTGACGTGGAATATTATTAAAAAGTAAACAAATATATTTTAAGGTGTAAATCACGATAAAAATAAAAACAAAAACAACCTCCATAAAAATGATATATTTTTTTTTCTCTCTCACCCTTCTTCTCTCTCGTTCTCTCTCTCCATAAATGTTTCCTCCCCAGAAATGAAAATGAAGGGTTTGTTTGGCAAAACATCTCATTTTAAATTAAACTGTACTTTTTCATTATGATTTTTATCTTTTTCCCAAAAAGTTTTTTATCTTTTCTGAAAAAGTTTTTTATCTTATCTAAAAAGTCAACAAAAATTACTATTACAACTAAAATATTTCAACTCAAACTAACATACCAAACAAACCCGAAGACTTAGGAGAACAAAATCCAGGAAAGAGAGAGAGAGAGAGAGAGAGAGAGAGAGAGAAAGAACTCAGAAAACCCATAGTGCCGTGTTGTTGAGGTTTCTCTTTGCGGCCATGGGGGAGTGCTGCTGTAGGGTGAGCTCGTCGAGGAAGGAGGATGGATGCTTGATTTGGGTGGCGCGATGGAGCTACCGGCGGCGCGACGGTGGACTAAGGTATGCTCGTCACCCCACCAACCTGCGGATCTCTCGCAGTGTGCGCAGGGACGGCACTCCGGCAGTGCTGAGTTTGCAAGGGTAGGCGATTGTGGACTGGCCAGTGCGACAAGGAGGGGGAGAGAGAGGGGGGAAAGTGAGAAAGAAGGGCAGAGTGATATTTGAATTTCGGAGATTAAAGTTTTTATTAATATTTTTTTAATTACAAGGGTTTATGTTTTAAAATACATTTAATTAACTTTTTAATGTATGACAAGTAAGAATTCTGTTAAGTTTATAAATGGAATTGGATAGAGAAAGTAATTTGAATGATTTTATATAATTTAATGAGTAAGATGAATGATTTTAATAATTCAGGAGATAAAATAAAATAAGGTATATAATTCAAGGGATAATATAAAATTAATTCTAATTTCCTAGGTGTATATGAGTTTAAAGTTAACACGCTCTAAAAATCTATTATCTAGTAAAAACCCAATTTGATAGAGAAATCAAGCGAATTCAGGTTACATACAAATTAACATCTTTCTTTAAAACCAGAGTGTTATTTCCTCCAGGAAAAAGAAACAAATACTTGCCAAATATTTCCAACCTCAGCACTCTTTTCCATTACCTAATATCATATTTCATTTATATATCAAAATAGAGCACTTGTTCTACTCCACCAGAGTAAATCTTGCAGCAAAACATCAGCAGTTGCCTATCTAAGATATGACACGGCTTAAACCAATAACGCCTCTCTCCTTCTTGGCCTACTACTTCAGTTCTATTAACCTGCCAAGTTTATCACATTATCAAAACTTCTATTTGTTTCAAATCAGCTTTTCTGTCTCTTCTAGAAGTTATAGAAAACTATAACCAGAAAATATTACAGATATTTCCCATTTTCATAGTCAAGGAAAATAATGCCATTTATTCATTTCTTGTTTATTTATTTTTATAACTTCAATTTATTTCTAGAGAAAAAAGCGCAAAAAAGATGAGTACTAACCTTGTTTGCTCATGTGGTCCCTAAAAATAAAGGGTCCCAAATAGCGCTCTGCAACAAACGTGATGCCCTCTTTCATAGTCGCTCTCCTGTCTTCTTTAAAATTCCAAAGCTCCACTACTACATTCCTATGAGCCATTGGATTAGACTGATTCATCTCCGTTAAGGCCTTCATCACCGCATGGTATACTTCCTTACCGATATCATGTAACAATCCTTTCAAGTTCTTATCACCATCGTCGATGACTTACTGAATTGGTAACAATGCATGATAAGAACTTCAGCTTTGAGGAACAAAATAAAAGAAATAACAGATAGACTACAAAGCCTATAACAGTCTACTTTAAAGTTCATATTAGGCACTTTACTACGAAGGAGCAAACAAAACGTAAAAGCTGAAGCGATAGATTATTAAAAAAAAAAAAACTACATGCAAAGACAGACAAAGTTGATTTTAGTTCTCGAAGCGTACCACGAGGCTTCCTTCAACCTTGACGATTTTGAAGGGACGCCATGCTGGGTTCCTAATTAGATTCTCCCAAACAGTGCACAAACTTGAGGCCTTAAAAAGTGCAGCAGCCCCTTGCTGTCCTGCTCTTTCCATAGCTTTATGGAATGGCAAGAAGTTGAGTTGTCCGAGTCTCTTAACACCAATATCCCCCGTATCAACATGAGTCGACGACAAGGTATCCAAAACCTAGAAGATGAAATTAATTAGTGCTCTGTTAAGGTTTATGAATTGAAGTAGCAAAATGGGAAAGAAAAATATGAATATGAAAGAAGAGAAAATGAAAACAAGCAAAGAGCGAACACAAAATAGTCTTAATTAAAAGAAGAAAATTTGTGATAATTTAAAAAATAGGCATCCGCCCTCTGACTAAACAGGATTGAACAAGCCTTGTGTTCCTTGTACCTAGAGATCCGTCAAAGAGTACGATTCATCAATGATCAGTTTTTGATTTCCATTCGAATATTATATGTTATAAACACCCATTGGTTGAAATAATTTAGAGCCAAAATAACATAATAGCAACTCAGAAACAGAGAAGACCACTTAATACAACTAAAACATTATCAATACGCAAGCATCAAATTAAGATCAACGAACTTGCATCGATTAATTTTTTGCGAGCTTCCTGCAGCTCAGCACTGCTTTCTCGTTCCCTTTTCGGAGCTTCAGCGGAAATTTCTCCATCTTTAAGTGCTTTTCCTCGACCACTCGACTGTTTCCTCTTAGTCCCCGTCTCTTTCATGATCTGGAAGCAACATAAATATAAGTCTCTAAACCAAATAAAGAGGAAACAGAGCAAGCATTATCAATGAGCTCACAACAACACCTTCACGGTTAGTTTGAACAGGACAAATATGATCTCCAATTATCATAAAAAACACACAAGCTTTACTAATAAAAAAAAGGGCATTTCACCGCAAGCATATTATTCTCCCTTTTTTTTTTTTTTTTTTTTTTACTCGAGCCAAGTGCAAACAATACTATAATTTGATTGTCGGCAAGTAAGTTTCATTCAAGGTGTCGCAATCGAAACGATAAAGAAAACGGATCAAGTATATTGAGTCTAAGATCTGTAAATCCAACCACTTAGATAGAGAAGCTGTTGTAACCAAGTCCGATTAGAAGATTTACAAATCCCCTAATTGTCCATGTCTCTATATCCAAGTTATGAGCTAATGCTACTTAACAACGTAACTAATTATTCACTTATTACAAGTTGAACTAACTTCAGTCTTAACAAAGAGTAACCAAGCTTACCCTGCCCCTTTGATCAGTTAACCTTCTCTGCTCATTCTCGTTTTCAGCTACCTTCTTCTCCAATTCATCGATTCTCTTCTGCGTCTTATCGGTGCATTCCGCGATCTCATTCACCTTCTTCACTTCTGATTAACATATTGTAACACAACGTGGGCTTAAAATGAAATTTTCACATCCTAAGAGGTATGTTACATTAGAATAACGACTACATGATCTAGATATTCTACATATAGAAAATCAGACAGAAGACTTAAATAAAACAACAAATTCAAAAGCTGACAATATTTTCCACAAACTGCAAAAAAAAAAAAAAAAAAAAAAAAAGACAATGAAGGAACCAAGCAAAAACGAATTCTGATCAGAAACGAAGTTACCAATGCAGAGCCAAAATCTGCTAGAACCCAATCAAATATAAATAACTAGCGAACATTGCAAGTCTAGTGTTTGTCTAAAGTTGAAATCCCTTCATCCGAAATTCAAAAAATAAAGAAGGGGCAATTTTTCAACAGTCTCAGATCAAATCTACTTGAATGTGTAGGATGAATTACAACATATCAAGAGTAAATATATACATATATACATATGTATGTATGATGGAATAGAGCATGGACCACCTTGAAAATGGGCTTCATAAAGTTGAGCATTTTCTTTGGACAAACGGCAAACTGTTGTCGGAAACTCTTCAAACTTTTGGTTATCCATTTATATACTTGACTGAATCTGCTACCTGATGATCAGACCAACAAAAGAAGCCATTTAGAAGTGAAAATAAAAGGCTACCCACCAACAGACGCTACATTGCTTTTCGTTCCAAAATATTTATTTGGAAGAAAAACAAGAAATCAAATATTAAAGAATAAAAAGAGGAAGAAATGGCAAAACTAGCGGGTCAAATATTGAAAAATGAAAGTGGGGAGTACTAGCAGTTGTTCTTCCACACAAAGGAGAGGAGTCACGCGCAAATACTAGGAGACTAGAGACTAGAGAGTTGTTCACCACACAGAAGGCCTGAACTGAATAGCAAGCAAACTTGGGGAGATTCCAGTACTGGACATGTTGGGTTTTATATACGTCTTTCAACCTTTTCTACTGGGATTAAAATTTTTTTTATTAATTATATATGTATATATATATATTATATAAAAAGATATAGTTAATAGAGATTGAGAGACATGTACATTACATATCCAAATTATATTTTTAAAAAAAAAACTCAAATATCATATCTTGGTATTGATATTTTTTACACTAATAAGGTATTACAAATAATTTCGAACATTCTAAAAGCTCTTTTTAATATTAATATTTTCTTATTATGTATGAAAAAATGAATGTGATGTACCTATATTATATTCTCTTTCAATTATTTTACTTAATTGATGAATGTAAACTTATCATATATCATGCAAATTTATCATATATTTAGTATTTTAATTGAGAGTTTCATTTCATTTATATATTATTAACTATTTTAGAGTTTCATAAAGTTTTATTTAAAAATTTAGTATTTTAAAATGATTTTCATATTTTTGCGTCAATTTCTACCAAAATCGACATTTCTATTAAATTTAAACGCCAATATTTAAGCAAATCTCAATATTTTTGCCCTTGTACACTCTTCATGGAAATTGATATTTCCACAAAAAATCGATATTTACGAAAATTTTCATAGAAATTTCACAAATATATTGCGAAAAAGATACTATACTCCTATTTTCATATTGGTACTTCCAAAATACGAAAATTTATGTGGATTATCAATAAAAATGTCGATTTTTAATCCTTGGACATAATGGTGGAGTCTCGTTGGTGGATTGGACTCTTGTGTGTCAAAATATTTTTCTTTATATAACTCTAATAATATCATGATCCGACAATTAACACTATAATTTAATTAAAATACCATTTCATATGAACAATCTAAAAACTATGTGTTCAATATGTATTATGATATTATGAGTGACAGAGAACAAGACAAATAAAATAACATATGGGTCGAATCTCTCATTAGCAGTGGCTTGTGGGTTCCTGAGCCTCATGAAGCTATAAACTTAGGATGTAAGATGCTAAAAAAGGAATAAGTCATATGTGGATTAATCTAAGTTGTTTTACTAAACTGATCGTATGTTTAGATTTTAGATTTGGACAATAAATTTAAATACGATATCCTATAAAAAAAAAAAAAGTTTAAATGATGAATATAAATGAAAAAAGAATAAAATCTTAATCATTTGGAATAAATAAAAAATATTGAAGTACAAAAACATAATAGATTATAGATTTCTAGAAAAAAAAAATATAATATATTTATATATATAATTAGATTATAGATTAATTTGACACGTGGTAACATACAGAACATCCGCTAATCATAACACAAGCCGCTTAAGAGACGAATAAAGCATTAATTGATCAAGCCACGACTACTACAATTAACCTAGCGCATGTACATAAAAGTGTTGTACCACCAAATTAAATGTCTAATGTAATTATCAAACCAATTACAACGAACTAACTAGCTAATGATCTTCTTCATCACAGGATGACTTGCATATACTAGTCTTGCCCCCCACACCACCCCCCCAATTGTCATTGTCATTGTTGTCTCCGTCAGCGGTCTTGATCTTGTAGTCATCGTCTCTCTCGACGTAATTGTTGCATTTGCTTGACGAGATACGCTCGAGTTGTGCGTCAATGTTCTTACGCTGAACGCTAAGATGAGGCTTCAATACTAGGGGCATGAACTTTGTGAACTCTTCTATATATTGGAGTGATTCTTCAATAAGCGGAGCCACGTAAGCTTGTTTTTGTGCGTCACTGTCAAGTCTCATAATCTCATTGCACAACCGAGTATAGTTGGGGCAGTGATAAAGTGATTTTATCGATCTTTATTCTTAGGCATTTTATTGGTTTTTGAGCACTTTTATTAGTGTTTTTTTTTTATTTTATTATGTTCATGTTGTTTTGACGGTAAATTGCAAGAATGAGCAAAAAGCAACCAAAAGAGGAATCCAAGAAGCACGAAGCGGCCTACAGCTCACTAAACATCCGCTGCACCATGCTAAAAAGACAGAGAGTTAGACCTTGCAGGTTGCAGCGCACAAAAGCCCGCTACAACGTGCCTCCTAAAACCCTAGTCACTAGATGTGCGTTACAGCCCCTTTTCATCCATTGCAGTGTCCGCACATGTGGATGATTGATTTAAGGCCAAAATGAGTTGATTTTAGGGGATATAAAAGGGAATAGTGCGAAAAAGAAATAGAGCCTTTTGGAGACCCAAACCTCAAACAAAAAAAGAGAGAAAACTTCTAGGTTTTGAAGGGCTTTTCTTGGAGATTCAAGGAGATTGAACAATTGGGAGCTTGTTCTTCAACTAGTTCTTCTTCTTTCTACTTTCCTCTCTCTTTGTAGCTCTTGAACTTGCATTTACTCTTTGATTTCGTGTTTGAATATGGGTTTGATGTTTGTTTTAAATTTGGTTATGGGTTTGAGAACTTTGATGTCTAGCTAAACTTTTTAAGCTAGGGGATATGATATAGCTTAATGATGAATATGTTTTGATGAATTTAATGCTTGTTGATTGAATCCCATTCTGAATTGTTTTTGTTTCTCTATGCATTTCCTAATTTAATTTACCATTAAATTGGAGTTTTTAGATGTGTGAAATTGAGCTCAGGAGAGTTAATTTCATATGTTGGGACTTGGGAAACACAACCCATAGTAATATTAAGTTTGGGAGGCTAAAATAACTTAGGTAATCACTAGAGTAGGGTTGCATAATGAGTGTTTAATCGGTTGAGTTAATAGGGATATTAATTTGATTAATTTTGCATATTATTTTACTCAGCACTCGAGAGAGGGAGTGAAATTAAAATTTGTGGCCTACGATTAATGATTTGAATGAATTCGATTAACAAGCCTTGAATTAGATAAGCAAAGTTAAGTCAAGTGAAATCAAAACCCCCTAGCCTTACACACCATTGAGTTTCCTTTAATCCATATTTTCGATTGCTTTTATTTTGCTTAACCTTAGTTTAATTTAATTGCTTAATTTAGTTGCTTATTTCATTCCCTTTTAATTTTGATAGCTTAGATAAAATTGAGTCATATTAATTGCGGTACTGAGCTAGTTTCTTAATTTCAATCTCTGTAGGATGATACTTGACATTTTGTCACTTTATTACTTGTGGCGATTTGTTCACTTGCGAGCACATACGAAAATAGACATGCAATAAGTTTTTGGCGCCGTTGCCGAGATTAAAAATTTTATTAATTCTAGCTAATATTGCAACCAAGTGATTCAGTTTTAATTAGGCATTTCTTTCATTTTAACTGTATTAAACTTGTTAAATTTGTGTTCGTGATAGTTCATGCGAAGAGCTCAAAATCCCAATCTAGAGCCACTTGATCCGAAAATCGAAAGGACTCTTCAGAAGATAAGGAAGCGAAAGAAGAATAATGAGAGTCAAGCTATGAGTAATTGGGAGAACATTAATAATCAAAAACAGGCTTTAAGGGACTATTTCAAACTCGTTATGAATGACAACTATTCGAGAATTCAAAGGCAAGCTATTAATGTTAACAACTTTGAGTTGAAGTCGGCTCTTATAAACATGGTATAACAAAATCAATATGGGGGATTATCACATGAGGACCCAAATGTTCATTTGGGGACTTTCTTGAAGATTTGTGATACCATGAACATGAATGGTGTTTCGGAGGATGTCATTTGCTTGCGCTTGTTCCCGTTCTCTCTTAGGGATCGAGCGAGGGGTTGGTTACAATTAGTGCAGCCCGGAAGTATCACCACTTGGGAAGACTTAGCTCAACGGTTCCTTATCAAGTTCTTTCAACTATCGAAGACGTCTCAATTGTGTGGAGAAATTGCTCAATGTCAGCAATTGGATTTCAAGCCTCTTTATGAAGCATGGGAACGGTTCAAGGATCTCATTCGGAGGTGTCCACAACATGGGTATTGAGATTGGTTTAAATCCAATTGTTCTACAATGGGTTGAATAGCCAAACAAGGACCATTGTTGATGCGGCAGCTAGTGGTACCTTGTTGTCAAAAACCACTAAGGAAGCTCAACAAATGTTGGAGGAGATAGCATCCAACAACTCTCAATGGCCTATGAGAGATCCTCAACAAAGAAAGTTACCGGAATGTACAAAGAAGACCCATTGGTTTCTCTTGCGGTACAAGTTTCGGCCTTGTCTAGTCAAGTTTCGACCTTGTCTAGTCAAGTTTTGACAACTAAAAAGCTTCATCGAGTCAAGAATCGGTGATGGTTGCTAATGCTTCTTATGTTGGTGATGGAAATGATCAAGAGCAAGTTTACTTTGTGTACAATTAGAACTATAATTACCGTCCCAACAATTTGCCTACTCACTACCATCCGGGACTTCGTAACCATAAGAACTTCTCTTATGGTAACCTAGAAATGCTCTATAACTGCCACTTAGATTTCAACAACCAATTGCCGAAAAGAAGTCATCGTTGGAAGACTTCTTGAGTACTTTTATTGTTGAGACTAGAGGAAGATTTAACAAATATGAGGTGAGACTTGATAATATAAAGACACATTGTAGTGACATGGGTGTAACTATGAAGTCTCTTGAAGTTCAAATTGGGCAACTTGCAAACTCCATAACATGCCAATCATCCGGAAAGTTTCCAAGCGACACAGAGACTAATCCTAAAGACCATTGCAAAGCTATCACTTTGAGGAGTGGAAAAGAAGTCGAAGCTCCCAAACCTTGGGAAGCTTAAACTAAAGAAGATGAAGTCGTAGTGGAGCAACAAAAAGAGATTAGGAAGCCTAATTCTATCTCTTTTCTGGATAATCCCCTAATGATTGCTTCCATGTTACCATTTCCTCAACGATTCCAAAAAGAAGTTGGATACCCAATTCTCCAAGTTTCTTGAGATTTTCAAGAAAATTCACATCAATATCTCTTTTGCGAATGCATTGGAGAAAATGCTAAACTATGCAAAGTTCATGAAGGATATTATGTCAAGGAAGTGAAAGTTGGAAGACCATGAGAAGGTGAAGCTCAAAGAGGAATGTAGTGCGATTCTTCAAATGAATTTACCCTAAAAATTAAAGGATCCTAGAAGCTTTACTATTCCATGCACTATTGATAGCTTTACGTTTGAGAAGACCTTGTGTGATCTTGGTGCAATAATCAATCTTATGTTACTTTCCGTTTTCCAGAAATTGAACTTGGTGAAGTTAAGCCAACTACCATTTCCTTGCAAATGGCAAATTGTTATCTCACCTATCCTAGGGGAGTCATTGAAGATGTCTTCGTCAAAATTGATAAGTTTATCTTTCTGGTGGATTTTGTTGTTCTCGATATGGAGGAAGACTAGAAGATCCCATTAATTCTTGGTCAACCATTTCTTGCTGCCAGGATAGCTTTGATTGATATGTATAATGGGAATTTGACGCTATGTCTTAATGATGAAGAGGTCAGGTTTAACATCTACCACACCTTGAAGTTTCCAGAGAAAGGTTTACTTGCAATTGGATAAAAGTAGTGCGAGTTGAAGTTTTGAAGCTACTCAATGTCGGAATCATTTATGCCATCTCTGACAGTTCATGGGTGAGCTCAGTGCAAGTTGTCCCTAAAAAAGGCGGATTGATGGAGGTAAAAAATGAGAAGAACGAGCTTATCCCTACTAGAATGGTGACAGAGTGGCATGTGTGCATCGATTATAGGAAGCTTAACAAAGCCACAAGGAAGGATCATTTTGGTAATAACCAAACTTTTTACAAACTCATGATTTCATTAGATACAATGGAAATCTAAGTTTGTACTATATATGTCAATGTGAAATGCATAATTTCATTTATCAGAATATATTTGAGCACTTATAAGTTATAAGACTCAACGATTGTTTATTAAGCTAAGTGTAAGGCCTTATGATGAAAAAGGCAGAATCCTGATTTATGATTTTACCCTGGCCAACGTATGACTAGAATAACTTATGACTTGAATAAGATAGTATTGCAGTATAATAAGTAATGTTAAAATTATACTGTGACCGACCATCATTATGAATGTAGAGTTAAGAATAAGGAATGGGATCACTTTAAAATAATCGAGAGTAACATTTGGAGCAAGAAGGACTAAGTAGTTTCTAATCTTAAGAAAAACCTATGCGGAGTCCAATAAAGTGCAGAAAAATTCTGAACTACAGTTCAGCAATACGTACTATTGATAGTTAAAAAAGTATTGGTACTATCTGGATCATTAAGAAAATGGACTGCATTTTAGGAGAGAGTGCCATTACGGATGTAGAGTTAAGAATAAGGAATGATATCACTCTAAAATAATCAAGAGCAACATTTGGAGCAAGGAGGACTAAATAGTTTCTAGTCCTAAGAAAAACCTATGCGCGGTCCAATGAAGTGCAGAAAAATTCTCAACTGCAGTTCAGCATTACAGTACTATTGATAGTTAAAAAATTATTGGTACTATCTGGATCATTAAGAAAATAGACTGCATTTTAGAGGGAAGTGCCATTACGGATGTAGAGTTAAGAATAAGGAATGAGATCACTCTAAAATAATCAAGAGCAACATTTGGAGTAAGAAGGACTAAGTAGTTTCTAGTCCTAAGAAAAACCTATGCGCGTTCCAATAGAGTGTAGAAAAATTCTGAATTGCAGTTCAGCATTACTATACTGTTGATAGTTAAAACAGTATTAGTACTATCTAGATTATTAAGAAAATGGACTGTATTTTAAGAGGGAGTGCCAAACAGAGCCCTACTTGGAGGACACCTTATCATAAAAAATTATGTAATTTTGGGGATTTTTGAAATTTTGGAAAGAATTAAGTAAATAACTATGAAAGGATTTGTTAGCCAAAATCCTCCACATGGCCGGCCAACATGAGGACATGGAAGGTAAAATTTTACATTTTAGGGCTAACTGTGTAATTCAAGGAGAATTTTAGAAAAAAAAAATAATTATGAGAAATTATGAATTTTCACCTATAAATAGGGGTTGTAGGATAGAACTTGAACCATTTAGTTAGACCCTCAAACTTTTAGTTGACTTCAAACTTTTTCCTCTTTAACTCTTTGAAAAAAAAAAAAAACAGGTGGTGGAGGTGGTGGGTGTGGAGGTAGTGGAGCAAATTTCTCTCATTCTAAGATCTAGAACAACCTTTCCAAGCTTTAGAGATATTACTCTTGATCCTCTAACTAAGAATTTTATTATGTCTTGGTTTAAGGATTTATGTGTATTTCAACTAATGAGTTATAAGAGCATAAGCTCATCTTTTTTTTTTTTTTTCCCTATATTATGGTTTTTAGATGATTGGTTATGCTAGATCTATGTTTAGGTTATCTTGTATGCTAGCCCTAAGCATGAATTTGATTTTATGCTCTAGAATGAGTTTTAAGGACATGTGTGCTCATTATGTGTTTGTAATTATGCTCCCACATGTTTGAATATGGATATTTTATGTGTAATGGTTATGTGAATGCTATGTGTATGTTGGTTAAGAAATTAACCTAAAAACACAACTTGGTAAGACAGTAAGGTTACCAATATTGTGTTTTTCAAGTAAATAGAGAAGTGGATGATTGAATGTTAAGAATGAATTCGAAGCACTGCATCTTGATGTAAGCTCACGGCTTCAACCGTTTGAGATAGTGTGTGCGAATTTTTAAACAAGAACCAACAAAATACAAACTACTGGTTTTTAAAAATAATTTGAATAGTTTTCTGGAAACCCAATTTTGAACCCCTTAGAGGCTGAATTTGAAAAAGTTATAACTGCAAAATTGTATAAAATATAAAACCCTAGAAGGCAATGTGGATAGTTTTTGAAAAAAGGCTTCAAAAGCCTCAATGAGATCTACAACTTTTCAAAGAGGAAAATGGACAAGTTAAAGACAGTTTTAAGTTTCAGACAAAATGAAAGTTGTAGGTTTTGATGAGATCTACAACTTTTGTGTAGAAATTTTTTTTCAAAATCTAAACCAATTTAAAGATAAAACTGGATTTTTAAATTGTACATAATACAGAAAATTCCTGCATATGTACTTTCAACCAAATTAAAAGACTGTTTTCGAAAGCAGTTTTCAAGAGTTTATAGTATTACGATCCCTATTAAAAAGGAATTACGGTTTTCACAACAAACGGTTTTAAAAGGTTTTGAATCCATTTAAAATTTCACAAGTGATTTTCAAAAGGCAATTTCAAATTCTAAATCAAGATAATACTTGATTTATGAAATTAAGGTATTTTTCAAGTAAATAAGGTGTTTTCCAAGAAAACAACGTATTTTTGAGAAAATGGGAAATAAAAATAATAGGCCTAAGTTACTTAAAAATATGGTAACAATTCTATAACGGATAGTAGTCGGGGTTGGAGACCAACTTATTGACCAATGAATATGTTATGATTTATTAAGTAATATGGTAGAATGATTCTTACGCCTAATTTGAAAACAGGAGTATAGTCTGTTTTCATACTTTGTTGGAACAATAGATTAAGAGCATAGGACAACTTGTAAGTATAACTCTGCCTACAACATACGCAAAAATGTTTTTACTGCTTTGCATGTTTTTCAAAGCTCATGCATTAATATATATAATGAATATGTTTTATGATTTTCTTACTGTGGCATCATGAAAGTATGCTCACCAATAATAAAATCGCATGGCAAGAACAACACCAAGATTTCAAGTATGGAATGATAACGATTCAAGTTTTCAAGTATGAAATAGTTATGATTCCCTTTTTCAAGTACGATCAAAACAAGAAAAAGTTTTTAAGTATAATGGCAAGTAAGTTGCCTTGTGTCGTATCGACTTGCTACGAGGGCAAGTTTGGTCCATGGTTTGAGTTGGATTAAACTAGCTGCCCCAACCACACTATAACTGTGCGCCACAGTACGTACACTTATGTTATATAAGGGGCCCAAAAATATGCTAACACAATAAAACATAATTGGTTTATAAGAAAGAATAATTGATTCATGCATTCTTTTATTAAGATTGTTTTGTGAAAATAAAAGGTGTACTTGTTAGGCGAAAGCTTATAACTTATGTTTATGTTGTAAGTAAGCAGCCTATCGGTAATGTATGATACAAGACTATGGAGAATGGCATGGCAGACTATGAAAACTTTGGATTGGATACCGCCACGTGTTTTAAAAATATTTGTATTATGTTATATCAATTTGATGATACTGTTATCTAGTAATTAGTATGATTTGTAAGATGTGTTAAGATAATTTGAAAGTCCAATACTTAATTAAACGTATATATATATATATAAGTATGAGGTTAAAATCGGTTTTAAATTTAAGTTTAAAAAAACTTCTGGTATTTTTGCAAAGTTAAGTAAGTTAAGTATTTAAGTAAAGTGAGTATGATAACGGCCTATGTAGTTAGGTTGTTACAATTTTCCTCTTCCTTTTATAGATCAAATGCTAGACCGATTGAGGGGTATAATTACTATTGTTTTCTTGATTTGTATTCGAGCTATAATCAAATTGCTATATCCCCTGAAGACCAAGAGAAGACGACCTTAATGCCCCTATGGTAGTTTTGCTTTTCATCCCATGCCGTTTAGTTTGTGCAATGCCCCCACAACCTTCCAAAGATATATGATGGCTATTTTCTCCAACATGGGGGAGGAGATAAGAGAGGTCTTTATGGATGATTTTTCTATTTTTGGCTCATCTTTTGATCATTGCTTTCATAATCTACATCTTATGTTGCAACGTTGTGAAGATAAGAATCTCGTTCTTAATTGGGAGAAATGTCATTTTATGGTTAAGGAAGTAATTGTCTTGGGCCATCGAGTATCTTTTAAGGGAAATGAGGTTGATCGGGCTAAAATCTCGAGAATCGAGAAACTTCCACCACTGACAAACGTAAAAGGGATTCAAAGTTTTCTGGGCCATGCCAGGTTCTACCGAAGATTTGTTAATGATTTCTCAAAGGTTGTCAAACCGCTATGCAATCTTATTGAGAAAGACTCCCTATTCAATTTTGATGGGTTATGCTTAAAGGCTTTCAATTTGATTAAGGAGAAGTTAATTTCGACGCCTATCATGGTTGTGCCCAATTGGAATAAACTATTTGAGATCATATGTGATGCTAGTGATTATGCCATTGGAGCGGTTCTAGGTTAACGGAGAGATAATGTTTTCTGGGTTATCTCCTATGCAAGCCGCACCTTCAGTGATGTGTAATTAAACTACACCACCACTGAGAAAGAGATGTTGGCGCTAGTATTTACTTGTAATAAGTTTCGTTCATATATCATCAGGTCCAAAGTAATTGTCTACATGGACTATATGGCAATTCGTTATTTGTTTGCCAAGTAGGATGCCAAACCTCGTCTAGTCTGGTGGATTTTTTTGCTTCAAGAGTTTGATTTGGAGATTTTGGATAAGAAAATGAGTGAAAATGTTGTGGTGGATCATCTCTCAAGACTTGAGCAAATAGAAGTGGATAAAAGTACTTGCATTTAAGAGGTATTTTCGGATGAACAACTTCTTGAGGTTGAAGTGAGGCTTCCTTGGTATGCTGGTTTTGTCAATTATTTTACTTGCAAGGTTCTACCTTCAGATTTGACGTACCATCAAAAGAAGAAATTTCTCGATGATGTAAGAAGCTATCTATCAGATGATCCAATCTTGTTCAAGAGATGCTCCGGTCAAGTTATCTGGAGGTGTATTCCTGAAGAAGATGTTCATGACATTCTCCACCATTGCCACTCTTCTCTCTATGGAGGACACTTTAGAGTTACTCGAACTACCACAAAGGTGTTTCAATCTAGTTTTTACTGGCCTACACTCTTTTGGGATACCTATTCTTTTGTTAAGACTTGTGACCGATGTCAACGAGTGGAAAACATCTCAAGGTGTCATGAGTTGCCCTTAACTAACATTTTGGAGGTAGAGATTTTTGATGTTTAGGGGATCGACTTCAAGGGACCTTTTCCTCCTTCTTATGGCTAAACATATATTTTCTTGATGGTAGACTACGTTTCCAAGTGGGTGGAAGTTGTGCCTACTCCAACTAATGATACTCAAGTAGCGTTGAAATTCTTACACAAGAACATCTTCACTAGGTTTGGTACTCGTCGAGCAATACTTAGTGATGAGGAGACTCATTTTTGCAACAGGTGTTCAATGCTCTTCTCACCAAGTTTAGAGCCTGGAACAAGGTGGTCCTTGCATTCCACCTTAAACAAATGGGCAAGCCAAAGTCTCAAACCGGGAAGTCAAGCAAACTTTTAAGAAGACTGTACACACTAACCATAAAGATTGGTCAGTGAAAGTAGATGATGTCTTATGGGCCTATCGAACGGCTTTCAAAATGCCAATTGGAATATTGCCATACTAGTTGGTGTTTGGCGAAGCTTGTCATCTTTCAATGGAGTTGGAGCATAGAGCTTTTCAGGCTATTAAGAAGCTTAATTTTTACCTCAAGACATCCGGGGAATAGGATTTGCTTCAACTCAATAAGTTGGCAGAGTTTTGCAATGAAACCTATGAAAATGCAAGAGTTTACAAGAAGCATACAAAAAGGTGGCACGACAAACAAATTTTGAGACGAGAGTTTGTTCTTGGCCAAAAAGTTTTGCTCTTTAACTCCCGTTTGAAGCTATTTCCTGGGAAGTTGAAGTCGAGATGGTCAGGACCATTTAAGATCAAGCAAATGTTTCCTTTTGCTGCCATTGAGCTCTTGGGAAATGATAAGAGCATTTTCTGTGTCAATGGTCAAAGGTCGAAGCACTATTTTGGAGGTGAGGAGTAGAATGTGGAGAAAATCTCACTTACAAATTCGAATTGAAGAAAGCCAAAGCCAAGTCTAGCTAGAGATGTTAAATAAAGCGCTTCTTGGAAGGCACCTCAAGCTCTATCACCTTGATTTCTTTTGAATTTTTCTTTTAGTTTGTTTTCATATATATATATATATATATATATTTGTGTTGCTTGAGTGATTTCTTAGTGCGTGTGTGTGTGTGTGTGTATATTTTAGGTGTTCATGGGTAATTAGAGTCATGGAAAATATTTAGAAGTGTTTCGAGAAGTTTGGGAGCAATTGGAGAAGAATGAAGACAATTTTATGGTTCATCTTGGTGTTCAAGCAGAGAGAAGGCGCAGTATAGCACACCAAATTTGTGCTGCAGCGTGCCACTGGGCGTCAAGCAAACCCAAGAGGCCATATTTTGCAGCCTTTTAGTCTGCTGTAGTGAGAAAAAAAATGGTCCGCTATAGCGGGCCTTTTAGGCATTGTAACGCATGCTACAGACCCGAGAGGTCAATTTCTACAGGCTGCAGCGGGTTCCAGTCCAAAAAAAAAAAAAAGGAAACACGCTACAACAGGCCTATTAGGCACCGCAGCGTGTACCATCATACTCAAGAGGTCGTTTTCTGTAGGCTACAGCGCCAAAAAAAAAAGGTCGCGTTGCAGCATGAAAAAGTTCTGCTGCAGTGCGTGTTCGCAGGTCCCATTATAAATTGTAAGTTTTTGCCCCAAATCTGAACACGCAGGTCCCATTATAAACTGTAAGTTTTTGCCCCAAATCTTATTCTCTCTCTTTTCCATACCAAAAATCTCTTTTTCACCCAAATCTCATTCTCTCTCTTCTCCAAACCAAAAATCCCCCCCCCCCCCCAAAATCTCTAAATCTCACTCTCTAATCCCTATTCTCCCAAATAACTTCATCCCCATTTTTCACTATTCTTCATCTTCTTCATCTCTTTTTCTCTCTACCTCAACCTCCATATCCATTTTCATTTTCTACGTCAAAGGAGACTTCGCTCTTCAAGGAGCACGAAATTGGGAGTCTCTCACTCTCCATCAACATCAAGGTAACCAATTTGTGCCTCCCTTTGATGAGTTGTCTAGTACTGGTATTATGGAAGATTTTGGTTATTTGGGGGCTTGATATGTTGGTTTGTTTGATGTGAAAAGTGAAAGATTTTGATTGTTTTGGGTATTGTATTGTGGGTTATTAGTTTGATTTTGTAGAGGTGATTAGCATTTGTGGTTTAGTTGTTTGAGGCTTGATTATTGTTGGTTTGATTGTTTGCACATGTGTTTGAGGTTTGGACATGGTTTGGTTGTTTGGTTATATTGTGGGTAAATTGTGCTTTCTGATAATGATGCTTCTTGTTTGATGTTGGGATTATTTGGTAATTGACATTTGTTAAAAAAAAATATAAGTTAAAAAAAATGCCGATAAAATCCATAGCCAAAAGACAAAGGAGTGAAAGTTCCAAAATTAAGGATGCCAGGCCTAATGTGAATATCTTTGTTTCAGTGACCGTAGAGGAGCAATACAATAATTTTAATAAAAATAGAGCTTGCATCCAAGAAAGAGTTTCTCTCTCTCAAATAACCCAGCTTTCACTCTTATTTAGGAAACCATCCAAACCCGTGGATGGGCCATGTATTGTTCCCTATCCAAGGATGGATTTATGACGCTCGTGTGGGAATTCTATGCAAATGCCAAGCAGCATCAAAACCATAAAACCAAGGTTTGTGGCATAGTGGTAAGGTTCGATGAAGAGACCATTAACGGACATCTAGGCCTTATGGTATCGGAAGAGGAAGACCTTGCCAATTATACCAAAAGAGCCGACATACAACATGTCATGGAGACCACTTGTTTCAAACGAACTTAATGGAATATTTCCAATGGTGCTCAGGCGTCTTTTGATTCCAAATATCTGGAGAAGAACATGAAGGTGTGGTTCAACTTCATCAATGCAAGATTATACCCGACAACGCATGTATCTAAATGTTTAAGAGAAAGAGCTCTAGCTCTTTTTGCCATTGCTACGGGAATGAGAATGAATGTCGGGGTAATTATCAATGCCGCTATACTCCACGCCGCCAACATCAACAATGTTGCATTGCCATTTCCATCATTGCTCACTGTATTGTTCGAGAAGGCAGGAATCAAAACAACAGAAAATTCCGCTTGAAGACCCATCCGGGCCCTTAATCCCAATGGCATAGTTTGCATTTAGAATAACCAGCTGAAAAAGGGAGAGGACGAAGTGGGACCTTTAAGGGTGCTAGCTAGGCGAAAAAGTAAAGCCTCAATCTTGGACCTTCATGAGATGTATCAGCATCATGACAAGCGCCTCGATGATATTCAAGCTCAACTTGCTTATAATCGTCAATGACATCTAGCGTATGCAGATATCAAGCCTCTTATTTCAACACCATGGAAAAAAATGTTCCAACATTTTGGCTTCAATTCTAGACAAGATATGACTAGATTCCCTTAGATGTCACCTTTCCCCGACCACCTCCGCCAGCCTTATCAACGAGCTTCACAGCAACAAAGGGATAACCAAACTAACAATCAAGAGCAAGACATCATGTCTTGCCTCCCAGGTAAGTGTTCTCATTTCTTAAACATTGCGGACAATGTTTTACTAATGAGACACTTAGTTGGTCTTTTTGTTCTTATTGTTCGGTCTTATTGTTGTTTTAGTACCCGGTTGCCCATAATTTCTATAATTTGTGTTTTTGTTTGTAATATTTTTTGTGGTTTGTGTGTTAATTGTTTCTTTTTATGTTAATATTTTTTTTTTTTTTTTGTGTTGAAAAAAAAAATTTTTGTGAGTTTTTGTTGGCAAAAGATGACCATGAATTGATGATAGTGACAACTACAAATTGTTCTCTTGAGTTCATTTGTAACGTCTTTCAATTGTGATTTCTGTGTGCTTGACACTTACACTAGCTAGAGACACTTTTGATTCTTAATCACTTAAGCACCAAAAATCTTAGCCACTCACTCTTTTTAAATAACTAGAGAAAATTTATGCATTTAGCTAGGTTCATGGTCTATCAAGGGCTCTGGCACCCAATTTAGTAAAACTAAAGGCGAAATCCTAGGTTAGATAACATGGAGAAATGATTTAGGCAAGGTTTTTTTTAGACCGTTCGAGCCGTTCTAGCTAACCTTTTGGAAATTATCCCTTGTTGTTCCCTTTTTAACCTTTAAGCCAATTTATTCTTCACCCATACTAGTATAACCTAACCAATCAAAGAATTCACCAAACACTTGACCTATCACTTTAGGTACGAAATGCATTCCTCATTGTATTGAAGTGTATGTTGGTTCAACATGAGCTTGGGATTGGGGTTTGGATCATTCTTTGCTGGTCTTTCATGGTTAATTAAAAAAAATTAAAAAAAAAACCACCCAAGTATTCATGTAAATAAATAAGTTTGGGGGTGTTTCAAAAAAAAAAAAAAAAAAAGGGAAGAAGAAGAAGAGAAAAAGACATAAAATGTAATACCTGATTTTTCTATGTTCCTGTTTTCTCGTTGAAAAGCTCGAATGCATGCCATGAGAGCATTTTATGAAAAAGTTCAAGGTAGAACTTTATTATGCGTGATGAGTTCTTATAGCTTTATAAGACTCAAATATGATTGTTTAGATTAGAAAATAGCCTTTTCGGATGAAAAGGGATGAAATTTGCATGATTTTATGTCGGTCAAAGGTTTGACCGAAAAAGTCAACTTTGACCCAGGAAAGTCAAAGTTCGACCAGAATAGTCAACAGGATGACTGTGTAATTTTGTGACGTGCAGTATGGAAGAAATACTGCGAAAACCCAATTTTATGGGTAACATAGCATAGATAAGATCAAAAACCAACATAGAAAAATCAAGCAAATAGCCTTTTCGGATGAAAAGGGATGAAATTTACATGATTTTATGTCGGTCAAAGGTTTGACCGAAAAAGTCAACTTTGACCTGGGAAAGTCAAAGTTCGACCAGAATAGTCAACAGGATGACTGTGTAATTTTGTAACGTGCAGTATGGAAGAAATACTACGAAAACCCAATTTTATGGGTAACATAGCATAGATAAGATAAAAAACCACCATAGAAAAATGAAGCACACTAAGTTAAGGCACAGGGCAAAAGGGTTTGAAAAAATAAGAAAAAATTTTTCTAGACTGATTTTTACACAGATAAAATTTTTACTGCAGTATAAAATATCAGTACTGTGTATTAGTGCAACACAGTATTGGATTTATCTGTGTTCAGTTTAAAAGTAGACTGTTTTACAAAAAGTAGCCAAACAAGGCTTTTTAATTATGACATCATCACCATTTTGAACTATGACCTCATAAATATTTTGAGAACAAATCTACACAAGACAATTGTCTTGATTCTAGAAATTTCTTGCTTCTTCACCAAGCAAAATTTCGGCCACCTAGGGGGCATAAATGCAAGAATTTTCACTTTTTGGGCAAAAGTACAAATTTTAAAATTTGTGATGTAAGCGATGATGTAAGCCATGATGTCATCTTCCCTTGTTCTACAAGGCTTGGCCGGCCACCTCATCACCAAAAAGCATAAATTTTTAAAGTTTTGGGGTCAAAAATCCAATTTTTGAAAGTTTAACTTTTGCCTATAAATAGGGGTGGTCTTTATTCATTTAAATCAGAATTTTCAGCCAAACTTTGGCCAATTTTCTGCAGCCCAAAACTGAGAAAAAGAAAGGGAGAGTGAAGAAGAAAAACAAAAATTTTTCTTGAACCAATTTAGGGGTTCTGCTTCGGTTTACTCTAGGAACCATTAGGGAGAGCTAGAAAAAATTTTCCAGCCCATTCTAGCTGCAGCCGTGGGTTAGAGGAGCAGTGGAAACAAGAGAGAAAATCATATTTTTTGAGGGAAAAGGTTAGGAGAGAATTCGGGTTGAGTGAGTAAGCAAGGAACCAAGCTTAGAACAAGTTTTTGGAGCCATTTCTCCCTTTGGTGAAGCCCACGGGTTTAGTGGGAAAAAGGGGAAGAAAATTTCAGATTTTTGGGTAAGAAAGTGGTGTGTGGCCGAGCCATAGGGTGGAGGTCAGTTTTCAATCCAAAAAGCAAGCTTTGGTGCCACTTTGGTGAGTGGAAACCGAACCTAGGAGCAAGAGGGAAATAGGGAGGTTTTGATTCAAACCTTAAAGCCAATCCTTGAAGTAGTTCAAGGTAATTTTCAAAACCCTAAACCTATTTTCATTTAAGCTTTTAAAGTAAAGTTTAAATGTATTTCAAGTATGGTTTGTAAGAGTATAAGCTCACCATTTAATTTTGTGCTCTTAGCTAGTGCATGGTGCTTGATTTGCTAGCCTAGAGGTGGTTGGTTCCTTTATGCAATTTTATGTGCTTTTGTTGGTTGATGATAGGTTGCATGCTAGATGCATGAATGAGGTTACATGTCCCCAATCAAGCATGAAAGTATGTGATTGCATGTTAGGGTGCTAGATGGAATGATATTGTATGGAATGACATAATTGATTTGAATGCATGCTGGGAGTAGAAACCATGCAGCCAAGGTTGGTGGGTTCGGACTTTTAGGGCTGCATGGGTATGTTGGGCGAGCATGTTACGACATGCAAGACGTTAGAAACGCTGCATGATTTGTCATTAAGCTCCCGATGTGATCGGTCGAGGTAGAAACCCCAAATAAAGACGTAAACCAATTTTAGTGAGCAAGGCTGCCAGTTCGGGTTCCAAATTGGTCAGTCTCAGAAAACTGGTAATTGCAGGCCTTTAGAGGCCGAATGGGCAAAAACGTAAAACACAAAAGTTGTAGAACAGGGTGTTTCCTAGGGGGCTACGTAAACCGTTCCCTAAAATAAGGCTCCAATGGCCTCCGTTTTTACGAAAAACCGAAGGTGGTCTGACTGGACCCAATTTTTATGATCAGTGAATTTCAAATTAAAATTGGTATTAAACGGTGCAGAACCAAACTTTGCTTAAAACACGAAAGTTTTAGAACTCTTCGAAAGCTAGAACTTTCGTGAAGAAAAATTTTTCTAATTCTAAAAAGATTTTAAACTATAACTTGAAATCTGAAAATTGTGCAGGGAGCAAAAAATTCCTGCACAGGATTTTCTAGAACCAGTTAGGAAAAAACAGTTTTTCCTGTCTTAAACACTGTTTTGAACACAGAAACTGTTCCAAAGGCAGTTTCTAGCCTTCAAACATTTTATAAACCATGTTTTAAGTTTCAAGGATTTTTAAGGGGAAGTATAGTAGTTTTTAGGCTTTTAAGCCAAAAACTTTTTCAAAGATAAAGAAAAGAAATTAAGATATTCAAGTTCAAGGTTTGCTAGGTAGATAGTTACGACACGTAACCGAGAATTACACCCGAGTTATTGGGCTTAGCCCCAAAGCCCGAGGTTGACCCGAAGAGGGTTAACTTTAGTATTCTTAGAGGTTAACAAGGGTTAACCTAGTAAGATGTAGGACGAACTATCTCATGGGTTAGTATAACCCAATAAGCTATGGGATAAGGGTTAGCATGAAAGGTTATCCAACGTAACCTACTAGATTATGGTATACAATTTTATGGGGTTATGAGATATAACCCAAAGTGATAAGGTTACTTGAGGTAACCACACATAACATGTTTTATAATTAGAGGGACATATAACCAAAGCATTGCATGAATGTTAGTTGAAAACCAACATATTATAGTCGAGATTAGAGACCTTACCTATGTCCTTCGGTTAAGCAGGAAGTACCCTGCAGCTGAACCCAGAAGCGGAGCAGTTTAGTATCGGACGTAGACGAGGTAAGTATAACGCCGCCTACAGCATAGGCTATTAGGGTATTTTTACCTAGACATAGTTGATGTGTTATGTGCTATGTGATGTGCTGTTATGCCAAGTGTTAATTGATATGCTACGGGGCATATTAAAACATGATTTATGCTTATGCTATGAAGTATGTTATGATATGTATGATTACATGTCAAATTAAGAATGTCAAATGATTATGAAGTAAGAATAAGTAGCATCACGATGCATGCTCATTAATTCTAATAAGAATGACCAGAGTAAGTATGACATGGTAAGAGGATCAGTACGCAGACGGCAAACAAGTTGCCGGTGTCGTACCCCCCATCAAAGGTCGGGTCGGACTATGGCAAGAGTAAGTCCATGGTTGCGCGCCGGGTACGTACACTCAAGTAAGGGCTCATAGTTAAGATAAGTTAAGGAAGTAAGCTCAGTTGAAATAAGAAAGCATAAAATGAACATAATTGGTTCATGCATATGCTATGTAAGGTTATGTTAAGTGTTGTGATGACATGTTATGATGTACTTAGTTCATGTGTTGCGGTATAAGAGTTGTACTTGCTGAGCGAAAGCTCATTGTTTTAAGTTTATGCTGTAGGTAAACTACCTGTCAGTATTTGATGATACAAGATGGATGAGCGTGGCCGGGCGCTGTGAAATGTGGGGAATGCAATCCGCTACGGGTTTTGATCTTCTAGATATATTATTTGAAAATTTTCCTTCAGTTCAGTTATGTGCGAGTTAGCACCGTACAAAAAAAAAAAAAATTTCCGCTGTGTTTCATGTACTAAGTAAGTAAGGTAACGGTCCGTGTTAGGCGGGTCGTTACATAAAAAGTTTTGAGTTGTTTGTTTTTATATCGCTTTTATGGAATGAAAGAGTGATTGATTGATTTAATTTGAAAATTAGGAATTTTGGGGTTTTCTATTGAATGTTTGTGAAGCCTGTGAGATGCAAGGTGTGCTTCGGGTGATTTGAGCTTAAAAATTTCCTTTTTTACCTACACTTTAACTTAGCCTTATGTTACAAGCCATACAAAGTCCTATTGATCTCCAATGTTACACTAGCCTACATTAGTGGAGAGTAACACTAAATTAAGCCTATGGTAGTTTTTAAGTGCATGATTTGGCAATAAGTCCAAGAACTTCCTTAATGCATAAATCAATCCAGTGTTTGATCGGTAGGGTGGTTTTAGTCTTCACAAATCTTGAGTGAATTTATGCTAGTATTAAGTATTGAAATTCTAGATAATCACAAAGTTTGATTCTCCTTTCAAGCTGAAGACATTTGTAGATTTTGAGGTAAAATTCATCGTTGTCAATTTTGTTGTTTAAACTCACACTGTGTTTTTATTGTTCTCTTAGCTTTTTCTTTATCTTGTTTTTGCTCGAGGATTAGCAAAATTCTAAGTTTGGGGGTATTTGATATAGTGATTTTATTGATCTTTATCCTTAGGCATTTTGTTAATTTTTGAGCACTTTTATTAGTGTTTTTTATTTTATTTTATTTTGTTCATGTTGTTTTGAAGGTAAATTGCAAGAATAAGCAAAAAGGCACCGAAAAAGGAATCCAAGAAGCACGAAGTGAGCTGTAGCACACTAAACATCTACTGCAGTGCTCTAAAAAGGCAGAAAGTTGGACTTTGTAGGCTGCAGCGCACAAAAAGCTAGTTGCAACCTGCCCATCCCCTGTTTCAAGCTCACTCAGTGCACAAAAAGCCCGCTACAGTGCGCCTCCTGAAACCCTAGTCACTAAATGTGTGCTGCATCCCCCATTTCATCCGCTGTAGTGTCCGCACATTTGGATGATTGATTTTAAGGCGAAATGAATTGATTTTTGGGGGATATAAATGGGAATTGTGGGAAAAAGAAAGAGAGCTTTTTAGAAAACCTCAGACGAAAAAAGAGAGAAAACTTCTAAGTTTTGAAGGGCTTTTCTTAGAGATTCAATTAGATTGAACACTTGGGAGCTTGTTCTGCAACTAGTTCTTCTTCTTTCTACTTTCCTTTGTCTTTATAGCTCTTGAACTTGCATTTACTCTTCGATTTCGTGTTTGAAAATGGGTTTAATGTTTGTTTTAAATTTCGTTATGGGTTTGAGAACTTTGATGTCTGGCTAAACTTTTTAAGCTAGGAGATATAATGTAGCTTGATGACGACTATGTTTTAATGAATTTAATGTTTGTTGATTAAATCTCCTTCTGAACTGTTTGTGTTTCTTTATACTTTTTCCTAATTTAATTTACCATTAAATTATAGTTTTTAGATGTGTGAAATTGGGCTTGGAAGAGTTAATTTCATATGTTGGGACTTGGAAAACACAACCCATAGTAATATTAAGTTTGAGAGGTTAATATGACTTAGGTAATCATTAGAGTAGGGTTGCGTAATGAGTGCTTAATTAGTTGAGTTAATAAGGATATTAATTTCATTAATTTTGCATATTATTTTACCCGGCACTCGAGAGAGGGAGTGAAATTAAAATTTGTGGCCTACGATTAATGGTTTGAAAGAATTTGATTAACAAGCCTTGAATTAGATAACAAAGTTAAGTCAAGTGAAATCAAAACCCCCCTAGTTAATATGACTTAGGTAATCATTAGAGTAGGGTTGCGTAATGAGTGCTTAATTAGTTAAGTCAAGTGCTTAATTAGTTGCGTAAATGGTTGAGTTTTTTTTTTTTTTTAAATGACAAAGTGGCAGATTTTTTAAAATGCAAAAGAAAAAAATTATAGATCAAATATTTTAAATAACTTATACAAATCCAAATGGGATGAAACTTTTTTAAAAATTACATAGAATTTCCTGACAAACGAAACAAACTCCATAGTAATTTTTGTTTCCGAACACATTTCAAGTTTTTACATTTTTGTTTCAATAGTTTAAACACCTCCCCAAATGCACATTCAATTTAATTCAATTCTAACTCAAAAAATTCAATTCAAACCGGGGGTCGTGGCATTGGAATCTTGATGAGCAAGAAACAGAAAGAGAGGGAAGAAGAGGGGATTGATTTTTGGTTGATTCGGTGAGGCGGTGGTACTATTTATAACACTTTTTTTCCCCTCATCATTTTTCTTTTTAGTTTTGTCTTTAAGTATTGACGAAGGAACACGATTTTGTTTATTTATTTATTTAAATTATTTAACAAATATTGCAAAGCTTCTTGCTCGACAAGTAAACTGAAAATTTTTTTTTTTTTTCTTCACTCGAAGTTCTGCAGCATTGCACATCCTTGTCCATGTAAACTACTGTCAATGCATTACTACTCTCTCTCTCTCATGTAATTAACTCCTGAAACTTACTATAGCTGCGGAGTGATATTGTAAATGGTATTCATAAAATCTTTTGGTATCATTTATTGATTTGTAACTTTGCTTTTTTTGTTCCTAAATGAAGTAAGCTCGTAATAGAGTTTATTTTACTTATGAAAGTTTAGAATTGAAAAAATTGTAAATCTACGTAGTAGTAGAATTGATTTTGATTCATTTGAGATATTAAATTTTAAATATGAGTGCTTAATAATAAAAATATATAAAAATTTGGGTAAGATTTAAGTTTTCCTAAAAAAATCATGTAAAATGTAATAATTAAAAAATTTTAGGAGGACAAATAAAGGATAAAATTGTAAAATATTTATCATAGGGAAAAATTATTAAAAAAAATTGGGTTTAAAATAGAATTTTCAAAAGTTCAAGGGGCATATGCCCCCCCTACCTCCCTCCCCCCTAGTTGTTATCTATACCGCTGTAAATTCTATGCGAGTTTTTCTGGATTTGTACACACGCAACACTATAGGCTCGTTTAAGGGCACTATTGGAGACGGTGTTTTACCGTCTCCTTCCAACTATGTATTTGAGGGTCAATTTGGTTTCCAAATCCACTTTTTCAAAAATTTACTATGTCACAATTTTTTTCATTAAAAAAATTTTTAATTTTCTATTTTTTTATTATCAAATCAACAATGCACACATGCTCAAATCCAAAACAACTTTTTTTCAAAATTATTTATCCCAAATTCACATTTTTAAAACCCATCTTAACTTTAAACAAAACAATTCCAAAACTCCATCTTCAAAAGTCCCTAAACGGACCTCTATATCTAATTTAACACTAGTACATAATATGGAATCCACGACGGTTAAAAACCATCATCGTAATAATTCAACAACGGTTTTTCTAACGGTCGTGGAATCCACAGTCGTGGTATATATTTGGATAACACGACGGTTAAAAAACCATCGTGGTACCGAGATACCACGACCAGCCGTGACCGTTATGGTAGCCGAGCTACCACGACGGTCAAAAAAACCGTCGTGGTAGCCGAGATCAATAATGTCAACATCAAGAACTTCTGCTTCATGCACAATTCTGGAGGGAGATTATAGTTGATAAGTATGACTGGCAAGGTACTATGCCGATTACTTATGTTACTATGTGGGTTCATTCCGTCCGTCGACAAACCGAAACGTAAATTCATTGGTTCTGTACTAAAATCTGGATGATTGTCATCAGAGGTCTTCCATTGTGGTGCATCGGCCGGATGCCTAAGTTTGCCATCGTCAACGCGTTTATCATGGTGCCAGGTCAAATTCTTAGCATGCTCGGCATTACGGAATAAACGACGCAAACGAGAAATCAGTAGAATGTACCATAACACCTTAACAGGCACTCCTTTTCTACCATTTGATGGCACCTTGCCCTTCTTCCATCCTGACTCCTTACAAACCGGACATTCATCTAAATCTTCATATTCTTTCCGATAAAGGACACAATCATTTGAACAAGCATGTATCTTTTCATATTTCATCCCCAAAGTGCTCAACGTCTTCTTCGCCTCATATATACTAGGTGACCCTTTGTTATCCTCCAAGAGAACATCTTTTAGAAATTCTAAAAGAGTCGTGAAACTAGAATTCATCTACCCTCCTGACGCTTTCATATTCCATAATTTAAGTAATGCCCCTAATTTTGTATATTTTGTACACCCGACATACAAAGGCATTTCGGCATCATTAATCATTGCCTCAAATAACTCCGGACGATGCACAAAGTTTTCTTCCAAATCATTTATCATATTGAACATATTATCACCAACGTCTTCCTCCACAATAGGCTCTTTACCTTTAGAATTCGTTGATGTATATTTAATATTGAAAAAATCTTCGCCATGTAAATACCATGTTTGATAAGAACAAATAATCCCATAAGCGTACAAATGCCCTCTAACATTATCAATGGAATGAAATCTATGATTACCACAAAGTTGACACGGATATGGAATCTTATCATCTTGTATGTGAGCTTTGGCAAATGACAAAAATTCTTCAACACCATCTTTGTATGCTTTAGACAATCTATCAAACCACATCCATTTCCTATCCATGATTTGCAAATCCTATATAAAAAAAAAAATTAAATTACTTATAAATCAAACTACTAACACCGGCCCATTAATTGATCATCAACAATAAAAAATCGATAGAACATAACAAAACCATACAAAACCATAATGAATATAATGTCTAATTAAATACCGGGGGAAAAATAATATTTATTGAACACCCATTGCATAATTTAACTCTAAATTGATCCCAAATATATATATATATATATATATATATATAACATGCACCTTGTAAAATCTTCAGCATCAATAATATTAATACTACATACTAAGGAAAACAATAACAAGAAGACGTTAAATAATTAGTTATCACTTACAAAGACTAACTGGTGACGTCCAATGGTGTACTGATTGTATTTGGAATGATCTGATCTTATTTTGGGATATGCAGACGGTTGTTGATGTGAAAAAATTCAAGACGACAAGCACTCGGCGTTTTGTAAAAAATTTTGGTGCAAATTCCATAACGGTTTTATAAAAACCGTCGTGTAATCTCGAATATTCCACGACGGTAAAAAAAAAAAAAACTGTCGTCGAATCCAAAGATTACACGATGGTTTTATGAAAACCGTCGTGGAATCCTAAGATTCCACGATGGTTTTTTAACGATCGTGGAATCTCCGGGGCACCCATGACGGTTTTTGAGCGGCCTTTTTTAACCGTCGTGAAAGCCGGAGCTTCCACGACTGTTTTTGAGTTACTTTTCGGCTCCATGTTTTTTTCGAATTTACCACGACGGTTTTTTTAAAAACGGTCATCGAATTTCCGTTGTGGTATCCACATTTTGTTGTAGTGTAATTTCAAACTACTTGTTTATAAATTACATTTTTATATTCATATGCTCGTTATAATGGACTGGTTCATATACGGCACTAAATTTGAGACAATTCTTTTGGGGCAAAAAAATGATGATAGGAGACCCTTTGATCATTATTCAATGACTCCTTTCCTTTCGATCACCTTAGCCAATGTGTGTGTTTCTTTCTCGGTTTCTTTTCATTTATTTTGCACAATAATGCAAAAGTTCCACTCATGATTTTTTTTTTTTTTTAAAATATCTAATTTAGAAAGGAAAGGCTGCGATAAAACTCTTTTAATATACTTTATCAATAGAGTTTCATATAAAACTGTTCAAATTTATTCGAATAGACATGTACAATAACTAAAATAGACAATGATATATGGGATTTCACCAAAAAAAAAAATTTTTTTTGAAGGCCTCTGATTGTTCTTCTTCGTTGGGTGAGGGTGGGGGGCCGGTGGAAGGTCATAGAAGGAGGCTCGGGTGGGTGATTTCGCAGATTGAGGTCTGCTAGGAGTGGTGATTTTGCCCTCATTGGACGTGAGGCTATTCGAGGTCGCCGAACGTAGGGGGTTGCGGTTTTGCAGGTTGGTGTGGGGGGGGGGGAGTTTCGAAGTTTGGTGGGTGGGGGAGATTCACGCCGTTGCCAAACGGCCAACGGGGTTGCACTACAACAAACGGTGGATTACACGACGGTTTCAAAAACCCGTCGTGTAAAACCCTGATTACACGACGGTCATAGTTGACCGTCGTTGAAGCCTTAGGATTCAACGACGGTCATATTGACCGTCGTTTAAGGCGCCATTTTTGGGCCTTCAACGACGGTCATTTGAGCGTCGTTTAAGGCCCCATTTGGGGCCCTTAAACGACGGTCAAATGACCGTCGTTGAATCTTAAATTCAACGACGGTCAACTGACCGTCGTTGAATCTTGGCAGTTTCAACGACGGTCAATATGACCGTCGTGTAATCTCCTGCTTTTTAAAACCCTCATTTCTCGTGTCTCTTCTTTTTCATCTGACAGATTCGAAGCGCAGCCGCGAAAAAATTTACAGATCCCGCCACCGCGAAAAATTGCAGAACTGAAGGCCTGCGAATCCAGATCTCTTCAACTATCAAGGTCCAGATCACTAGTACTACATCTATTATATTAATTATTTACTTCCGCTTTTGACTTATTATTTAAATTTATTTTGATAAAATATGGTCGATATATATATATATATATATCTAAATTAATGATAAATTATTGTTTTTTTATTTTATTTTTTACAGTTTGATTTGTTAAATTATTTGGAAAGCTTAATTAATATGTTGTATGTTATTTAAGTGGAGAAATCTTTATTGTTGAATAAATTGTATGATCTTCAATTTCGGTCTAGGTCGGGTTCTTGGAAATGGATCGAAAATGGATGTGGGCAAATAGATTGACTAGAAAATATCGAGATGGTGTTGAAGAATTTTTGTCCTCTGCCAAAACTGACATGAAGAATGATAAGATTCGATGTTCGTGTGTGGATTGTGGGAATCATAGATCTCATTCAGTTGATGAAGTTAGAAGACATTTGCTTGCCCGTGGGATTATTTGTTCGTACCAAACATGGTATTTACATGGTGAGGATTGTTTGAATATTAGAACTACAAATAAGAAAGGAAAAGGACCTCTTGTTGATGAAGAAGTAGGAGATAATTTGTTTGATATGGTTAATGATTTGGAAGAACAATTTGTTCATCGGCCGGAGTTATTTGATGCAATGATGAATGATGCCGAGTTGCCCTTGTACGACGGGTGTAGTAAATATACGAAATTGTCCGCATTAGTCAAACTATGGAACATTAAGGCTTCGGGAGGGTGGACAAATTCTAGTTTCACAGCTCTTTTAGAATTTCTAAGAGAGGTTCTACCGGTTGATAATAAAATACCGGCTAGTATGTACGAAGCTAAGAAGACGTTAAGCACTCTAGGAATGGAATATGAAAAAATTCATGCTTGTCCAAATGATTGCGCCCTTTACCGAAAAGAGTATGAGGATTTGGATGAATGCCCAGTTTGTAAGGAGTCAAGATGGAAGAAAGGCAAGAAGCCAACGAATGATAGCAAAGGAGTGTCGGCAAAGGTCTTATGGTACATTCCTCTAGCGCCGCGTTTGCGCCGTTTATTCCGTAATGCCGATCATGCTAAGAATTTGACTTGGCACCATGATAAACGTGTTGAAGATGGCATGCTTAGACATCCAGCCGATGCACCACAATGGAAGACCTTCGACGTCGACCATCCTGACTTTAGTGCTGAACCACGGAATCTACGGCTTGGTTTGTCAGCGGATGGAATGAACCCACACGGTAATATGAGTAATAGGCATAGTACTTGGCCCGTCATACTTGTCAACTACAATCTCCCACCGAAGTTGAGCATGAAGCGGAAGTTCTTGATGTTGACTTTATTGATATCGGGTCCTCAACAACCAGGGAATGACATTGATGTGTACTTGGCACCGCTGATCGATGATCTAAATATCTTATGGGAAAAGGGGCTCGAAGTTAGAGATGCTTACCGTCAACAGACATTCACACTCCGTGCAATGTTGATGTGGACAATTAATGACTTTCCCGCTTATGGAAACCTATCTGGTTATTCAGTAAAGAGTTCTATCGGTTGTCCCGTTTGTATGAAAGAAACTTCTTCCATCCGCTTGAAGCATGGTAAGAAAACCGTTTTCCTCGGTCATAGGAGATTCTTACCAAATAATCATCGATACCGCATGCAAAAAAAGGCTTTCGATGGTAAAACGGATGAAAGAATCCCTCCCCGGATTTTGACGGGCGAAGACGTTTTCGAGATGGTTAAGGATTTGAAAGTGGTGCTCGGGAAACGAAAACGGAGTTACAAGGATCCGGCGGGTGATGGACCTTGGAAAAAACGGTCAATCTTCTACGAACTTCCATATTGGAGGACGCTGTATGTTCATCATTGCTTGGATGTGATGCATATTGAGAAAAATGTTTGTGAATCACTAGTGAGCACGTTGCTTGACATTCCTAATAAGAGCAAAGATGGTGAAAAGGCACGGATGGATCTCCAGGATTTGAAGATTAGACTTAACTTGATCCCTATGAAAAGAGGGAATGCCACTTACTTACCACCGGCAAAGTACACATTGTCACGACAAGAAAAAAGAAAGTTTTGTGAGTGGATCGCTGCTGTAAAAGTGCCGAACGGGTATTCTTCCAACTTCAAAAGGCTGGTGTCGATGAAGGATCTGAGGTTGGTTGGAATGAAAACACATGATTGTCATGTCTTGATGCAACAGTTTTTACCTCTTGCCTTGCGAGGAGTGTTAACGAGGGATGTTAGATTCGCAATTACCAAGATATGCTCATTTTTCAATTCGATCTGCTCCAAGGTTATTGATCCATTGACACTAGATTTGCTACAATCAGAGTTAGTCAAGACATTGTGCTTGCTTGAGAAGTACTTTCCTCCCTCATGTTTTGACATAATGATTCATCTAACGGTGCACTTAGTCCGGGAAGTTAAGTTATGTGGACCGGTGTACTTGAGATGGATGTATCCTTTTGAAAGGTACATGAAGGTTTTGAAGGGTTATGTCAAGAACCGAAATAGGGCGGAAGGATGTATAGTAGAAAGCTACATAGCGGAGGAATCGGTAGAGTTTTGCTCCGAGTATTTGTCCACCGCGGAAGCGATTGGGTTGCCAAAGACTACACACATTGAATCTAAAGGACTATCTGTCGGCATTCCATCTTCGGTAAATCGAGGTGAATGGGAGAAAGCTTGTCTCTATACCTTACATAATAGGGTTGAAGTGGAGCCATTTATTGAGGTTCACCTGCAGGAATTAAGAGATAGAAATCCAAGAAGAGGCAGAAATGAAAAGTTGTTACAAGATGAACACAATCGGTCGTTTCGTACGTGGATTCGACAACATGTCTTTGAGAAGGACGGCTTTTCGCAAGACGTAATGAACCTCGCCAGAGGACCGTCAACCGTCGTTACACGATATACATCATATTTTGTCAACGGTTATACATTCTACACTCGCGAAAGAGATGAAAAGCATCCTATTCAAAATAGTGGTGTTAGTATCCGTGCTAAGTCCATGCATATTTCATCTGCAAAGGACAAGAATCCAGTCTATGCAGCCATGAATTACTATGGTTTCATTGAAGATATCTGGGAACTTGATTACTGTGGTTTTTATGTAGCACTCTTTAAGTGCAAGTAGGCTGACAATAATTTTGTAAGGATTGACAGAGACGGAATCACGGTGGTGGACTTTCGACGTTTGGGTTACAAAAATGATCCATTCATTATGGCATCACAAGCAATCCAGGTATTTTACACATCGGATCCTAGCAATGAAGAGTTGTCTTTGGTTGTGCCGATGAAGCCAAAATTTTTCCGTGATGGGCACGAAGATGATGAGGAAGATTGCTCCGACATTCCAGCATTCACACAGGGATTGCCACCGGTTGAGGAGATTGACGATTTCGATGACGATGTTTCACACTTGCTTCGCCCAGATATAGAATGCACACGTGTTGAGATAGCAAAGAGGAAGAAGAAAAAAACTTGAACATGATGTCATTCATTTAAATTGTAAAACATTACTTACTATGTATTTTAACAAAACATGAAGATGCATTATGTATACATCGTTAGATTCTTGGATCTCAACATATATATTGAACAGTGCACAATAGTACTATATGATGGGGCAGTGATAAGCAGGAATAAGCAAAATTGATATATTTTTTTTATTCTAAAATCAAACGGTTAAAAATTTAACGAGGAAATTTGTGACAAATTAAATTTCCACAGAAGTTTAGAATTTTTTTGGAAATTTTTATCGTAGATTTTCTAGCATGGTGATAAGGAACGGGAAAAAAAAAATTTTCTGCACAACGGGAACGTTTAATCCAGGGGCGTTCCCTGGATTAAACGACGGGCAATGTAATTCTAGATTACACGACGGGCAATTGCCCGTCGTGTAATCAGGCATTACATGACGGACAATTGCCCGTCGTTTATGACGGACAATTGCCCGTCGTTTAATCCAGGGATTAAACGACGGGCAAATGCCCGTCGTGTAATACCCAAAAATTTCGAATTTTAGGCAATTTTTTTGTTCAAAATTTCAAATTTCGTCTTCGAAATCCGCGGGAAAACACAATATTTATAAACAAACTCTACATTCCCCACACAAAAACCGACCCTCTCTTGTCTCCAACATCTCCAAAACTTTCCAAACTTTGGCCACCCTCTTCCAAGCCCTCTTGCCGCCGCCGCCTTGCCGTCGTCGCCATCGCCGTTACAACAATGGTGGCCGAAACCTCATTTTTTCTCAAAGCTCAACATCACATTTATCATCTTAAACAAATCCAAGGTGACATTTTATGTTTGCTTGAACTTTGGCTCCGTTTGTATTCTTGTTTGCTTTGTTAATGAGATTTTATGTTTTCAATGAGATTGATGACAACAATCACACATTTTTGTATATGTTGTTTTGTGAATGGAATTGATTACCAAATTTACCCACATTTATGAACCCGGATTTTGTCCGCCCACCACATGCTCGATCAAATGCCTTAATGAGTAATTTTTTTTTAAAAATCATACATAACTTGCTCAAGGCCCGTGGGGGCGTCTGGGGCTGTGGGTGGGCATCAGGCGCCCATGTGTTGGGCGCCATTGGGGCACCTTGCTGGCGTCCGTGGGGGCGCCAGCTTGCACGGGTGCCAGCGGCCACGGGCGCCAGCTTGACAGCGACCACGGGCGCCAGCGCCCGTGGGGGCGTCAGGAGCCCAGGGGCGCCACGGCCAGGCGACGAGTGGTGCCCCTTGCTGGCGCCCGTGGGGGGGCCAACTAGCAAGGTGGCGCCCCCACCCTAGATTAAAAAAAAAAAAATTTTGTTTACAAAAATTACAATGAAGTTTTGTTAGACTTTGTTTGATTTTTTTGTGTAAATTTTTCGTTACTCTACATGATTTAATAAAATGTGTGCTTCGTAGTGAAAGAAAATTTGTTTTCATTATAACTTACATGACGGGTTCAATTTTTTTTGTTCGTGTTGCAATAAATAGGTGATTTTTTCGAATAAAATACAATGGAAAAATCAAAAAAGGGACGAGCACGAAGGGCAAACCCGTTTGATCCAACGGGCGATGGAAAGCGAAGGGCAACTCTAATGAAACGTGTTCATGTAGCAAGGAAAAAGGGCAAACGAATTGAAGTCACATTTGACGAGAAAGGACAACCGGAAGGGAAGCACGGGGATGAATTGATGAGCTAGATTGGTGTGCTCGCTCGAGAGCATGTTCCGATATGGATACAAGATTGGAGATCCCGCGATTTAGACAGATTTAAAGATGTAATTTGGAAATAAACTGTTACTTCTTTCACTGTGGATGAAAGCTTTCGTACAGCTTGTTTAAAATCATGTGGTGAAGCTGCAAGGAATTTTCGATATGATCTATACAAGACGTTTGTGGAGGAACATGTATCCGAGGAGAGTGTGTGGAAACGGCCTCAAAAACTTATTGAGAACTACCCGAGTATAGAAGAAGAGGATTGGGCGAAGTTCGTTCAGTATAGAACATCCGCACAATTCCAACAACTTTCGGATCGTGGCAGCGAAATAAGAGCGAACCAGGAATACTCATCGAGAGGAGGCCGAGACGGATATAGAAAGCTCGACCAGGAAAAGGTATGTCAATAAGTTTTGTTTCTTCTAAATCGTATGTCGATTCTAGAACATTATATTCTCATGTATAGTTACGATGTTATATTACAGCATAAGAAGACTAGGCAATGGGAAAGAAGAGATGCTTTGTGGTTGGAGCAACAGACAGGCATAGATGGAGAGATGAAAGATCCAGCATGTAAAAATATAAGCGACTTGATCGTAAGTTTACTAACTAACATTGACTTATTTAGTACTACTATACTTGCAACGTACCCTTAAGCTGGAATGAGTTATGTTAATTATCTTGTAGATGGAGTACAACACACAGGAAAGCCAAGGAACTTTCGAATCAGTTGACACTAATGATATATTGTCGCACGCATTATCTAGACCCAAACACAGAGGACGTGTTCGTGGCCAATCAAAGTTCGTGAAGGCTTCTCAGTACTTCAACGGGGGTCGAAGTTCGAGCAAAGATAATGAAGTACAATCAATGAGACATGAAATTGAAGAACTAAAGGCATTGGTTCGTGGTCTATGTGCGAGCAAAAATGCAGGGCCGGCGTTTGATGCCAACAATAATGTGCCAACGGTGGACCAACACAACAGCTTTAAGGCTAGTTGCTCTGTCCAAGAAAAACAACATGGAGTGACTGATCCGACAACCGTGCCGGTCGACAGTCAAGAGTGTAAGCTATATATCTTTGATGAAATTCAGGGTGAACAGTTGCTTGTTGCGTTTGGAAGAGCATGGCTAGGGAGCCTTCCAACTGATGCAGTGCATGGGATTCCGTTGGGGGAAGGGAACGTGCGAGTGTCAATCGTTGTGCCAAAATTAAAAAAAGCAGCATTACCTATACCGACGGTCGAGGCAGCCACTGTGGAGGCTACTGTTAATGGGTTTGTTGCTTGGCCTATAACATTGGTCGAGATCGACACAAGTATGAACAAGGCAAGTCGTGGGCCTAGTCACGTTCCTGACCCAGCAGTTGCGAGGAAAAAACGCCAAAAACAAGTTGGAAAGAGAACGATCGACTCTCGAACTGAGGTACAACAGGATGTGCAACAACAACAAACTTTGTTCGAATTTACTAAAATGAACAGGGCGATGAAGCCTTTGGCTTATTATGCACATAATTCCATGCGTCAAGGTAATCAGATAGAGGTCCCAATACCGTATACGATCATGGGTTTTCAGATGCCTCTCTATTTGAACTTCGACGATATTTATGAGTTCATTAATTTACAAGAAATCAGTGCGAATTGTATATTAGTCTACATGAGGTACGACATTCTATCTCTAAATTTATTATTTCTGGACATTCTTCCATTTGTTATTAGGTATAATAATAAATTTGTCACACTTATGCAGTTATTTGGAGGAACTATGTAGGAAGAACGGGCAAGCAGAGAAGTTTGTTTTTGTGTCTCCAACCTTGATCTCACCGGTGCGTGTAGATACTGAAGATGCTGGCATGAGAGAGCGAGCCGATAATCTTCTAACCTTTTTGCAGGACGCACCAAAAGGACGGCTTTTTCTTGTGCCTCATAACAGAGGCAGACATTGGGTTTTGGGAGTCATTGACCCGTGGGAGGACCTCGTCCTTTATTTTGATCCTCTTCGAGAGAAGAAACGAGACGACTTTACTAAACTCATTTACATGTAAGTCAAGTTTAGTATGTTAATTTTTTTTCTTAATCTTAAATATATGCATTTTAATTAGTTTGAACTTTACTACTTTGCTAGGGCCCTAACGGATTGGAAGATTACGGTCGGCGAAGGAATTAGAAAGAGACGAGATTGTAAAACGAAAATCTCGAACCGGCCTTGTCCTCTGCAAGAGGGAAGTGTTGAATGTGGTTATTTTATTTTAGGTTTTATGAGGGAAATAGTGTTTAATGGAATTAACGCACTTGAAAGTAAAGAATTTTTCACTTCTGATGATTTGGATTTGATTAGGAGTGAATGGTGTGGTCATGTAATGGAATTCGTTGATTATGACATTCCATCTTTGTAATATATAATAATTGGTATGTTAAAAACCTTGATCAATGTTGTTAATATCTTGAATTGTCTCTTGATTTTTTGCCATTTCACGATAGACTCCGAAACTTTACACCACGGTCTTCTATATGACCGTCGTGTAAAGTGGACTTTACACCACGGTCTTTTATATGTCCGTCGTGTAAAGTGGACTTTACACCACGGTCTTCTATATGACCGTCGTGTAAAGTGGACTTTACACCACGGTCTTTTATATATCCGTCGTGTAAAGTCCGCTTTACACCATGGTCTTCGATATGTCCGTCGTGTAAAGTCCGCTTTACACCACGGTCTTCATATGTCTGTCGTGTAAAGTCCGCTTTACACCACGGTCTTCATATGTCCGTCGTGTCCGTCGTGTAAAGTCCACTTTACACCACGGTCTTCGATATGTCCGTCGTGTAAGGTCCGCTTTACACCACGGTCTTCATATGTCCGTCGTGTAAAGTCCGCTTTACACCACGGTCTTCGATATGTCCGTCGTGTAAAGTCCGTTTTATACCACGGTCTTCATATGTCCGTCGTGTAAAGTCCGCTTTACACCACGGTCTTCATATGTCCGTCGTGTAAAGTCCGCTTTACACCACGATTTTTCTACTTAAATACGGGATTACACGACGGTGTTGACCGTCGTGTAAAATTGAGATACCACGACGATTCATATAACCGTCGTGGTATCTTACACGACGGTGGATTACACGACGGTTCCGTAACCGTCGTGTAAACTTTGCACGACGGTCAAAAACCGTCGTGTAATCCCCTCTTTTTAGTAGTGTTGGGGGTGGTGGGTGATTCATGATTCACCGTTGCCGAATGGCCATGGGGCAAGGCGTTTTGTGATTTGCCATCACTAAATGGCCATGGGGGGCGTTTCGCCCGCACTAAACTTGGTTGTGAGGGGGCGGGCAATTTCGCCACCGAACAACTGAAGATCGCCGAAACGAGGGAGATTTCTCAGGTAAGGCCGCCGTGGGGAGCGCCGATTGTCAGGGGCGGGGGAGGTTTTCCAGTCATGGTTAAGTTTTTTTTATTTCTTTTTTTTTTTTTGCTTTGATTTTTTTTAATCTCTTATATTATAATAGCATAAGGTAAGGTGCATCATAAATTTCTTAAATAAACATCTGAACCGTTAAAATATATCTAACAGTTTATAAAATGAACCATACTGATAGGGTGTATAAACATGACTCTACTGCTGACCTTCCCAATTTAGAATGTATATTTATTTGAGTCTTTTGTTCCTTTTCAAAAATAACAAATAACCATTTGCTAAGGTTCAAATCCTAAATTACAACTCAATTTTTGTTTTTTTTTCCCTCAATTTCACTATTTACAGTTACTATTGCAGTTTTATAACTTAAACTTTAAAAATTTATAACTTTGCATGTATAAGTCTAAATGAGATTTTTTTTAATAAATTGTATAGAATTTTTTTGATACAAACGAAATAAGTTCCATATTGATTTATTTTTTCCGAATACATTTTAAGTTTTTACCCTTTTTAACTTCAATAATTCAAACAATTCATCAAATATATAATTTAATTCAAATATAAATTCTACAATCTAAACTTTAATACTAAACGCATGTAAAATTTTTCTCTAACATAAATTCTTATTAATTTTTGATCCCTTCGTTGTCTCTTTTAAAGCAAAAAAACCAAGGCATTAAATCTAAAGCAGTAGGCACTGTTACAAACTAGTGTGTGTCTGTGTGTATGGGCAAAGTTTTCTATCTGTCACTGGATAGAATACGTTGCATACGTGGAGCCTTAGGTCTGTAGGTCTGTCAGGGAGGACAGGTGTTCTATTTTTAGGGAGGAACGTGGCAGGTTGACTGTGTAAAGACGTTGAGAAAGTGAAAATTGTTAGCTGCTGGGGTTATTTATACATGAGAAGGGAGAGATGAGGGCTGAAGAGAGGAGAGAGAGAGAGAGAGAGAGAGAGATGGAGTTTGACTGGAGAAAGGAAAGAGCAGCAAAAATCTTTTATTTTTTTTAATTACTTTTTGATTCACCCTTAGGGTGCGTTTCGTTGAATTGAGAGATGGAGGAAGGAAGATTGGTGGAGAGAGAGTTCAATTTTATTATTTGGTTAAAAGAAAATAAGGAGAGAGAGAAGAAACGGAGAGAGAATCTCTTTTATTGGACCAATCATAATAAATCATTCTATTAATAAAAAGATTTACGCTCTTCTGTAACTTTTTTTAAAAAAAACTATCATTTATCTTTTTAATTCTCTATCATTTCTAACAAACCATA
>CM046378.1:825758-850609 GCA_025413485.1 Ficus microcarpa
GATAATTAAAAAATATTGTTTTTCTTCGTTTCCTTTTAAATAAATATTTTTTGCTTATTGAAAAAAAAAAAAGGAAGAAAATTTCATTATTGTTATTTTCCGTTTCAAGCAACCTTAAAATGGCTTGCTCGTATCCGGATATTTATCTTGTTTCGAAGGGGAAGCCTTAATATTATGCTCTAAACTGATATTGAAGTAAAAACAACAATCTGAACTAAACAATCTGAATAAAATAAAGAAACTGAAAGAGAGAAGAACCTGAAACTGCAAAACCTGAAGGTAGAAGCAGCTGAAATGGAACAAGTTAAAAGTGGAGAGAATTTTTGGAAAAATGACTGTAAAGAACTACATGGTCAGGGTCAGCTCCAGAAGTCGAAAGGGTTTGGAAGGGTCGCCTATTGGTCTCCTCAACAAATACAATAATAGCTCATGGATTAAAAGCTAGCTTTAGCTACCAGCCAAATTTTAATTTGGTCCTTGCAATATATATCGGTAATTGTTGTCTACATAATTAATTCGTGAAACGTGGCATAAGGTTGGAAACATAATCATATTAATTAGTTACTGTTAAATTGAAATTATTGTTATCCATATGTTTAAAAATATAATAATCTATGTAATTATAGAAATAGTCAATTTTACACTTGACTTCATCATAATAAGATCTAGAATTCGAGTATCTCATCCAAGTTAAAACAAAACAAAACAAAACAAAAACCAAAAAAACAAAAAACAAAAAACATATATACACACGCACATAAACACACAGAAATAATAATATACTTTTACAGACTCAATAACCACAGAGGCTAAATTGCACTAATGCCTATTGAATTTATTAAGTGGTTGTAACTTGTCCTCCTGAACTTTTAATTTTAACAATTTATATTATGAACTTATAAATCTATACCAATGTACTTCCAATTAGTAACAAGGTTAATATTTAATTTGATGGAAATTGACAAGTGGTTTGCACTTAAGTCGTTAATAGAAAACGATTGAAAATTACTTTCACATTTCTGTTTTCATTTTCTAAGATTTTATACCTTAACACATGTTTTCAAAACATCCAAACACAGTTTCAGATTTTTCTTCTACAAGCTAATCTTTCTAGAAACACAACTAAACAGAATTTTAGAAATGAGACTCAACAATGTTCCTAAAAAATTCACATTTCCATTTTCATGTCCAAAACAACAACATTTTCCACACACTCCCAAACGGGGCCTGGTTTTGATTAGGAAAAAAACCAATTTTTTTCCTCCCCAAAAAAACCATTTTAGAAACAAAATAATATTTTAATTGCATATTCAAACACCATTATAGAACCAAATAAAAATTAGTTTTCAAACTAGAAAATCCAAGCACGTACTTACAATCAAAATCTTTCACATTTAGACTAATCTTTTTACATGCCCTCTGTGCAGACAGAGATAGAGGAATACTTACAATTTTACAGAACGGAAGGAAAAATTGACGACTGAATTCATTGATCGATTTTCAAGTAAATAAATTAAATGGATAATATGTCAACTTTCTAATATCAACTTGTATAACATCTTATTGTTACAAGAGATGTTAAAAAGAGTTAAGACAAGTTTTAAGATCTCTAGTATTATTCTAAATGATATATATTGAATATTTTCTTGAATTAATTTTACGAATACCCTTAAACTATGTACCCTATTCTATTTTATCTTTCAAATTATAAAAATAATTTATTTTGCTGCCTGAATTATACAAAACAATTCAAAGCGTCTCTTCCGTCAATTCTGTTCATAAACCAATAGAATTGCTGACGTGGAATATTATTAAAAAGTAAACAAATATATTTTAAGGTGTAAATCACGATAAAAATAAAAAACAAAAACAACCTCCATAAAAATGATATATTTTTTTTTCTCTCTCACCCTTCTTCTCTCTCGTTCTCTCTCTCCATAAATGTTTCCTCCCAGAAATGAAAATGAAGGGTTTGTTTGGCAAAACATCTCATTTTAAATTAAACTGTACTTTTTCATTATGATTTTTATCTTTTTCCCAAAAAGTTTTTTATCTTTTCTGAAAAAGTTTTTTATCTTATCTAAAAAGTCAACAAAAATTACTATTACAACTAAAATATTTCAACTCAAACTAACATACCAAACAAACCCGAAGACTTAGGAGAACAAAATCCAGGAAAGAGAGAGAGAGAGAGAGAGAGAGAGAGAGAGAAAGAACTCAGAAAACCCATAGTGCCGTGTTGTTGAGGTTTCTCTTTGCGGCCATGGGGGAGTGCTGCTGTAGGGTGAGCTCGTCGAGGAAGGAGGATGGATGCTTGATTTGGGTGGCGCGATGGAGCTACCGGCGGCGCGACGGTGGACTAAGGTATGCTCGTCACCCCACCAACCTGCGGATCTCTCGCAGTGTGCGCAGGGACGGCACTCCGGCAGTGCTGAGTTTGCAAGGGTAGGCGATTGTGGACTGGCCAGTGCGACAAGGAGGGGGAGAGAGAGGGGGGAAAGTGAGAAAGAAGGGCAGAGTGATATTTGAATTTCGGAGATTAAAGTTTTTATTAATATTTTTTTAATTACAAGGGTTTATGTTTTAAAATACATTTAATTAACTTTTTAATGTATGACAAGTAAGAATTCTGTTAAGTTTATAAATGGAATTGGATAGAGAAAGTAATTTGAATGATTTTATATAATTTAATGAGTAAGATGAATGATTTTAATAATTCAGGAGATAAAATAAAATAAGGTATATAATTCAAGGGATAATATAAAATTAATTCTAATTTCCTAGGTGTATATGAGTTTAAAGTTAACACGCTCTAAAAATCTATTATCTAGTAAAAACCCAATTTGATAGAGAAATCAAGCGAATTCAGGTTACATACAAATTAACATCTTTCTTTAAAACCAGAGTGTTATTTCCTCCAGGAAAAAGAAACAAATACTTGCCAAATATTTCCAACCTCAGCACTCTTTTCCATTACCTAATATCATATTTCATTTATATATCAAAATAGAGCACTTGTTCTACTCCACCAGAGTAAATCTTGCAGCAAAACATCAGCAGTTGCCTATCTAAGATATGACACGGCTTAAACCAATAACGCCTCTCTCCTTCTTGGCCTACTACTTCAGTTCTATTAACCTGCCAAGTTTATCACATTATCAAAACTTCTATTTGTTTCAAATCAGCTTTTCTGTCTCTTCTAGAAGTTATAGAAAACTATAACCAGAAAATATTACAGATATTTCCCATTTTCATAGTCAAGGAAAATAATGCCATTTATTCATTTCTTGTTTATTTATTTTTATAACTTCAATTTATTTCTAGAGAAAAAAGCGCAAAAAAGATGAGTACTAACCTTGTTTGCTCATGTGGTCCCTAAAATAAAGGGTCCAAATAGCGCTCTGCAACAAACGTGATGCCCTCTTTCATAGTCGCTCTCCTGTCTTCTTTAAAATTCCAAAGCTCCACTACTACATTCCTATGAGCCATTGGATTAGACTGATTCATCTCCGTTAAGGCCTTCATCACCGCATGGTATACTTCCTTACCGATATCATGTAACAATCCTTTCAAGTTCTTATCACCATCGTCGATGACTTACTGAATTGGTAACAATGCATGATAAGAACTTCAGCTTTGAGGAACAAAATAAAAGAAATAACAGATAGACTACAAAGCCTATAACAGTCTACTTTAAAGTTCATATTAGGCACTTTACTACGAAGGAGCAAACAAAACGTAAAAGCTGAAGCGATAGATTATTAAAAAAAAAAAAACTACATGCAAAGACAGACAAAGTTGATTTTAGTTCTCGAAGCGTACCACGAGGCTTCCTTCAACCTTGACGATTTTGAAGGGACGCCATGCTGGGTTCCTAATTAGATTCTCCCAAACAGTGCACAAACTTGAGGCCTTAAAAAGTGCAGCAGCCCCTTGCTGTCCTGCTCTTTCCATAGCTTTATGGAATGGCAAGAAGTTGAGTTGTCCGAGTCTCTTAACACCAATATCCCCGTATCAACATGAGTCGACGACAAGGTATCCAAAACCTAGAAGATGAAATTAATTAGTGCTCTGTTAAGGTTTATGAATTGAAGTAGCAAAATGGGAAAGAAAAATATGAATATGAAAGAAGAGAAAATGAAAACAAGCAAAGAGCGAACACAAAATAGTCTTAATTAAAAGAAGAAAATTTGTGATAATTTAAAAAATAGGCATCCGCCCTCTGACTAAACAGGATTGAACAAGCCTTGTGTTCCTTGTACCTAGAGATCCGTCAAAGAGTACGATTCATCAATGATCAGTTTTTGATTTCCATTCGAATATTATATGTTATAAACACCCATTGGTTGAAATAATTTAGAGCCAAAATAACATAATAGCAACTCAGAAACAGAGAAGACCACTTAATACAACTAAAACATTATCAATACGCAAGCATCAAATTAAGATCAACGAACTTGCATCGATTAATTTTTTGCGAGCTTCCTGCAGCTCAGCACTGCTTTCTCGTTCCCTTTTCGGAGCTTCAGCGGAAATTTCTCCATCTTTAAGTGCTTTTCCTCGACCACTCGACTGTTTCCTCTTAGTCCCCGTCTCTTTCATGATCTGGAAGCAACATAAATATAAGTCTCTAAACCAAATAAAGAGGAAACAGAGCAAGCATTATCAATGAGCTCACAACAACACCTTCACGGTTAGTTTGAACAGGACAAATATGATCTCCAATTATCATAAAAAACACACAAGCTTTACTAATAAAAAAAGGGCATTTCACCGCAAGCATATTATTCTCCCTTTTTTTTTTTTTTTTTTTTACTCGAGCCAAGTGCAAACAATACTATAATTTGATTGTCGGCAAGTAAGTTTCATTCAAGGTGTCGCAATCGAAACGATAAAGAAAACGGATCAAGTATATTGAGTCTAAGATCTGTAAATCCAACCACTTAGATAGAGAAGCTGTTGTAACCAAGTCCGATTAGAAGATTTACAAATCCCCTAATTGTCCATGTCTCTATATCCAAGTTATGAGCTAATGCTACTTAACAACGTAACTAATTATTCACTTATTACAAGTTGAACTAACTTCAGTCTTAACAAAGAGTAACCAAGCTTACCCTGCCCCTTTGATCAGTTAACCTTCTCTGCTCATTCTCGTTTTCAGCTACCTTCTTCTCCAATTCATCGATTCTCTTCTGCGTCTTATCGGTGCATTCCGCGATCTCATTCACCTTCTTCACTTCTGATTAACATATTGTAACACAACGTGGGCTTAAAATGAAATTTTCACATCCTAAGAGGTATGTTACATTAGAATAACGACTACATGATCTAGATATTCTACATATAGAAAATCAGACAGAAGACTTAAATAAAACAACAAATTCAAAAGCTGACAATATTTCCACAAACTGCAAAAAAAAAAAAAAAAAAAAAAAAAAAGACAATGAAGGAACCAAGCAAAACGAATTCTGATCAGAAACGAAGTTACCAATGCAGAGCCAAAATCTGCTAGAACCCAATCAAATATAAATAACTAGCGAACATTGCAAGTCTAGTGTTTGTCTAAAGTTGAAATCCCTTCATCCGAAATTCAAAAAATAAAGAAGGGGCAATTTTTCAACAGTCTCAGATCAAATCTACTTGAATGTGTAGGATGAATTACAACATATCAAGAGTAAATATATACATATATACATATGTATGTATGATGGAATAGAGCATGGACCACCTTGAAAATGGGCTTCATAAAGTTGAGCATTTTCTTTGGACAAACGGCAAACTGTTGTCGGAAACTCTTCAAACTTTTGGTTATCCATTTATATACTTGACTGAATCTGCTACCTGATGATCAGACCAACAAAAGAAGCCATTTAGAAGTGAAAATAAAAGGCTACCCACCAACAGACGCTACATTGCTTTTCGTTCCAAAATATTTATTTGGAAGAAAAACAAGAAATCAAATATTAAAGAATAAAAAGAGGAAGAAATGGCAAAACTAGCGGGTCAAATATTGAAAAATGAAAGTGGGGAGTACTAGCAGTTGTTCTTCCACACAAAGGAGAGGAGTCACGCGCAAATACTAGGAGACTAGAGACTAGAGAGTTGTTCACCACACAGAAGGCCTGAACTGAATAGCAAGCAAACTTGGGGAGATTCCAGTACTGGACATGTTGGGTTTTATATACGTCTTTCAACCTTTTCTACTGGGATTAAAATTTTTTTTATTAATTATATATGTATATATATATATTATATAAAAGATATAGTTAATAGAGATTGAGAGACATGTACATTACATATCCAAATTATATTTTTAAAAAAAAAATCAAATATCATATCTTGGTATTGATATTTTTTACACTAATAAGGTATTACAAATAATTTTCGAACATTCTAAAAGCTCTTTTTAATATTAATATTTTCTTATTATGTATGAAAAAATGAATGTGATGTACCTATATTATATTCTCTTTCAATTATTTTACTTAATTGATGAATGTAAACTTATCATATATCATGCAAATTTATCATATATTTAGTATTTTAATTGAGAGTTTCATTTCATTTATATATTATTAACTATTTTAGAGTTTCATAAAGTTTTATTTAAAAATTTAGTATTTTAAAATGATTTTCATATTTTTGCGTCAATTTCTACCAAAATCGACATTTCTATTAAATTTAAACGCCAATATTTAAGCAAATCTCAATATTTTTGCCCTTGTACACTCTTCATGGAAATTGATATTTCCACAAAAAATCGATATTTACGAAAATTTTCATAGAAATTTCACAAATATATTGCGAAAAAGATACTATACTCCTATTTTCATATTGGTACTTCCAAAATACGAAAATTTATGTGGATTATCAATAAAAATGTCGATTTTTAATCCTTGGACATAATGGTGGAGTCTCGTTGGTGGATTGGACTCTTGTGTGTCAAAATATTTTTCTTTATATAACTCTAATAATATCATGATCCGACAATTAACACTATAATTTAATTAAAATACCATTTCATATGAACAATCTAAAAACTATGTGTTCAATATGTATTATGATATTATGAGTGACAGAGAACAAGACAAATAAAATAACATATGGGTCGAATCTCTCATTAGCAGTGGCTTGTGGGTTCCTGAGCCTCATGAAGCTATAAACTTAGGATGTAAGATGCTAAAAAAGGAATAAGTCATATGTGGATTAATCTAAGTTGTTTTACTAAACTGATCGTATGTTTAGATTTTAGATTTGGACAATAAATTTAAATACGATATCCTATAAAAAAAAAAAAAAGTTTAAATGATGAATATAAATGAAAAAAGAATAAAATCTTAATCATTTGGAATAAATAAAAAATATTGAAGTACAAAAACATAATAGATTATAGATTTCTAGAAAAAAAAATATAATATATTTATATATATAATTAGATTATAGATTAATTTGACACGTGGTAACATACAGAACATCCGCTAATCATAACACAAGCCGCTTAAGAGACGAATAAAGCATTAATTGATCAAGCCACGACTACTACAATTAACCTAGCGCATGTACATAAAAGTGTTGTACCACCAAATTAAATGTCTAATGTAATTATCAAACCAATTACAACGAACTAACTAGCTAATGATCTTCTTCATCACAGGATGACTTGCATATACTAGTCTTGCCCCCCACACCACCCCCCCAATTGTCATTGTCATTGTTGTCTCCGTCAGCGGTCTTGATCTTGTAGTCATCGTCTCTCTCGACGTAATTGTTGCATTTGCTTGACGAGATACGCTCGAGTTGTGCGTCAATGTTCTTACGCTGAACGCTAAGATGAGGCTTCAATACTAGGGGCATGAACTTTGTGAACTCTTCTATATATTGGAGTGATTCTTCAATAAGCGGAGCCACGTAAGCTTGTTTTTGTGCGTCACTGTCAAGTCTCATAATCTCATTGCACAACCGAGTATAGTTGGGGCAGTGATAAAGTGATTTTATCGATCTTTATTCTTAGGCATTTTATTGGTTTTTGAGCACTTTTATTAGTGTTTTTTTAATTTTATTTTATTATGTTCATGTTGTTTTGACGGTAAATTGCAAGAATGAGCAAAAAGCAACCAAAAGAGGAATCCAAGAAGCACGAAGCGGCCTACAGCTCACTAAACATCCGCTGCACCATGCTAAAAAGACAGAGAGTTAGACCTTGCAGGTTGCAGCGCACAAAAGCCCGCTACAACGTGCCTCCTAAAACCCTAGTCACTAGATGTGCGTTACAGCCCCTTTTTCATCCATTGCAGTGTCCGCACATGTGGATGATTGATTTAAGGCCAAAATGAGTTGATTTTTAGGGGATATAAAAGGGAATAGTGCGAAAAAGAAATAGAGCCTTTTGGAGACCCAAACCTCAAACAAAAAAGAGAGAAAACTTCTAGGTTTTGAAGGGCTTTTCTTGGAGATTCAAGGAGATTGAACAATTGGGAGCTTGTTCTTCAACTAGTTCTTCTTCTTTCTACTTTCCTCTCTCTTTGTAGCTCTTGAACTTGCATTTACTCTTTGATTTCGTGTTTGAATATGGGTTTGATGTTTGTTTTAAATTTGGTTATGGGTTTGAGAACTTTGATGTCTAGCTAAACTTTTTAAGCTAGGGGATATGATATAGCTTAATGATGAATATGTTTTGATGAATTTAATGCTTGTTGATTGAATCCCATTCTGAATTGTTTTTGTTTCTCTATGCATTTCCTAATTTAATTTACCATTAAATTGGAGTTTTTAGATGTGTGAAATTGAGCTCAGGAGAGTTAATTTCATATGTTGGGACTTGGGAAACACAACCATAGTAATATTAAGTTTGGGAGGCTAAAATAACTTAGGTAATCACTAGAGTAGGGTTGCATAATGAGTGTTTAATCGGTTGAGTTAATAGGGATATTAATTTGATTAATTTTGCATATTATTTTACTCAGCACTCGAGAGAGGGAGTGAAATTAAAATTTGTGGCCTACGATTAATGATTTGAATGAATTCGATTAACAAGCCTTGAATTAGATAAGCAAAGTTAAGTCAAGTGAAATCAAAACCCCCTAGCCTTACACACCATTGAGTTTCCTTTAATCCATATTTTCGATTGCTTTTATTTTGCTTAACCTTAGTTTAATTTAATTGCTTAATTTAGTTGCTTATTTCATTCCCTTTTAATTTTGATAGCTTAGATAAAATTGAGTCATATTAATTGCGGTACTGAGCTAGTTTCTTAATTTCAATCTCTGTAGGATGATACTTGACATTTTGTCACTTTATTACTTGTGGCGATTTGTTCACTTGCGAGCACATACGAAAATAGACATGCAATAAGTTTTTGGCGCCGTTGCCGAAGATTAAAAATTTTATTAATTCTAGCTAATATTGCAACCAAGTGATTCAGTTTTAATTAGGCATTTCTTTCATTTTAACTGTATTAAACTTGTTAAATTTGTGTTCGTGATAGTTCATGCGAAGAGCTCAAAATCCCAATCTAGAGCCACTTGATCCGAAAATCGAAAGGACTCTTCAGAAGATAAGGAAGCGAAAGAAGAATAATGAGAGTCAAGCTATGAGTAATTGGGAGAACATTAATAATCAAAAACAGGCTTTAAGGGACTATTTCAAACTCGTTATGAATGACAACTATTCGAGAATTCAAAGGCAAGCTATTAATGTTAACAACTTTGAGTTGAAGTCGGCTCTTATAAACATGGTATAACAAAATCAATATGGGGGATTATCACATGAGGACCCAAATGTTCATTTGGGGACTTTCTTGAAGATTTGTGATACCATGAACATGAATGGTGTTTCGGAGGATGTCATTTGCTTGCGCTTGTTCCCGTTCTCTCTTAGGGATCGAGCGAGGGGTTGGTTACAATTAGTGCAGCCCGGAAGTATCACCACTTGGGAAGACTTAGCTCAACGGTTCCTTATCAAGTTCTTTCAACTATCGAAGACGTCTCAATTGTGTGGAGAAATTGCTCAATGTCAGCAATTGGATTTCAAGCCTCTTTATGAAGCATGGGAACGGTTCAAGGATCTCATTCGGAGGTGTCCACAACATGGGTATTGAGATTGGTTTAAATCCAATTGTTCTACAATGGGTTGAATAGCCAAACAAGGACCATTGTTGATGCGGCAGCTAGTGGTACCTTGTTGTCAAAAACCACTAAGGAAGCTCAACAAATGTTGGAGGAGATAGCATCCAACAACTCTCAATGGCCTATGAGAGATCCTCAACAAAGAAAGTTACCGGAATGTACAAAGAAGACCCATTGGTTTCTCTTGCGGTACAAGTTTCGGCCTTGTCTAGTCAAGTTTCGACCTTGTCTAGTCAAGTTTTGACAACTAAAAAGCTTCATCGAGTCAAGAATCGGTGATGGTTGCTAATGCTTCTTATGTTGGTGATGGAAATGATCAAGAGCAAGTTTACTTTGTGTACAATTAGAACTATAATTACCGTCCCAACAATTTGCCTACTCACTACCATCCGGGACTTCGTAACCATAAGAACTTCTCTTATGGTAACCCTAGAAATGCTCTATAACTGCCACTTAGATTTCAACAACCAATTGCCGAAAAGAAGTCATCGTTGGAAGACTTCTTGAGTACTTTTATTGTTGAGACTAGAGGAAGATTTAACAAATATGAGGTGAGACTTGATAATATAAAGACACATTGTAGTGACATGGGTGTAACTATGAAGTCTCTTGAAGTTCAAATTGGGCAACTTGCAAACTCCATAACATGCCAATCATCCGGAAAGTTTCCAAGCGACACAGAGACTAATCCTAAAGACCATTGCAAAGCTATCACTTTGAGGAGTGGAAAAGAAGTCGAAGCTCCCAAACCTTGGGAAGCTTAAACTAAAGAAGATGAAGTCGTAGTGGAGCAACAAAAAGAGATTAGGAAGCCTAATTCTATCTCTTTTCTGGATAATCCCCTAATGATTGCTTCCATGTTACCATTTCCTCAACGATTCCAAAAAGAAGTTGGATACCCAATTCTCCAAGTTTCTTGAGATTTTCAAGAAAATTCACATCAATATCTCTTTTGCGAATGCATTGGAGAAAATGCTAAACTATGCAAAGTTCATGAAGGATATTATGTCAAGGAAGTGAAAGTTGGAAGACCATGAGAAGGTGAAGCTCAAAGAGGAATGTAGTGCGATTCTTCAAATGAATTTACCCTAAAAATTAAAGGATCCTAGAAGCTTTACTATTCCATGCACTATTGATAGCTTTACGTTTGAGAAGACCTTGTGTGATCTTGGTGCAATAATCAATCTTATGTTACTTTCCGTTTTCCAGAAATTGAACTTGGTGAAGTTAAGCCAACTACCATTTCCTTGCAAATGGCAAATTGTTATCTCACCTATCCTAGGGGAGTCATTGAAGATGTCTTCGTCAAAATTGATAAGTTTATCTTTCTGGTGGATTTTGTTGTTCTCGATATGGAGGAAGACTAGAAGATCCCATTAATTCTTGGTCAACCATTTCTTGCTGCCAGGATAGCTTTGATTGATATGTATAATGGGAATTTGACGCTATGTCTTAATGATGAAGAGGTCAGGTTTAACATCTACCACACCTTGAAGTTTCCAGAGAAAGGTTTACTTGCAATTGGATAAAAGTAGTGCGAGTTGAAGTTTTGAAGCTACTCAATGTCGGAATCATTTATGCCATCTCTGACAGTTCATGGGTGAGCTCAGTGCAAGTTGTCCCTAAAAAAGGCGGATTGATGGAGGTAAAAAATGAGAAGAACGAGCTTATCCCTACTAGAATGGTGACAGAGTGGCATGTGTGCATCGATTATAGGAAGCTTAACAAAGCCACAAGGAAGGATCATTTTGGTAATAACCAAACTTTTTACAAACTCATGATTTCATTAGATACAATGGAAATCTAAGTTTGTACTATATATGTCAATGTGAAATGCATAATTTCATTTATCAGAATATATTTGAGCACTTATAAGTTATAAGACTCAACGATTGTTTATTAAGCTAAGTGTAAGGCCTTATGATGAAAAAGGCAGAATCCTGATTTATGATTTTACCCTGGCCAACGTATGACTAGAATAACTTATGACTTGAATAAGATAGTATTGCAGTATAATAAGTAATGTTAAAATTATACTGTGACCGACCATCATTATGAATGTAGAGTTAAGAATAAGGAATGGGATCACTTTAAAATAATCGAGAGTAACATTTGGAGCAAGAAGGACTAAGTAGTTTCTAATCTTAAGAAAAACCTATGCGGAGTCCAATAAAGTGCAGAAAAATTCTGAACTACAGTTCAGCAATACGTACTATTGATAGTTAAAAAGTATTGGTACTATCTGGATCATTAAGAAAATGGACTGCATTTTAGGAGAGAGTGCCATTACGGATGTAGAGTTAAGAATAAGGAATGATATCACTCTAAAATAATCAAGAGCAACATTTGAGCAAGGAGGACTAAATAGTTTCTAGTCCTAAGAAAAACCTATGCGCGGTCCAATGAAGTGCAGAAAAATTCTCAACTGCAGTTCAGCATTACAGTACTATTGATAGTTAAAAAATTATTGGTACTATCTGGATCATTAAGAAAATAGACTGCATTTTAGAGGGAAGTGCCATTACGGATGTAGAGTTAAGAATAAGGAATGAGATCACTCTAAAATAATCAAGAGCAACATTTGGAGTAAGAAGGACTAAGTAGTTTCTAGTCCTAAGAAAAACCTATGCGCGTTCCAATAGAGTGTAGAAAAATTCTGAATTGCAGTTCAGCATTACTATACTGTTGATAGTTAAAACAGTATTAGTACTATCTAGATTATTAAGAAAATGGACTGTATTTTAAGAGGGAGTGCCAAACAGAGCCCTACTTGGAGGACACCTTATCATAAAAAATTATGTAATTTTGGGGATTTTTGAAATTTTGGAAAGAATTAAGTAAATAACTATGAAAGGATTTGTTAGCCAAAATCCTCCACATGGCCGGCCAACATGAGGACATAGAAGGTAAAATTTTACATTTTAGGGCTAACTGTGTAATTCAAGGAGAATTTTAGAAAAAAAAAATAATTATGAGAAATTATGAATTTTCACCTATAAATAGGGGTTGTAGGGTGTAACTTGAACCATTTAGTTAGACCCTCAAACTTTTAGTTGACTTCAAACTTTTCCTCTTTAACTCTTTGAAAAAAAAAAAAAAAGGTGGTGGAGGTGGTGGGTGTGGAGGTAGTGGAGCAAATTTCTCTCATTCCAAGATCTAGAGCAACCTTTCCAAGCTTTAGAGATATTACTCTTGATCCTCTAACTAAGAATTTTATTATGTCTTGGTCTGAGGATTTATGTGTATTTCAACCAATGAGTTTTGAGAGCATAAGCTCATCTTTCTTTTTTTTCCCCCCCTATATTATGGTTTTTAGATGACTGGTTATGCTAGATCTATGTTTAGGTTATCTTGTATGCTAGCCCTAAGCATGAATTTGATTTTATGCTCTAGAATGAGTTTTAAGAACATGTGTGCTCATTATGTGTTTGTAATTATGCTCTCACATGTTTGAATATGGATATTTTATGTGTAATGGTTATGTGAATGCTATGTGTATGTTGGTTAAGAAATTAACCTAAAAACATACCATGGTAAGACAATAAGGTTATCAAGATTGTGTTTTTTAAGTAAATAGAGAAGTGGATGATTGAATGTTAAGAATGAATTCGACGCACTGCATCTTTATGTAAGCTCACGGCTTCAACCGTTTGAGGTAGTGTGTGCGAATTTTTAAACAAGAACCAATAAAATACAAACTACTGGTTTTTAAAAATTATTTGAATAGTTTTCTGGAAACCCAGTTTTGAACCTCTTAGAGGCTGAATTTGAAAAGTTATAACTGTAAAGTTGTACAAAACATAAAACCCTAGGAGGCAACGTGGACAGTTTTTGAAAAAAGGCTCCAAAAGCCTTGATGAGATCTACAACTTTTCAAGGAGGAAAATGGACAAGTTAAAGACAGATTTAAGTTTCAGACAAAATGAAAGTTGTAGGTTTTGATGAGATCTACAACTTTTGTGTAGAAATTTTTTTTCAAAATCTAAACCAATTTAAAGATAAAACTGGATTTTTAAACTGTACATAATACAGAAAATTCTTGCACATGTACTTTCAACCAAATTAAAAGACTTGTTTTCGAAAGCAGTTTTCAAAAGTTTATAATATTACGATCCCTATTAAAAAGGAATTACGGTTTTCACAACAAACAGTTTTAAAAGGTTTTGAATCCATTTGAAATTTCACAAGTGATTTTCAAAAGGCAATTTCAAATACTAAATCAAGATAATACTTGATTTATGAAATTAAGGTATTTTCCAAGTAAATAAGGTGTTTTCCAAGAAAACAACGTATTTTTGAGAAAACGGGAAATAAAAATAGTAGGCCTACGTTACTTAAAAATATGGTAACAATTCTATAACGGATAGTAGTCGGGTTGGAGACCAACTTATTGATCAATGAATATGTTATGATTTATTAAGTAATGTGGTAGAATGATTCTTACGCCTAATTTGAAAATAGGAGTATAGCCTGTTGTCATACTTTGTTGGAACAATAGACTAAGAGCGTAGGACAGCTTGTAAGTATAACTCCGCCTACAACATACGCAAAAATGTTTTTACTGCTTTGCATGTTTTTCAAAACTCATGCATTAATATATATATCATGAATATGTTTATGATTTTCTTACTGTGGTATCATGAAAGTATGCTCACCAATAATAAAATCGCATGGCAAGAACAATACCAAGATTTCAAGTATAGAATGATAACGATTCAAGTTTTCAAGTATGAAATATTTATGATTCCCTTTTTCAAGTATGATCAAAACAAGAAAAATTTTTTAAGTATAATGGCAAGTAAGTTGCCTTGTGTCGTATCGACTTGCCACGAGGGCAAGTTTGGTCCAGGGTTTGAATTGGATTGAACTAGCCGTCCCAACCACACTATGACCGTGCGCCACAGTAAACTTATGTTATGTAAGGGGCCCAAAAATATGCTAACACAATAAAATATAATTGGTTTATAAGAAAGCATAATTGATTCATGCATTCTTTTATTAAGATTGTTTTGTGAAAATAGAAGCTGTACTTGTTGGGTGAAAGCTTATAACTTATGTTTATACTGTAGGTAAGCAGCCTATTGGTAATGTATGATACAAGACTATGGAGAATGGCATGGTAGACTGTGAAAACTTTGGATTGGACGCCGCCACGTATTTTAAAAATGTTTGTATTATGTTATATCAATTTGATGATACTGTTATCTAGTAATTAGTATGATTTGTAAGATGTGTTAAGATAATTTGAAAGTCCAATAATTAATTAAACATATATATATATATATATATATAAGTATGAGGTTAAAATCGGTTTTAAATTTAAGTTTAAAAAAACTTCTGGTATTTTTGCAAAGTTAAGTAAGTTAAGTATTTAAGTAAAGTGAGTATGGTAACGGCCTATGTAGTTAGGTCGTTACAATTTTCCTCTTCCTTTTATCGATCAAATACTAGACCGATTTAGGAGTATAATTACATTGCTTTCTTGATGGGTATTCGGGCTATAATCAAATTGCTATAGCCCCTGAAGACCAAGAGAAGACGACCTTAATGCCCTATGGTAGTTTTGCTTTTCATCGCATGCCGTTTAGTTTGTGCAATGCCCCCACAACCTTCCAAAGATATATGATGGCTATTTTCTCCAACATGGAAGAGGAGATAAGAGAGGTCTTTATGGATGATTTTTCTATTTTTGGCTCATCTTTTGATCATTGCTTTCATAATCTACATCTTATGTTGCAACGTTTTGAAGAGAAGAATCCCGTTCTTAATTGGGAGAAATGTCATTTTATGATTAAGGAAGGAATTGTCTTGGACTCTCGAGTATCTTTTAAGGGAAATGAGGTTGATCGAGCTAAAATCTCGAGAATCGAGAAACTTCTACCACCGACAAATGTAAAAGGGATTCAAAGTTTTCTGGGCCATGCAAGGTTGTACTGAAGATTTGTTAATGATTTCTTAACGGTTGTTAAACCGCTATGCAATCTTCTTGAGAAAGACTCCCTATTCAATTTTGATGAGTTATGCTTAAAGGCTTTCAATTTGATTAAGGAGAAGTTAATTTCGACGCCTATCATGGTTGTGCCCAATTGGAATAAACTATTTGAGATCATATGTGATGCTAGTGATTATGCCATTGCAATGGTTCTAGGTCAACGGAGAGATAACGTTTTCTGGGTTATCTACTATGCAAGCCACAACTTCAATGATGCGTAATTAAGCTACACTACCACTGAGAAAGAGATGCTGGCGCTAGTATTTGCTTGTGATAAGTTTCGTTCATATATCATCAGGTCCAAAGTAATTGTCTACACGGACTATGTGGCAATTCGTTAATTGTTTGCCAAGTAGGATGCCAAACCTCGTCTAGTCTGGTGGATTTTTTTGCTTCAAGAGTTTGATTTGGAGATTTTGGATAAGAAAATGAGTGAAAATGTTGTGGTGCATCATCTCTCAAGACTTAAGCAAATAGAAGTGGATGAAAGTACTTGCATTTAAGAGGTATTTTCGGATGAACAACTTCTTGAGGTTGAAGTGAGGCTTCCTTGGTATGCTGGTTTTGTCAATTATTTTACTTGTAAGGTTCTACCTTCGGATTTGACGTACCATCAAAAGAAGAAATTTCTCGATGATGTAAGAAGCTATCTATCAGATGAACCAATCTTGTTCAAGAGATGCTCCGATCAAGTTATCTGGAGGTGTATTCCCGAAGAAGAAGTTCATGACATTCTCCACCATTGCCACTCTTCTCTCTATGGAGGACACTTTAGAGTTACTCGTGTAATAACCAAAAAATTCCTACATACTCATGATTTCTTTGTATGTAAGGAAATTTAAATCCGTACTATGTGTTTATGTAATGTTTCATGAAAGTTATGAATGTCAATGTGAAATTCATAATTTTATCAGAAAATGTTTGAGTTCTCATTTAATTAGCTACGAGACTCAATAAGTAAGTTACTTAGTCAAGTATGTGACTTTTTGTGCAAAAAAAGAAGAAAACTATATGATTTTATGTTGGTCAAAGTTTAATTGTTGCATCAAGATATGATAATCGTGTGTTTTCATTCCAATAAGCCTCAAATCCTTCATCGACACTGTAACGACCCGACTTTTCGGACCGTTAACAAACTTATTTAAGTCTTAACACTTATTTAAATTCGGTTCTAAAAAAAATACTAAAATTTTTTTTTAAAATCATATTCATACTATAAAAATTAGAATTATTAATATTTTTATATGTGGAAATTAAAAACCACTAGTAAATAATTATCCTATTTAATTTCATGTTTAAATAATATTTAAAAAAGCTATAACTTCATGTTGATTAAAGCAAAAGAGTCAAAGGTCTTTTTCTCATAGAGTACTCATACTAATTTAGTAATACCAAAACATTGGGACATAACTATAATTATGGTCGTTACAAAATAAATTACGGAGTCTAAATGCGGAAATTAATTTCGTGGTGGTATCCCACTCCCTTCCTTCACCGCCTCCGCATAGCTTCGCCTGTCCATAAGAACATCTAAGTAATCGGCTGCTTACCCGCGTTACCTACAGCATGAACACACACGTATAAGCTCTCGCTCAGCAAGTACAAATAATATCTCACAAAACATTTTCATAAGTCATATCATCACATGTAATTATCAAGAATGTTCAAAATGCATGGAATCATGTGTGTTCAATTATGCTTCATTATATACATATCTTGTCTACTTAAGGGCCCCTATGTCGTACCCATATGCGCGCAACCAATGGGGAGTTAGGGGAGTTAGGGGAGCGACCCTCTAACAACCTCCAAGATCATATCTTATAACTTCGTTCTTATCATATCCTCTCACTAGTTGGAGGTTGGTACGACACTTAATCCTATCTTTCATTAGCCTCATTCTTATTATTTGTGACAATGTGTATATTTACATGTCACTATGCATCTATCATTACGGCATACATATCTGAGAGGCATGTAAGTCATATCAGTGCAAGAGAATTTATGCAAATCAAATACTTAGTGAAAGCAATACGTATAATTTATAGACTCATCACATCATCCAGTCAAATTATAGCAACCGTAGAGCATCATAAAAAAAAAACATTTTGTTTCATGCTGTAGGTGAGGTTTGTACTTACTTGTCTTATGTGCTTAACTTCGGGAGTTGTATCTCCTAATATGCGGATTTGAGAAATTGTCCTGATTTAACTGTAACGCCCCACCTAGCGTAGGCCGTTACCTTACTTACTAACATACATTCATAATATAAACTTAAAGACATTGATTGAAAACACAGCGGAAATTTTTTTTTTTTTTTTTTTTTTATAGCATTGACAAAACACTATAAACATAAAGTATTACTGTTTTTGCATACTAGTATATTAATTACCGGTTAATATAAAATATTTCATAATTTACATAAAATCACAAAACACGTAGCGATACCCATAATCCACTCATTCACAGTCCCTTGGCTCGCTACTCCATCTTGCATCTTTTTCATATAGCTGGTTCCTTACCTACAGCATAAACTCAAACCGTGAGCTAGAGCTCAGTAAGTACAACTCTTAAGCCGTAAAGAAAATATAGCATAAACAGGAAATACACATAGCAAGTATTGACCATGTTATGCTTTCTTATCTCTACTCATTATGGGCCCTTACCTCGTGTGTTCGTAACCGGCGCGCGACTATGAATTGGTTGGGGCGGCCAAACCTTATCCAACTCAATCCACAGTCCAACCCAACCTGGCGTGGGTGGTACGACACATCGCTTATTAACTTACTTATTCTTACTATTAGTGAACATACATTCTGTTGTCACCTTTTTGATTCTATTATTTATGCCCTAGCATAATAATCATATACATAACATAATTATATTGCATACATGTTAACTAACACATAGCACATAACACATCATAGACATCTAGTAATATATACTAGTAGCTTATGCTGTAGACGGTGTTGTACTTACCGTCTATCCGTGTGCTGCTTGTCTTACTCCTCTTCGAGCTTTAATTGCAGAATCCCTCCTGCTCGATCGAAGGACGTACATGAGATTTCTAATCTAGTTCATGTGGGTTTTCGGTGATATGTCCCCCTAACATAAACCATGCATACATAAGGGTGACTACCTTAGTAGTCTTATAGATCATACATCGTGATCTAAAAGATACGTTGGATATCCATTTCATACACTTAGCCCATATCGAAAACATGTCGGGTTAGATTAACATCAACCCTTGAGCTTTGATCAACAATTTATGGGTCAACCAAGGTTAACCCTTGTGATCTTAACGTGAATCCCTATTCGGCTTACTTGGGATTGTGGGACTAAGTCCCGATAACTCGGGTATAGATTCCCGGTTATCATACGTCTTAACATAGCTTGAACACTTAGCTTAAAATCCATTTGCTTTGAAAATCTTAACTTAGAAACCATTTCTTTAAAACCTTAACTTACAACTTCTTCTTCATAAAAACACTTAGCTTTAAAATCTTAATCTTATCAACTTTTTCGTAAAAATTCGTAAATCTTGCCTTATAATTTCATAAAATATTTGGGGGTCGGAAACTGCTTTTGGGACAGTTTCCATACTTGAAACAACGTGATTTGCTCGAAAAACGTTTTTCCTAAAGGGTTCTATAAAATCTTGCACAGAAACTCTTGGATTCCTGCGCAGTTTTGGCATTTCATTTTATAGTTAAAAATCGCTTTTGAATTTGAAAATGTTTTCTTCACGAAAGTTCTAGCCCTCGAAGAGTTCTAAAACTTTCGTGTTTTGAGAAATTTCTGATTCTGTACCGATTGGTACCAGTTTTTAATTGAAAACGAGTTTAACTTTGAAAACCGAGTCTTACAGACCTCTATCGGGTTTCCTTGAAAAAGAAGGCTGTTGGAGCCTTATTTTGGAAAACTGGCCGCGTTGGCCGCTAGGAAACAACCTAGTCTACAACTTTCGTGTTTTAACTTTTTGCCCATTCGGCCTCTAAAGGCCTGTAATCCGTGTTTTACCGAAACAGCTCCCTGGAACCCGAGAGCTAGTTTTGGTTCTTACATTTCTTGTTACGTCCTAAATCGCGGGTTCTAACTCGACCGCCCACATCGGGAGATAATCAACAACATGCAGCGCATTCTAACGTCCCTTAACCCTATCATACAGCCCATGTGATCTTTGCAACCCAAAAAATCCGAACACTAATCCTAGGGTTGCATATCCACTAGCTTAGCATACATCACACCATTCATGCATTTTGGCTCATAAAACATAACATACATGCACAAAACTACTTAACCTAATTTGGGGACATATTACCTAATTCAAACCCTAACATGCCAATCTAGCATATCAAGCACATAGCATAAATTATGAGCATAAAATAAACCAAACCACACCTAGAATCAACCTAACCAAACACTAAGCACACAAGCACAACTAAGGCAGCCATTAAAACACACATAGGAGCTTATGCTCTTACACAATTTTGCATGAAATACACGTAAATCACATGCTTAAAAACTCATTTAAACTTGTGAAAAGCTTTTAAAAATTTTACCTTCCAAGAGTGACTCTCGGCTTAGGGTTTGGGTGACCCGAAAAAACTGGTTGCACCACTTGGTTCAAGGGCTCGGCTGCTCACTCCACACGCACCAAAAATCAGATTTTTGGTTCCTTTGTGGTCTCCTCACCTTGCTCGGACACTCAAGAGAGTTTAGCCCCAAATCTGAAATTTTTTTCTCTCTTTTCCACTCAAACCCGAGGGCTGCTTGGAGTCAAAATCAAGCTCCAAAACTTTGCTCAAATCTCACTCTCTTGCTCACTAGTCAAACCCGAAACTCAAACCCTAATTTCTACCCCAAAATTTTGGTTTTCCCTTGTGTTTCCCCTGCTCCAAACCCACGGCAACAAGGGCTGTAAGGCTGCAGAAAAATTTTTCTTTTCTTCCACTCGGTTTCCTAGCTACCCGAAGCAAGATGAAAGGCTTGACTTGAAAAATTTTTCTGATCTCTCTCCTTCTCTCTCTCGGATTTTTGAGCTGAAAAACCTCAAGAGTTTGGCTGCATTTTTTTTAAAATGAATAGAGACACTCCTATTTATAGGCCAAGAATGAACTTCAAAAATCTCATTTTGACCCCTAAATTTTCAAATTTTTGGCTTGTGGCATGCTAGGTGGCCGGAGCTTGTGGGAGTGCAAGACAACTCATGGTGAGTTGGCATAGGCTAGGTGTCCTCTTGTGATTGGTCCAACACATCTCACATGAATAAAATATTATTTCTTTTGAGATATCTTGGAATTTAAGGCTTTGTTTGGATAAAAACTTGAAACTTTGATTGTAAAAATTTAAATTCCAATACTGTAATAATTATTTTACAGTTTGGATTTTTCATAATTACAGTCAAAAAAATCGGATTGAAGATCTTTTCTCAAATCCTTCTGCCTCGTGACTTACTGTGGCGTGCTTGATTTTTCTAAGGTGGTTTTAGTTTCTAACTGTCATAAAAATTAGTTCCTGCATTATTTTTCGTAAAACGCAGATCTTAAAATTCCTCGTCATAATTTCGACCATTTTGGTCCAACTTTGACTTTTCGGTCAACAGTTGACTTTTTCGGTCAAAATTTTGACTTTTGTGGAATCGAGTCGGTTTCACTTCTTATTGTTCAAAAAGGCTATTTGCTTCTTCGAACAGTCATTTTTGAGTTTTATTAAGCTATAAAAACTCATAACACATATTAGAGCTCTGAAACAAGCTTTTTCATGAAATTGCATGTACTATTTACATTCAAGTCTTTACAGAAGCTAGTTACATGAAAAACTAGATCTCACAATCTACCCTCCTTAAAAATTTTCGTCCTCGAAAATTAGAACAACTCAGGGTAGTTCTTCTTCATAGCATCCTCTAGTTCCCATGTTGCTTCTTCAACACTATGGTTTCGCCATAAAACCTTGACCATAGGAATAATTCTATTCCTCAAAACCTTATCTTCTCTATCAAGAATTCGTACAGGCTTTTCTTCGTAGGTTAAATCCGTCTGAACCTCCACTGGTTCTTGACTAAGCACGTGTGAAGGATCTGGAACATACTTCTTGAGCATTGAAACGTGGAAAACATCGTGCATGGAAGCTAACTCTGGCGGCAAGGCGAGCTTATACGCAACCTTTCCAATCCTCTTGAGGATTTCGAACGGTCCCGTATACCGTGGACTGAGCTTTCCCTTCTTGCCAAAACGCATTACTCCCTTCATATGAGCAATTTTGATGAAAACAGCATCACCAACTTGAAATTCTAATGGTCGTCGACGCTTGTCCGCATAGCTTTTCTGTCGGCTAAAGGCTACGTCGAGTCTCTGCTTAATCTTCTGAATATCTTCGGAGGTCTTTTCAATGAAGTCCGTCGTTTGCAACTGCTTTTGTCCGACTTCTTGCCAGTGAACTGGCGATCTACATTTTCGTCCATACAACGCTTCAAATGGAGCCATTCCAATTGAGGCATGATAGCTGTTGTTGTAGGAAAATTCGATCAGTGGTAGCTTTTCATCCCAATTTCCCTTGAAATCTAGGACGCACGATCTCAACATATCCTCCAAAGTCTGGATAGTTCTTTCTGACTGACCATCCGTTTGAGGGTGAAATGCTGTGCTAAACTTCAATCTTGATCCCATGGCAGCATGTACGCTCATCCAAAATCGTGACGTGAAACGTCCATCGCGGTCCGAAATGATTGATTTTGGAATTCCATGCAGCTGACGATCTGAGCTACGTAAATCTGCGCCAATCTTTCCACTGAGTGGGTAGCTTTAATCGCAACGAAGTGGGCTGACTTGGTCAAACGATCTACTACAACCCAAATCGTGTCGTTTCCACTCGTAGTTCTGGGCAGTCCGACTACAAAATCCATCGTAATCTGCTCCCATTTCCACTCCGGAAGCTCTATCTTCTGTAATTCTCCTCCCGGATGCCTGTGTTCAGCCTTAACTTTCTGACAAGTTAGGCATTTTGACACAAATTCTGCCACTTGGTTCTTCATATTCGGCCACCAGTAGGTCTCCCTGAGATCCTTGTACATCTTGGTAGCTCCTGGATGTACGGAATATGGCGTTTGGTGTGCCTCTGTCATTATGCGTTCCTTCAAACCCTTCACGTTTGGAACACAAATCCTTCCTTTGAAGTGGAGTATACCATCATCGGAAGTCTTGAACTCTGTGCCCTTCTCACTAAACAAACGAGCCTTCAGCAATGAAGAGTCATTTTCTTGATGGGCCTTAATGAAGTCCAGCAGATCAGACTTTAAGGTAAGCGAAGATAACCTTCCTGTTATTACTTCAATGTTGAAATCAGCGATCTCCTTCTGTAGAGGCTTAGGAAGTGCTTCAATGGACATCAGCGTGGCTACTGACTTCCTACTTAATGCATCTGCTACCCTGTTAGCCTTTCCAGGGTGGTAGAGGATTTCACAATCATAATCCTTTACGAGTTCCAACCACCGTCTTTGCCTCATATTTAACTCCTTCTGAGTAAAAATATACTTGAGACTCTGATGGTCGGTGTAGATTTCGCATTTATTCCCATACAGATAGTGTCTCCATATCTTGAGGGCGAAGACCACTGCTGCTAGCTCCATATCATGAGTAGGGTAGTTCCTTTCATGATTCTTCAATTGACGCGACGCGTAGGCAACTACCTTCCCATTCTGCATCAAGACAGCTCCTAATCCATTTTTAGAAGCGTCACTGTAAATCACGAAATTTCCTGCTTCTACATCAGGAATTATCAGCACAGGTGCACTTGTCAATTTCCTCTTAAGCTCCTGGAAATTCTCTTCACATTTCTGAGTCCACTCGTACTTCTTCTCCTTTCGAGTGAGAGCTGTAAGAGGTGCTGCTATCTTCGAAAATCCTTCAACGAATCTTCTATAGTACCCTGCTAACCCAAGAAAACTTCTAATCTCTGTGACGTTCCTGGGTGCTGGCCACGAGCTAACTGCTTCCACTTTCGTTGGGTCTACAGAAATTCCTTCTTTCGTCACCACATGCCCCAAAAAGTGTACTTTTTCTAGCCAAAATTCACATTTCGTGAATTTAGCATACAGCTGGTGTTGTCTCAACATTTGCAGTACCAGCCTCAAGTGCTGCTCATGCTCCTCCTGGGACCTCGAGTAGATCAGAATGTCATCGATGAAGACGATCACGAATTTGTCCAGGAAGTCCTTAAACACTCGGTTCATTAAATCCATGAAGGCTGCTGGGGCATTGGTTAGCCCAAAGGGCATGACCAAGAATTCGTAGTGCCCATAACGCGTTCTGAAAGCTGTCTTGGACACATCTGACTCCTTGATCCGAAGTTGATGATAGCCTGATCGCAAGTCAATCTTCGAAAATACTATCGCTCCTCTAAGCTGGTCGAACAGATCATCTATCCTTGGGAGAGGATATTTGTTCTTAATCGTGATCTTGTTCAACTCTCGGTAATCGATGCACATTCGGAGCGATCCATCTTTCTTCTTTACAACAAACAGGTGCTCCCCACGGAGAGTGGCTCTGCTTGATAAACCCCTTATCTAAAAGCTCTTGTAACTGCATCTGAAGCTCCCTGAGTTCTGCAGGTGCCATTCTGTACGGTGCCTTCGATACCGGTGCTACTCCTGGTAGTAACTCGATCTCGAACGAGATCTCCCGTTCTGGCGGCAGTCCTGGTAATTCTTCTGGGAACACATCCACATATTCTCTGATAAT
>CM046378.1:850709-875709 GCA_025413485.1 Ficus microcarpa
CCACGGATTCCTATAATCGTTTTCATCATTCAGTCTCCATCCCTCCACCTCTTCATCCATCCCACCAAACATAGTCTTATTGTTAACTCATTATTCTTGCCATTTACCGCTCCACACTCACCAAATGCCTGATTCTCACGTTTCTTTTTCTTTTACAAGGCTCCGGGATTGCTGGAGGATGGGCCGAAACCCGCACTCCCACCCCATTTTTTTCTCTTTACCATTAACGATGCCCAGTTCCCTTTCTTCATCCGACGGTAATTGCTAAAATTTTTTTTCGACTTTTCCGTTACCCACAGCCGGTTTCAATTACCGCCGACGGGAAGAATATTCCTATTTTCACCCATTTCTCTTCCATGGTCGGTTGCAAGAACACTCCTTCAGTCCCCATTCCTTCTTTACTTCCCCCATGCTAGTCTATTATTTTCAGCGTTTCAGAATTGTTTTAGGCTACCCTTAGATTTCCTCCTCCAATCATCACCGTTAATATCTCATCCAACGGTCGACATTAACTTGTCGGACGTATCCGCCTGACGCACAGTAGACCTTTCCTCTATATATATATATATATATATATATATATGCATAATAAGGAAGGTCGCTGCTATTATTAGGAAAATTTGAATTAAAAAAAAAAAAAAAAAAAAAAGGAAGCACGTTGGCCACCAATTACCGTGATTTTAATTTCCTAATCTTTTTATGGTTATCAAATATTGGTAAACATTTCCATTTATTTGTTGTGCTTATATTTGGTATACCGTATCACATTGTATACTTTATGAATTTATGTTTTGTATTGCTCAAAATTATTTCAATACAACCCTGCATTTTTTATTGTAATACGTTGTAATAAAGTTCTAGAATATGTGGGTAAATAACTTTTTCTTAAAGAAGTCTTTTAATAAATGGATAAGTTTTATATTGTAAAAAATAACCATTCATTTCTAAAATAATTCACTGATTGAGCATTATCAATGAGTAAAATTTGTTCTTTAAAAAAAAAAAAAACACAATGCCCCTATTGGTATTGGCTGGTTAATATCATGGTCAATAACTGATTAATAATTAATATTAATATATTTTTTTTATTGATTGATTATGGTCAATTATTATTGACTGTGGCTAATCACTAATTGAGTATGATCAATCATTGCTCATCGGTATCTTTGTAATAAAAAAAAAACTCAGTCATTTTTTTTTTAAATAAATGTTTGATAGGATTAAGGTTGTTTTATAAAAATAATTAAATAATTGTATTCTGTTGATGTCCGAAATTTGGCACGGCGCAGGCCTAACTCACATCCTATAATGTGGGCGAAAAGCAGTACGTGAACCCCACCCACGCATATGGATCTTTGAGTGGGCTGTGATTTGGAAGTCCAAGAAACATGAATTGACCTATTTATTCCATCTAATTAGACTCTTGGCCGACTTGGGAAGCTTTGAGTCTATGAGGAATTAGAATAATATAGATTGTGGAGAACCTTAAAACTACCCCAAAATACTTAGCCTCATTCCATTAGCCCAAACAAAGCTTAAACAAGCTTATTAAACGCCGTAAAAGTCCAAGGAATATTCCCATTATATTTTCCTTTTTCCTTCTAGAAGGGATTTTAAAAATATGTTGTTATAATATCATATATTCATCTTTTAAGAAAGTTTTTCTCATACTACAGCGTCTTCCATCTATGGACCATCTAAAAACGTCCATCCAAGGCAGCAGAATAGCCACAACTACCTTCCCTAGGCATTCATTACCAAGACAACTCTTTTGACCAAGTTCAAATGGTCAAAGGAGGGAATTTCTCATGCTTCTGGAGCTTACCATATCTAAAACATTGAGAAACTATAGCCAAAAAAGTCCCTGACTATGAGCTTCAAAGGGAAACTCTTCCAACCAAACTAGAAGCTCTTAGTTGTAGTCAAACCCATCTCTAGCCTATAAATACCCCCACTATTTACATTCCAAAACAGGCCATCAAAACCATTAAGTCATCATCAGCTCCATCAAAACACTTTCACAATGCTAGCAGCCATCTCCCTAAATTTCATTCGTCATTCATGGCCAAGAGAGGAGACCCTCTCTAGACTCCATTAACAAAGGTGCACCTAAAACACAAATATATCACAATCACCATCTCAAAAGATTAGCATTTCCCTCATCAATTCCTCACTCACAACAAATGGCCAATAGAGGATACTCTTTCCAACACACCATAACTTCCGGCGACAACTCCGATGGCGGAGAACCTTTGGAATAGGCGTTCCCAAGTATACAATCACTTCAATACCGTTCATTTCAACTCTAAACATACATTCATCAACACCCTTAGCACTACCAACAACCGTCTATATTACCATTCACTCACCTTACTCAACCAAGAGAGGAGACCCTCTCTAACTCAGATCATTCTGCCAACAAAGGAACAACTAAAGCATAGAGCCACCTTTAGGCACTTTACATTTCAAACCTTACCATGAATTATAACAATACTATAGATCCAAACCCTCATACTAAGCATCAAGCAAACCTTCCATTCACCAAAGACATCTCTCCACAAACCACTCATGTTCCTTTCCCATACCATGTGCTCATCCAAAGACCTCCTTTATTGGAAGTCTTCATCCACATAGGGCCGGAATCATTGCCCTTAAAACCATCTTCCTCAGGGTCATCTGGTTTAGCTCGCTCCAACCAGGGCCAACGTTATGGCTTGCAAGATAGATCAATACGAGCACACCTACTGGTTGTTCGGGTGTTTGACCACCCAACGTAACCCACAGTACCTTCGGTGGCACATTCCTTTAATGCCAACTAGACACCAGCTGGACCAACTGAAGGAGGCCACAAACATCCACCTTCCACATTAGCACAACCACCACAAAAGAGCCCCATCATTTCACAACTCCACTGGGGAGGCTAGAAAGGGATTCATGGCTCCGTCCAAAGGCAAGAAGATGAAGGCGACTCTTGAAAGGGACTCTCCTGACACCAATGTTTCAACGTCCGAACACAATACTGAAACTAGTAATGATGTCAAGCTCACGCTTCTTGACCTTGTAAAGGCCATCCACATGCTCTTTCAAACACAATATGATCTTGTGTAGCATGTGAATGGACTAAAAAGATTCCTTTTTCCAACAAGGTGCCACGATGATATCAAAAGACAAAGGATTCCAACAAGGGGCCCTCTCTACTGAAGAGCCAAAAATCCAAGCATCGAAAGAAGGAAATGGGGATTTTCTTACTCAGACAATATGCTGTTATTTTTGGAGAAGTACCTTCACAATACTCCTCCGGAAGACTTGGAGTTCATTCCACAATATCCATACCCGACTAAGTTTATTAAAAGCCATATCCAGCGGGTACGAGACCCCTAACTTCGTCCTTTTTGATGGCTAGAAGGGCAATCCCAAGTCACTCAAGGGTAGAGCCAATACTTGGTACACCACTTTGGCTCTCGGAACCATCCACACATGAGAGGAAACGGTTGGTAAACTCTTACGGAGGAATTGCCGAAACAAAGAAAAAAATCACCACATCACATTAAGCAATACCCAACAGAAGTAAGGTGAAAACTTGGTAGATTTCATTAGGGGTTTTGAGATCTTGCTCTTGATGCTATGATGGTGATAATAAGGGGGCTTTTGTCAAAATGTGCATCAACAATATCACGCTGGAATGTAGAGTGTACTTGAGGGACATTGGGATTAAGCAATTCTTAAGGTTGATGGAGTCGGCTAAAAGAACTTCTCTGTTAGTTAAAATCTCCTCTAAAGTCAATGGTTGGAAAGGAGAGAGAAGGGAGACACTCTATTGGTGATTTTGATCAAGCCACCTAGGCCACCATATCGAGGGAGGAAAGAAAGAAAGTGCACACCCTCGTATCTCTTGCATTTCAGGGCGTTTGATACCATCCTTGACTGGGGGATCCAAGATTGAGTGGTTTGTTTGTTTCTGCATCAACCACACTACCAACGGGAGATGAGAAGAAGCACCCGAGGAAGCAAATCAATTAGCAACTTTTTGGAAATCATATGGCCAGCTCACACATAATGGCAGTACTTTTATCAATACTTGGGGCTAAGAAAGTGTCTTTGCAAAATGAGTAACAAGTGCAACTCGGACAACACTTTGGGGGGATGAACGCATAGCATAGAAAGAACACCCGACACAGCCGAGGATAAGGGTACAAAAAAAAAATGGAGAAGATGAATTTTTCTTAAAGGATACTCGAGGAAAAAGGCTCAAATAGAACCTTGGGAACATCGTCAAAAGATCTTTTGGTTCCACTATCATGAGACTACAATGGAAGCTTCTCGCCGAACAACAATGATCCGAGGAGAATTTCCACCATGGAGATGTTGAATTTTTCGTAAGTATCCACATAAATTGAAGACTTATGCTACTGCTTGAAAGACACCATGCTAAACTTCAAAGGGGCTAAAAGGCTTCCTCAATGGACTCCCTTACATCAGATGTAATTTTACATCTGGAGGCCGCTCCTGAAGAAACAGAACTTTATCAACCGGAGTATCTTACTCTTCTGGAGGCATCCAAGATCCAAATCAATGGGTGGGCAAGCATCTTGAGTATAGGTATGGCTTTTAACTACTATCCTTTTCCTTTTGGGATTTTCAAATAAAGCTTTGCATTTCGAGTTGAAGGAAATACTCAAAAAGTGGATGACAAGCTAGAATCATATTTTGCAAAACATTGTCATCATTTTTCTATAGGAATTTGTCAAGATGACCTAACCACAAACTTAAATTAGCAAAATGACTTTCCATTTTATTTTTAATTTTTTTAAATCAGAAAATGCTGACTGTATACAAGAAAGTAAACTAAAATAAATAATTAACTCCTTCCTCTCTTTCTTCCTTCGAGAGCTCTTTCTTCCTCTTCCTCTCTTCTCTTCTCCGAACAAATTTCTAGCGCATCTTCTTCTTCCTTGGGCATTGAACTTCACCCTTCCCTTCCTTCCTTCCTGCGCTTCTTCTTCTTCCTCATTCCTTTCCCTTCTTCTCCTTCTCCCTCTGTTCTACAAAAAACTGAAAAACACTCCCCCTGTTCTTCTTCTCCTTCTCCCTCTGTTCTTCTTCTTCGTCTCCCTCCCTCTGTTCTTCTTCTTCGTCTCCCTCTGTTCTTCTTCTTCGTCTCCTTCTTCTTCTCCTTCGCCCTCTGTTCTTCTTCTTCGTCTCCCTCCCTCTGTTCTCTGTTCTTCTTCTCCTTCTCCCTCTGTTCTTCTTCTTCGTCTCCCTCCCTCTGTTCTTCTTCTCCTTCGTCTCCAAAGCTCCCAAACAAAAGAAAAAAAAAACATATAATTTCACGTAGAAACTTATATACTGTCAAATTACAGATATGCCAAAGTGGCAATTAACAAGGTTATTAAACAAACTACAATAGTCCCGTAATGTAAATAATTGTTAACCAACTCAAACATAACGGAACTTCAAGCATGTCTATTTAACAAAATAGTTGACAAGCTATTCTTTATTTGGCATATTTTGATGTGCAGGATCAATGGCGACACTAGAAATAGAAACAATTTGTGCTTTTGGTGATTAACAAAATTGACAACTTGCTGTGTGGTATATGACTACATAAAATTAAGATAAATTATAAGCAAATCTTATATAATCACACAAGAAGCCATTTAATAAAACTGGAATGTTTTTTGTTCACGTAAAATTAACCCAGGCTTGACAAAAAGGTTAGATTTTCCTACATATCAGCACTCAGTAAAGCACTCCTAAAGAAAATCCTATGGCTTTCCCCATACTTGCCTTGCCAAAGAAACAAATATTTGAAAAACTAACTTGCTAGAAACGGAAAGCCACGAGCTTAATTTGCTAGATACCAAAAACATAGATAATAGATTATATATGTTTTATCAGCTACATTCCAACACACCAAATTTCCTCTAACCTAGACCTTTGACAGGCCTTGCAACAACGTTTGTAGTTCTTACAAATCACAAAAAATTTTCACAACAGGAAGAATCAAATTTGAATAGTGCCATAAAGCGCGCTGAATGGATTTGAAGAGCCAGTTTAGGATCTCTTTTGAGTCCTTGTAAGACCTTTGCATATGAATCAATTAAATGAAAAAATTAAAAAAAAAAAGTTGCCAACGACAAAAGTCATGTATGAGTAGCCTATAAACGTTCGGAACGACCACGGAACGACCACCGAAAAGTGCGGAACGACAACTAAAAATGACTTGGAAATGTTGACTTTTTTCAAATTTTCTACTGTTAAATGAAAAAATAAAAATAAAAAGTAACCAACGACAAAAGTCATGTATGAAAAGCCTATAAATGTTTGGAACGACTAGGAACGACCACCGAAAAGTGCAGAACAACCACTAATTTTGACTTGGAAATGTTGACTTTTTTCAAATTTTTTACTGTTAAGTGAAAAAAATAAAAAAAAAAGTTACTAACGTCTAAATACATGTATGATCTGCCTCTAAACGTTCGGAACCACAAGGAACGACCACGGAACGACCATCGAAAAGTGCGGAACGACCACTAATTTTGACTTGGAAATGTTGACTTTTTTTCAAAATTTTTACCGTTAAATGAAAAAATAAAAAAAAAAGTCACAAACGTCTAAAGACATGTATGAGAAGCCTATAAACCATCGGAACGACCAGGAACGACCGCGGAACGACCATCCAAAAAGGCAGAACGACCACTAAAAAAGACTTGGAAATGTTGACTTTTTTCAAATTTTTTACCGTTAAATGAAAAAATTAAAAAAAAAAAAAAGTAACCAACGTCTAAAGGCATGTATGAGAAGCCGATAAAACATCGGAACGACCAGGAACGACCGCGGAATGACCATCCAAAATGGCGGAACGACCACTAAAAAGGACTTGGAAAAGGTTGACTTTTTTCAAATTGTTTACCGTTAAATGAAAAAATTAAAAAAAAAAAAAAAGTAACCAACGTCTAAAAGCAAGTATGACAAGCCTCCAAACCTTCGGAACGACCAGGAACGACCGCGGAACGACCATCGAAAAGGGCGGAATGACCACTGAAAAATTTGAGGAAAAGGTTGACTTTTTTCAAATTTTTTACCGTTAAATGAAAAAATTAAAAAAAAGTCACCAATGACTAAAGGCATGTATGAGAAGCCAGGAACGACCGCGGAACGACCAGGAACGACCGCGGAACGACCATCCAAAAAGGCAGAACGATCACTAAAAAAGGCATGGAAATGCTGACTTTTTTCAAATTTTTTACCGTTAAATGAAAAAATTAAAAAAAAGTAACCAACGTCTAAAGGCATGTATAAAAAGCCAATAAAACATCAAAACGACCATGAATGACCGCGGAACGACCATCCAAAATGACGGAACGACCACTAAAAAGGACTTGGAAAAGGTTGACTTTTGTGAAATTTTTTACCGTTAAATGAAAAAATTAGAAAAAAGTCACAAACTACTAGAGGCATGTATGAGAAGCCCATCAACCCTCGGAACGACCAGGAACGACCATCCAAAAAGGCAGAACAACCTCTAAAAGTCACTTGGAAAAGGTTGACTTTTGTGAAATTTTTTACCGTTAATTGAAAAAAATAGAAAAAAGTCACCAACTACAATAGGCATGTATGAAAAGCCCATTACCCCTCGGAACGACCAGGAACGACCGCGAAACGACCATCGAAAAGTGCGGAACGACCACTAAAAAGTCTTGGAAAATGTTGACTTTTTTCAAAAATTTTACCGTTAAATGAAAAAATTAGAAAAAAGGTAACAACATCTAAAGGCATGTAGGAGAAGGCCATAAACCCTCGGAACGACCAGGAACGACCGCGGAACGACCATCGAAAAGTGCGGAACGACCACTAAAAAGTCTTGGAAAATGTTGACTTTTTTCAAAAATTTTACCGTTAAATGAAAAAATTAGAAAAAAGTAACGAACATCTAAAGGCATGTAGGAGAAGGCCATAAACCCTCGGAACGACCGCGGAACGACCATCTAAAATGACGGAACGACCTTTAAAAAGCCTTTGAAAATGTTGACTTCTGTGAAATTTTTTACCATTAATTGAAAAAAATAGAAAAAAGTCACCAACTACTAGAGGCATGTATGTGAAGCCCATCAACCCTCGAAACGACCAGGAATGATCACGGAACGACCATCGAAAAGTGCGGAACGACCTCTAAAAAGCCTTGGAAAATGTTGACTTTTTTCAAAAATTTTACTGCTAAATGAAAAAATTAGAAAAAAGTCACCAACATCTAAAGGCATGTAGGAGAAGGCCATAAACCCTCGGAACGACCAGGAACGACCGCGGAACGACCATCCAAAATGACGGAACGACCTCTAAAAAGCCTTTGAAAATGTTGACTTTTGTGAAATTTTTTACCGTTAATTGAAAAAAATAGAAAAAAGTCACCAACTACTAGAGGCATTTATGAGAAGCCCATCAACCCTTGCAACGACCAGGAGCGACCGCGGAACGACCATCCAAAAGTCCGGAACGACTACTAAAAAGTCACTTAGAAAAGGTTGACTTTTTCAAATTTTCTATCGTTAAATGAAAAAATTCAAAAAAAATCACAAACGGCTCAAGGCATGTATGAGAAGCCCATAAACGTTCGGAACGACCAGGAACGACCGCGGAACGACCATTGAAAAGTGCGGAACGACTACTAATTTTGACTTGGAAACGGTTGACTTTTAGTGGTCGTTCCGCACTTTTCAATGGTCGTTCCACGGTCGTTCCTGGTCGTTCCGAACGTTTATGGGCTTCTCATACATGCCTTGAGCCGTTTGTGATTTTTTTTTTGAATTTTTTCATTTAACAGTAGAAAATTTGAACAAGTCAACCTTTTCTAAGTGACTTTTTAGTGGTCGTTCCGGACTTTTGGATGGTCGTTCCGCGGTCATTCCTGGTCGTTCCAAGGGTTGATGGGCTTCTCATACAAGCCTCTAGTAGTTGGTGACTTTTTTCTAATTTTTTCAATTAACGGTAAAAAATTTCACAAAAGTCAACATTTTCCAAGTGACTTTTAGAGGTCGTTCCACCTTTTCGGATGGTCGTTCCGCGGTCGTTTCTGGTCATTCCGAGGGTTGATGGGCTTCTCATACAAGCCTCTAGTAGTTGGTGACTTTTTTCTAATTTTTTCAATTAACGGTAAAAAATTTCACAAAAGTCAACATTTTCCAAGGCTTTTTAGAGGTCGTTCCGTCATTTTGGATGGTCGTTCCGCGGTCATTCCTGGTCGTTCCGAGGGTTTATGGCCTTCTCCTACATGCCTTTAGATGTTGGTGACTTTTTTCTAATTTTTTCATTTAACGGTAAAATTTTTGAAAAAAAATCAACATTTTCCAAGACTTTTTAGTGGTCGTTCCGCCTTTTTGGATGGTCGTTCCGCGGTCGTTCCTAGTCGTTCCGAGGGTTTATGGCCTTCTCCTACATGCCTTTAGATGTTGGTGACTTTTTTCTAATTTTTTCATTTAACGGTAAAAAATTTCACAAAAGTCAACCTTTTTTAAGTCTTCTTTAGAGATCATTCTGCCTTTTCGATGGTCGTTCCGCGGTCGTTCTTGGTCGTTCCGAGGGTTGATGGGCTTCTCATACATACCTTTAGAAGTTTGTGACTTTTTTCTAATTTTTTCATTTAACGGTAAAAAATTTCACTAAAGTCAACCTTTTTTAAGTCTTTTTTAGAGGTCGTTCCGCCTTTTCGATGGTCGTTCCGTGGTCGTTCTTGGTCGTTCCGAGGGTTGATGGGCTTCTCATACATGCCTTTAGAAGTTGTGACTTTTTTCTAATTTTTTCATTTAACGGTAAAAAATTTCACAAAAGTCAACCTTTTTTAAGTCATTTTTAGAGGTCGTTCCGCCTTTTCGATGGTCGTTCCGCGGTCGTTCTTGGTCGTTCCGAGGGTTGATGGGCTTCTCATACATGCCTTTAGAAGTTGTGACTTTTTTCTAATTTTTTCATTTAACGGTAAAAAATTTCACAAAAGTCAACCTTTTTTAAGTCATTTTTAGAGATCGTTCCGCCTTTTCGATGGTCTTTCCGCGGTCGTTCTTGGTTGTTCCGAGGGTTGATGGGCTTCTCCTACATGCCTTTAGAAGTTGGTGACTTTTTTCTAACTTTTTCATTTAACGATAAAAAATTTCACAAAAGTCAACCTTTTCCAAGTCCTTTTTAGTGGTCGTTCCGCCATTTTGGATGGTCATTCTACGGTCGTTCCTTGTCGTTCCGAGGGTTGATGGGCTTCTCATACATGGCTTTAGACGTTGGTGACTTTGTTTTTAATTTTTTCATTTAACGGTAAACAATTTGAAAAAAGTCAACCTTTTCCAAGTCTTTTTTAGTGGTCGTTCCGCCATTTTGGATGGTCGTTCCGCGGTCGTTCCTGATCGTTCCGAGGGTTGATAGGCTTCTCATACATGCCTTTAGTCGTTGGTGACTTTTTTCTAATTTTTTCTTTTAATGGTAAAAAATTTCACAAAAGTCAACCTTTTTTAAGTCTTTTTTAGAGGTCGTTCCGCCTTTTCGATGGTCATTCCGCGGTCGTTCCTGATCGTTCTCAGGGTTGATGGGCTTCTCATACATGCCTTTAGACGTTGGTGACTTTTTTCTAATTTTTTCATTTAATGGTAGAAAATTTCACGAAAGTCAACCTTTTCCAAGTCCTTTTTAGTGGTCGTTCCGCCTTTTTGGATGGTCGTTCCGCGGTCGTTCCTGATCGTTCCGAGGGTTGATGGGCTTCTCATACATGCCTTTAGTAGTTGGTGATTTTTTTCTAATTTTTTCATTTAACGGTAAAAAATTTGAAAAAAGTCAACATTTCCAAGTCAAAATTAGTGGTCGTTCCGCCCTTTTCGGTGGTCGTTCCGTGGTCGTTCCTGGTCGTTCCGAAGGTTTGGAGGCAAATCATACATGACTTAAGTCATTGGTATGGTTTTTTGGTGTTTTCGCTCCACGGAAAAAATTAAGAAAAAAAGTCAATATTAAAAAATCATTCCGTTTGGTCGTTCTGTACTTTTCAGTGGTTGTTCCGTGGTTATTCCTGGTCGTTCTGAAGGTTTGGAGGCAAATCATACATAGACTAAATACTGTTCATCGTTGAGAACTTTTTCAAATGAAAATAAAAAGAGAAATTAATAATGAAATTGATGCACAAAATGAAAGGGAATACCAAGCAAATCAGTTGAAAACTTTTTCAACTAAAATGTACGTATCAAACCTCCCCTTGAATTCTTAGGAACGTTCTGATACATGATACACATCAATACCTAACCAAGAAAATCATCTCTTTGACTCTTTCGTATATTAAGAGACCGTTAATAACTGAAACATGTCTCAATTTTTGAGGGTTTTTAACAAGAGCAGGACGATATTTTGTATTTAATGTTGCTACTTATCTTCCTGAAGCCATGGGAATATCAAAAAAATGCCAAAGTATTACGTTTTCTTTTTTCAATCAACTCCAAATGTAAAAGCACCAAACAAGTAATGGAATCTATAAATAACCAAAAAAAAAAAAAAAAAAAACAAAGCACAAGCTAGTACACGATCATGGTCCAATAAAATTTTTCTATGCAGCATTTGCTCTGGGCTCTGAATTCAGCCTGGTACGAGCAAAATTTCATCAACATAAATTCTACTCATCAATGAAAATCCATAAAATTGAAAACTGGGGTAAATGTTCTTTTGCTTAACCAAGAGACAAATGCTTTCTCTTGCAGGAGGTCGAGGCAAGAAGAAGAAGAACAGGGAACAATGGGAGGAGAGCGAAGAACAAGGGTGATATTTTGCTTACTCTTTCTCTTGCGGGTGGTCGAAGATGAAGAAGAAGAAGGAGAACAGAGGGCTATTTTGCTTACTCTTTCTCCTGCGGGAGGTCGAAGACGAAGAAGAAGAAGGAAGAAGGAGATCAGAGGGCCTGAACTCTTTTTTGGTTTGTTGTTATGTTTTTTGTATTTTTTTAATCTTATTATTTTGTTTTTGAATTATTTTTTTCAAGCAAAAGTTATTTTGCTAATAAAATTTTTTTAAAGGTTATTTTGCAAATTTTATAATCTCATTAGACTATTTTACTAATTCACTCTCATTTCTATTGACATATCCTTTAGTCAATATTTCATAAAATATGAGCCAATATTAGATTTCTTAATCATCGAGTTTTTTGCGCAAAAAAAAAAAACTTCAAAGGTTGCTGTATTCTCAAGTGAGTTTTTTTTCAGCGTTTGATTTCAAAATATATAAAATTTACTTATCTTGCATTGATATTTTCATGTGATTTTAAGTATCCACAAATAATTTAATTCCATTTTCTCATTTGGTTTAGCTTGCAAAATATTTGTTTTCAAAGACTAAAGTTTATTCATTAAAAAAAAAAAAAAAATCCCAAAAGAAAGGGGAAAAGTAGAAGCTCAGGTGTCCCTCACATACGGTGTTGTCACCTCTCGATGTAAGCTACAATCAAGAATGACGCACTTTTACTACAAACGTTTCAAAAAATCAAGCAAAATAAATAAATAAAGGCCTCACAGCCACACTCTCTTACATCTACAAGCATTATATCTCATTAACTTTGGAATCATGAACTTGTGACGTTTTGGAGCCTATGGAGACAATTAATTAAAGACAATCCGTACTCACCGAATTTCATATACCTCAGAGCTCTCGCAAGCTTTGATGTCTGTCGGAATTCATGCATCTCATAGCTTTTAAAGCTTCAATGCTAAACGGCTATTATATATTCAGTAGTCTTGCGAGCTTCGATGGCTATTGGAACACGTACATCACAAAGCTCTCATAAGCTTTGAAATCCATTGGGATTCATGCTCTTCACGGCTCAAGCAAGCTGTATTGTTTCTCAAAAGCATGCAAGCCAAGTCAAGCATTAATCATACTCAGGGGCTTGGTATCTTCTTCTCTGAAAATAGCTCTCCAAAGAGGTAGCAATACATCCATCATTATCATCGACATGATTCAATCAAAGACTCGGTCTCTCAAATATTGCAAAACTTTGGAGTAGCAACACATTCTTATCATTCGTATTGGCAACGCGAGGAGGTTATGATGCAAAGCATAAGTCCCAGCTGACGAAGTCACTTTTGGTGGAGTACTCAACTAACGGAGTCCTTTACTGATGGAGTTCCTTGTCAACAGATTTCATTGCTGATGGATCACGTCAACACCCAACGGATATCACCACCAGACGGATATCACCACCAGATATATCATTCATTCCATAAATGAAGAATCATCATCAGAGGTATTATCCATCCCACAAACGACACAGGTGAAATCCACACAAGATTCACCATCAGAAGTATCTTACTATCTATAGACAATGTTAAAAAGAAGGATACACTCAGAGAAACAAAATCACCCATCAAAGATTTTTAACTGAGCAATAAGCAGAAAAAAGCTCTATAATCATTACACTTAGAGTTGAACATCAAAAGAAGGATGCATTACGCCACAATCAAATACAATACATGGCTCGGTTAGTTTATAAAATATATATTAAAAAAAAAATGATGATCAGATATCCATGAAAGAGAGAAAGACCTCATCAAGATGAAGAATGGAGTCCACCTCTCTACTACTTGCCAACTCTTCCAAAAACTCGAAGACTGGAAATCAGCCCGTTGCCTTTCAAGATCCACCAATACTTCATTCTTTTCAAAGCTGCTATCTCATCAAAATGACATTGTCTCCAACGGATTCTTCTTCAGATGAACCGACAAAAAGGGAACCCAACAATCAAGTGACTATGCAACTTAGCATGTGAGGAACAATCAAGACCAAGAAGAACCAAACTCAAGCTCAATACATGATAAGGTCGTACAAGACAAGCAATTAACCAGAACAAAGTTTGCAACATAGTCAAAGGGCATCTCCAAGAATGGGGCTACCTTCGGTACGACAATCATGCCTCCGGATACAACAAACTCGCCACTATGCTCCACCGTCTTCCTCACAGATTAAGCATTAGTCTCTGGTTTACCAAATAATGCCAAGGAAGCAAGGATATGAAGGCACAATGATAAAGACGATGTACCACCTACAGTAGCCATGTCCCCAGAAGTGGCTTCCTCAGGTGATTCTATAAGGGGGAAGGCTTATGATTACCTTGGTACTCTAATAACGATCATCATGTCTTCCTAAGCTAGAGTCTGGTATTTTCTTGTGAATCGAAGTCACTAGTCATCTCAAATTTTGAGTTTACGATGTTATCAAAACAATATGAAAGGATATCTTCTACTTTTGAAGTTGAGAATGGTTCTTCGAGAACCATTTTCGTCGGTGTTGTCCCTAAAAGTGACTGAGTCCTCGATCATATCCTCAGATGATGACTCTCACACTTCCTTGGCAACACTAGTCTTAATTGGCACGTTATCATAGGCCAAAGCTAAGGTCTCCTTTAACTATTCAGTAACTAAAGGAGAGGTGTGGAATCTGTAGGAGCTGGTTTAATTTTCTTGATTGCCTTTCAAGTTCAGATTGAAGCATCAACAGCTATGTTGGGAGCATCTAGAATAGTACTTTCTACTTCTGGAGTTGGAGGAGGTAATCTATCAACTGTGTCTGCAAATACATTTTCAAAGTCATTATGCTGAGGCATAAGAAGATTTCTCTGTCATCATCAACTAAACCATCTGAAGAAACTATTGATTAATTGGAGTAGGCTCAACCAAAGCGTTTGACGCCTTCGGAGTAGCTAAAAATATCTGATGGGCATGAAGAATATTCTCTTGAACAAGAACTAAAGCTTGAAGACTAAAACAAAAAATGGAAGAAGAAAAAGAGCGGATCAAACTCTGAAGAATACATGGCAGCTGTACAAACAATCATGGAACCAAACCAAACCAAACCAAACCAAAGTATAAGGAAATAAATACAAGAGCTAGAAAGCTCCAGAACAAACCTAAAAAGCCTACTACGGAGTCTAAATAATGGAGTTCATTGGTTATAAGCCAACACATCCTGGGATGTGTCACAATATTCATCTAAGCCGACATTTAATGGCATGCGTTGCCCAAAGGGTTTCAAGCTGGCACTTAATGAGATGTGTTGCACTATTTATCTAAGCCAACACTTAACGAGATGCGTCACCCAAATGATTTCAGGCCAACACTTTACGGATGCGTCGCACTATTCATCTAAGCCGACACGCAATGGGATGCATGGCCCAAATGACTTCAGGCTGACACTTAACAGGATGTGTCGCACTATTCATCTAAGTCGACACTTAACAAGATGCATTGCCCAAATTGTTTTAAGCCGATGCTTACGGGATGCATTGTACTAATGGTTTTGAGCCAATGCTTAATGGTTTGGGCTTCACATGGTGCGTGGACTATGTGAAGACACTTATGGTTTTGCATCGTGCTTCTAACGGTTTTCACCAGTGCCTAATCTTTTGGGCTTCATATGGCACATGGGCTATCTGAAGACATAGAATACATCAGGTTCCAAATGGTTTTTTCACAAACACCCGACAGCTCACACGTTGTGCACTACACCAAAAGCACTTTACGGCTTATGTCAGGATTCCAATGGTTTTTGAGGATGTGTTGGAAGGCATGTCAAAGACGCGATTAAAGCACCTGGGGACTTAGTGTCTTGTCTTTTGGGACTAGCCCTCAAGAAATAGATGTTCTCATTCCATCGTCACCTCAGGCAGTGGCTTTGTCTAGAGTATGAATCTTATCTGAATCACTAGTTTTGGAACTTTATCATTAGTTTTGGAGGCTTGAGACGAGTCATTTTCAAAGCAAAACGCGAAACAAATGAAAGACAACTTGGGGGCCTGATGTCTTCTCCTGAGGAACGAGCTCACCCGAGGTAGCAGCATGTCCATCACCATCTGAAACCTTGTCTTCAAATAAAACTTGGTCCTCCTCTGAAACATCACCATCAATGTTAATCGCTCCTACCATTTTGGCGGAACAAGAACTCCGTTAAGCCTTTGAAAGAGATGGACTCTACTTGGTTTCAGCCCAAAGGAGATAAAGCTATTGGAGGACATCTGATCAATTTCATGGATGAAGTCTCCCTCGAGCAAGTAAAAGATCAAGGAGCCTCACATCTTGATTATCCCACAAGAATGAGCATGAACTTACTGGGGGCTAAAATGAAGCTCAATAATCAGCCATTCTTCTAATGGTGGATTAACTAAATGGCATAGACATCGGACAATGGTGGCACACAAACTATCGACAAAAAAAAAAAAAAAAAAAAAAAAAAAAGAAACCCTGTCTAACAACGAAATTTTGATGGCTCAATTAAGAGGATTTCTCTACCAACGAAGTTATATGCCGACGGAGCTACTCCTCAAGAGATCTTCACTTGATGAGCACTTTGCTACTAAAGTTGTTCACTAATGGAGTTTTCCCAATCGATTTAGCTTTCTACTCATCAACCAAGTGCTCTACCAGATGATTTTCCTCCTGAAGTCATTATCCAGTAGTGGACTTTTCCACAAACAGTCCTTTCCAAAGGTTTCCACTACTAATATGTGATTCTTGTTTGACAAAACACTCCACCAACGAAGTTCTTTGTTTATTGAGTTCTTGCTAGAAGAGGGCGTAGGACAATGGCATTTCTTACTAACAAAGCCTCCTACACAGTTGAGCTATTTCGTCAACAAAGATTATTACTGACAGAGCTGCTCACCAACAAAGTTGTTTGGCTGATTGAGTCTCTACTAGAAAAGATCAATTGGCAATGGTGTTCATTTATATTTTCTATTGACTGAACCACCATGACAAAAGAATCTACTACCACAAGGTTTTCTTATCTATTGGAGCCACTAAACCTACGTAGCTTTCTACAAATGGAATCATTTATCTACGGGACCTCCACTTGAAAATCACACTACCAATGGTGTTTCCAAATAAGGATTTCTCTACTGATGGAGTTTCGAACTACAAAGAGTCCCTACTAATGGAGTTTCGAACTACAGGAGTCCCTATTGAAGGAGCCTTCCACCGACGGAGTTCCTTAGCAAATCAGCTTATAATTGGTAAAATCATTCACCAGTAAAACTTTTTACGAACCAACATCACAAGCAAATTTTGTGCAAGAAAGATTGATTGTGTGGGTCATATCACTTCGTTCCATGGCCCATACAATCAAGGGGGATAATGTTGATGCCCAAAATTTGACACAGCTCAAGCCTAACCCACATCCTACAATGTGAGCCAAAAGCAGTACATGGACCCAAGCCACGCTTCAGGAATCTTTGAGTGGGTTGTGGTTTGAAAGACAAAGGAACATGATTGGGCCCATTTATTCGGCCCAATTAGATTCTTTGCCAACTTAGGAAGCTTTGAGTCTACGAGGAATTAGAATAACGTGAATCGTGGAGAACCTTACAACTACCACAAAATACTTAGCCTAATTCCATTAGCCCAAACAAAGCTTAAACAAGCTTAACCTCACCGGAGTTCTTGACGGTGGTCGACACAGCAGGTTCAATAACAAGCGCATTGGGCACACTGGTGTTGTCATTGTTGATGCCGCTTTAACATGATTAAACATTCTTGCGATGTTTTTTAGCTGCCGCTTTCTTTTCTATGCATGTGAACTCATGTGCCCTCCCAAGGCATTCCCAGTCTGAAAGGATACGTTGCACTCGTGACATTTGTGAAAACGCCCCACCTCTTGAACTTCAGGAATCGCCGCTTGATCAACAATGTTCCTCCTTTCTTCTCCGACAACCGGTTCGTTGATGTTGAGTCCAAGTCTCAGCCTCAGCTTTTTGGGTGTTCTCTCTGCTTCGGGAAGAAGGTTGCCGAATTTTGAAGTGATGATGTAGGCCATCAATATGCTGACCAAACCAAAGAATATTAGCTAGATGAGGATTGATAGGGTATTCTTCATAGGGTTCTTGTTTTGGGACCAAAAGATTGAAAGGATAGCCAGACAACAAGCAATTAGAGACTGGGCAAGCCTGAGGTTCGGGCTCGCAGAGGATTAAACGTGGCGTCCCCTGTGAAATGTCAGCTAGGATTCTGTTGGTCGCATGCATCCAGAGATCTAAGCCTAATCCAGGAGGAGAACTATTGTTGGGGAGGGAAATTAGTGTAGTGGTAGTGATAATGCTATCCACTCCAATATATGAGAGAAATGGAATTGAGAGAAATATTGGGTACTTTTCAAATGAGTGCGGTGCCCATCAATTATAGAGGAACAATTGAATGTATAACCTCCAAATGAATTGGGACTACAAATATAACCTTGTTTTAAAATTTATTTTTTTTTTATTTTTTTATTTAATTATGAAGTAAAAAGACTAAAAGAGTTTCACCTTTTTTAAAAAAGACACTGGCTCTGAAATTTAAAAGTGACGGATCTTCCCCCCAAAAATCTATTCAAAAAAAAAAAAAAAAAAAACTGATGGACACTCCCTTCTTCCCACTTTGCTCTCTCCCTGTCTGTCCCTAACCCCAACCATTGATCTTCCCTCCCCCCCCCCCCCCCCAAATAGCTACCAGCCAAAAAAAAAAAAAGAACTGAAGGACACTCCCTCCCTCCCTGTCTGTCCCTAACCCCAACCACCTCAACCCCAACCATTGATTCCCCCCCCCCCCCCCCCCCACAAATAGCTACCAGCCAAAAAAAAAAAAAAACAACCGATACACTCTCCTATTGAGCTTTCCTTATCCGTTCCCAACCCCCCCAACCCATTGATCTTACCTCCCTAATATCTACCCAAAAAAAAAAAAAAAAAAAAAAAAAAAAAAAAAACTACTACTACTACTAAAGCACTCTCCCACTCTACTCTCCTTGTCTGTCCTTAACTCCGACCACTCCAACCCCAACCTATTGATCTTCCCCCCCTAATATCTACCACTAAAAAAAATAAAAAAAAAAAACTAAAGCTCCCGGTCCAGCCCCTAACCTGGTTTTCCCCTCAACCATCCCAACCCATTCATCTTCCCCCCCCCCCCCACCCAAAATATCTACCAGTCAAAAAAAAAAAAAAAAAAAAACTCAAGCTCCTTTCCCCGTCCGGTCCCTAACAACAACCACCCCAACCCCATTGATCCTCCTCCCCCCCCCCCCGCCCCAAAAATATCTACCAGCCCAAAAAAAAAAATTCAGTCACTCTGTTCCTCTTGAAGACCTCTCCCTGTCTGATCGTGCTTCCAACAGTCATCTTACCAACCTAACTAACCACGACGACGACAATAGTTGCATTATCTCAAGTGACTCGACCACTTCCCATAAGTTTCTCTACTCTCATGGCAAAACCTCTTTGGCCAGGTAGAAGAGTACATTTGTTTTGTTTTTGTTTTTTTAATTAAAAAAACCAGCTGAAAATTATTATATATATTTTGTGTGTTCCATGTTAGAATAATGTGTATGTTTCAAATATGTCATCGTTTGTCACAATATCATTGTTAAAATGATACTCTTATTTCCATGTTTTCTCTCATTTCATTTGTCCTTGGAGGGGAGTTTTTCATGAGTGCATTCTTTCTAGTTGGTTATCTTCCTTTATCTTTGAGACTCGGCTTTTTCATTCGCATACAGGTCTTTTGCTTTGTCTAAATGACTGCACTTAAAAGCACGTCATGCAACCGAAATTCTGTCACTAGTTTAGGGCTTAATTTTCATGCATACAAATTTGATAGCTATCTTTTCTTTGCTATGTTTTCCTCCCTTAACGTCCATTGCACAAGAATATTTAAGTTTTTTTTTTCTTTAATTGTCATATGTTTTCTTTATGCGTAGCTTAATTTTCAAAAGATTTTATATATTTTTTTACAACCTAAAATTAGATTATTTATGGAGAAAAGTATAGTACAATATAACTCTAATGATGATTATCAAAATAAAAGTTCAAACGTCAGAAATCTAAGAATATGTACAAAATACGCGAATAGATTTTGATCTCAACTTACTTCCTAGTACAACATGTGTCTGTTTGGCTGGAATAGATCAATTCTAGACCAATAAGTTGAATTGAAAGTGTCAAGCAAAAGGGGAAACTGGAGAACAGCAAACACCAAAATGGGAAAAAATGCAGAAATAGAAATCAAGAAAGGGACTCATTTCAACCCAGAATTATTATAAGCAATAACGAAAGTGAAGCTGAAAGCTATCATCATGGTTATGATAGCGAAGAACAGCGCTGCTAATCCAATCATCAACTTTAACGGTAGTGATTTGAGGAAGTCAATTTCAACGTAGCGAGAAGTGAGGATGATTGTCGTACCACCAATGCACTAAAAATCTCTCTCTTTCTATCTCTCTCTATAGTGGTATTTTTAGAATACATAAAAGATTAGTACGATTTTTTTTCTTTTTTAATAAGTGTGAAGAATGGATGAATGTATTATAACAAGGCAATAAAAAACAGAAAATTAGTTACCAATGACTATAGGGATAAAGGATTGTATACAGTTTAAGAGAGATAATATATAATATTTTTATGAGATTGTTCCCAAAATTCCCACGTATTAAAGACAATAACAAGTAAAACATGGTTTATATAAGTATACATATAATGTGATAATGTGATGATGTAAGCGTGAGACAATCATTTCTCACAAAAAAAAAAAAAAAAAAAAAGCTAATGGGAGAGTTCATCAAATCTTTTAAAAGTCATTCAGGACCAGACTCAAAAATTTACTCTAAGCACTATTTATTTGGTCTTTTACTTCTAGAAATCCCCTATGAACTCATGAGTACATCTGACAGGCTTAGGCACTCTTTCTAGACTTAAGTCAAATAGGTCATATGTCGAAGTTAAAATATGCTGCTTGTCATACGATATTTTTCATGTTTATGTGATTATATAATCTTCTAGTACTCTCCATTAGCGACATTTGAGAATCTACTAAAGAAATCCCTTATAATTTATCTTTAGATAAGTAAAGTTTATGAATTATTCCTAAGTGATTTCCTCATTATTTCATGTTCCTGGGATTGGTCCCAACTTTTGATCCATGAATGTTCGATTGGATGCGCACTAAAATTTCTTTCTTTCTTTCCTTTTTTATTTTTTATTTTTCCCTTCTTAATTTTTTTTTATTGTTAAAATGATTGGTTTTGCTTTTTCTAAAGAAAAATGGTAACAAGTTATGAAGTGCAAGCTTAATTCGGAGACCATATCTTAACCCCAGACGTTTTTAGGATGTCCCTTATAACGAATGAATGTCAAGTGCTTTTCCTTGAAATGGATTCTATCTCAATAAAAATTTGATTGATCAATTCATCTATATGTATTGCATTTATTATTATTTCAAGTGTAATTCCAAGTATTACTAACTTTTATTTTGTTTTTGTTTTTTTTAATTAAAAAAACCAACTGAAAATTATTATATATATTTTGTGTGTTCCATGTTAGAGCAATGTGTATGTTTCAAAGATGTCGTCTGTCACAATGCCATTGTTAATATGACATTGTTCTTTCTATGCAAATTGTCATTTTGAGAACTTCATACTTAAATTGTTGTTATCGTTTCCAGTGTTGACGTTTTTCAAGTGTAAGAAAACATTGTTGTTTGCAACTAATATTTATGGTTCATATGTATAAGTTTGTATCAAACACAAAAGCTTTCCCCAAAAATAAAAATAAAAATAAAAAAAGGTCATCATTTATATTTACATGAAATTAGCATGAATTTGGAATACGGGTTTGAGATGTAATTTTTAGGTTGAAGTTAAATTTTAAAAAACAATTTATAATTTTTGTTGACTTTTCAAGAAGACAAAAAGTGAGATGAGCTTCACACCTAAGAACCAAACAAACTATTCGTGTACAACAACTATATCTGTAGTATCGGTACAAATGTTTATAAGATATGTACTGAGATATGTATTTATATCTATTTAGTTTGAAATAATTCTCAGACTTTCTTTGTCGATGAGGTTGATTAATTTATCTTCAAGATGCAAAATCAAGGAAATCTACGAGTTCCTTATCTTCTCTGAATTTTGGATCATTTCTAGTTATGGCATGGGGCCGTAGTTCACTGCCATCCTCTCCTCGCCCTGCCCAACAGCGGAGATATTTAGAGTGATTAGAGATTGAGTCGGAAAATGACTCCGAAACATTGAGCAAGACTCCACCACGACCAAATGACAACACGCCACCACAAACACGAGGCTTGATAACACCGGTTAGTGGTTTTTATTTTCTTCTATTTATTAGATTTATGTAGTTAAAGTTAACGAAAAGAAATGTTTTGTCTATTTTGTTAATTTAACAAATAAGGAATCGAATTCATTTGTAGGTTTTGGACACCCTACCACCTATTTTTCATTTGAAATCAGATCAAATGAATTTCAAGTGCAAAACAACAACAAAATGTTTGTTGGCCAATGCGGTTGAAGTTGTGACGAAGGCGTTAAAAGACTACCTATGTGGTATAGAGTGGTTCATGATCTCCCAGTTTGCCCACCTGTTTTCTGTTCCAGAACACCTTGACATTTGTTTAGCACCATTATGGATGCTACAATGCCATGCGGTTGAAACAAAAAAAAAAAACTTTGAAATGTGGTTCATTGTGAACGGAATTCCCATAAGGTATTCTCTTATGGAGCATGCTCTAATAAGTCGCCTCAATTGCTCTGCTTGTGCTGCAGATTATAAAGATATAGGCAGTCAGAGATTTAAAAACAGAAACTTCCCCAAGAGAAAAAATCTCGCTAAGAAGCATTAGAGAAGCCTTGGAAAAGATGAGCACACCTCATAAGGAAGATCTGAGCGGTAGCAGGAGGCGAGGTGGCAACATGAGTGAAAGAGAAAGACAGAGGTCGACTCGAAATGAAGATAAGTTGAAGATGAGTGTGTTATACTTTTTATGCTCAGTCTTGATCACTCATGAAAAGGATGACACATAGATTGCGGATGGACTTGTCCAAATTGTTGATGATCTAGATCAGTGTCGCACCTTCCCGTGGGGAAGACATTCGTACCATTATTTGCTCATTCATTTCCAAAAGTTTAACCTTGCCGAAAAGTCAGCAAATGCATTTGAGAAGAAAAAGACAACGTGGGCATGTCCTGGGTTTATATTACCATCGATGGTAAGTATATTTTGTTTGAACATAAAATCTTGACATGTAATTTATTTTAGACCGTTTCTAATATAATACCTTGATTTTTCTTTTGTTTAGCTTCTTCCATTCGAATGCATCCCAGCCCTAACTCCAAAATTTGCAACAGTCCAGAAGGATGTCATAGAACCAGTGCCGAGGATTTGTCAATGGAAAACGAATTTTAAAAAGAAAAAGGCTCCAACGTTGGAAGATGTTCTACAAAAGGTCCGAGATACCAAGGTTGGTGTTTCAAAGAACTTGATTTTGTTTTTTGAATATTAAATTAGTTGTTGATTCATGGATTACTAATTCAAAGTGCTTAACTATCAAGATATAAGAAGTATTCTTATCCCAACACCAAGGGAGCAGGAAACTGCGTACATGCGATGCTTTATTCCTGATGATGATGAATCCGATGCCATTATTGATCAATGGACAATCATACTAGAAAATGAACTTAGCAGCACCTTTTGGGAGAACGTATGGTATGCCGATCTGCAAGGCCGTCGAAATTTCCTTCGTTTGCATGTTTCCACTGAGGAAGTACAATGGGAAGATCCGACCGAAGTAGAAAATATTCGGCATGAGAATGTTCGATGTGAGGAGTCTAGACCTCAACATGCTAGCTCTCTAATGGGCCAATCTAGATCCATGCCTTACCATAGTCCTCTCGCTGATGAGTCCATGCTACCACAAGCTAGCCATCTTGTCGATGATCTTAGGGTACTACATAAGCTTAAAGCTTTGGAAGAGAAAATAGAAAAAATAGACAGGAAGGTGAAATCTCAATATTCTCAATTAAAGAAGATAGTGACTGAGTGCCTTGATAAAATGATGAACATCATCGAAATGTTAGTTCCACAACAATCAACTTGGGCAGGAAATGGAAGTAGAGGTGGAGATAGGGTTGCCCGTGAGGGTGTTGGTTTTGAGATTGATAGAGATATTAATGTTATGGCCAGTGGCAATGAAGATGTTCGTATTGAGAATGATGGGGGCTTTGAGAATGTTAGAGATGGAGATGTTAACATCGATAATACTGAATTGAATGTACAAGTGAGAGACGTTAGGGATAGCGTTGATACTAAAATGAATGTTTTATACTATCATTCTCCAATTTCTTCAAATGATTGTGTAAATGAGGAGGATGTTTTCGAGGTTGAGCAATCGGAGAGACGACCCCAAAGACGGTTGATGAAATCAAAATATAGGAGGACTCCTTATACCACACCTAGTATCAAGAAAATGAGGTATGTTAGAGGCTCGATACAACATTTCAATCCATTACGCTTTGAAGAAGAGATGAATGACTCATTCGACCAATATTGGAAACAAAACAACAAGATCACTATTGGTCTTGGTTGTACACGCAATTGGGAATTCTTTCGTCAAATATTGACTCCGAACATTTGGCTTTTCACTGGGGTAAGCCGTTTTTTATTTGTTTGTTATATTTAAGCATTTTTATATTCTTTTCTTCCAAAATAGTTTTGATCAACTTTTCAAATGATTGTAGCACATGGAAGAAGCCACTTATGGATTAAGAAGAAGACAACATAAGTACTCCGATATTATCAATTAGAATGCCGTTGTTTTGGATGAGGTTTTTGGTCAATTGTTGGTGAGTAACTCATATGACTATGATACCATAGATGACTACCTAAGGAAATATATTAGTGGTGAGGTCCCTAAAATGGGAAAATCTTGGAAGGGCACGAAGGCACTATACTTCCCATTTAATGCGGAATAGAAAGAGAATTTGCAGAACATTCACCTCCCTGGAGGGAAACATTGGGTTACAGTGAAGGTGGATTTGGTCGAACTAGAGTTGGTTGTTTTTGACTGCAACATTGGATGTTACAATGAGATACAAATTGATAAATTTATGAAACCACTCCAAACAATGATTCCTTTGCTGCTTCGGGAATCTGGATTTTTCAATAATATTATCAGT
>CM046378.1:875809-925809 GCA_025413485.1 Ficus microcarpa
CATCTTAATACTCCTTGGCCATACAGGCGCTCATGTGATCATCCTCAAAATATTTCGTAAGTATATTTTGAATGTCTAACTTTTTATTTGTCATCTAAAATTATAAAAACTAATGGATTTTTTTTCAATTGCTACTTAAAACAGGGGGGACTATGCTGTGTACGCCATCAAATATATTGAGTTTGATATGGAAGGATCGAATTGAACTTGATAAATGATGATATGATTGAATTCTATCGAAAGAAGATGGCAATCGAGATTTTTCACAACCATTGGGTCCCATAGTCACTTTATACTATGTTAAGGTTTTATTTTGTTTAAAAATTGTATTTATATAAGTATCTAACTATGTATATTTTCTTTAAGCCTTCTTGGTTAACTTGAAAGACGTACTAATTTCCAAGTAGAAGGGCTAATCTTATTATCTTCTACAATGCTTCATTTTTCGTATTTAAAAAAATGCTTTATTGTTTGTTTTTGAAATTTATTACGATTGGAACAGTTTTCTCGGTCAGTAAAACCAGTGACGATAACAAGTCTTATAGTCGGTAAAGTTGTATTTTTATTTTTTTGGACATTCTTCCAACTGTCATAGGAACGGTCTTCTCGGTCAGTAAAACTAATGATGAAAACAAGTCTTGCAGACCGTCCAAACTGTACCGACCGACAAATAAAAAATCATAGTCTTTTCTTCTCTTTTGTTTTTAATTTGGAATTTTCTCTTTATTTTAATAGTCAATCTTGTTGAAATTAATATATTATATAATGTAACATTATTAATTTATCTCTTGAACTTTTAAAATTTATGATATATCTCATTTTGTTAACTTTCAGTTGAACTAAAATTTTGAATTTGCAAGATTTTCTGAAGGATTTGTATTAGATTTGGATTTTTTTTTTTTTTTTAAATCCACTGTGGTGGTTTTTGTCTTGGCATGTAGGGGCTTTTCATCACTCATTTGATGGGAAATTAAGTCAAAAGAGAAATTACAACAATTCAGAGAATTTAGGCAATAAATTGTCAAGATTAAAGTTTTAGTTATGAAGGGACGGGACTGATTTTTCCATTATGAATTTGGAGTACACATGAGTGTTTGAATTGTAAACTGATATTTTTAAGTTCTTATATGCCCGATTTATTTGCTTTGTTGTTTTCAGAATACAAAAATAATTAATAGATGAATAATTGCACACGCATAAGAGTTTGAATTATCACTGATATTTTTTAATTTTTATATCTATAACTAGTAAGTAGGTAGTGCAAATTTATATGTATAATATGTAAATATATTTTGCAAGGGGGTAAATGAGTTAATGAATTGGTATTTAAGCTAGATATATTTATATACTACTTTTATGAACAAATATGAATGAAGTTATTGTTAAGGTTTTGTAATGTTTACAAAATTTCTTTGATTTAGCAAGAGAACGTTTTCCTAATTTCAATGAAAATTCAAAGATATTATACAAACATTAAATGTAATTTAGGGAGGAAAAAAACATAGTTATGTTTTACAGTACATTGTCAAAAATAAACAAAATTACAGCACATAGAAGTAATTTAATTTATATAGTAGTAATTTAATAAACAAAATAAACAAATAAACGTAGTAGTAATTTAATTTACACTGACGTTGGACAAGTTTTTGATTTCCTCAAATACGTCAATTGCGCGATAGGTAAATTTTGCGCCTCCAAAATATTCAGATTTGTAGATTTTAATATGTCTGAGATATTCCTTAGGACTTACAAGTCTTTTGGAAATCCTCAAGGTTTTTTTTTTTTTTTTTTTTTTTCCCCTCTACATTCTACAATTTGTAAAACTATTAGTAAAACTATTGACATTTTATTTTTAAAAAAATTTAATAGAATATTATTTATAAAAATTTTCATATATTAAATTAAAAAATTTACCTGTGGGTTTTGTTTCATAAGACCCTTTTTCGAAGGATTAAAAAATTCTTCTCCGTTTTTTTACAAACAGTATTGCTATTGTTCCAGAAATATCTTTGGAATGAAATGGCATTTATCATGATGAAACTAAATATTAACCGATTATTAAGTATTAATTTTAACTTCTATTTGATAACTTAACTATTTATCACATTATAATTTTTACCGTCATATCATTGCAAACTTGATAGATTGAACAATAGTAGCACCATTGTTTGCAAAAATAATAAAGAATTTTTTAATTGTTCGATAGAGGATCTTATGAAAGAAGTAAATTTATAACTTAATTATATAAAATAATGTTCCATTAAAAAAAATTTTAAAAAGTGTCTAATAGTTTTACTAATTGTAGAATATAGAAATAAATAAATAAAATTGAGGAATTGTAAAAGACCAGTAAGCCTTAAAAAATACGTCATACATGTCAAAATCAATAAATCAAAATATTCGTGAGGTGCTCAACTAACCTATAGCGCAGTTGACATGTTGAGACAGAGGAAACTTGTCTAACGCCAGTTGTGATGGGGAAGAGGAAGATTTTATAAGTAATGGAATTAAATTACTGCGATGTGATGGAATTTTGTTTATACAATGAGTGGCAAAAAGCACAAGAGGCCACAGGCCAAAGGCTAAGCTAAGCGAAAATCAAAGTTGAAAGACTAAACAAAAGAGAGAACATATCGTTAGGAACATGAAAATCTCAGCACAAATAAGCGCTCGTGGGCAACAACATTCTCCTTATTTTCCACTGGAACCGTACACCTGTTACAATTGGGCTTTAGAGTTCTGACACTTGTACTTTTCAGCCGAAAAGCCCAAATTTCCACATCTGTATTTCTAATTTGAAGACACCTCTGCACTTTTCAATCAAAGAGAACCAAATTTACACACCTGTGCTTTTGACGATATGGTTGAAGTACAAAAATTTGCAACTCATTCTCCCTTCTATATATTCTATTCTACATTGATACATCTTCAACAAGTTTTCTGATAAATACAATTAAACCAAGCAAGTTGTTGATTTAATTCATTCATAACTCGAATCCGATAACTCGGATAAAATTATCAACCCAAATGCCAAGGCAAATATATCTTTTTCCCCCCCTGAAATGAAGACAAATATATTATTTGTATCTTTGGCTTCCAAAAGAATTCTCCAGAAGAGCCAAGCATGTCAGACGAATGAAGCATGACTGGATCTTCAGAGTAACACATAAAGAAGAGCTTGAGAAAATAATAATAATAATAATAAAGAACAAGAAGCAAGACTATAATGAGATTATGAACTACTGATCTGAATATAGTAAAGCTATCTTTTACGGTCTCTGTTAATCTTAATCCTTACATTGTCCTTCCTCCAATGAGCGGTTTGGGAGGGGACACAGATCTTATTTCAGGAGCAGAACTCGGGAAAAGTATGTTCAACTTGTGCATTAGGATGTCGGCTTTCGACGGAATCTCATTCAGGAGAAACTGTTGCACAATGGGTTTCTTAAACCATTCCATTACTGAATCCCCCGGAGCCCTCAGCACCACTTTACTGACCTCAAATGGAGAATCCACCGAGCTAAACATCTGGGCAACTACAATCTTTAAAGTAGGTCCTGTGACCAACTTGATCCGTCTCGGGACGACTCCATAGTACAGCATCCGCTTTCTGAACCTGTGGAGAGTATGCACGACAGCTATAAGAGCAGCTCCTACCGATAAGTTCCTCACGTCAAGGGACCAAGCGATTTGCTGATCGAAAACTATTGCCTTGGGGAAAAGCTTATTCTCGTAAGCGACCTTCCAAACACACCGTGCTCGGTTTATCTGCCCCATAAGAACAAGATAATTGAGCAGAACATTAACGAAGAACCTGGCAGCCCCCTCTTCCAACTCGTAATCGATACCTTGAAAGAATTCTCTTACGAAAGATAGGACCGGTTGTTTTCTTTGTTCCGGGCCTGTGAAAAGACCACACATGAAAGCATGCGCCTTGTGTTTCGTGGCGCTCATAATCGACATTAAATGTCTCTCACTCTGCTCTTCCTGACATCTCACAAGGTGCGCTAGAATGGATGTGTAAAGTATGAGATCAACTTTTGCACCAGAGTTCACATAAGTTTCAAGCAGAGGCTTGGCCTGCTCATACAAACCATTCTTCATACACGACTCGAATAACTGTCTGATTATGAAATTGTTCGTTCTGATCCCCGATGAACCCATAAAGCGTAACCATCTTAACGCAAGATCGACAGAACCATCCTTGATATGCACCATTAAAACATCACTAGCAGTCACATCAACAGAATATCCCACGGTTTTCATCTCGAGTAAAACTTTGGCAGCCACATCCAGGAGTTTCTTATTAGCCAGCAGTGTTAAAAGAGAAGTATAGGTACTTAGACCTGGTTTCAAACCTGCATTGGTCATCGAGTTATACAGCTTCATGGCAGCATCTACTTGTCCCGAAGCAGCGTGCATTTCCAATAGACAAGAGTACGTGGATGGAGTGGGCAGAAATCCAGCTTTCTCCATTTCCTTGAAGATGGATAATGCGATATCGAGTTTACCCGATTTCGCATGTGACTCAACAACCAACGTGTACAAACCAAAGTTAGGCCTGAACCCCGCTTTCTTCATCTCATCCCATAACCTTAAAGAAGTATCCAACTTTCCAGCCTTCACATGCGACTCGATCAGAGAAACATACATTATCACAGGCGGCCTTAGCCCGTAACCCTGCATTTCCATGTACAACTTCATAGATGTATCCAATCTCCCAGCTTTTCCCATTGAATCAACAAGCGACGAGAAAACATTAAATCCTGGCCTGACATTCTTTTGTTTCATTTCTTGGAAGAGCTTCAATGCTGCATCCAGGCGGCCAGATTTCGCCAAGCTTGGTATCATCAGCTCATAAGTCGAAGCATCCAATGAACAGTTTGCAGCTTCCATACCCTCGTAAATCTCAAAGGCCTTATAAGGCAAACCCTTGCTCAGAAACAATTTCATGAGCGAGTTATATGTCTGGGTGTCAATTTTATGACCTGAATCCCGAATCTTCTTAAAACAACAAAACGAGACCTCTAATCTCTCGGCTTGAGCTAAATACTGAATGACTCGATCACAAGCACCAGATGGTAAACTCCCATTACTACTCGAATCCCTTATCATTTCCTCAAACAAGGACTGGATCTCATCGAAATTCTTACTCTGATTCAAACAATCAAACAATGTGGTGAAATAATCATTGCTCGGCGAATACCACGGTTGCCTCTTGGACCATCGAAACAAGCTCAATGCTCCATCGCCATCCTTGATAACCTTCAATGCCTGCGCGATGTGGATCTTGTTCGGCACGAATTGGAGGTTGTCCAATTGGGTATCCAATTCAGGTCCCCATTTCCACCTGTTCACAACCTCAACAATCTTGGCGACCGCCGAGGCATTCAGAATCGGTTTTCGGAGCCCACCAACCATGACGTGGTCGTCAAGCCCGGGCTCGACCGACCTCACACCTTTCCCAGTGTAGATAACACTTCCAGATTCATCTAAATACTCAATCTCCTCCTCAGTCCACTCACTAGACTTCTTCCCATCACCACTATCAACGACAGAACAGTAGTTTCTAACAAAATTACGGTCCAAAACACTAGGATTCTTCATAAAATTGGGTTTTTCTGAAACAGAAAACAACTTGGAACCCATTACAGAGCTGAAGAAGCTGAACCCTTCATTGTTATAAGAAATGGGGTGGAGCTTAAAATGGTGATAGAAAGAGCAAGAGCAACTGAGTTTTTGGTGAGTTTGTGAAAAGTGCTAGAGGACCAGAATTTCCTCCTAACAATCATTTTCAGTGAGTTTCGTTGCGGAAAATTCAGAAGATATATAATTGGTTAAAGGAATTTTGGGTATTGGGAATCGGATTCAGTACCTGAAATATATAAGTAGTTCCAATTCAGAGAAGAACTTAAAACCCTAGCTAGCTTACATGTCTTGTTTCCGAACACAACGGTGAGTTTAGCCGCCGCCGAATTCGTCATTTCACCCTCCAAGCGGAAATTTTTTTTTTATGTTTTTTTATTTTTATTTTTTTAGGGTCTTTAATTTATGTTTTCATAGGCTTGTCTCGTGTCTTGTTTTATAAATTAAAAACATTAAAAATTGGATAGAAAAAAGCTTGTTTTGCATAGAAGGACATTAAAAAAAGCTTGTTTTGCATAAGAATTGCATACGATCTTTAATTGCATAGAAGGACAAATAAAAAGCTTGTTTTGTGGACTTTTTCCACTTTTTTTTTTCCACTAAAAAAGTTTTGTAGACTTTTTTTTTTTTTTTTTTTGTCTCTGAATAAGTTTTTTAAACTCGTTGTGTGTTTTGGTTTCTCAAATTTTAATGGTTTTAATTTAATTTTATTTATCATAATTAATTAAGTAAAATATATATATGATGAGTTCAGTTTTTTTTATCATTTTTTTTATTTAGATAAAAAAGAATAATGAAAAGATTAGTTTTTTTTTTTTTTTTTTTTGAAAAGGGTATTGTATTCAATTAAGAAGCTTTCAGCAATAATGTAGATGACTACATAGTACACAAAACAAAACTCAATAACGAGAGAGTTTCTTGGCACATTAATATTCGAAACCAACACATTGCTAAGACATAGCATCAGTTTGGTCCATCAGTTCAAACTATAGTTTGAACTGATTTTTTTGTCCTTTTCCTAAAAAGTCTTTTGTCTTTTCTAAAAAGTCAACAAAATATTACTATTGAAATTCTTAAAATATTTACTAAACTCAAACTAACATAAATTTCCAACTCAAACTGGAACCAAACGGAGCCATAGATTTGGTGTGCCACAAACAAACTCAAAAGATGGGAAGACCATCATTGATATAACAAACTCAAAATAAAAACAAAATCACAAGACACAAAAACTAAGGCTAATGTTTGGTAGGAGGGATGAAGAAGAGGAAGGATGGAGAAAGTTTAAGGGATTGAGAATTTGAAGGATGAAGAGAATTGTATAAATTCTTTATATTATTTGGTAACAGGGATTGAGAGTTGAAAGGATTCTATATAATTATTTATCTAATTACTAAATTGTTCATTATATAAAATTTGTTAATAGTTTTTTTAGGGTTAAAATGGTCTTTTTCAAATAAAATTTTATGAAGGATGTAATATGGTGATCCGGAGAGAGAGAATCTCCCTCCACCTCTCCTCTCCCTCCACTCTTCCTTCTAATCAATGATGAAAAAATCGATATCAACGAAAATATCGGGAGTCCGAATATATGGATATTATTGATATCAATGTTAATATCGGTAAAAATTAGAAAAAGATAAATATTTGCATTAAATATTGAAATTTCAAGTGAAATTGTAGGAAATGGAAAATAACTAAATAATACATAAACTGATCTAATTTTTAGTATTAAATTATGTATAAGAAAAAATATATGTAAAGCGCAATCTAAAAAAACTATTAATTATTAAAAAAAAATATATCTTGATAGATAACAAGTTCATTAAGTGTAAAGGGGTGTTTGTTTGTAAGTTTATTTTAAACTAAATTGTACTTTTTTCATTATGGTTTTTGTTTTTTTCTGAAAAAGTTTTTTATCTTTTCTGAAAAAGTTTTTTGTCTTTTCTAAAAAATTACTATTTAAACTTAAAAATTTAAACTAAACTCATTGACCAAACATACCCTAAATTTTAGAATTTCATTTTACATAACAATAAAAGCACACAAGGTTCATAATCAAATACAAACATTCTTAATACATCTAAAATTCAATATGAAAAGGAACTTCTTGGAGGTTCAAAGGCACAATTTTGCAAACTATCCTGGTCTAAATAATATTTTCCCAAAAAATAATGCTTGAACAATTTTGAAAATAGTTATTGAGATCCCACATGTACGTTATTGATCTTTTCCCACTAGAGTCCATAAATTGGGTAGTTTGGATTTACCCAAGAAGGTGGATCTTGTTTGTAATCATGCAAAGATATGTCATATGGCATTTGGGGAGAAGGATAGTTCAAAAATAACATTATCACCTTGATTTTCTTTTCACATGCTTAGATTCCCGATTTTTTTTTCTTGTTTAAAACAAGATTCCTGATTATTTTTTGGCCATGTAGTCTTATTCATTTCATGGCTAGAAAGCATCAATTGTCCAAAACAAATAATTCATGTGAAAGAGAAAAAATTTTCCTTTTATTTCTTTTTAAAGTCTTTCTTCGCATTTTCATATATATGGAAATTAGTAGATATTTGACAAATATATCCATTGAAATATCTACGTAATATTCATATGTATTTAGATATTCTAGTATAATTATAAAGGAAGATAACGGATATTTTAGGAAGAAATATGATTATAAAGGAAGATAACGGATATTCTAGTAAGAAATATATTTACCCCATGTATCTATATCGAGGGTCTCCATTTACGAATAATTTCAGAGAAATATTAACAAAGTTGTCGCTATTTTCATCATTACTTCCAACCAAACAATAGATTGGTGGTCTCCCTCCATCTCTCCCTCCAACCAAACATACCATAAAAGGCATAAACAACATCGCCATTATTCAACACAACCATCTACCTCAAAAAGAAAACAAAACCCTAAGAACATGAGAAGAACTACCGAAGACAAGCCGACCCACGCCATGAACGAGGTTGGGAAACACAGATCCATGAAGAGCCGTAACCATAGCAGACAAATTAAAGAATCACCTTGCAGGCGAAAACCACAACAAAACCACCACCGATGCCAAGCATCCCCCCACAGATGCCACCCACTCCCAACTCTACCTCGACGAAGGGGTCGAACCCCAAATGTCACAAAGCTACTGGAATGATGACGAGCCCATAATAGACGATCGAAAATCCGGTAAATCTACACCACCACCTCGCCAAAACCTACCCCTCCAACCACAAGGCCACGTCCGTCTCTAGATCGTTCATTGTGGAACTCAGAGTTCCGTCTCTAGGACCAGAAATCCTAGGGATAGCAAAGTACCACCGCCGGAAGAGAGGGGCACGCACTATAAAACTCTAGCACAAGGGAGGGATAAAGAGAGAGAGAAGATCGTCAGAGAGAAGCAATTTAGAATTGCTTCATATACTATATTTGTTTCAAAATTATTAGTGACACCAGTATGTATAATAAGAATACTAAATAGGTTTATTAAAATTTACTAAAGTAATAAAATTAAGATGAGAAAATCCAACTTGCTCTCAAAATAAAGCTTAAATGATGTGCTTTGTAATCAGGTTTATTGCAGAAAAGATAATTAAATTCTTTATTTGATATCCGGTACTTATCTTTAATTTAATACACTAGTTAAGAGATAATTACTCCATTTGTCTCTAAATTATTACATTTATATCATTTTGTTCTCCAATTTTCGTAGTTGAAATGACCTTGAAATCTTGAAAGGATACAAAAAGGTCATTTTTTCAATGAAACCCGTTAGCCTAATTACTCATTTGGTCATTAAACTATTACATTTATAACCTTTTAGACCCTTTTTTTTTTGTTGTTGAAATCTAAATTTTCATTGAATTTATTGTACCGACCTTAAGAAAACCGAAAAAAACAAAAACAAAAACTTAAAAAAGAAAAGAACAAGAAACCTTAAACTGGGGTTCTATTGAGACAAACAATATCTTTGTGGAAATTGGAACAAGAATATTTCAGGGGCCAAACATGGAAAAACCAATTATAAAAATTTTAGTTATGAGGGGCAAAAGTATAAAAAGCTCTTGAGCTCGGGATCAGCTACTCCCGTCAGGCTTAAGGTAGCTCCGCCACTAAATTAAGGACGTAAGTAGAGTTTTGTTAGGTTATAAACTATCGTATTTTTCCTCTGCATATGTAGATTTTTTTTTAAGGACTAAATAGAAGTATTTAAGTATATAGAAATGATACATCCATATGTTTGTGTGGGTGTATATATATATAAATGACTATGAGTAAGGCACGTATGTATATACAAACTTATCAATAGAGATATATTCAATCAATAGAGAAAGATAAAGAAACAAAAGGGCTTTGAGTAGAAAGCAAGCAAGAGCTCCAAGGAAAAAACCACACTTTGATTTTTCCCAATACGAAGCAAGCATATATGCCCAATTTGCATGGCCAGACAAAAAATAAAAATAAAAAAGTAAATAAAAAAAAATAAAATTCCCAAAAAGACGAATTTAGAAGGCGTTGATCAAACGACTTCCCACAAAATATACTCTCTCCTTTGTCCTTTTTGTCCCTTTTTTGTATTCCTTGAAACGCACATATCTAAGCAAAGTGACTGTATAGCAAAGTTTGTGACTGCTAAAGAATCAATCTTTATGGCCAACCCTAGCCACCTGTCTCTCACATTATGCACTTTCTTTCGGCTATATACACACACACACACACATATATATATATATATACATATGAGAAGCTCCTCTACTTGGTACTTGCTTCTAGTCTTTGCTTTCTCTTGTGGTTTTGCATAGAGCCAAAGTTGAGAAGCTTGGTCTTGGAGTTTTTTCGGGGCATTGTTGGGACTTGGGAAAGTCATGAAAAGAAGCAATAACCAGAGCCTGATTAGGCCTTGCTATCTTCTTTTCCTCTATTTCTTAGTGGTAGCCATTTCCTTCCCTCATTGTGGTAAGCCCATTTTCTATATGTGTTAAACTTGTGTGCTTATACATACTTTAGGATTTATTTTTTCTTCTTAACGTATAAAAACACAACGATATTGTGTTCTTCAATTTTTTTTTCCTTTTTTTTTTTTTTTAAATAGGATTGCCTTGATAATCAGTGTGCCAAAAATTGTTTGATCATGAGCAATAGTTTATAGTTTGATGGTTTTGGCTGTAGGAAGCAAAAGACTAATTAAGCTGTCCCATTATTAAGAAATATTATAATTGAAAAAGCAACAAGCATATTTTTCTAGATTAATATTCCGTATAATATTAATGTAGGTAGTGCATCAAAACAAAGAAGTCATTAACTCACTACAAGAAGAGTCTAGTGAGGAGAAGTGTTGGATGACACCACCTCTAATATGCCTCAAAATATTCAATATTCTCTATCTAGTGTTTGCAATGACACTTCCCAAATAAGAAACTAGGCATTTTATAATAGTGAGATTTGCTTCACTTCCAAGTAAACATAACTAGAGATGTGTGTATAACATTCTATGTTAAACACACAAACACACACATATATATGTAGTTATGTGTGCATAACATTTTTTGCTAACACATATACATACATACATATATATATATATATATATATGAAGATTGACAAGGATCTCTAATCTTCTTTTTTAATGGGAAAACAGATGCTAGAAGATCACCAAGGAGGCTAGTAAACAAAGCTCTACGCACACATCAAAAAAACAGTTTGTTCCTCATGACCGCGGTGAAATTGAATTTAGTAAAGTACTTGAACTACGATTCGGCTTCGGATTCACCCAATTCGGGATCCTACAGTGTAAGCTCTCCATTTACTTTGCCACCTTATGATTCACTAGCTCCGATTCCCCTTCCCGAAAATGCCCCTCCATATTGTATATACCCTCCCAATACTCCACAAGCCCCCTCTACCACAATCCCTACTCCAATAGGTAACACACCCTCCTCACCACCTGCACCATTTTCCCTCCCACCTGTCCTTCCCATTCAAAACCCTCCTCCCAATCCAACGGGTGCGATACCGAGCCCAACGGGTGGAATCCCAAGCCCAACGGGTGAATTCCCTAGCCCGACAGGATTCACCCCTTACCCTAATCCACCAGAGATTGTTCCAAGCCCACCTGAGTTTGAACCGAGCCCAACAATCCCAAGCCCTTCTGAACCCATTCTTAGCCCACCATACTCCGAGCCCAGCCCACCAAGATTTGCCCCAAACCCACCTTATACCACTCCATCTCCGATCGGGTTTGGGAAAAGCCCACCAGTTTTCCTACCTCCAATAGTGTACCCTCCACCTATTGGGAGACCGCCCCGAAGCACCGCACCGAGCATAGCCCTATGGTGCGTGGCCAAGCCCTCCGTGCCCGACCCAATAATTGAAGAGGCCATGAACTATGCGTGTGGGTCAGGAGCCGACTGCGATTCCATCCAGCCCAGTGGGTCGTGCTTTGAGCCCAACACATTGTTTGCTCACGCTTCCTTTGCTTTCAATAGTTACTGGCAGAGGTCTAAGGTCGCTGGTGGCACATGTGAGTTCGGAGGGACAGCTATGCTTGTCACTGTGGATCCAAGTAAGAATCTTTTCACTTTTGCCCTTTTCCTTTCTTTCCCTCTAAATTATACTTTACTCTAGAGTAAACCTTGTTTATACCTTTCATTAACCAAAAAGAAAGTGTCTAATTTATACGGCTCTAAAAATAGTGCATAATCTCACAATCCCAAAATACATCCAATGACATACATACTTTTCTCCCAAATGACTTGTCTTGAGGAAGCATAAAACTACAACGCATTTTTCATACATAATTGGCAAATTTTCATTAAATGAATTTGGTTCATATATCCACTTATTCATGTCACAATTCTCTTAACTTCTTTTTGTTTTTTGTTTTTGTTTTTTGTTTTTTTTTTTTTTGGTGTTTTTTGATAGGTTATGACGGGTGCCACTTTGTCTACTATTGATCATCATAGAGAAAGTGGCTACTATTGATCATCATAGAGAAGGGGGAAAAAAAAACAAAAAACTCGTAATCTAGAAACCGCCGCCTGTCTCTCTCTCTCTCCATATTTTGCTTGTTACAAAAAATCACCCAAAAAAAAAACAATCCTTTTGTGTAGATGGAATTAAAGATCAATTTTTGTAAGTAAAACTGCATAAAATACGTAAGGAGGCTCCATTAAGAAGCATAGGTCTCTAAAATGTTGGAAGCTTTTTCACCATTCATATCATGGAAAGTCCTCTTTTAACGAGGGACCTGCCTCTGTCTAGGCAAATATTATTCACCTTGTATTGCATTTACAAAGACATAATACTATTAGATAATAAATTAAACTTTCTTACAATTACAAGACTAGGGTAGCTTAACATTTCTTCTTCTTCCTTTTTTTTTTTTTTTTTTTCCTCGTCTATTTTCTTTCGGGCCAAAGGAAAATTTTACTAAATCACACCTTAAAAATAAATAAATAAATAAACTAATGTTAAGGGGGCTTAATTTTGGTCACATAAAACCTAGGACAATCTGGTAGGAAGTACTATATAAAAAAGCTATTTTCCTGTAATTAACTTGAACAAATAATATAGAATCTACTACTAATACTATTTGCCTAGAAAAGAGCAAAATATAATATTTTATATATTTAACCAAGTAAATACCATCCACATACAAGTGTATATCAACTTATAAGGGAAAAAGACGAAACAGTCACATGATTATACCTCTCATCCATGACTGTGAGTCGTTTGTGAAAAATTCGGTGTTGTTAAGTTTCATTACTCGAGACAAGGCTCCGGCAAAGAAGATGACGGATTGCACATGAATATGCTCCGGCACGATGCTAAACAATTCCATCAGCAGGGGGAAAAAAAATAATTCAGTGTCTTCTTTGTTTTGCACGCTTCTTGGTTTGCTTGCCATTAATCTTCCATTTGTCATTCCCAGCTGGTCGATTTGTTTCTTCTATCTCTCTAACCTTGCGCTTTCTGAAAAGGATCAAAGAAGAATGAGAGGAATAGAACAACAATAAAATAAGTTTGAACAGTATAAAATAAAAATCCACACTATCCATTAGATTTCATTCTGGCAGCCTCAAGCAACATTGTAGCAGTTGATGCTTTTAAACCACCACGTTCAGTGAATATAAAGAAACAACAAGAGACCTCAAACCATTATAAGAATTGTGAAGCGGGAAAATTGCAAGTTATGAGTCCATGGTTTCCCATAATAAAAATTCAGGCTTTGACGCTATCTGTCGCTAAACCTTTCAAGAAGTGACAGTTTAGTCCCTGAATTTCTTCTTAGGCCAATTAGTCCCTGAACTTGATATTTTTGGCAGCTTTCCCCCCTAGAACTAAAATTGACCACAGATTTTTCAAATTTAATGTAGATAATCACGTCCATAAATCTTACAAAAATAATCTCATGATGTGCAAACTATTCTAATTTTCAATGATTTCCAGGGGCATTGACAAAAGCATTTTTTCGCCTTATGTGACTGTTTTTGTAAAATTCTTGTGATGGCCTGTATTAACTCTACTAAATTTTAGAAGTCTACAATCAATTTTATGACCAAGGACCAAAACTGCAACAAAATTGAAATGCAGGGATTAATCTGCCAAAACGAAAAAGTTTAGCTGCCAAACTATGATAGCATAATGGTTTAGGAACTAATAACGCCAAAAACTCTAAAAGTTTGGAACTAATTACGCCAAAAATTCTAAAAGTTCTATTTCAATATATTTGCATCTCACCTGTACTCGCCGAGGGTGCGATCTGAAAGCAGCTCATCTGCAAGTGATGCCTTCCTTTCCTTCTTTGTTAATCTACCAGAGAAGAAATCTAGAGGAGACTCTATCACTGTTCCAACCTGATTCATAGTCAAAAAATTGGAAGTTTGAATACTTCACACAAGCAGAACTACAGGAAAAATAGAAAAGGTACCCCTATACGAGTCCCTCTACTACCAATGTGACACTATCCACTTGCCTGAAAATACTTGCTTGACTTCGAATCACCCTTCTTGTAATGCCTCTTTGGATCCATTGCACTCCTCAGCTATAACCATTTTGCAAAAGAATTGAATCCAATCAGTTAAATATCATGGTTCCTCTTACTTCAAAGTAGGTTGCGTGATGACTTTTTCAAAGAGGAGAGAACAGTGTGTTCCAACAAATTTATTCACAGCTGAAAGTGATTTTTAATTTTGTTGAGCCATTAAATAAAAGCATGTCAATGCATAATTAGTAATATGCTCATAAAGTTATATGGTGACAAACTTTAAAAATGTATTGACTCGAATGACACTCAAACTTGACAAAATTTAAAAACGTGTGACTCGAATGATACTCAAACTTTTGGGATAATATCAGAAGCTGAAAGTAGGGATAAAAAGTATTACTGGATTTACTAAATATTCAGAAGAATTACAGTATTAAACATGTTTCGAGTCGAAAGAATTACAATATTTTTCTTTTTTTTTTTTTTAAATAAGAAAACTTCCTATCATTGATGGAATAAGCAAATACAAAGGAAGAATTAAAATGTCGAATTACAGTATTATACTATGTATGCATCTACAAATAAAGCATTTAAGGGCTTTCCTTTCTCTTTAATTATCTTGAACTGGAAAGATGAAACACAGGGGAGGGGAGGTAAATGTATGTGATCCTTCCTGCTAGTTTTTTAGCTTTGTTATCCTGAATTTATTATTTTCTGTCAGTTTCATTTCCTCTCTTTTTTAGAACATCTTGTCCTCACTCCCTTAATGTTCGACTTTTATCAATGAAAGGTTGTTTATCAGCAAAATACATAAAAGCATTTACAGAATTTCTTAATTCCAGGACAACTACGGTTCAAATCTAACGACCACTTCAAAGAAACTAATTTGTGAAACGAAAACATAATAATGTAGTAGAAAGGAAAGAGACGAGCTACACCTTAAGTAATTGAAGATCTTTCTGTAGTTCTGGAGTCATGGTTGGCGCCGGCACGTCAAACCTAGTTAAAAAAAACAAAACAGAACAAAAGCAAACAAAGATGCATCATATATCTATCCACAATTAAGAAACAAGCTAGCCAAGATCAGTCAAATTAAAAGAGAACATACCAGTTACTGCCAGCGGTATCCTTGACTTGTTTTTGCAGGAACTTGTTTAATTTTCTCGGGTTATTTGGTGGAACAAAAAGACCATCCACAAGCTCTGTACTCGCTTTCCAAAGTACATTGCTTTCAGCCTTACTTGGTTGAACCTTGGTATAAGAACTAGAACCACTCGAAGTTGCCAACGACAAGTTAGGTAGCTTTGGTTCCCATGATAGACCCACAACTGCTTTGCTTTCTGTCATTCTAAACCCATAAATATATATAAGCATAAAACCATAATTCAGAAACTGATATTCAGCGGATAAAAAATACCATCTTGATTGATTGCTAAGAAAATGGACTAATTAGAAAAGAAGTGCTATTCTATTTTTTGGCAATTTTCATAAAGCTTCCCCGTTCTATATAAGAATAAAATTTCCTTAATATTATCCTCTTAAGCAAAAGTAGTTGATTTCCCAAAGTTTCAAAATTGAAACATTAAAAGCAGTAGAAAGAGTGTTAACTTGAAACTAACGAAAACGCTTCAATTTTCCCTTGCGTTTTTCTAACCAAAACAAAATCCAACTTAAGGAAGAATAATGTAATCGACTTCAAAGAGATAGATCAAAATGGATACATATTATATATAGATATATATATATATATATGAAAAGAGTCTCGTAAGAACAGTGAACCAAATATCAAAAATAAAAAACCAATAAAGAAGAAACAAAAAAGAAGGGAAGAGAAGTCACCGGAAAGACAGGAGAGAGAAGAAAGAGGGTCGCCGAAAAGTGAGATGAGGAAGCCAACGGAGACGGAGGAAGGGGAGAGTCGCCCACTGCAGCTGGGGTTTAGGGTTTCCAAGATTTCGATCCCGCTCCCAAACACAGGAATGTAGGAAAGAGAAAAAAGAGTGCTCTTTTAATATAAAGTTAATTACAAAATTCTCCCCCGAATTATAATTTTATAACATTTTCCCCCTTAAAATTTTAAAATGTAACATTTATTCCCACTAACTTTAAAACTTTAATAATTTTGTCCCTTACATATAGTTTTTGGATTTAAAAAAAAAAGAGTAATTAACTAAATAATCCCTGAACTATTTAAAAAGTGATAGTTTGATCTTTTTTTTTTTAACCCTAATGACCTTAAACTCCTTTTTCTTGGTCATTTTAGTTCTTTTCGTCTGGTTCTGTTAAAAAACTAACGAAATGGTCACGTGAAAAGCACGTTTTGTATCTTTTGAAGGAAAATACCCCTAAAAAGATAAAAATACCCTTATTCATATCAATTAAAAAAAATTTTAAAAATTTAAAAAAATAGAGAGAAAGAAGTTGAATTAAAAATCAAACCTTACCCCCCTCCCTCTCTCCCTCCCTCCCACCCACAAGTTCGACGTCGATGCCAGACACTGACCGTCTCTCCCTGCTCCCCCCAGATCCGACACCGGAGTCCGAGAAACCGTATATCTCTCTCACACTTCCCTCCCTTCCCACCCCCCCCCCCAAGATCCGATGCCAAACGTCGGAGTCCACCCTCATCTTCTCCGTCGCTGGGCTCCCGCCTTCGTGGACGAGCGCAAACGCCCCCTCCCTCCCCAACACAACCCAGATCTAGGTTTGCTAGGATACACTCCTTACACCGGAGGCCACCAATGCCGTGAGTCTCCTTGTGCCGACGCCAGAGGAGAGAGGAGCGAGAAATTCAAGGGCTTTTTTATTTTGTTTGAGGTTTTTTTTTTATTAATAAATTACTAAAATGCCATTTCATATTAGGTCACATATTTTGCACATGATGCATTCTTTTAAAAATTTAACAATTTGGACAAAATGGACTAAAATAGCCAAGAACATAAGAGTTTAGAGTCATCATGGCAAAAAAAAAAAAAAAAAAAAAGGACTAAATCGTTACTTTTTAAAGATTTCGATGACTATTTAGATCAATTACTCTAAAAAAATCATATGATATACACGTGACAAAGAAATTAAGGACATTGTAGTTATCTTTAGCCCCCAAAAAAAAAAATTGGAAGAAGAGAAGAAAGAGGACAATTTAGTTTAAACAAAAAAAAAAAAAAAAGGCATGGGTTTGTATATTTAGGTCAAAATTAAGTGTTGACCTTGAAAAATGGTATAGATTTGTATATTAATTAAAATCTAAAGATATAAAATGTAAAACTTCAAAAAAACAAAATATACTTTCTGAATAAAAACATAATATAGGTTATTAAAAACATAAATAATCCTTTTTTTCACACAAAAAAAATAAAGTGTTTATCGTGTGAAGAAGAAAAGGGCAGCTAAATTTTATTGTTTAAAAAAAGGTTAATAGCTTTTTATTTTCTTTTTTTTTAGAGGGTAATTTTGCTTTTTTACAAAAAAGAAAAAAAAATTCTTGTAAGGGTAATTAAATTCCTTTAATTTTTTGAAAGAAAATTTATTTTTAAATAGTATAATATTTTCTTTTAACAATTAAAATGTAAATTTATTTAAAAAAGATTTTCATTCTTATTATAAAGTTAAATATTTATTTATTATGTTTTAATTAACTTCCTCAATTCAAATTCTAGAGGTTAATACATGTCATTTTCCATTAAAAAAGAAATGGAAGGGAAAATTTTGTTATTGTTTTAAAGTGAGGGAGAAATTAGATGTCATGTTTTGAAATTCATGAGCCAAAATAGTATAAGGATTATAATTTAAGAGGAATTTTATAATTATTACTACATACTAAAAAGATGTAGGTTGTTACTGTTCTTGGAACAGTGTATGGACGATTTTATCACTTAATTCATGTTGTTTTTTCTGTAGCTACAGCGACTAAACATATTTGCCCTTTTCCTTTCATTGCGCGGACGAATTTGCCCCCGATCAATATTGCTTTTTCCTCCCACTACAGTAAAATGTCAATTTTACCTTTGGTATATGTGCTTTGACCATTTCATCCTTCTTATTAGACACATTGAATATGAGATTGACCCTAGGTTTTCCTCTTTCTTTCTCTTTCCACTACACATTCTCTTTTCTTTCTTTCTCTCTTTTTGTTTGCTCTCTCCCTCTCGGTTTCCTTGTTTTCTCCACATCCTAAAATGTGATTTGTATTTTTCTCATCGCCGGTTTGTTTTTTTTCTTTTTTTTTTTGGGCATTGTCTTCACCTTATGTTGTTGTTTTCTTTTTTCTCTTTATTTTCCTTTTTTTTTCCCGTTGACTTTTTGCTCTGATTTTTTCTTTACACTATTCATTTTTCCTTTGGGGGTTTTTTTTTCCTTTTTATTGTGTGTTTTTCCTCTCCTTTTTTTTTTTTTTTTTTTTGCGTTATCCTTTTCCTCTTTTGTTGTTATTTTATTTTTTCCTCCTTTTTTTTTTTTGAATTTTTCCCAAGGTTTTTTCCTCTGATTTTGGTTCTTCAACTTTAAATTTTAACTTTTTATTTTGTTGTTTTTGTTTACTGTTGTTTTGGTGGCCTTTTTTTTTTTTTTTTTTTTTGGGTTTGGGTTGGCTTTTGTTGGTTTTGATTTTTTTTTCCTCTTATTATTATTAGTAGGGTTTTTCTCTGCGTATATATCAGTGGAGAATTTTTTTTTTTCTGTATGTTTTTGGCTATGGGATTTTTTTTGTTCCTACATATTTTTCCGTAAATTTTTTTCCCTTTCCCCCCCCAAGTTTTTGGGTGATTTTTCTTTTTTGTGTTTTTTTATGGCTATTTTTCCTTTGCATGTACATAATCAAAGGAAAATATTTTTTTCTTCTATTTTTATTTTTTGTTTTTTCTGTTTATTATAATTGTTATTTTTGTTTCCTGCATTTGTCTGATTGGAGAAAATCAAGAGAAGAGAAGAACAAAAAGAAATTTAAATAAAAAAAAAAAATAGGTAAGCTCTGGTATTTATTTTATTTTTTTAAAGTATTTATATGTTGTTTTTCATTTTTGATTTTTGTTATAATGGATTTTGTAGGTTTGTTAATAATGCTGCAAAGATGGTGGATTTGGAATATGCAGTGGAAAATTGAAGTACTTATTTGTATGATATTTTGGTCTTTTGCATTTTCTTTTTCTTCCCCTCCCTTGGGTAATATTTTGTTCAGCTTGGTTTTTAAATTTTATAACTTGATTGTTGTGTTTATGGTTTTTTTGTTATTTTTAAGCTTGGCATTTGCTTTTTAGATGATATTTTATTTGTTGGTTTTATTTGAAAAATTGTTATATTTTCTTATTTGCACTGTTTAGTCAGATTTGAATGAATTGTTAGGCTATTTTATTCTTTAGGTTTGTAGACTTTTTATGTTGTTTCTTAACAGCTGCTTTTGAACTGAGATATGTTATTTTGGTTTTTGCTGATTTGTCTCATACATTTAATGCTTCTAAACAATCTTTTGTGGTATGCAATTGTCCTATTTCTAATTATTCTATGATTTATTGTTTACTTTCTTCAGTTTGACTGCTTTTTTACACTTGCGACCCTATTTTTAATGGTTCTAGACTACAGTTTTAGATCTGTAATATCCTGATTTACCCAAACTTTGTTATTTCTTATGACTAACCACATCCTCTTATATTTTACTGAGATAACTCTGTTATTTGTGTGATGTTTATGTTTTTTCTCCTCACCGACATTTGAAAAAAAAATAAAAAAAAAACCTTAATGTTGTATTTTACACTAAGATAACTCTGTTATTTGTGTAATGTTTCTACTTTTTCTCCTCATCGATCTTTGGAAAAAAAATATTTAATTTAACAAATTTTCTGTTACAAATAGTCTGTTCTTTCATTTTGTTTAACTATTACTCCCTCTGCAATATTATCTTATATACTCTGTTTGCAACCGTCTCTTTGCTATTACTATCGCTATAATATCCTCCTATTTACTCTCCTTTCAACATTTTTTAATTGCTATCCTGATTTTCTTATTCTTTCCTTAATTACTTTATGAGAACTTGGCTTAATTAACCACCGTTTTCTGTAAATAGAGACTTTTTGATTAAGATATTATTCTTATTTACGTCTGTTGATTGTTATTGAATGTTTTTATTGATTGGTTTATGTTTCTTTGTTAAATATATATTACTTTTTTTTATTATCTGTTTATTTGTTCTTGTAATATTTGTTTGTTTTCACTAATGTTCAAGTATGGTTATTTGAATGCTATAAAAGGATTTGGGTTTATTATTTTGTTTCTCTTCGTTAATCTATCTCTGTTTTTTTAATATGGCATGGCCAACATTGTTTTCTTAAAACTTTTATTTGTGAATCTTTTGTTCATGCTACTGTTATGATATGTTAGATGATTATAAAATAAGATTTGGTAGCTTATATGACTATTGTAAATATGAAGAAATCTGACTCTGTTTTGTTTTTCAATTAACACATATATCTATACGATATCGTTTTCTCATTGTTATTGTCATTATGTTTTTTGTTTTTTAATTGTTTTTTTCTCTATTATAAATAATTTTCCAAAGAATTTTTGTACAAAGATTTAATTTTGCTATGATGATCTCGATTTTGATATATACTAATACATGTACTAGATGCATTATTTGTTTGGTATATATTGATGAAAACAATATTATTGTTATCATTTGTTAGATATTGTTAAATATGATTTGACAATCTTTATTATTATTGCTGTAATTGTTTGGGATTTGAGTCGTTTTTCAGGTTTTCAAAATTCATAGTGGCATTAATTATGATACTGCTTTCATGTTATTTTACTTTTAATTTTAGTCATTGTTTTACGTCTTTATAACTATATACTAAAAGGATGCAGATTGTTACTGTTCTTTGAAAAAATCCTGGAGATACTAGGCTGATATTCTTCTTTGAAAAAAGCCTGTATATATTTCCAGACATGTCCAAATTATATTTTTATTATTGTTAACATGTATTGATAATAATTCAAAAGATTTGAGTTTACTTTAATAGACTTTTATGTAATACAAATGTCAGATTTAATTCATTTCAACACACATTATTATTACACTTTTTGTTTTATATTTTCTGCAAATTTTGAGAAAACAAAACTGTAAACATCCCTAAACCTTTTACTTGGTAGGTAAAGATGATGTCAAATTATATTTTTGTTATTCTTAGCATATATTGATAACAAGACAAGAGATTTGGGCTTACTCTAATAATTTTGTATTTTTCTATATAATAAAAATAAGAGATTTTAACTTATTTCAATACATGTTATTGAATTTATTATGAATAAGAAAAGTTATTCCTCCTATTTGCGTTTCATTTTTGTTGAAAATATTTATATAGGGAAAAAAAACGTTCTCCAAATAAAATTACCGTAAATATTTTTTTAGTTATTATATGACGTACCAAAAAAAAAAAAAAAAGTAAAATGCCATGCCATCCAAATATTAAAGGGAAAAAAAAGGTTCTCAAAATAAAATTACCATATTTAATAGCGTTAGATACCATATGTATATATTAATTGATTAATTTATTGTCAACTAATACATGTACTTTTTTTAAGAAAAAATATAAAACATGTGACAGAATATGAAATAACAAAATAATTATCTAATTAATTATTTTCTATTGGTAAAAAAATAAAATTGCATAAATCGGCTAATATTTAAGAATACAGAAATATTAATTTTATATTAAATTTTACCAAAAAATTTTGAATTCAAATAATCGGATTATATAAAATTAAAAACAAATTAAAAAATTTAAACGAAAGAAATAAAATAAGATATAAAAATTTACAAACATTGGAGCTCTATTAATTTATAACAAGATAAAAAATATAATTTTTTTTCAACTGCGATTAGATTTTATCATAAAAATATGTGTAACTGTGATTAAATATTTTTATACATTGTATTTTCATGTTACACTTTTGACTTACATTATTTTCAATATGTAATAAAGTTTTACATTTATATAGTAATTTTATGAATTATTTATACTTTATTTGTTTATTACACCAAATTAAATTGTTGCTAGTTTTTTTCTTATTGAAATGTAGGAATTTGTTTTATTACAACAAACATAACTTAATGTTTAATATTTTATTTTTATTTTACATATACTATTATGATTTTTTATTTTAATGTTAGTTTTATTTTATAATAAAAAACTATTTATTGTTTCGTGTCTCACATGTTTATTTATAATTTCTTTTTTTTTTAATGACATTTCTTTATGTTATCGTTTTGTTTCATACAAAACATAAAAATGATAAGAATGAAGAAAAATTATCGCGAAAATATTAGTCATTCAAGACATTCAAAACATAAAAAAACCAAAATAATACAAGTAAGAATGAAGTCCAATGAGTTTGAAAAATTGAATACAGAGATTATACGTGGTCGTCGAACTGGACTTATTCAATTATCTCTAATTTCCACCACAAATCAAGGAACATCAAATCAATCTTTGGAAGCCTACAATTCACCATCAATTGAAAAAAATAAATTCTTAATCTCAAATTTTTCATCTTCTTTCTTTTTTTTTTTAAGATTATTAATTTAAATAAAATTTTTTACTAATAGTTCATGATTTTCCTTTTATTTTTCATACAAATTTTTCCACAGATTCAAATTATGAATATATTGACATTGCAAATTATAATTGTACATGTCAATATTGTAGAGTATTATTTTAGAAAAATGAACAAACATGAAATATATATCCACCGCGTTTTTTTACGTTGTCAAAATAGAAAAATTAACATACCTTTAAATAGGAAGAAACCACCAATTTTAAATCAACTTTTAAATTATTATGGAGGACCTTTAAATGTAAATTTCATAAAAAAAAAAAATTAGAATCTATAATTTTGTGTTCACTTTTACTTCATTTGAAACAAATATTTAATCAGATATCAATAATTTATTGACACCTTATATTTTTAAGATTAGTAGTCAAATACATCATTTAATTGGATCTTTACTTTCAACAAATAATAACCCTCCAAAATTTACACAACTATATATTTATGATATGGCAAATTAAATTCAAAATAGAATAGCAACATTTTTAAATAATAATTATTTGAACAATTTAAATGAGATCCTCGTTCAAAAACTAATTACAATGCTAGATGAGACAAATAAATTAATGCAACTTTTTTGAACTGTTAGGAATATTTATAAAAATAATCAAATATCGTCAATGAAATTAAGATTAATAGGAAGATGATAAGAAAATAGTACACAATATGATCTTCTAACTTCAACAAATATAGGTGCTTTAATTGTTGAAGTATTGGTCAACATGAAAAAGATAGATATATTATTATTTATAATTAAACTGGAGAATTACAAAAATCAATAAACTTCATCCGTCTTATTACAATATCCATTATTATTTCCTTGTGGAGATAATGGATTAAGAATCGATATAGGATGGAATCCAAATTTTACTGGTGAATAACCACGCAAAAATCGAATATCAATGAGATCATTTTATGCTTTTCAACTTCAACAACGACTACATTAAAATAGCTATGCTTCTATTGAAGAAGATCGTCTAGATTATGTTAGATAGAATCAAAATAATTTAATATCTGAAATTTATAAATGTATTCAAGATGCAATAATTAGCGGTGATACAGATGCACAAATAATTGGGAAACGAATTATTCTACCATTATCTTATAAGGAAGTCTAAGAAATATGATTCAAAATTATCAAGATATAATGACAATTTGTAGACATTATGAAAATTCTGATATATTTTTAACATTTACTTGTAACCTTAAATGGCCAGAAATTAAAAGAACTTTATCTATAATTCCAACACAACAAACTGAAGATAGACTTGATATAGTTAGTAGAATATTTAAAATAAAATTAGATCATTTATTAAATACAATAAAGTCAGGAATTATTCTTAGACCTATAATAACAGATAAGTTAATTTATTTTATATTAAAAAAACTATAGATTTTTGTTATAATTTTTTATTGAAGAAAAAAACAAAACTAATATAATTTTTATATCTATGTGTTTTCTTTCTTTGTTTTTTTACTTGACTTTAGATTTATAGATGGTGGAGTTTCAGAAGAGTTGTATACTTTATTATCATATGTTATTCTGGTTACATTCTGAACATAAATACCATGATCCTACATAAATAGACAAATTCATTTTTGTCAAAATTCCAGATCTAACAATAGATTCTTTAGGTTATAAAATTATATGTGAATATATGATACATAGACCATGTGGATATGCTAAAACATCTGCACCATGCATGAAAAATTCAAAATGTTAAAAATATTTCCAAAACAAATAAAAAATGAAACAACTATAAAAAAAATTATTCTGTCACTTATCGTCACAGAGATACAGAATTTAATGTTATCAAATAAGGAATTAAACTTGACAATAGATACATTGTTCCTTATAACCGAATTTTATGTCTAAAATATTGTGCGCATATTAATGTTAAAATATGTTCTCAATCTATCTTATTAAATATCTATTCAAATACTTAACAAAATGTCCAGAAAGAATAAGAGTTGTTATTGAAGATAATGTTATTACTAAAAATAACGAAAAAATAAGTTACAAAGAAGTCGATGCCAAAAAAAAAAAAAAACTTATATTAATTATTGATATATTACACCCTATGAAGCAATTTATAGAATATTTGAATATTCAATCCACATAGAAATCCAACTATTCAACACATTCTATTCATTTACCAAATATGCAAAATATTACATTTAATAAAAATCAACAGCTATATAATATAATACGATAACCCAAAATTTAAAAAATAATATTAACAGAATAGATGGAAATTAATAAAACAAATGAAAATGTTTGACAACTTACTTATACAGAATTTACAATAAAATGGGTTTGAAATACTAAAGATAAGATTTGGACTCAGCAACAAAATGGACATACTATACAAAGAACGTTTTATATTCATTTGAGTTCTTGTCAGTTATATTACTTAAAATTATTATTAAATTATCAAAAAAATTCAACAAGTTATAAATCACTTTAAATAGTAAATATATTATTTATTCTACAAATCAAACAGCTTGTCATCCACTTGGTTTATTAGGAGACGATAAAAAATGAGATAAATCAATAGAAGAAGCATCTATTTTGGTCAATATCTGCCTAACTTCATCAACTTTTTACTAAAATACTATTATTTTATAATATTTTTGACCTAATAAAATTTTTACGAAAACATTAGAAATTAATTTATGATGATATTTCATACAAAATAAAACTTTTATTTAATACCCCAAATTTTGAAATTATATAATTTTGGATTATATGAATTAAAAAATTACTAAATTTAAATCCATCTACTTTATCACATTATAATCTTCCGCTTCCAATGGAGGATTAATTGAAGATTTAAATAATAATCTTTTGAGAGAAAAACTCAATTACGATAAATACAAATTGAAAGAAGAAAATTTAAATTTAGTATGAAATTTAAATGAAGAACAACAATTTATTTACAATCAAATTTTAGAAACGCTAGAAAATAAACATAATAACTTATTTTTCATATACAGTTATGGTGGTACAGGAAATATATATTTACAGAATGCCATTATTAGTAAAATTAGATTAAACGGTGAAATTGTATTAGCGTCGCATCATCTGGAATAACATCATTATTATTATCAAAAGGCCGAGCTGCACATTCGAGATTTCTATACCACTTTCAATTGACAAATTCTCATCTTCCCAAGATTAAAAAACCTACTCAACTAGCAAAATTAATTGAAAAAACAACATTAATTTTATAGAAATGAAGTACCTATAACTAATAAATTTGTTTTGAAGTTTTAGATAAAACAATGCAAGACCTAAGAAATGATTATAATCATCAATTTGAAGGAATGACAGTTATATTAAGGTGACTTTAGACAAATATTACTTGTTATTCTAAACAGTACAAAAGAAAATATTATTGATGTAACTATAAATAATTCTTATCTTTGGCTATAATTTTGTACACTTACTTTAACAAAAAAACATGTTTAAAAAAATCTAACTATTATATTGATGAACAAATAAAAATTGCTAACTTATCTGAATAGATTTTAAATGTTGGTAATAGAACAACAAATGGAACAAAAAATTCCGAAAATGAAGATGCTACTTGGATCAAAATACCTGAAAAATACATAATACATATAATAAAATTTCTATTCAATATATTTCTACCACAATATACAAAAACTTTTGTAATAATTTTCACAATTTTGATTATTTAAAACAACACGTAATTGTTACACCTATAAATAAAACAACTAATGAAACAAATAAATATTTATTATCTTTAGTACCTACGGAAACAAAAATTTATTATAGTTATGATACTATTCTTTCCTCATCTGGAAATCTCAATGAATTTAATTTTTTGTATCCTCCTAAATTTTTACACACGCTTAATTTTAATGGACTACCACCACATGAATTAGAATTAAAAGTTGGAATTCCTGTAATATTGATGCGAAATCTTAATCAATCAATGAGTTTATGCAATGGTACAAGACTTATTATTACACAATTAATAAATAGAATTATTGAATAACGTATTATTAATTTTGATGGCATGACTAAAAAAGTTTATATACCAAGAATAGAAATGACAATAAATAAATCTAAATGACTTTTTGTTTTAAAAAGATGACAATTCTATTTAAAAATATGCTATGCTATGTAATGATGATAAATAAAAGTCAAGATTAATCACTAATTAAAGTTGGACTACACTTAGAATATGAAGTTTTTAGCCATGGACAACTTTTCATTGCTTTATCTAGAGTAACATCACCAAAATGTTTACATATTTTAATACACAATTCAATTAATGATACCCAAATCATGTAAAAATATAGTTTATAAAAAAATACTACATAATATTAACCAAAAATAATAATTTGCCAGCAAAAAAAAAAAAAAAAAACTACAAAAAAACAATATTTCTGCCCTTACTAATTATATTAAAAAATAATTGTTACAATCTTCAAATTTCAAATTCTATTTATAAAGTTTTAAACAAATGTATTTATATCTTTCTACTATCTATAGAAAATGTACAATCCACGACAAGTGCTTAAGCAAGTGGAAACACATCCAACTATCTGTGCTCGAGTACGTCTCTTAAGAAAAAACATGGATTACACTTTTTTTTTTCTAGGATGAGGCAATATATGGGTTTGTCCATGCAAAAGATGCAGATTTCATAATAAATAAAATACAAGTAGGCAGTATATATAAAATCAATAACTTTTTTATCATGAATAATGAACAATAAACAAAGAAACAAAATTGTTTCCCATGGTCCACAATTTTCAAAAACGTCGAAGAAGATATACCTAAAATATCCCATTATAAATTTAATTTTGTGGAGTATGACTAGCTAACATTAAAGGTTGACATCAACGACTTCCTTTCAGGTAAATCACATATAATATTCACATTTATTAACCAAAAATTCATAAATTTATAATATAAATATCAATAAATAATAAATTTATATTTGTTATATCATATCAGATATCATTGGTCACCTCATATCTATCAAGGGTACTGAAAAATCCAATATCGGCGACAAACTAGTAAAAAGGCGAAATCTAACAATCCAAAATATCATGTAACTATGAATGAAATATTATTATAAATATATTTGCGAAAAGATTTACAATCAATTATTAATAAATTATTTATTTAAATTTATTGTATTTTACAGAGAAGAAACACTTAACATAATTCTTTGGAGAGAAATTGGAGAAAAGTTCGATGAAAATGCAGTTCAAACAATACCCAAACTAATTGTAATCGTCTTTATAGTCATGACAGCCAAACAATACCTCAATAACTACATAGACAATAAAAAAATAATACTTTTTTCTCTAAAATAATATTAATAAACATTTTCAAATATTAATTTTCATAATTACAAATAAACAGGCGGACTCTATGTTATAAGCACTTCTGGAACTTCATATTATTTTGATCGAGATATCGTCGAATAAAAAAAAATGTATTACAAATCTTTACCATGAAATAATTATAATTATTTATATTTTTCAATTTTTTGACAAAAAATACTCTACTTAATATATTATCTATTTCTAGGTTCAATCATTCTACTCAAGGAATCGACTTTAGTATTGCATCAACAACAAAACCATTATCATTGGAAGAACAGAAGACTATGAATAGAGTTACAATAGCTAAACTCCGAACTTTAGATCCATATAAAAATCAGGTAAATACTCAATTATTGTTATTTAATTATAAAATATAATTTATTAAACAATATTTATTCATACAACAGGACACAAAATTTACTACAAAAGCAAGCATTAGTGAACTTGATACACGCTAAGGTTGGTTCTATAATGCCTATCCAAGATACTACAGACAGGTCAAATAATTAGGAACTTTATAGTGGTGTGATACTCATGAGTACTTAACTTCAATGCCGATCACTTGGTAATATTCATCACCTTTATTACAAAAACGAAAAAGAAAAGATAGTTCCATACAATTAAAAATTAAATAAATTTACAATATTTATAATTGGTACAAAATCAATGCACGGATAGAGGACAGCACTGGAGAAATGAAAATTGTCATGTTTGGAAAAACCGTTCAATCACTAAGAGACAAACCTTGCTCCATATTGACAATCCAAGAAAGATACACCGATCCAAATATCATTCATCCTATTCTTGATCAACTTAAAGGCATTTCAAAAATATTTCTGATTTAATTTCGTCGTAGAGGTGTTTCTATTGATGCAACAGTTATAAAAAACTTTGACGATAATGGATCACCGATATTGCTACTTGCACCACTAACTGAATCCCCCAAAGAAATCCCACCACTGTTAGCTTCTTTTCATCCAAAGATACCAAAACCAAAAAGGAAAACAACAATTTAAAAAACAAAAAACAACTCAGTTTCAATGAACCAACCATCGAAGAAGTTGAATCCAGGTACATAACTGCCTATATTTTATCTTAACCTTACTCAACATATATATTCATAAATTATTAACTATCATCTAATTGTTTTTATTATTATTTCAGCCCTTAACAGCACCACCTCTAACAAAAATCCAAACATTTCGAAGTGACTCATCTAAAAAATGAAAAGTGGCTAGGTACTATTATCTTTTCCATATAATTACATATTACATAACCATATTTATCTCAATTTTAATTACAAAAATCAAATAACTAATATATTTATTTTGTTTTCCATTATGGCAGGTCAGAAAAAAAATGAAGAAAATCAAACATGCGTAACAACAGTTTAAAGAATTACAAAAAGTTTCATCCACTAAGATTATATAAATATAAACTTGAATGTACATAACAAAAAAATCTAAATTTTCATATTGTAATTATATTATTTGTGTTAATCAACTGCTTTTAATGTATGTTATTTATCTTTATCACTAATCCTTACCATTTCTAAAAATTTTTCTACCGCGGTGCAACACACAGGTATTAAATTAGTTAATACTAAAATTAAACATTTATTTGGCCTATTTTATATAAATGACCCCTAAACTTTTTAAATTTAATAATTTAACCATCAACCCTTGAACTTTACCGGAGAAAATGGTCAAATAGGAGTATTGGAGCCATTATTTTGGAGATTCAATGGGATATCTTTTTCCTATTCTTGGTATTGTTTATTTGTTCTCAGATCTGTCATCTATTTCAGCTCATGAACAGGTTAAACAAGGACTAATTAAGTAGATGAGGATGTTTTAGGAGAAAATCCTCTTTTAAGTTTTACAAGGGTTATCATTGGAGGGAAAATTTTGTAATTAATCGTACAATTTATCACCACAATCGAGTTTTAAAGGTCGTTTGGGGTAGTGTCTCCAAAACACTTTTCCAAAATTTTTTAACTTTTTTCTTGAATTCAAAACTACTTTTACTTCCTTTCAAAAACATTTAAAAAAAAAAATAATAATAACTATTATTTTTTACTATTCACATCTTCAAATCTCTATTTAAAATTCATACTTTAAAAGTCAACTTTATTATTTCTAGTCAAAATAAGATGATTTTTTTTTATTTAATTACATAGAACTACAAGAAAAACAAAATAAAATTCATATTAATATTTTTCTTCCTAACACATTTCAAGATTTACACTTTTTCATTCCAAACTATATTTTTTTAAAAAACCAAATGCATGTTTCTAAAACTCAACTTAATTGTAGTCAAAATATCTCCGAAATTCCCTCTCCAATTGTCCCCCAAGCAGCCCCTAAATCTTTAGTAATTACCAAATTATAGTTTTACAATTAGTTGCAACAAACAAACTTCAACTGAACTGAATACTTTTCTTGCTGATAAATGATGAATACTCTAAAGTAATTAATTTAAATTTTGTAACAAACGTCGAATTACTTCACAACTCCTAAAATTATGCTCGAGTTATATGCAAAAAATGAGAAGTAACAAACCATACAAGTGTCCAAACAAAAATATGCATAAAAGTTTACATTTTCTAGTCTTACCTGTTTTATCTGAATCGATTGAAAATATCTGTTAAAGTATATACATAGTTATTGTAAACAATTATCCAATTTAATTAACATTTATGTACAGTTCCATTATCAAACCAAAAGCCTCCCAATCCAGTCTAATCCAACGGACTGGATTTGAACGAACGGATTCGGCGAACCCTAGCTTTGTTCTGCGTGGGTGATTGATTGATAAGGAACTCGTTTTTATTCCGCTTCCAATTAAGGAAACTGTTCAGTGAAACTTGAAAGCTACTCAGAAACCTGCTACCAAGTAGACAAATTTCAAAACAGATAGTAGCACAACAAGAACGGCAAATATACTCCCATTTCTTTCCAAGAACAACTAGGATATTTCGTATGAACAACCCTTGTTACTACAAAAGTTTATTACTAAATAGCGAAATATAAGCACATTTTCTTCTCAGGAAGGAGCAGCTCTACTAGTCAATCATAGAACAATCGAGATACCTTCCTTCTTGGGAGGAATCGCAACGTTCTTGTTTCCCGGGAAGGTCTTCCGAGAGATGTCCACAAGAGCCTTAAAACTGTACGGTTCATGCATCGACAACTCCGACAGAACTTTCCTGTTTAGCTGGATGTTCTCCTTCATCAGTCCATGCATAAAGTTGCCATAGTTAACCTAACAACAACAAATAACTGTGGAGAATAAGAAAAGCAGCTGAAAGTACCCATGTTAAACAAATCCGATGAGGAACAAGAATAGCTACTAAATATAGAAAATAGAAACAAAAAAATGATTTCATATTTATTTTTTAGTATTTCATAGAAAGTTTTGTCAAGTACTGAAGTTCAATTCCTATTATTCCGTTAGTTTCCGGTTTCCACTAATATGTGTCCCCCCCCACCCCTGTCTAGTGATTGTTATTTCAATCAACACATACTCAACTAATGACATTGATTATTGAGAATCCTCTCTCTATTGTTCTTCTTCTCTCTCTAAATCCTAAATTTCACCTCTCTCCCTTTCTCTGCCTCTCTTCCTTGCTCTATTTCTCTCTCTCTACATTCTTGCTGCGTTCCTCAGGGATTAATATCATATCAAACGTAGCTTGAAGCAAAGGCAAAGAATGCCTTAAAAACAAACACAAAAGAATCTGTCTCAATTACCTACAAGATTGCAAAGAAATAAGTGGCAGGGTAAACTGTGCTTTCCAACTAAAACTGCCCATGGTAAGTTGGTTATAAAATTTAACACATATGGAGTTGTGGAGATTTTCCCGGTTTTGGCTTGTCATAAGTTGTATTAAAATTGTGGCCTGAGCCCTGAGGTAAGAAAAATTTTTTCTGTACAATTACCACATAGAATAAGAGAAGCTCCTTGATAAAGCTCAATGAAGAGAAAATCTCCAAACTAAGGCGTAGTCTGGGCTTTTCCAGCCCAAAAATGAAGTTAAAAGTAAGCAATAACATTATGAATTGATGGTGATTTATTCACTATATCATCTGAAATCGATTTGTGACCGTCTATCAGTGTCTTAAATGTGAATGATTTCCTTAAATATACTTAAGAAAAAAAGTTATACCTTGTCTTAGTCCGATTACAATATTAAAACCTTTAAAGGGACTAGAACATATCCAGGACACATTGTTGCAAGATCACTGGGTCAAGAATCATAGATAAATATTACATCTGACTTATCGTTAAACTCGCAGTTCAAACTAATGAAAGAATGGATTAGAAATCTCAAATGCGTCGAGCATAATTATTAATTCACTAAGTGTAGTTAAACAGTAAATGCAAATAAGGAACGTACCCCATGTTGGCGACTTCCAGCATTGATGCGTTCGATCCAGAGGGAGCGCAAATCTCGCTTCTTGTTTCGACGGTCTCTGTAGGAATACTGCAAGGCCTTCTCCACTCTCTCTCTTGCTATTCTAATGCAATTTTTCGCCCTTCCCCGAAACCCCTTTGCTAGCTTAAATACCTTATTCTTGTTCATTGTTGAAGCTTCCTTTGCTGCAAATCAATGCAACACCCACCACAAATAAACCAGTCAAAAATATGTGCGTATACATGTAATATATGTGAATGAATATTGTTCCCTATTGTTTAAAATTAAGAAATATACAAGTAAATGAATTACCAACGGATGTTTATATAAATCTGGAATAGAGGAACAAAGATAATTGATTATAGAAAGATTAAATAGTAAAGGAAATTCCACTTCAACATTTCATCGGGCATTTGGTGTGCATGAGTTGTACAAATTTCCAGCGGAAATTAGATTAAGAACAAGTATAAAAATAGCAATCAAATTCACAACAAAGGAGAAGAGTAATCGATGTCAAAGCGACAGGTTAAAATGGAAATAAAACAAATAAATAAACAAATGAAAAGAGTTTTGAAGAATAGTGAACCAAAGAACAAAAATCAAACACAAAAAGAAGAAAAAGAAATAGGAAGAAATAAGAAGAGAAGAGAAGAGAAGTCACCGGGTGAAGCGTGAATGAGAGAGTGAAGAAAAGGGTCGCCGGAAAGTGAGATTGGAAAGCAGAGAGTCGCCCTCTGCAACTAGGGTTTAGGGTTTCCAAGATTTCCACTCACACCGAAATATCAAATAAAAAAATAAAAAAAGAAATGTGTTTTAACCTTTAAGAAATTATTATTTTTATTATTATTATTTTTTAAATTTTGCTAAAAGCGTTTTAAGGAGTGTTTAGGCAGTGAGGCTGTCCAGAAATTCCTGTATATCTCCTTAAATTTCTCCCAATAATATTATATCCTATTATCTGAATTTAAAATTTTAATTATATAAAAAATTTAAATACTAAAAATTTTTAAATAAATTAATAAGTTATCAAAATATTATTAAAAAACAGTTATTAAAACAAGAAAATGAAATAACATGGGTAAACTTGTGGGGTACACATCTTAAATTAGTATATTATCTAAATGATTAAAAAATTTTAGAAAATTTAAAATAAATAAGAAGCATAAAAAATTTAAAAAAGAAAAAAAACAAAGAAGAAGAAGCACAAAATGACAAAATAAGGGCATTTTTTCCCCCATATAACGTCAAAACTCCCTTGTGAAAAAATTTAGACGAATCCCTTTCAAATCATGTTAAAAAATCAGGATGTACAAGGGAGCACATATACAGTTACATTTTTTTATAATGATGAAAATGCTCTCAGTTTCTATAAACCTTTTTCTTATGATTTTTATATGCATGGCTGCTTTTTTTTTTTTTTTTTTTTGTGGAGAATGATTCTAAAACATTTTTTTGTTTGAAAATATTAATTTTTTTTAAGAGAGGATTAATTCTTACCAAAAAAAAAAAAAGCAACTTAATTTGAAACAAAAATTTTCAAACTTAGCCCTTGTTTGGGGTTGTAGTTGGAACTAGAAAATTTTAGTTCAAATTGAACTCAAGGCATTAGTTGTTTCATTTAAGCTTTAACCTATCATTGAACCGTTGCACAGTGTAATCAAATTATTCTTTTGTAGCCGATTCCGTCACCCAGGTGCTGCTTCAAACACCATTTCTCTGTTTCCCTTCTTTTCCACTTTGCTCCAGGTCTTCTCAGCGAATATATTCGCTTCCCTAAGTCACGTGGATTGGATAGTGTCCTGTAAAGGTTCACACTTTCCCGTATACGTCTTTGTAAGCTGTATCTTCAACCATCTCCGCCTCTCTCTCTTCCTTTCACTCGGTTTTATATGCTATAAATTTGGGGGTTTTTGTTTTTATCTCTCTAATTTTATCCTCAATCCAAAGTCTTTCCTTTTCTCTTACCCAATGGAAACCACTGTATTTTTTTGTATCCCTTTATGAACCCAAAATCCCTAATTTTTTTTTTACTGTTGCTCCGATTTTGGGCTTTTACTCTAGTAACGAGGGGAATTTGCGATATCACCGGGTGTGTTCAACCAAAACATGTAGTTGGTCTCGTTGGTGGACGAAATGGTATTGACTAGGGTATGTAAAGCATAGTCAAACTAGAGGCCTCATTGCCCACTATTTCTGAGTTAGGAAATCAAGTTATCGATTAGTTGCTTCCTACCCTGATCCGTCGTCAACCACCGTATATTCCTCCTCCGGATCGAACTTAGTAACCTTAGTATAATCTCTTAACTTTGTTCTCCAAAAATTTCGTTACTATTGCATTTGTGTTTGTTGATTGAATCATGAGTTGTGTGGACTTGTTAACTTATTATTTTTGTTTTGGTTTATTTGAAAAAAATTTGTGATTTTAGCTCTGAACATTTTCAATGTCCTTCACGGATGCTTTGCATGAGTTTCTTCTACTGTAATTGGACAGGTTTTGTGTGATAGATAGATTGTCTTCATATATATATTGAGGAGTGATTTATTCTGTGACTCTATGTTTGCAACTATGTGGTGATCCGGCTATGGTTTTTGTTTTTGTTTTTGTTTTTTTGTTTTTTGTTTTTTTTTTACTTGGCCACTTGATTTGGTCACATTCTATGTGTTGCATTCACAGATTTAGGGGCATAATTTTTACATGTTTTGGATATTTCATGAACTAAATGTTGCTGTTGATGTGCACTTTTCTCCTCATTTTGGCTATAATGTAAAAAGCCCCTAACCTACTTGTAATTTTGTCTAACTGGTGAGTCAGGATTTCGATATAATAATAGATTTTTAGTTACCGGTATATGGTCTTGGTTTAGTTTTTAAGGGACTCACTTGTTGGTTCTAGTTGCCATGAACTTGTTTATCCCTTTACCCTTGGTTTATGTGCCACCATAGCTAATTTTGTATTGGGTCTGTGGCATGCTTCAGATGAAATCTGTCAAAAAATTTAAATTGAGCCAAAATCTTCTCTTTTAGTGACAATTAGAAAGTCTGTTTTTCTATTTTGCTTTTCGAATTGTTAAGGAAATGCCTCGCAAATCATCGGGCCAGTGGTACTTTTGGGATGACGCAAAGGAAAAAATTTTCCTTCAAATATTGGATGAGTTTTGATTAAATCCAATGTAAGAAAAAAAAACATCCAAAAAAACATCCAAATCATCTAATGTGTAATGCTCCCAGTAGATTTAATGGGATGTACGATTCCAGTGGCATGCTTCAAACAAATATTGGAATTCATTGGTTGAGTTTGTTAGTTTTGATTTCATTGAACTAAGTATGAACTAATTTCTTTAGCTAAGATTATTGATGGAACCAAGGTTGTAATAAAGATTTGCCTATTGTGTTAAATGCTTAGTAATTTTCATCTTGTTATTTAAGTGTGCTGCACGTTTAATCTCTATTGATTGATTGTCCATCAATTGGTGGAGAACACAAACTAAAATTAATTCTGGAAAGGTTGGTTTTGGTTGGATCTAGCTTGGATAATACAAGTGAATGGTATAGGACTATATTATTATCTTGTACAACCTAATAAAATTGGTGCTTAATTTTAAGTTCTGAAAACTGGAGTGCATAGGAATATGTTTATTTTGTTTAAAGAATTGAAGGCACAAATCATTCGAAAGAGGATTATGCAGAATTTTAGGTTGATTGAATTAACTTTACTATAGCATTACTACAGCACTCGCGGTCAGATTTGCAACTGAGGGAAAATCAGTAATTCTAGCATTTACCTATCATTGATTCACATCTTAAACTTTAGATATTGCCACGTTTTACCTTTACTTTGCATTTTAAATATACCCAATCATTTACATCATTTTCTACAATTTTAATGCTTAATTCATTCTCAAATTATTTTAGAATAATTGGTTTCCGTAATTAGTTTTTGGTAATTCAATCCCTATGGAGACGATACTTTACTCACTTCTGTATTACTTGTTCGATTACGTATACTTGCGTAGCATATTTGCATACATAGTTTTGGTGAACAGTAATCCATACGTCGAGGTTGAGCTTTCTACGGACAACTCTGAAACCCAACCGGTTTTAGGTGGGGATCCTACTCCGACTAACAATCGTTGGCAAGACATCCATCGTAGAGCAGGTGACAAAGCTGGTTCATCATGATCTAGTGGTAGTTCAAATAAGAGAAAGTAAAGAGAAGCAACGGACGAGATGACTTACTTGGCTATACATGAAATGATAATTCATTTCCGTGGTCCCTTGCAAAAAGGTACCAGTAACAAACAATCAAGTCGACTGAATCACTTGCTTACGTGCGTGAATATGTTGACCGAGATGGGTATTCCACTTAATAATCAAATGATTATGTGGCACTACTTCAAGGCTCATCCATGAGTGCAACGTATCTTCCCGCACCTTTTCGATAAGGATAGGTGGGACATTATTGCATCGTTGTGAAATCTCAATCCCTACAAGACCATTGAGTTTATTTCCTATTTTCTTTCTTTTTTTTTAAAGCTAATATTCGTTTTATCTATACATTATATTGCTTTGGTTAATTTGTTATTGGATTATATTTAATTGTTTATTTGATCAGTTTTGGTCGGATATATGTTGGGTGTATTTGTTTCAACACTTAAACTTAATTATGTTGATGGTTATGTGATTTTACATGTTGGGTATTGTGTATTTGTTTTGTTAATCATTAATTGACCCATTTGGAAAAAAAAAAGTTTATTGATTGCTTGAAAAGATAAATTATGAGGTTCGTTTTTATTTTAACTACCTTAATAAAATATGGTGTGAAAAGACATAATCTTAAACAGGTACACAATTTTATTAGGTTTTTCAGTCAGTTCTCAACATGAATCAGTATAGTTTGACATCCGAACATAAAGAAGATAACCGATCCTTAAAAAATAAGCCAAGTGATTATGATAATTATCTTGTTATGGTAGTTATTGCCGTGGCTACTAGTAGGCATAACGGATGAAAAGATTCACAACCAATGCATAATTTAAGACTAATTAGCAACATGCGTGTGGAAGAGATAATATATGGCTATAAAGAAATTATTCAAGATTTGATAGGTATGAAAATAGATACATTCAAAACACTAAGTCATGTACTAGGTAGTAGGAAATTATTGAGGTCGACTTGTAACATAAATGTGGACGAGCAGTTGTTCATTTTTTCCTCTATTTGTTCACAAGGAGCAACGAACATGCATATATCTTATTTGTTCTACATTTAGAGAAATAACTTCTCGTTAGTTCTTTAATGTGTTGATGACTATTTGTACTTTGAAAGATGAGTTCATAAGACCGTCCGACTACAATGAGATTCAACCTTTGATCAATGAGCATTCTTACAAATATAGGCCGTGGTTTAATGTATGTCATCGATGTCGTCGCGTCCAAAGTTCATAATCTCAAGCAATAATTAGGTACATTTTTAAATTTTTTTTACACATATTATTAATATATTCGACACCATAATCATCATTTATTTCTTTATGCAGAATTGTATTGGTATTATAGATGGCACACACATACTATATATGCCACATTAGGATAATCCTGAAGCATGGAGTAATCAAAAAAGTGTGAACTCGCAGAATATCTTGGCTATGTGCTCATTCGATATGAAGTTCATTTATATATTGGCCAGCTATGAAGGATCTTGTCATGATGGAAGAATGCTGGAAGAGGCAATAACATTTCATGGATTCCCAATACCGCCACCTGGTAAGATTTTATAAGTTCTATATGATTGTTATATCGTATCTAGTAATTATAAATTCCATTTGATAACGCGATGACAACTTTATAGGCAAATTTACGTAGCCGATTCAGGATACGTGGATAAAAATTATTTCCTGAGTCCATTTAGAAGAGAGACATATTATTTATCCGAATATCGGAAACGTCAAGTTTGACTGGGCACCCAAAGAGAAGTATTTAACTATACATACTCATCTCTGCGGAATTGCATTGAGCGAACTTTTGGTGTTTGGAATGTCAAATTTAAAATACTAAAAGGTTTCAACAATTATTCTATGGAAAAACAAGTAATGATCCCAGTAGCTTTGAGTTTGTTATTAAATGATTAAATCTTCATTATACATTAGATTTGAATACAATATAAGAAAAAAACATCCAAATGCATATTGTATCCATTTGTATTTTATTCAAATACGATACACAATGAATGTAGTTTCAAATGGATAATTATTTATTTGATCAAGGTTGGAAATAAAAAAGATCTAACATTGAGTTTAACTTTGGATTAATTGAAAAAACATCCATTCATATGAAGTACAAAGAAGAGAAAATTTTATTTTTCTGTCATTGATGATTTTATAAAAGCGATCGAAGAGATTTATAGAATATTAGATTGAAAAAAAAAAAATTGCTCCAGTTACTAAATGAGACATAAAGTATGTTTTGTCTCACTTGTTCGATGAGAGGATATTGTGATATTTAAAAAAACTCATATTGTTTTATGACTATTAGGAACATACAAAAACGTGCATTACAAAAAGATTTATGCAACAACCGAGACATTTGGTTGTACACCAATTTAGGGGATTTAATAAAGAAACAGAATCACATAATTCACCCATTCAGGATGCAAGAGTTTTGGAAGTCAACATTTGGATGATAATACAATTGTATATTAGGAGAGCACATCAAACTCGGGATGTATGATAGATATTAGTCCCTAAAAGAAAAATGATAAGCTATGGAGTCCTACATCGTTTCAAAATGGATATATATGATAATTTATAAGTAAATAAATCACTTACTAATGGTATGTGGTATTTTGGGATAAAGTTCAAGAGCAAAACTTGCAAGCTGAGGCTCAAAATAAATAATATCATATCAAAGAGAGACATAGGTCGTTAGAAATTGTATCATAGCCTATCAGTGGCGGAGGTATTACAGGCCCCCACTGATTTTTTTTTTTAAATTTTTGTATTTGACTACTTTGCCCACACTTAAAGTCAAAGTCTTTATAAGCCCTCTTTTAAATATGTACAATAATATAGACTTTACTGATTATCTCAAAATGTGGAAAGCAAAAAATCATACAAAAATGTGTGACTGTCAGAAAGAGAGGAAAGCAAAGATGAGCTCATCAGCCCATAAGAATATATTAAGAAATATTGTTGTAATATATGTAATTGATTTCCTTAATTGACTTTCTCAAGTTAGTATATGTCAGATCTTATTATAGGTGGATCACGGTTTCTTAGCCTTAAAAAAGCAGTGATTGATTCTTGTGTTTGGCTATATATTATGTACACTATTCTTTGATTAAATATACAAAAATAATTCAACCATATTCCTCTATTCCTTCTCTAGACAAACCTTTGTTCTTCTTCTACACATACCATTCTTTAAATGGTATCAGAGCACAATTCTGGTGCCTAATTCTTTTCACACCACACTTACAAACACCATGTCAAATGAAAATATCACCGTATTCTCACCACAGCACATACATTGCCTTTTCAATCTCACTTACCTCTTGTTTTTTGGGGAGAATGTGTTTTAACTGCTGTCTATCTTATCAACCGTTTACCATCACCATTGTTGTCAAATAAATCTCCTTTTGAGTTATTATACAATCATCCACCATCACTTGATCATTTAAAAGTTTTTGGTTGTCTATGTTATGCAACTATTTTCATCCTACTCAAAAATTTGATCCACGTGCCAAAAGGTGCATATTTGTTGGATAACCCACTGGTCAAAAAGGTTACAAACTTTATGATATGGAAACAGAGAAATTCTTTGTAAGCCGTGATGTTAGGTTTTGCGAAACCATTTTTCCATTCTCCAATATTTCCTCTCCACCCAATCAAGTCTTTGTATTGCCAAATCTTTCCTTTGACATTCTAGAAACAATTCTTTTAAACAACCTTTCACCACAAACATTCCATCTACTGAAACCCAACAAACCGAGCCACTAGAGTTCATGAGATTGAATCCATAATTCATGAACCAATTTCCATACCAACACCAATCGAATCCACTCCATCTTCATCACAAACTGAACCAAAAGCACCAACTACAGTCACTTCAGATTACCATACACCTCTCATTCCACCTATGAGACATTCTACTCATCCTAAGCAACCTCCGGCATGGCATAAAGACTACGTAATGTCATCTCAAGCCAATCATTCAACTTCTGGCTCAAGTCCTACATCAAGTACGTGGTATCCTTCTCGCATTTTCTCTCATATTCCCATATTTCTTCTACCCACCAAACCTTTTTAGTTAACATTACAGGTCACACAGAGCCAAAATCCTATGCTCAAGCTATCCTTGATCCACATTGACAACAAGCCATTAATGTAGATCTGGAAGCATTATAGCAAAATAACACATGGAGTCTAATTCCTCTTCCCATTGGACAAAAACCAATTGGATGCAAATAAGTTTACAAAATCAAGTACAAAGCTGACGGGACCATTGAACGCTACAAAGCTCATCTTGTTGCTAGAGGATACAATCAAGTTGCAGGCGTCGATTATCGGGAAATATTTTCTCCTACGGCCAAACTCACTACACTTCATTGCCTTCTCATTGTTGTCACTGCCCGGAATTGGTTCACACACCAACTAGATGTACAAAATGCTTTTGTTCATGGGGACTTGCATGAAGTTGTATATATGGAGCCTCCACCTAATCTTCGCCAACAGGGGGAAAACATTGTATGTCGGCTTAACAAGTCCCTCTATGGGCTAAAACAGGCCTCAAGGAACTGGTTCTCTACCTTCTCGATACCATTCAAAAGGTTGGTTGTCAACAGTCAAAAGCTAATTATTCTCTCTTCACAAAGGCTCAAGGTGCTTTGTTTACGACAGTTCTCATCCATGTTGATGACATTCTTCTAATAGGCAATGATCTTCAAGAAATCAAATGCCTCAAAAAATTCTTTCTCAAGCATTTTCGTATCAAAGATCTCGGAGATTTGAAATATTTTTTGGGGATTGAATTTTCCCATTCTAAGAAGGGTATCTTCATGTCTCAAAGAAAATATGTGCTGGACATTTTGCAAGATTCAGGACTAACAGGTGCACGTCCAGACAAATTCCCAATGGAACAAAATTTGAAACTCACTCCCACAGATGGAACATTCCTGAGTGATCCAAGTAAGTACAGAAGATTGATTGGAAGACTAATTTATCTCACCGTTGCAAGACCAGATATAGTCTATTCAATTCGAATATTGAGTCAATTCATGCAAAAGCCTCGAAAACCACATTGGGATGCAGCTATACGAATCCTTAAGTATATCAAGGTACTCCTAGTCAAGGCTTATTGTTATCTTCCACCCATAGTCTCACATTAAAAGCCTTTTGCGATTCAGATTAGGGAGGTTGTCGCGCCATTAGGAGATTGGTTACAGGATACTGCATTTTCCTTGGGAATTCACTCATCTCATGGAAATCCAAGAAACAAACCAATGTTTCTAGATCATTAGCAGAGGCCGAATATCGAGCTATGGCAAACACATGTTTGGAGCTGACTTGGCTGTGCTATATTTTACAAGACTTAAAAGTTCCACAAATAAATCCTACACCATTATTCTGTGATAATCAAACAGCTTTGTATATTGCAGCTAACCCTGTTTTTCATGAACGTACGAAGCACATTGAAATAGATTGTCACATAGTTCCAGAAAAGTTACAAGCTGGAATGATTAGTCCTTCTTATATACCTACACGCTTCCGGCTGGCAGATGTGTTCACAAAAGCCCTGGAAAGGATCAATTTGTGACGCTGCGTCATAAGTTGGGACTTCACAATATTCACTCTCCAACTTGAGGGGGAGTATTAAGAAATATTGTTGTAATATATGTAATTGATTTCCCTAGTTGACTTTCCTAAGTTAGTATAGGTCAGATCTCACTATAGGCGGATCATGGTTTCTTAGCCTTAGAAATAACAGTGATTGATTCTTGTGTTTGGCTATATATTCTGCACACTATTCTTTGATTAAATATACAGAAAATAATTCAACCATATTCCTCTATTCCTTTTCTAGACAAACCTTTGTTTTTCTTCTACACATACCATTCTTTACAGAATAGGCCACGCAATTGTTAACCCAAAAGAAAATAGTACTCATCCAAAAAAAAAAAAAAAGAAGAAGAAGACTAGAAAATGAAAATTTGCTGTAGAAAAGAAAAAAAAAACCACAAAAACAATGCAAAGAGTAAGAAATAATAGTTTGGACTTTTTTGGCCTGTAGACTCTGGCCGTGCTTGTACGAAGAAAAAATAGATGGGGTTGGTGGTTTGAGAACTTTTGCATAAGGTATATTAAAAATTTTGTTTTCTTAATTGTCATTCATTTTAGGAGTATTGATTTAGGCTGAATTTTGTTTCTATATTTATCTTTCTAACTTATATATTTCTTTATTGTATTTTCGGTATTAAAAAAAAAAAAACAAAAAGATCTTTCTTGTTGTGTATTTGTATTATTTCAATCAATTATTTCATTACTTGTATAGAACCTTTATAATTTATAGACTTGTAAAAAAAAAAGGACTCTAAGCCTAAAATTTTTTCCAACCCAAACCAATATATGTTGTCATTTTATATATTTGACGCACAATGCCATTCTTCCAATTCCAAAAATAAAAAATAAAAAAAAAACAAATAAATTAAAGCACCTTAAAAGCGGCAAATGTCCTGATTTTGAATTTAGCAAAAAAAAAAAAACTACAAATATATATATATTGAGTTAATGAAAAAAAGGGAGACGTTGTGGTAGAACCTCTCCCAGAGTATTTACTGAGAGAGTTCTTTTTTGAACCGTTAAGATTTAATCGAATGGTTAAAATGTTATTGGCGTACCGTACTTATCATATACCTTACTTCATATTATATTTCCCACCCCAAGTCTTCTCCGTCGTTGGCGACCTTTCCGTCGCGGCTGGCGACGGGTGCCAGCTAACGCCCCGACGTCGGTGACCCACCCCTGGCCCCCTTACCAGGCCCCAGTTCCGGCCGCCCCCCACGCCTCGGCACTCCCCCAGCGCCCCCCTTTGACCCCTTGGCCCCTAGCCCACCTAGCACCCCCCACCCCAAGCCCCTCTCCCCAGCCCACTCCAGTGCCCCCCCGACAGGGATCCCCCCACCCCTCTCTCTCTTCTCCTCTCTTTCTTCCCGGCTTACGCCCCCCTCACCCTCGAACCCCCTCACACCCCCGACACGACTGACTACCCCCGACGAGAGAAGAGAGAAAGAGAAGGGGGTGGAGTGGGGTGGGGGGCACCGGGGGGCCGAGGGCAGGGAGAGGGAGAAGAGAGAGAGAAGGGAAGAAAGAGAGAAGAGGCCGGGGAGGCCTGGGTTGGGGGGGCCGCCGGGCTAAGGGGAGAGGGAGTGTCGGGAAGTAGGGGGGCTGGGGCTGGGTGGGGGTTGGCTCGGTGAGGGGCATGGCCTGTGATTGGGGGGTTGGGGGAGGGGGGGACCTGGGGTGGGAGTGGGGGTCGGTACGATGAGGGGCATGGCCTGGGGTGAGGGGTCGGGGGAGGGGGGACCTGGGATCAGAGTGGGGGCCAAGGTGAGGGGCATTGCTAGGGATGGGGTGGGGGGCCGGCCGGGCCTGGGGTGGAGGGCCTAGGTTGTGGTCGCTGGCATCGAGGGGTCGTAGATGACAAGGTGCAAGTCGCCAGCGATGGCGGGAAGGTTGCGACGACAGAGAAGATTGGGGTGGGAAAAGGGTAAGATGATGTAAGATGTATGGTAATTATGATACACTAATAATATGTTAACCATTCGATTAAATCTTAACTATTCAAAAAAGAGCTCTACCGGTAGTTACACTAGGAGAGGCTCTACTACAGTCTCTCCCTGAAAAAAAATCTTGTACATTTATATTGGGAAGATTAATTTTTCTAGTTTTTAGTTTTCTAGAACTGCAAAACGTAGTAACTTTTTTTTTAAATGTATTTGGAGTTCTTGAAAGATATGTGATACAATTTTTTTTAATCCTTTTGATGTAATTATTTATTTAAAAAAAATTTGGTATACGCCCAACTAAAGCAAAAGGCTAACTCCGTTGCTGGAGCATATACCTAATCAGAAGTATGGTCAATAAGGATGTTGGGTCCAAAAAAAGGGGTAATTGTGACTGTCATTAATTCCTATAAGGAAAAAGGTAAATTGTGTAATCCCAAATTGCTTGAGAGTTAATATATATAATAGTTTATAAGTAAAGAGATAACTTTCTAATGCTATAAGACCTTTTGGGAGTAAAACCCAAGAGCAAAATTGTACGAGTCGAGACCGAAAGTAAATAATATCATTCCAAAATGAGGCATGGGTCGTTATAGGATGTGATGAAGAAATGAGTGCAAATAGTAAAGTCATCAAAAAATTGAAATATGAAACTAAATAATTCAATATATATGATGATTTATAAGTAAAGAGACTACTTTCTAATGGTATAAAACCTTTTGAGAGTAAAACTCAAGAGCAAAATTGTATGAGCCAAGACCGAAAGTAAATAATATCATTCCAAAATAAGGCATAGGTTGTTATAGGATGTGACAAAGAAATGAGTGCAAATAGTAAAGTCATCAAAAAATTGAAATGTGAAACTAAACGATTCAATAATATCCACGTTGAGGTCCTGTTTGGGGACGTGTTTCCAAAAGTTTTTTCCAAACATTTTTTATATCTTTGTCCTCCAATTCTACTGATCACTTTTCCAAAAATTATTAAAAAATTCAGATTTTAAAAATCCAAAACTTTTTTATTTTAAGTTGAAATGAGATGGTTTTTTTTTTTTTTTCAAATTACATAGCATTTTGAGAGGAATGAAACATGATCTATATTGCTATTTTTTTTTCCGAACACATTTTAAGTTTTTATACTTTTTCACTCCAAACAGTTTATTTTCACCAAAAGCACATTTTCAAAACTCAAACTATCTCCAACCTCCAAGACACTGTATCCAAACAGGCCCTAAAGTTGTCTTGTTTTAGATCAAAATTTTTATAGAGCAATGTTAAATAGAGATGGTTGGTTACTGAGAATGCTTCATGATACATACATACATACATATATATATAGGGGTGTATGTGTTTCCATACACATTTTATTGATAAACTTTCTTTACCAATAGAGGAGAAGATTCAGGGCGGGTTTAGGGCACCAACTCTAGAGGGTATTTTACTATATGGATTTTAAAATCTCAACTCTATATCAAACTTTCTTTATCTTCCATTTTCAAAAACCTCAAACTTTAAAAGTCCATAACTTTTTCATTTGAAATCGAAATAAGATGATTTTTTATGTCAAAATACTTGTATCGACGAGATGATCAAGATAAGATTCATTTTGCATTTTTTTTCTAAACACATTTTTAATTTTTGCACTTTTTCTATATCATAGAACTTTTTAAAAAAATTTTCCTCCTAAACACACATTTTCAACTCAACCTTCAAAATATTATCTTCAGATATCCCCAAATGGCCCTCAAACTCGGTTGAGTACTTTATTTACTTTTGTAATGCAATTATGTTGGAAACTGCTGAGACAATAGTGCACAAGCCGAAATAGAAATTGGTTTAGTTTATCAATAAGGAAACCTCTTTCTATATATACTATTGATTATGTTTTTGTATTAATAAATAAAATATGTTCTGTATAAACTATTTTAGTAGGAAATACAAATTCAAAGAATTGTATTGAATATTATTTTAACAACAACTAAATAAATTACAACCAAAAAAAAAAAATCAAATTAAACTAAATCATTGATTTAGCTGGATTTGGTTTAAGGTTCAAAAACAGTTTCTTTATAAAATTGTTTTCTTTTTTAATGTCACCATAGTATTTTGATAAATCCCATTAAAAGAATATAAGGTTAGAAAAAACAAAAACAAAACAAACAACGAAATTAGTTGAAGTAGCAAAGTTAAAAAAAAAAAAAAAAAAGAAAAGTAAGTTTAATTAATTCTTAAAATGGCAATATTATATAGTAGTGCAAGTGTAAAATTTAAAAAAATAATAATAAAGAAAGAAAAGTGTGAGGTGTGAGAGAATAAAGAAGCCATGCAGACTAAGTTTAAATCCTTGGTTTTGAATTATTTGAGAAGAATAAATTTGAACCATTGGATTAAAAAGGTTGAAGTGCAAAACTTCAAAAGTTATTCACACTTCTATAATATCGTATAGATATAGATTATATAGATATTTAGGCAGGATATATAAGTTTTGCAAGTAGTTTTATATATACATATCATATAGATTATATATAGATTGTGTGTGTGTGTGTGTGTGTGTAGATATATAGGTTTTTGCTAGTAGTTGTAAAAATCTCAAACAGATAAAACAAATCAAAAAATTTTTTATGACTTTTTTTAAATAATTTAATATAAATATCATTTTTATTAATTTTGTTCAGTTTTACACGTTTTAGTATTTACTGTTTATTTATATCGAATGAAACAAGTCAGCACTAATTCACAAGCAATAAAAAATTATTTCTTTTAGAGCAAGTCATGAAATTAAAACAGGTACCAATAGGTTGAAAGTATGAAATCACATAATCATCAACCTAAAAGCTCGGTCAAATATGCTGGACATAAAAAGGCCTTTTGCTGTAACAAAATAAGAAATGTATTGTTTACATGATGCAACGACAGAATGAGAAATGTTCTTTGTTTTATCACTATGCTTAACAATATCTGTTTTTCATTGTCTCTGCATGTTTCTAGTGAATGCCAATATGCTGCAGTTATTTTCCTCAGCTTAATATGTCGTAGTTTACGCATAAACAATAATAATTCATATTCGGTGTATTTCACTATCATAAACGACAAGTTATCGTCCAGATTGTATGACAGTAAATCACGATCATCCTTTTACAGCATTTACATGTTGAAGTTGTGTTGAGCATATACCGTTTGACAACTTTTGGCCATATGATCACGCGATTGACAAAGGAACTAGAAAAAGATGCCCGAAAAAAATCTCCTAAAAAATAACTAAGCCATCGTTTTGATCCTATGATGGAAGAGTAAATTCAAATAGTAAATTTAATTTTTTTTTGTGAGAGAAAACACTTTATTTAAAGCTTTTTAAAAAAGTGTTAAAAAAAAAAGTCTCTGAATGGAGTGCCAAACAAGTTATAAGAAAAAATAATTATAAAAAAAAAAAATAAATAAAAGAACGTTGAGTAATGATCAAGATCAACTTTGAAACTTTATATTTTGTGTATGCATCTATCAAGAAGTTTCTCGGACTAAAATGCCTTGGATACCTTCACGGAAGGCGGTTGCCTATTAGTTTATTTGTTTCTATATAAGTTGCATTAGTTGTTCCAGTTGCTACTACTACAATTGAAAAAAGTATTCTCTGACATGAATATTGTAAACTATCATTAATGCAATCACTTGAGCTATCAATGGATAAATGATGATTTAATCATGTACATTGAGAGAGATAATTTTTAATCGCATTAATAACAAAGCATATCATGTAATAATTTCAAATCATTATAAACACCTATGGAGAACAACTGCATCATTTTATATACAATTAAACTTTATTATTAAAAGACTTTATTTTTAGATTATTTATTTGTTTATTTATTTATTTTGAACTTAAGGATACGAGGATTAAAACTATTCACTTTACTTATGAAATTATCGATCGACTATGCTTGCAATCATATTTTTTTAAAAATATCATTTTAGTTTATTAATTAATGTCTTTTGTGAGCTCTTTCTAGATACAAATCTTGCATCCATTAGTGTCACTCACGTACCAACCATAGAAGACCCTTAACCATGATATTTCATAAGCTTCGGCTTAACATCAAAGAAGCTACCCTTCTAGTATTTTGCACGCAACACCCTTGGCCTACAAACCTCGGCTGTCTCCGAGAAGGAGCCACCCCCATTTGGCCATAACTATTCTTTGCGCAGAGGTGCTTTAACACCAAGAACCCTCCGCTGCTTTAGGCCTGCAAATCGAATCCCACGCTTTTAAGATTAGATAACCAAGTTTAGAGGATTTTTAGATTCTAAGGAAAAAAAAAAATCAATTTTACTGATAGAAAGATTTGTTGTCTCAGATCAAAGGAAGAGCCGTAATTGACGCTCAATCCCTTTTTTTTTTTAGTTAGTCTTTCTTTCTTGTACGATACGGGACGTATGATTAATTTATGCACAATCATCGTTACAAAGTTCAAATTATTTCCTTGAACAAAGTTACAAAGGACTATCAAGTAAAGGCAATGCGTGGCTGGTCAAGATTATGTTGTGTCCTTGTATGGTCATGGTCAGCAACATGACCTGTCTGATCTGAAGATTCCATTGTCTGGTCCAAACCATGCGTCTAGCGGCTCATCCGTCATTGCCGGAAAATTAAATGCCGCACCTGTTTTCTAAATTTACTGCTTAAAACGTCAATGCCGTCTCATAAATGCAATTTTGTAGACAGACAAAAATGTCATACAAACTTTATTGCCGTTCAAACTTACAATCTCAAACAAAATTTCAGTCCTTCTCTATTTCCAAGCAACTTGCAGAGCGGTTCCACAAATCTACAAGATTGGCAATCTTCTAATTGTTGCCAAGCTGTCTAGTTTTAACTCACTCTATTTTTTTCCACCTTAATAAAAGAAAAAAAAATAATTTAAAAAATATAGAAAGTAGAAATTTAAAAAATAATTTATAATGTTTTTTTTTTTAACTAATTTGATACAAAGTTTGGTCAAAAGCTCCCTAGCTAACTCTTACTTGGTTAGTTTCCGGTTTCCACTAACATGTTATTTCAATCAACACACACTCAACTAATACATGATGGAACTCAGATTATGATTCTATAATTAGAATTCGATCACAATGTTCTTATCTACAATCAATCTCCCTAAAATAATTACAGAGCAGGCTTAGCTTTTAAGTTAAAATAGGAAGAAAATAAT
>CM046378.1:925909-1000909 GCA_025413485.1 Ficus microcarpa
TTATTGACTTTTTTGCATCGTTGCACTCTAAATTTGTCACATAGTTGCAATTTGTATTTTGAACTTTTAATTTTGACAGTTTGTACCCTAACTTATAAATTTATAGCAATTACAGATTACCCCATTAATAATAATTTAATCTTTTAAAAGAAATTGACATGCTACAAATTATCGATTTTATCTATTTTAGCACAACTTTATTGAGATTGAGTGAGTTTTCAATTTCATCTATTTTAGCACAACTTTATTGAGATTGACATGTTACAAATGATCAATTTTATTTATTTTAGCACAACTTTTATGTATTTGACAATTCTTTTGACTAACAACTTACATGCAAGAAAAGTGAGTTTTCAATTTTAAAAAAACTCAACATCGTTATTCATAAGGGTAGATTATTGCTTTTAAAAAAAATAAGGGTAGATTATTACAAATTTGTAAGTTCATGACATAAATTGTGCAGTTTAAGAATTCTAGGTGTAAATTACCACTGTGCAATAAATTTAAAGTGCAACGGTGTTAAAAAAAAAAAAAAAAAAAAGCTTAATTTATTTAAGTTGATGTAATCATTTGATTGTGTATATTCTCTTAATGTCAGGTATTGCAAATTACTTTGGTAATAAATGTGAGCAAAGACTATAGAGGAAGAAGAGACAAATGATTTTTTTTTTTTTTCGGAAAAAATGTGAGTAAAGATTGTAAATAGTAATAAGACGATATTAGTTTGATGATTCTATGATCAAGTTTCTTATTTTTGTGAAAAATACAAATGTTCTTAAACATAGATAATATGCTTGCAGCTCGAGATAAATCTCACTAACTCAATTCAACTTAACTCCAATTATTTTTTGACTTTTCTGAAAAATCAACACAACTTCATTATTTGTAGCTCCAACTATAACTTAAAAACTCATATTTTAAAAGTATATAAATTTGTTGTTCCAAATCCAAATGAGATCTTTTTTTTTCCCCTAATTTCTTAAAATTTTGATATGAACATAATTAGATTTATATTGATAATTCTTTAATAAATTCATTTTAAGTTTTTACATTTTTAATTCCAAATGAGTTTTTTTTTTTAACATGAATATTGTAAAAAATCGTTATGCAATCGAAGGCGAAATCAATGGATAAAGGATGATTTAATTGCGAACGTTGAGAAAGAAAATTTTCAGTAGTATTATGAAACCGAGTTTAGAGGATTCCTGTTAAAAAGATTTCTTGTCCCAGTAAAAAATTAATAATAAGAATTGAAGTTCTATCATTTTTGTGAAGTTTAAATTATTTTCGTTGAACAAAGTCACAAAGAACCTTCATGGCAATGCATAACTAGTCAAGAGGAGAACTTTTTCTTTAGTCTTTGTTCTTAGTCTTTTTCTTTTTTTCCACATTATGTTGTGTCCTTATATGGTCATGGTCTGCAACATGACCTGTCTGATGTGAAATTTCCGCTCCAAACCATACGGCTAGCGGTCCATCCATCGTTATCTGGAACTTAGGGAGTGTGTTTGGGTGCAAGTTTAACTTAAGTTAAATTGTATTTTTTTTTTTTGTCTTTTTCTAAAAATATTTTTTGTCTTTTCTGAAAAAGTTTTTTGTTTTTTCTAAAAAGCTAACAAAATTACTATTAAAACTTAAAATTTTTAAACTGAACTTATTCACCAAACACCCCCTTAGGAGTTATTTGGCTTTCTGGTTTGGACCAAAAAAGTTCATTTCAGTGGTTTTTTTTTTTTTTTTTTTTGGTTTCTTTTCTTTTCTTTCTAAAAATTAAACAAGAATTTTAATCAATTTTTAAAAATTCAAGAAACTCCAACAAAAAAATTTTATTTCAAACCGGTGTACTAAACACGAACTTAAATGATGCACTTTTTTTTTAGCATCAATGCCGTCACGTAATGCAAAATTCATAAACAGACACAAATGTCATACAAACTTTATCATTGTTGAAATTTACTATCAGTTTCCAAGCAACTTCCAGAGTGAGCGCCCACAAAACTGAGTTTTATCTCACTCTATTGTTTCAACCTTAGGGGGACAAAAACCCCTCTTTAATATCAAATTTAGTCCAGCAAGTAATTTAATTTGATCACCATATATGATAGCAGCAATTATTCTTAACGTTTTGCATATGAGAGGCTCTCTAGTGCTCAACTATGGCAAAACTTCTCGGTGTCGGATTTGTTATGATCCTTCTGTTTGTCATGGAAGGAATGCTGTTTTGTACCTTCGCTTGCATACCGAAAGAGAGACGAGCACTTCTAAGCTTTAAACAGAGCTTTGAAGATTTCAATGATTCGGCTAAGTTTTCCTCTTGGAAAGGTGAAGATTGTTGCCAATGGGAAGGAATAGGCTGCGACGAAAACACTGGAAGTGCCGTCAAGCTTGATCTAAGACAGACGACGAACTACTCGTACTCGGTGCCACAGGATTTTTGGTTGCGGGCTCGTGAAGTTAACCCTTGTTTGTCAGAGCTGCAACATTTAAACCACTTGGACCTTAGTGGAAATGACTTTCAAGGAAGCCAAATTCCCACGTTCTTTGGCTCCATGAAAATCTGCAGTATCTTAACCTCTCCGTGGCAAATTTTGGTGGGAAGATTCCTCACGAGCTTGGAAATATTACTAGCTTGAGAGTTCTTGATCTTCACGACCATCATTTGGGAGCATTAGACGTCGGCACTACTTTGCAGTGGGCATCGAGTCTCCTGTCTTTGGAATACCTTGACATGAGCTTTCTGAATGTTGGGCACGCACTGGATTTGATGCAGGTACTCGCTATGCTCCCTTCTCTATCTCACATACGCTTATCTTCATGTGGAATACAAAAAATTCGATGTCCTCGCTATTCTGTTAATTCCACATTCTTTGCAAGGGTTGAGTTCCTAGATCTTTCAAACAATTTACTTCGAACACCGAGTCTCAATGTCGTCCAAAATATGGCATCTCTTAAAGAACTCGATCTTTCGTCGAACTATGCTATTAATACCTCGATCCCGTTGTGGTTGGGTAATTTCAAAAGCCTAGTTCGTCTTAATCTTGCGTCGAATAGATTTGACGGCTTTGAAGGAGGTGGACTATTGTCAATGTTGAGCAATGCTTGTTCACTAAAGTCATTAAATCTGTCATTCAACCAAATTCGTGCACAAGTGTTGGAACAACTTGACAATTCGCAAAGCTGCGTCGAATACAATTTGGAGTACCTTAATTTAGGAGGTACTAACAAAATCAGTGGTCCGTTGTCCGGTTGGTTAGAGAAACTAAAAGCTTTAAAGTTTCTTGACCTTCATGGAAATTCATTTCACGGTCCGATTCCAGCGTCACTTGGAACATCGTTGTCTTCCTTGAAAGTATTGGATTTGTCAGATAATCAGTTAAACGGGACCATTCCCGAATCGCTGGGGCGATTGTCGTCAACCTTGGAAGAAATAGATCTTTCATATAATCAGTTGGGCGGGAAAATCCCGGAATCACTTGGCAGCTTGACGTTTTTGAGGAAGTTGCGTCTTTCTAACAACAAGTTAAACGGAACCGTGCCTGAAAGTCTTGGAAAGCTAGTACACCTGGAGAACTTGAATATTTCTTATAATTTGCTGGAGGGTATTGTCTCCGAGGTCAACTTTGCTAACCTTTCGAGTCTGAAAAAGTTAGTTATTGATTGCAATCGTTTGGTATGCAGAATAAAACCCGATTGGATCCCTCCGTTTAGTCTTCATTACATTCACCTGGCATCTTGCAAATTCGGGTCTCGTTTTCCTCAATGGCTTCAAACACAAAAGGAGGCTGTCCACTTGAATCTCTATAATGCTACTATCTTCGGAAGTTTTCCAGATTGGTTCCAGGGTTTGAAACTCTCCTCTTTGGATCTCTCCATGAACCAAATCAGTGGACCCCTACCGACAAATATGGTCGATTCTATGCCTCTATTGGACACTCTAATTGTCAGAGGAAACCTGTTTAATGGTACAATTCCAGACACATTGTGCCGGATGGAATCGCTAGAGTTTCTCGATATTTCGAAAAACAATCTATCCGGGAAAATGCCTCACTGTTGGAGAGACACGAACCGAAGACTGAAAGTCATCAATTTGTCTTTCAACAATCTATCAGGGACCATTCCAAGCTCGATTGGGAACCTCACTGGTCTTCGATCGCTGCATCTTAACAAAAATAATCTGAGCGGGGAGCTTCCTCTAGCCATGAGAAATTGTGGAGGACTAGAACTTCTGGATCTCGGCGAGAACAAATTTTTCGGTGTTATACCAACCTGGATTGGAGAGAGCCTCCATAGGCTGAAAATACTCAGGCTACGCAAAAACAATTTCGGTGGAAATATTCCTCTCACATTGTGCAGACTTTCTCAAATGCAAATTTTCGATCTCTCACGGAACAATTTGAGCGGTGGAATTCCCCGTTGCTTCGACAATCTCACTGGCATGATAATGGGGAAAATTTACCTTCCGACTTCTATGACATCCAGTGGACAAAAGAGAAGCTTCGGGAGGTCGTGAAAGGACGACAGCTCGAGTATAAAAAAATGCAGCTGCAACTTCTTGACTTTATGGACCTGTCAAGGAACGAGTTAGACGGAGTTATTCCGGATGAGTTGTGCGTGCTCTCTGGATTGCGGAGTCTGAATTTGTCACGCAATCGTTTTTCAGGCAACATTCCTAATAGGATCGGGAATCTCCAGTCATTGGAATCTCTCGACCTCTCACACAACCAACTCTGTGGTGCAATTCCTAAGAGCTTATCGGAGTTGAAGTTTCTGAGCAAACTCAGCTTGTCATACAACAACTTGTCGGGGGAAATTCCGAATGGTAATCAGCTCCAGACTCTTGAAGATCCGAATTCTATATACGCCGGAAATGATCAACTATGCGGAGCCCCATTACCAAAGAGTTGCCCGAGCGACGAGGATTCAGACCAATCCAGAAAAGGCACCAGCCATGAAGATGAAGATGAAGATGATGATGATGATGAGCCTGAAAGAGTATGGTTTTACTTTGTCTCTGCACTCGGATATGTAACTGGTTTGTTGGCAGTTATAGGGAGTTTGATAGTGAAAAGAGGTTGGAGAATTGCTTATTTCGGTTTCGTGGACAGTACGAAAGACCGGATACTTGTGATCCTGGCAATGAAACTGGAAGGATTAAAGAAGAAGAAGACGGTGAAGAAAGACCAACGCCAGTGATCAGTAATTTGTCTTTCTAGAAACTTGTTCCTTTTCAGCTTGTTTTGTTTTGTTTTGCTTTGCTTTGCTTTGCTTTGCTTTGCTGGTCGATGCTCAAATAAGTTGTAATGCTTTGACAAAATAACCGTCTGTTTTTCAATCTTTGTTGTTCTATAATCAGTTAGACTTAAAAAGTTACTTATTTATTTGTTTTTCCTGGCAACCAAGTAAACTTGACAAATAGAAAGAGGGTGGTTTGGTAAATCGGAAAAGAAACAGGGGGAAACCTTTGATACCCGAAAAATTGGGGTTGACGACTAACTGAGAAAGTAACAAATTTGCTTCGAGTCGACTCTTGAGGATTTAAAAAATACACAAACACCTTGATGGAATTATCACTAGACAGGGGCGTAATAATTTAATTTTCTCTTATTTACACGGGCGGATTTGCATGGATATGAGCCCCACTAAAATTTTTGTTCTTTCATTTTTACCCCAGAAAATTTTATAATTTTTCTTTTTGTTCCTATTTAAAATATTAAAAAAAATCTCAGATAATCTCTACTTTACCTCCACTAAAAATCACAAAACTCTCCCATAGTCCCTACTAAAGTTAATTTTATCAAGGAATTTTGGCGTGCACCCCACTACACTAAAATTTGTTTTAAGACTCCCGCCCAGCTTATATAGGTAAGAAATTATAGTAGAATGCCATAGCAACAATTTGAATAGTATCATTAACGAAAGGAAGCTCTCTCTACCAAAATAGTAGAGTATTATGCAGTTTACGTGCCCATGGAACTTCTACCAGATTATAAAAGCTTAAGAGTATGTTTGGTACACCGTATTAGCACTCCATATTGTATTATTTAAAATAATACAATGTTTGACAATATCTTTGTATTGTATAATTTAATACGAAGTCAAAAATTAATACAATATAGACCATAATATCTTATATGATAAAAAACCTTTGTGTTAGGCTATATTGTATAATTTAATCTAAAGATTACATCCAAAAACAAAATATAACAGATTTCAATATGGAGGTCAAGTCGGGTTCTAGACGAGAGTCGGGGTCGGGTTTCAAGACAGAGCTCAAGGTTTGGTTTCAGAGTTGGGTTTCAAGACGGGGGTTCATGTCAGATTTCGAGATAGAGGTAAGGATTGGGATTCGAGACGGGGGTCAAGGTTGGGTTACGGGGTCAAAATCGGGTTTCAAGACAAAGGTCGAGGTTGGGTTTCGAAATTAAGTTGGGGTTTTGGGACTTGGGTCAAGTCAGGTTTCGGAACAGGGGTCGGGGTCGAATTTCAGAATATGGGCAGGGGTTGGGTTTCTAGGTTAGGTTTGGGGTTGGGTTTTGAGATAGGGATCGAGGTCGAGGTCAGGGTTTGATTTCAGAATGGAGGTAAGGGTTGTGATTCGGTATGAGCATCGGATTCGAGTTACGGGGTTGAGATCGGGTTTCGGGACTGGGGTCAGTGTTGGGTCAAGACTGGGGTCAGGGATCGGGATAGGGGTCGAGGTCGGGTTTTGGTGTCACAGTCGAGGTCAAGTTTCATGACGTGGGTCGGGTTCGGGTTTCAAAGGCCGGGTTAGGGTCGAGTTTCAAAGTCGGGGTCGGGATCACTTTTTGGGACAGGGGTTGAGGTTGAGTTTCGGATTTTGGATCGGGAGGTTTCGAGACATGGATCAGGGTTCGTGTCGAGTTTCGAGACAAGGGTGTTCGCGATTAACTAGTGTATATAAACCTACGCAAGTGCACGTAATCGCACAAGTAATATAGAAAGTGAGTAAAGTATCGTCTCCACAGGGATTGATTCACTAAAATAAACTGTAAAAGAAACAAGCACAAATTAAATTGAGTGTGGAAATGAAAATTAGGAAAAATGCAATAAACAAGCAAAATAAAAGTGGGTATAATGAAAAGGCACTAAAATAATCAAAAAAGAACAATATTCAATCAAGAAGTTGTAATCAAGAATTTGAATTAAACTAGGATTGTCAAATCCCCCTCCATTGCAAGTCAAACCCGAATGCTGTAGGAAATGCTGCAGCAAAACCTGTCCTGTTAATCGAAATTCGATTTTTATCATAAAATTCTTCCGAATTTAGTATGACTAAAAGTTATTAAACCTTTTTCAACATATTCCTATGTGAATCTAGTTCTCATAACACAATTTCAAGCATCAATTTCAATGGGTTATACAAGGCAAACAATATATTCCTATACCATTCACAAATCAATATAAACTTTAAAAAGCATATTGAACTTGCATCATCTAAGTTATTTCTAGCTTAACTTAACCTTTCCAGAATTAAACAAGCCTAGTTCCCTATATATTGATGGCCAATCAACAATAGAAATTATCATTCACACACTCAGATGAACAGGAACAAATTCGCCCAACATTTCAACAAAAGACATTCAAATCATCGTCACAATTTCGGGTTCATCAACAATCCTAGCTAAAGAAAATTAGCTCATGTTTCGGAGTACAAAATCAAAAGGAAAAACGTCATCCATTGTTCAACAGAGAAATGAAAATCAGAAAACAAAATAATCGGAGCAAGAGTACGAAGAAATGAAAACTCCAAAATGGCTACAGATGGGTCTTCGTCTCCTTTCTCCTTCCTAGCGTCCTCTCCAAAATGGGCGTGAAAAATGGAAGAAAACTCTCAGCCCAACTCTTTCTCTCTTGCCTAATATTTTCGTCTCTTCTTTTCTCTTGATTTTCGCTCTTTTTCTCTTTCTTTTTCTCTGGTTTTTTCGGCCTCTGTTCTTCCTCTGGCGGCTGCTCTCTTCAATGCCCAAAACAATACCCTTTAGGGCAACAAAACCAAGCCCACGTGTGAAGCTTCCCAGCTGAAGAAAAGAAGTGGCCCCCACCATATGAGCTGTCATCTATTATTTTACTTAATCAGAAAAATTTGCCAGCTGGACAACTTTGCTGCAGAAATTGCTGCAGCATTTCGACTCAGATTCTTCACTGCTTCTGCTACAAAATGCTGTAAGGAATGCTGTAGCATTTTCTGCAGCATTTTCGGTTTAGGCTCTCCTACAAGTCAGAATAGAATTAAAACGCACGTCAAAAGGCCGTCAAATGATCCTACTTTTTCTTCCCATTTTCCATGATTTCACCAAATAATAAACCTAAGACAAAAGAAAATACATACAAACCTAAAACAAAGGAAAATATGCTAACAAAAACACAAATACTCGCTAAACCAAGTTCATCTAAGTCTAAAAGTGCCTAAGATAACTCTAATTTCTAGAGTTATCACACCCCCAAACTTAAAACATTGCTCGCCCTCGAGTAATGCCAAAACAAACTCACAAAACAAAACACACACAAAGAAAATACCAAACACAAACAGAAAAACTGCTCAGGCTGCCAAGCAAGTTAAGTTTCCATTCTCAAAAGAGCTTCTTAATTTCCAACTCATTTCAAAATTCAGCTTTCATCGAATATCAGTTCTATCCTTTATAAACTTGCTCCCAAGTGAGGTTTCTCTCATATGTGTGTGTGCGAGACCATATCTAAGCATCTTTAGATTACCTAAGTCCCTCTTATCGAGATCATCAAGCTTAGTTCATACTCTCATTGGTTGGATGCATGACTCCCTCTCCACTGGCATTAGCTGGACAGAAATCTAGGGATAGACAGTTTCCACTGCTTGCTGAGTTGGGTGCACGTGTATGCAGACACGTATTTATTAAATCAGATTTTTTTTTTCTTTTTTTTTTTTTTTTGAACACCCAACTCTTTACATGAAAAGCACACCAATTATTCCCAGTCTATTTCACTTTCTAAAGCTTCGCCTCACGGGTTTAATACAACCTATTCTCAAATTCTAAATTCTCTCGATGACTTTGGAGTTTCCTAGGCTTTCCTCAGAAATACAAAGATATAGTCTATTGTGGAAAAAGAGTAGTCTCACTCAAAGAGCAACTAGATAAAAGACATTACCTACACCCAACTCAAGCTTAATCAATCCACAAGCTGACAATTCTCAAAACTCTAGTGATCTTCACCGAACATCATCAAATCAACAACTCAGCAGCTAAAATAGAGCAATTTCTAGCAAAAACATAAAGACATACAGAACTTTTTTTTTTTTTTAATGTATATATAAACATAAACAGCACCACAAACTGACTAAGCAACATAAATAACACAAACAAGAGAAACGACACATAAACAAAGAAACAACACAAAAACAACAAAAGCTAACCACATAAACAACAAACAACAAGAGAAACATAGAACACACCCAACTGAATAAAACTAAAACAACGCTAAATAACTCCCCCAAACTTAAATGAAGCAGTGTCCTCACTGTTGTAAACAAAATAACATGACACCAACAACAACACAAAACAGAACAATCACAAAGTCATGTACAAAAATGACGAAGAAAAAGTTTGGAACTCCCTGATTTAATGGCAGTTGGAGCGTCGCTTCAATCATCCGACTCGTCTGCATCCTCTTCCTCAACCTCATCGGATGCAACATCAACAGCAATGACCTCGAGCACACCATCCGGAAATCTGGGAAATGGAAAGATAGGCTTTGTGAAGTTTTTCTGTAAAGATTTCTTCAAAGCCATATCTCTTATCTTGGCATATTTCCAGTATTGCTGCTGCTGCGCATGCATTTGATGTAGCATCTCCATCGTCTGATATTGCTGAACCTCAGCGAGGCTCATCCGTTGTTCGAGCATTCTCATGGAGAGGGCGAGGTCTGCTTGAGGTGGAGCTCGGCTGCTTGATGCAACAGCGGGTTCGCTCGGATGCGCCGGAGGAGCTGGATCCTCAGCCTCCTCTTGATCGTGCGGCTGCTGTGACGGAGGCGCGGCCACTGTACCTCTCAGCAATCTGGATATAGTAGTTTTGATAATCGCGCCCTTGGAGGATAATATCCGCTCCTCGGCGTCAAACATGGGCACACCATGCTGAGCACAGAGGCTAGTGATGAGCGACGGGAACCAAAGGCTACCACAATTCTTAGAGGCACATGCTCCAAGCTTTTTGAAGATAAGGCTGCCCACGTCGATAGGCCGCCCGGACACGATGGAATCTAGGAGGAGAATCCGACTTTTGGAGACCGTTTGGCCGTGTATGGATGGCATGAGGCGTGTCTTCAAGAAGTGATACCAAACCCTACATTGAGGTGTAAGGCTGGACCTGTGGACTGTTAATTTCCCTTGAGACGACACCGTCCAAGTAGTTCCGGCCACACATACGTTCTCCAACGCGATCTCCAACCACTCAGGCTTGGCTCTAGCAGCAAATTCGATATGAAGCTCTTCCACATCACCAAGGCCGTAGAATTGGTTAATGATGTCTTCATCGATCGGCACGTCTACACCACGAACATAGACAGTTCGCTGCCCTTCCCCTGCTAAGTGGGCGTAAAATTCCTTGACAACAGGAACGACCGCGTCGCCGGGATGGGCACAAAACTGCCTCCAATTGTGCTTGGCGATGACGGTGTGGATATAATCTTCATACCCCATTGTGTGAGTGTTCTGCAACAGAAATCCTTTTTCCGCACATAAGGTTCGGTCAGAAATCTGAGTTTGATACCTGTGTTTAGCTTCTGCCGTTCGAAATGTACGGTAACTGGTGGAGGTACTCGGTGGTTGGTAGCCCGTTTGCTTGCGCGCGAGTTTCTTCGTGCGAGGCATTTCCGCGAGCTTCTGTTCGTCTTCGAGGGATAAAGGGGCTGTTCTGTTCTCTGTGTACGGAGGAGATACGGCCTACTGCTTCTTCTTTTTTTTTTTTTTTTTTTTTTGAAGAGAATGGAACGGGTGGGTCTCTGCCGTGGGCTGGAGAAATGGGGGGAATGGGGAGTGGGAGATCTGTGGAAGTTCAGGCTGTTGGAGAAGGGGAAATGCAGGGGATGAGGTGGCGAGATGGCGGTGGTTCGACGGTGGCCGAAATGGGAAAATGTGGGTCGGTGGAAAGGGAAAAATGGGGCGGCTGGGCTGCGGGTGAAGAGAATGGGGGAAATGGGGAGCTGGTGGGGGGGGTCTCGGCTTTTAGTGGCTGGCCGCAGGCGGAGCGATCGGCGGAGGAGAACTGACCTGGTGGTGGCGGACGGCGCAAGGGAGAGTGCTGCGCGACTCGGGCTACTGGGAAGAACTCGGCGAGATGGGGAAGGCTGACGGCAAAGGCGGAATGGCGGTGGAAGGCCGCAGCTGCTGTCGGAGAAATGCAGGACGGAGGGAGGACGGCGCGGTAGAGGCGCGGTTGGCGGAGAGAAAATGGCGCTGTAAGAGGCGCTGGTGCGGCGGAGACTCGGGCGCAGCGGCGGGGAAAGATGCGGATGGTGGGACGGGGCAGGTGAAATGGCGAAGGGCGGCGAGAAAATGCGGCTGGGCTCGCGGCGAAATGGGGGAAATGCGAAGCAGAGGGAAAGACGGCACAGGGGCTTTATGTGGAAGGAAGAGAAAAAGAACAATGAGGCTTAGGGTTGCAGAAGAAGAAAACGACATCAAAACATGTATATGAATATATATATTCTACTATTAACTACTATTAATCTATATGTATCTGCATATATATGTATTTATATATATAAATATATAAATTTTGATGTATAAATATATATATATATGTGCTATAATATATAAATACCGAAAATATATAAAATATGCTATATTATATATAATATATATTATGTATATAAATAGATATATATATATATTTTTTTTTTTTTGAAGCCCTTTGCTGTAGCATTCTCTGCAGCATTCTTATATAGATTGCTCTGCCCAACTTTGCTGCAAGTTTTGCTGTGGCATTTCCTGCAGCATTTCTATACAGATTGCTCCCCTCGAACTTTGCTGCGAGTTTTGCTGTGGCATTTCCTGTAGCATTTCTATACAGATTCTCTGCCGAACTTTGCTGCGAGTTTTGCTGTAACATTTCCTGCAGCATTTCTATACAGATTCTCTGCCGAACTTTGCTGCGAGTTTTACTGTGACATTTCCTGCAGCATTTCTATACAGATTATCTGCCGAACTTTGCTGCGAGTTTTGCTGTGACATTTCCTGCAGCATTTTTACACAGAGTGCTCTGTAAGGCTTAATCCTGGGCCAATTTCTGCATAGAAAATTATCATGAACTCAGTTAAAATTTCTTCACAACCCTTAAAACAACGACTTAAACAAAAAGACATGAACCAAAATAAAATAAAACAAAATGAAAATAATTGGGTTGCCTCCCAAGAGCGCTTGTTTTTAAGTCATCAGCCTAACTACTTCCCTATTTCAAGCGTCTTTAAGAGTGATGGAAGACTTGGAACGCTCCACAGGACTTCCCCAATAGTGCTTGACTCGCTGACCATTTACCAAAAATTTCCTTCCTGTTGGATCATCTTGCAATTCTACCGCCCCGTGAGGAAGAACAGAAGAAATTGTGAATGGGCCGGACCACCGAGACTTCAATTTCCCAGGAAAAAGCTTTAATCTTGAATTGAACAATAGAACTTGTTGTCCTGGTTCAAATGTCCTGTTGATGATCCTCCGGTCATGCCAACGCTTGACTTTTTCCTTGTATAGCTTGGCGTTCTCATAAGCTTGCAATCGAAATTCATCAAGCTCATTAAGCTGCATCAACCTCTTTTCTCCCGCAGCATTCATGTCCATATTCAACTGCTGAAGTGCCCAATACGCCTTGTGCTCCAATTCCAGAGGCAAATGACAGGCTTTCCCGAACACAAGTTGATACGGCGACATTCCAATTGGAGTCTTAAACGCAGTTCTGTAGGCCCATAATGCATCTTCCAACCTCTTAGACCAATCCTTTCTTGTTGGACATACCGTCTTCTCCAAAATGGCTTTGATTTGCTTGTTCGAAGTTTCTGCTTGCCCATTAGTCTGCGGGTGATACGCCGTCGCTACCTTGTGATGGACATTGTACTTTGCCAGCAAAGCTTCAAAATGCTTGCTACAGAAATGTGTCCCTTCGTCACTGATCACTGCCCTAGGTGTACCAAATCTTGTGAAAATTTGCTTCTTCAAGAATTGGACCACCACCTTTGAGTCATTGGTTGGTAGGGCGGTAGCTTCTACCCACTTGGAAACATAATCAACTGCCACTAGTATGTATAGATTGCCAAAAGAAGGAACAAAAGGACCCATAAAGTCAATTCCCCACACATCAAACAACTCTACCTCAAGAATGTTGGTCAATGGCATTTCATGTCGTCTTGAGATACTACCAACCCGTTGACATCTATCACACCGTAACACAAAATTTCGAGCATCTCTAAACAAGCTTGGCCAATAAAACCCTGACTGCAAGACTTTCGCTGCTGTCTTGTCACCTTGAAAATGACCTCTATATGGGGAATTATGGCAATGTTGCAGCACCGGTTCAACTTCTTCCTCAGGAATACACCGTCGCAAAATCTGATCAGCACATTTTCTAAACAAATAGGGCTCATCCCAAAAGTAGAATTTCACCTCATGCAAAAACTTCTTCTTTTGTTGACTGTTCAAATCAGGAGGTAGCAACCCACTCACTAAGTAGTTAACCAAATCGGCATACCAAGGCAATGAAGTAGTAGTTCTAGTGACAACCAATAGCTGCTCATCCGGAAACACTTCGTTGATAGCTTCTGAATCTGTGCTCTTCTCAGCTTTCTCCAATCGAGACAAATGATCAGCCACTTGGTTCTCTGTTCCTTTCCTATCTTTGATCTCGAGGTCAAATTCTTGAAGTAGAAGCACCCATCTAATCAACCTTGGCTTAGCATCCTTCTTCTCTATCAAGTACTTGATGGCTGAATGGTCTGTGAAAACCGTTACCTTTGCTCCTATCAGATAGGCTCGAAACTTGTCAAATGCAAAGACAACAGCCAACAACTCCTTCTCTGTCACCGTGTAGTTCAGTTGAGCTCCTGAAAGAGTCTTGCTAGCATAGTAAATGGGATGAAATACCCTGTTTTTGCACTGCCCTAGAACAGCCCCCACAGCCCAATCACTTGCATCACACATTACTTCAAATGGTAATGACCAATCCGGTGCTACAATGATTGGCGCTGAGATGAGCTTCCGTTTCAACTCCGAAAAGGCTGACAAACATGCTTCGTCAAAAGTGAATTGGCTGTCTTTCTCCAATAGGCTGCAAAGAGGCTTAGAAATCTTGGAGAAATCCTTAATAAATCTTCTGTAAAACCCTGCATGTCCAAGAAAACTCCGAATCCCTTTTACATTTGATGGTGGAGGGAGCTTTTCTATGATGGCAATCTTGGCTTTATCAACTTCAAGGCCATTCTTTGAAACTCGGTGTCCCAACACTATGCCCTCTTTGACCATAAAATGGCATTTCTCCCAATTTAGGACTAGATTGGTCTCTTCACATCGCTGCAAAACCTTTGCCAAATTCGTGAGGCAATCTTCAAAGCTTTCTCCAAAGACCGAGAAATCATCCATAAACACCTCTACAAATTGCTCCACCATATTAGTAAAAATCGCCATCATGCATCGCTGAAAAGTAGCAGGAGCATTGCAAAGACCGAATGGCATCCGTCTAAAAGCAAATGTACCGAACGGGCAGGTGAATGTGGTCTTATGTTGATCCTCGGGAGCTATTGCAATCTGATTATATCCAGAATACCCATCCAAGAAACAGTAGTACTCCTTCCCAGCTAATCTATCGAGCATCTGGTCAATGAAGGGGAGTGGGAAATGATCCTTCCTTGTGGCCTTGTTTAGCTTCCGGTAATCCATGCAAATCCGCCAACCTGTTACTGTCCTTGTAGGAATCAATTCGTTGTTGTCGTTCTCCACAACAGTAATTCCCCCTTTCTTAGGAACACACTGAACCGGACTAACCCACGAACTATCGGAGATTGGATAAATTATCCCCGCATCCAACCACTTAATTATCTCCTTCTTGACTACCTCCTTCATGATCGGATTCATTCGTCGCTGACCTTCTATAGACCCTTGCTTATCATCTTCCAAGAGAATCTTGTGCATACAAAATGAGAGACTTATACCATTTATATCTGCTATCGTCCACCCGATGGCGCCTTGGAATTCCCTCAAAATGCCAAGCAACCTCTCCTCCTGATCTTCTGTCAACTCAGCCGAAATGATCACCGGAAGAGTTGAAGATTCTCCCAAATATGCATATCTCAGGTGAGGTGGTAAAGGCTTCAATTCTAGGACTGGTGGCTCTTCTCTTGATGACTTGGGGGGTTGGTGTTCACGGTCTGCCAAATCCAGTGACTCAAACTTCCTTGGAGGTCTAGGTATAATGGTATTGGCGTTTAACCAAGCTAGCTGCTCAACAACTTCATTTTCAACTTCAACTGATTCTAAGGACGAGGGAAGTTGCATTAACTCCGAATGGTCACTAGTTTCAAGCTCTTCAGCCACTAAGGAATCAATGACAGATATGGAAGAGCATTCCTCCATTTCATTAGGAAACTTCATTGCCTTAAACACATTAAAAGTCACCTGCTCGTCTTGCACCCTCATAGTCAGCTCGCCTTTTTGCACATCAATCAAGGTGCGGCCTGTAGCAAGAAATAGTCTTCCCAAGATAATCGGCACTTCTCGATCTGCTTCATAATCAAGGATGATGAAATCCGCAGGAAAAATGAATTTGTCGACCTTCACAAGAACATCCTCGATCTTTCCTTCGGGAAGAGCAATAGACCTATCTGCAAGCTGCAAGGATACTGTAGTGGGCCGAGCTTCTCCGATTCCCAACTTCTTGAAGATAGACATTGGCATCAAGTTAATACTTGCTCCCAAGTCACACAAGGCCTTACCAAAGTAGTGGGCTCCAATTGAACATGGGATTGTGAAACTCCCCGGGTCTTTCAACTTAGGAGGGAGTTTGTTCTGCAAAATAGCACTACATTCTTCCGTCAAAGCCACAGTCTCAAATTCCCCAAGTCGACGCTTCTTAGTGACCAAGTCTTTCATGAACTTGGCATAATGAGGCATGTGATATCCAGTTTGTCATGTAACTAGCTTTTGTAAAGAATTGAATGTAAATAGTACATGCAATTTCATGAAAAAGCTTATTTCAGAGCTCTAATGTGTGTTATGAGTTGTTATAGCTTAATAAAACTCAAAAATGACTGTTCGAAGAAGCAAATAGCCTTTTTGAACAAAAAAGAGTGAAATCTATTCGATTTTACAAAAGTCAAAATTTTGACCAAAAAAGTCAACCGTTGACCGAAAAGTCAAAGTTTAACCAAAATGGTCAAAATTGCGACGGAGGAATTTTAAGATCTGCGTTTTATGAAAAATACTGCAGGAACTAATTTTTATGACTGATAAAAACTAAAAACCACCTTAGAAAAATCAAGCACGCCATATTAGGTCATGAGGCAGAAAGGATTTGAGAAAATATCTTCGATCCGATTTTTTTGACTGTAAATATAAAAATCCAAACTGTGAAATAATAATTACAGTATTGGAATTTAAATTTTTACAATCAAAGTTTCAAGGTTTTTCATCAAACAAAGCCCTAAATTAAGATATCATAAAAGAAAATATTATTTTATTCATATGAGAGGTGTGTTGGACCAATGGCTAGATGACAAGTGGACTATGCCAACTCACTATGAGTTGTCTTCCACCTCCCCTAGACTTCGGCCACCTAGCATGCCAATGTCCAAAATTTTAAAAATTTTGGGGTCAAAATGATATTTTTGAAAGCTCCAAAGTTGCCTATAAATAGATGGGTCTTCTATTCATTTTAATGTAAAAATGCAGCCAAGTTCTTGAGTTTTTTCTGCACAAATAGCCGAGAGAGAGAAGGGAGAGAATTCAGAAAAATTTTTCTAAGCCAACCATCCCATCTTTGCTTCAGGTAGTCTAGGAGCCGAGGGGGGAGAAAGAAAAAAAATTCTGGCAGCCCTTGCAGCCCTTGTTGCCGTGTGTTGGTGCAGGGGAAAGGAATGAGAGAGACCAAAATTTGAGGGAGAAATTGGTGTAGGAAGTTCGGGTTAGTCTAGCAAGCAAAGGAGTGAGTTTTGGAGCAAGTTAGGAGCTTGGCTTTAGCTCCAAACAGCCCACGGGTTTTGTCCCTAGAAGAGAAGAAAAATTTTCAATTTTGGGGCTAACCTCCCTTGAGTGGCCGAGCAAGGAGAGGAGACCACAAGGAGACCAAAAATTTGATTTTTGGTGCACATAGGGAGAGCAGCCGAACCATATAAGCAAAGGGGGAGCCAAGGGAAGTTTCGGGTACCCTAACCCTAGAAGCCGAAAATCCACTTCTTGTGAGGTAAAAATTCAAAAGCTTTTTACCAAGTTTAAATGAGTTTTAAGCTTATGATTTATGTGTATTTTATGCAAAAAATTTTGTAAGAGCATAAGCTCCTATGTATGTTTAATTTGCTGCCTTAGATTTGCATGTGTGCTTAGTGCTTGATTAGGTAGATTCTAGGTGTGGTTTGGTTTAATTTTATGCTCATAAATTATGCTATGTGATTAGATTGCTAGAATGGCATGTTAGGGTTTTGAATTAGGTAATATGTCCCCAAATTAGGTCAATTAGAATTATGCATGTATGTGATGATTTTTATGAACCAAGTGCATGAAATGTGTGATGTATGCTAAGCTAGAGATTATGCAACCCTAGGATAGTGAGTTCGGATTTTTGGGTTGCAAGATCACATGGGTTGCATGGTTAGGTCAAGGGACATTAGATGCGCTGCATGTATGTTGACTATCTCCCGAAGTGGTCGGTCGAGCTAGAACCCGCGACTTAGGACGTAAAAATAAATGTAAGAACCAAAACTGTCTCTCGGGTTCCAGGGGACAGTTTCGGCAAAACATGGATTACAGGCCTTTAGAGGCCGAATGGGCAAAAACTTAAAACACGAAAGTTGTAGACTAGGGTGTTTCCTAGCGGCCAGCACGACCAGTTTTCCAAAATAAGGCTCCAACAGCCTTCTTTTTCAAGAAAACCCGTAGGTGGTCTGTGAGACCCGGATTTCTAAGTTAACCTCATTTTCGATTAAAAACTGGTACCAATCGGTACGGAATCAGAAATTTTACAAAACATGAAAGTTTTAGAACTCTTCGAGGGCTAGAACTTTTGTGAAGGAAACTTTTTCAAATTCAAAAGGGATTTTTAAGTATAAACTCGAATGTCAAAACTGCGCAGGAATCAAAGAATTTCTGTGCAAGATTTTATAGAACCATACTAGGTAAAACGTTTTTCGAACTAAACACGTTACTTCAAGTATGGAAACTGTCCCAAAAGCAGTTTCCGACCCTTAAATATTTTATGAAATTATAGTCCAAGATTTACGAATTTTTACGAAGCAAGTTACCTAGACTAAGTTTTAAAAGCTAAGTCTTTTATGAAAAAGGAATTTTAAGTTAAAGTTTTTAAAGAAAATGAACTCTAAGTTAAGATTTCAAAGAAACGTTAAGATGGAAGATAACCGGGAATTTATACCCGAGTTATCGGGACTTAGTCCCAAAACCCTAAAGTGGACCGAATAGGGATTTACGTTAGTAATCATAAGGGTTAACCTTGGTTAACCTATAGGTTGATGATTAAAGCCCAAGGGTTGGTGTTGAACTAACCCGACACGTTTATATATGGGCTAAGTGTATAAAAGAAAGGATATCCAACGTAACCTTTTAGGTCACGATTTATGATCAATAAGACTACTAAGGTAGTCACCCTCTATGTATGCATGGTTTTATTTTTAGGGGGACATATCACCGAAAACCCGCATGAATGTTGGTTAGTTACCAACATATTATGAGTTAGATTAGAAATCTCATGTACGTCTTTCGATCGAGCAGGAGGAATTCTGCAGTTGAAGCTTGAAGAGAAGTAGCCAAGCGACAGACGAATAGACGGTAAGTACAACACCGTCTACAGCATAAGCTACTAGTATATATTACTAGATTTCCATGATGTGTTCTGTGCTATGTGTTAGATAACATGTATGCAATATAAAATATGTTAAGTATATGATTATTATGCTTAAGTGAGAAATGATAAAATTAAAAAGGTGACAACAGAATGTATGTTCACTAATAATAAGAATAAGTAAGTCATTAAGAGCTGTGTCGTACCACCCGCGCCAGGTCGGGTTGGACTGTGGATTGAGTTGGATATGGTTTGGCCGCCCCAACCAATCCATAGTCGCGCGCCGAATACGAACACGCTAGTTAAGGGCCCATAAGGAATAAGAATAAGAAAGCATAATGTGGTCAATGCATGCGATGTGTATGTTATGTCTATGTTATATTTTCTTTACGGCTTAAGAGTTGTACTTACTGAGCTTTAGCTCACTGTTTAAGTTTATGCTGTAGGTAAGGAACCAGCTATCTGACGATGATGCAAGATGGAGTAGCGAGCCAAGGCACTGTGAATGAGTGGATAATGGGTATCGCTACGAGTTTTGTGGTTTTATGTAAATTATGAAATATTTTATAACAACTGTTAATTAATATACTCGTACGCAAAAACAGTATTACTTTATGTTTATAGTGTTTTGTGAATGCTATAAAAAAAAAAAAAATTTCCGCTGTGTTTTCAATCCCTGTAAGTAAGTTTATATTATGAATGTATGTTAATAAGTACGGTAACGGCCTACGCTAGGTGGGTCGTTACAAGGCATTTGCTCCAAGGCTTCCACAAGAGGTATGTTGATCTGTAGCTGCTTCAAGACATCCAGAAATTTACGAAATTGACCATCCTTTTGCTGCTTTTGAAACCGCTGAGGAAATGGTGGAGGGGGTCGAGTTTCGCTGCTTCAGAATGCTGTGAGAATGCTGTAGCATTTTCTGCAGCAAAGTTTGCTGGCTGATTGTTTAGTTGAATTTCTTCTTGTTGAGGCTGTTCATCTTTCTCTTGGATTGAAGAGGGCTCGATTCGTACAGATTTTGGCTTTTCCCTTCTCTCGACTTCCCTTCCGTTCCTTAATACGATTGCCTTGCAATGTTCCTTCCCGTCCCTCCTTGGATCTTCTGTATTACTTGGGAGAGAACCTGGCGGCCTAACATTCAAGGCGTTTGCAATTTGCCCAATTTGATTCTCCAAGGTCCTCAATGTTGCATCATGACTTTGAACTCTAGCATCATTCTTCGCTATATACTCCTTGATCAAATTCTCCAATGAACTAGATGAGTCCATAGCTTGTGTTCTTGGTTGCTGAGATGGAAAACCCGGTGGGTGAGAAGGTCGATGATGATGAGAGTTTGCTCCACTAGAACCGGCCCCTTGATTACTCCATGAAAAGTTGGGGTGTTGTCTCAACCCTTGGTTGTAAGGTGCCGAATAAGGGTTGTTCCGGTTGAAATTACCCACATAGCAAGCAGATACTGGATTAGACGGACAATCCTCATACAAGTGTCCCTCTCCACAATAGACACAAGTGGCGCCAACAGATTGCACAGAATTAACCCCCGCCGACATGTTCATATTCTTGATCATATTAGTCAGACTCGACACTTGGGCAGAAAGTGCGGTGATAGCATCTACTTCATGAAGTCCCGCTGCCTTCCGAGCATTGAGCCTCTCGGTGGGCCACTGATAATTGTTGGTAGCCATCCTCTCCAAAATCTCGTAAGCTTCGTTGTACGATTTAGCCAAAAGAGCTCCATTAGCCGCCGCATCAACAATAGTACGCGTTTGCCCATTGAGCCCATTGTAAAAAGTTTCCATCTGAATCTAATGGGGAATCCCATGGTGAGGGCATTTTCGCAGCAGCTCCTTGAATCTCTCCCATGCCTCGTACAAAGATTCTCCCTCTGATTGTTGGAATGAGGTAATGTCGTTTCTGAGCTTGGCATTCTTGGTCGGAGGAAAGTACTTCATGAGGAATTTTTCAGCCAAGTCATTCCATGTTGCGATTGAATCCGGCGGCAATGAATTAAGCCATGATCGAGCTCGATCCCTCAAGGAATAAGGGAACAGTTTCAGCCTCAATGCTTCATCAGACACCCCTGGTAGCTTGAAAGAATCACACACTTCCATGAATAGCCACAGGTGCATGTGAGGGTCTTCAGTTGCCATTCCACTGAATTGGCCTACGGTTTGCAACATTTGGAACATAACCGGCTTGAGTTCAAACTGTGGCGCTTGTATTTCTGGCCGAATGATGCCCGGATTGAGCCCATGTAGAATGGGTACAGCATACTCCCGAATAGCCCTGTCTCTATCATCAATCAAAGGTGGTTGAGGCAATAAATTGTTGACATCCACTTGCTGCCCATCATTAGCCATATTGACAGCCACTCTTTCTTGTATTTCTTCCACTCCTGCTAGACCTTGTTGCTCCCTTCTCCTTACTCAAAATGTTCTTTCAATTTCAGGGTCCAAGGGCATCAACTCTTGATTTCGCTGATTGTTCATGTAGAGAAAGAAAGCCCCTGAAAATATAAACACTCAACTAATAAGAAAATGCAAAAACAAGAACTAAACAAATTAACTTTCACAACTATTTTAACGCTTTCAATCCCCGGCAACGGCGCCAAAAACTTGTTCGCGATTAACTAGTGTATATAAACCTACGCAAGTGCACGTAATCGCACAAGTAATATAGAAAGTGAGTAAAGTATCATCTCCACAGGGATTGATTCGCTAAAATAAATTGTAAAATAAACAAGCACAAATTAAATTGAGTGTGGAAATGAAAATTAGGAAAAATGCAATAAACAAGCAAAATAAAAGTGGGTATAATGAAAAGGCACTAAAATAGTCAAAAAGAACAATATTCAATCAAGAAGTTGTAATCAAGAATTTGAATTAAACTAGGATTGCCAAATCCCCCTCCATTGTAAGTCAAACCCGAATGCTGTAGGAAATGCTGCAGCAAAACCTGTCCTGTTAACCGAAATTCGATTTTTATCATAAAATTCTTCCGAATTTAGTATGACTAAAAGTTATTAAACCTTTTTCAACATATTCCTATGTGAATCTAGTTCTCATAACACAATTTCAAGCATCAATTTCAATGGGTTATACAAGGCAAACAATATATTCCTATACCATTCACAAATCAATATAAACTTTAAAAAGCATATTGAACTTGCATCATCTAAGTTATTTCTAGCTTAACTTAACCTTTCCAGAATTAAACAAGCCTAGTTCCCTATATATTGATGGCCAATCAACAATAGAAATTATCATTCACACACTCAGATGAACAGGAACAAATTCGCCCAACATTTCAACAAAAGACATTCAAATCATCGTCACAATTTCGGGTTCATCAGCAATCCTAGCTAAAGAAAATTAGCTCATGTTTCGGAGTACAAAATCAAAAGGAAAAACGTCATCCATTGTTCAACAGAGAAATGAAAATCAGAAAACAAAATAATCGGAGCAAGAGTACGAAGAAATGAAAACTCCAAAATGGCTACAGATGGGTCTTCGTCTCCTTTCTCCTTCCTAGCGTCCTCTCCAAAATGGGCGTGAAAAATGGAAGAAAACTCTCAGCCCAACTCTCTCTCTCTTGCCCAATATTTTCGTCTCTTCTTTTCTCTTGATTTTCGCTCTTTTTCTCTTTCTTTTTCTCTGGTTTTTCGGCCTCTGTTCTTCCTCTGGCGGCTGCTCTCTTCAATGCCCAAAACAATACCCTTTAGGGCAACAAAACCAAGCCCACGTGTGAAGCTTCCCAGCTGAAGAAAAGAAGTGGCCCCCACCATATGAGCTGTCATCTATTATTTTACTTAATCAGAAAAATTTGCCAGCTGGACAACTTTGCTGCAGAAATTGCTGCAGCATTTCGACTCAGATTCTTCACTGCTTCTGCTACAAAATGCTGTAAGGAATGCTGTAGCATTTTCTGCAGCATTTTCGGTTTAGGCTCTCCTACAAGTCAAAATAGAATTAAAACGCACGTCAAAAGGCCGTCAAATGATCCTACTTTTTCTTCCCATTTTCCATGATTTCACCAAATAATAAACCCAAGACAAAAGAAAATACATACAAACCTAAAACAAAGGAAAATATGCTAACAAAAACACAAATACTCGCTAAACCAAGTTCATCTAAGTCTAAAAGTGCCTAAGATAACTCTAATTTCTAGAGTTATCAAAGGGTCGGGTCAATTTTCTGGACATGGGTCGAGTTAGGGTTTCGAGGTCGGGTTTTGATATGTGAATCGGGGTTAGTATCGGGTTTCGAGATGGGGATTAGGTCGGTTAGGGTTTCAAGATAAGGGTTGAGGTAGAGGTCGGGACAGATTTTGAGATATAGATCGAAGCCAACCCCAACCCCTAACCCAAACTCCCATTATGAAACCCAACCCAACCCCTATCCCAAAAACCCAACCCAACCCTAACCCCATCTTGGAACCTGACCCCGACCTTGACCCAAAACCGAACCCAGATCCCCATTCCGAAACTCGACCCCCGACCTCGACCCTAAAACCCAACCCAAACCCTTATCCTGAAACCTGACCTTGATCCCGAAACCCTACACCAAACCCGACTTTGACCCTAAAACCCAACCCCTACACTTGTCTTGAAACCCAACCCAAATACCCATCTCGAAACCAGATCCTGACACTCATTCAGAAACCCGACTTCAACCTCAATCACGAAACCTAACACTAACCCCAAATCCCGACCCCAACCCCGAAACCTGACTTAGACCCCTGTCCTGAAACCCAACCTTACCCCGACCTCAAAACCCAATATGACCCTGAAACCCGACCCACGTCTCAAAACCCGACCCCAATCCTTGTTTCGAAACTCAATCTCTACCCCCAATCATGAAACTTAACCCCGATCCCGATCCTAAAACCTAACCCTGACCCTTCTCTTAAATCTCACCCCTAATCCCCATCTTGAATGTTGACCCTAATCTCCATTCCGAAACTCGACCTTGACTCATATCTTGATACCTAACCTGACCCTCGCCCCAAAATGCGACATCGGCCCCAGTTGCGAAACCCAACTCCTACCCTGATCGCGGTCCCAAAGCCCGACCCTAACCCCGTTGCAAAACCCAACTTTGGTCCTAAATTTTATCTTTTGAAAGCTTAATTTTTAATATGATACAAGATGGTGAAAAACAAACAACTTATTGTGTTGTATAATATTATAATGCAATGTTAAACTAAACATCGATTGTATAATCACAATACAATACAATACAATGCATATTATATAATATAATACAATACAATATATCGTGCCAAACTTGCCCTAAAGTACTTTTTTACTATAAAAGAAATATTAGATAGAGCACAGGGAGAGTTAGAAAGATTGACTAAACATGGTTGAGACATTTTGAAAATGCCATCATTCTGGTAAGAGCATTGTTGTTTATCTTGGTGACTATAGCAACGAGGAGCGATATTGCACCACAGAAGACTCCTTCAACGATGATTTATGATATTTTGCGACAATATTTGTTTTTGTTATAAATGACATCGTTAGAATCTTTTTTTCCTTAATCATACATCACTATAGATGTGGTGATAAAAGGGGGCAAAAAAAAAAAAAAGAATAGTCAAAGGGCACGAGACAAAAATATAAGATCCCACTCTAGTATATGTTAACAATAGTGATGGACAATACTTTTCTTGGGCTCATGGAGGTATCACCAATTTAGTTAATTTTAATATCTACATGTAATTTTCTAAGAACTTCAATATTGCCCAAAGGAATCACAATATATTTATTGAAATTCAATAGTAAATGAGGTTTTTTTTTTTTTTTTTTTTTTTTTTTTTTTTTTTTTTAGAGCAAGAATGGGTAACATGTTGTTGTTATTATTATAGTTTTTTTTTTTTTGGAGCAAATTAGTCCCTTTAAAATTGAGGGATAAACACCATAACCGAGAAGGTGGAGTTATTAATTCAAAAAATGCGGAACACTTTTTTTGGTAAATAAAAAAATGCAGAACACTTGAACCATATGAAAGACTAATAAAAATTTCTGTGTGTTTCTTAGTGCATACCAAGTTAGCCTGCAATAGCACGTTGCCATGTGCAACAACAAGACAAAGTTACTTTCAACCCAGAAATTTAATTTAAAAAAAAAAAAAGGGAGAGAGAGAGAGAGAAACAAATACTCTCTCTTAGTGCGTAGAGGTCCTTATCTAGAAAGTCTATAGGGGTGATTGGTGAATGAGTTTGAGTTAAGATTTTTAAGTTTTAATAGTAATTTTTATTGACTTTTCAGAAAAAATAAAAAACTTTTTCAGAAAAGATAAAAAACTTTTTCAGAAAAATATAATAAAAAATACAGTTTAACTTGAATTAAATTATGATGTCAATTAGGTTCTATATTTTTTACTTTGACTAATCTAATCTAAATGGATATGCTCTATTTATGAAGAGCACGTCAGCTGAACGACATTATCTTACTACCAAACAACATGATGTCTACTTTATTTATTTTCTTTCTTTTTTTAATAGTTGTCATATTAAACCTTTTTATTATTGGTTGATACAAACTAAAAATGATAGTGACCACTATCACCGAAAATGGAGTTCTGTACTCTGCAATAGAAAACATTATCGCTAAGAAACAACAAGGCAAATGGTATGACTTTGTTTTGTTCCCTTTTTTCTTTTCTGAATAATCAAACGTTCTTTTGTTAGTGCGTTATAGTGCAAAATTGGCATGCCCAAGTGCTACTTTATATAAGAGGGTCCTAGTAGCATGTAGTTGTGAATCATTAGCTGTTTTTCAACTTTGGTTCTATTAACATAATTTTTAAGGACAGCAAAAAAATAAAAAAAAAATTTTTTTTTTGTAGGGTAAGAATTCCTCTTACTAACACATGTTTTAAAAATACTGATATAATTAAAATTCATATTAAACCAAAAAAAAAAATTGCAATTACCTCCAAAAACAAGTATAATTGTTCAAGGCAGAGTTTTATTGACAGAATATTTATTCATACCTAATTGTGGTATTTTCAACCAGAGAGAGAGAGACAGAGAGAGAGAACTATTGTGTTTTGTTTAGGTTATAGTGATTTTTTCTACATAAAAAAAATAGTAAGCTTTTTTTTATCTCTAAAATATCCTTGATATTACTAAAAATCAAACAAAGACACAGAGAACGTCGATCAAAATAACTCCTTTATTTTAATATTATCGACTCAGGATAATAAATTCTGATCAGATATTTTTTTCCTACCCGACTTTTTATATTTTATCTTTGTAATGTTTATTTATTTATTTAAAATTTGAGGTTGAGCATTTAAATTTTGAGGAGTTTTATAACGAGACTTCTTTATTTTACTTGATAGGGTAAATTTTACCGTTTAATTGATTTGGACGATCAAGAATAAAAAGGTTCACCACATTCATAATAAAACATTTCTATAAGATCACAGGAAAAGAAAATCAAAAAAATCAAAAAAATAAATAGAAAAAATAACAACATGGCCATCTAAAGTCGTCGGCTGCCCACCCAGTGTCGCCGTGCCACCCTCCCACCGCCCACCACCACCGAGCCGGAGTCGCACACTGGCCAAAGGTTGGGGAGGACCGATTCGCGACGGAGACATCGTAACGAGATGGTCGGCGTCCCCATGGCTGACGTATCTGGAGATGGCGGCGGGTTCTCGACGGAACGGCCTCCAATTGGTGAGGATGGAACATACCAGGAGCTGGTTTGACAGATGATCTGGTGTGGTCTGGAGGATCACCGGAGGGACAAGGTGAGAGCTCGGCTTGGAGGTCGTTGTCGCTGGCGAGGAGACGAATGACTGCGGGGACGCGAGATCCGGCTTGGGGAGGAGCCCGTAGGTGAGGAAAGCGCTCGGATCTTCGCCGGATCTAGAAAATCGCAACACCCGGCGCGACGGCGTAGGCAATCTCCTCCGGCAACCGAATCTAACGGCGTTGAGAAGACGATTCTCTCCGGTGACTGGCTGTACATCCTTCGCCGGCCGTTGAAGTGGAAGAAGGCCGGAAGAAGAAACGGTTTATTGTTTTCTTTTTTGTTCGGAAATATTTAGAAATCCAATGTTTTTTGATGCACAATTAGTTTTGTGTGCACAAACCATCTAAACCATTAAACGAAATCCAACGGTCCAAATTTTTTGCTTTATCAATGGAGTAAAGGTTTTTTTTTTTTTTTTTTTTGGTAAGTAAAAAGATACAGAATGATCCCATAATTTTCAGATTTTCAATCTTACAAGAATCCTTCCTTCATGCTATAGGAAGAAGACATATTCTTTATATTAATTTCTCTCAATTGATTATCCGGTGTCTATCTTACTCTTACAAATTAATACTTCCACAATCGAAATTAGAACGAGACATAAAAAAAGACAATAAGAATCAAATTCAAATAAATAAAGGAAAGGAACTAACAAAGATCCTCATCGTTATCAATCCGTCCACCCTTACTGGTGGAATAAGATAAAATAGCTTTATCCCGTTATAAAAGTGGTCTTAAATTTTATATTTTTAATGAAATCATGAAACTAAATTATATTTGTAAGCATAATATTTATTTATTTTGACGGGTTACAATTATTTAAATATATAATTATGATTTTTGCATGTGGATTATCTATAGATGGATGCAGATTGCTTAGAATGGTTTGGAAGTGACGTCAGCTAGAAAAACATGTAGGAATTCCCTCCAAGATTTGATTGTCCCTCCCTCGCCCATTTGCTTTGTTCAATAGTACTTCCAAAACAAAAACCAAACCCATTGCAAAAATCCAAAACCCCAAAACCCTAGTCCACACTTCCACAGCCAGACGTCTCTCTCTCTCTCTCTCTCTCTCTGTCTTCATCTGTCTGCCATGGCCATGGCCGCCGCCGGCGTCTTTGAGGAAGATGGATTCGCGGCCGACAGGCTGTTCAGCCAGGGATATTCCTACACCTACGACGACGTCATCTTCCTCCCTCACTACATCGACTTCCCCACCGACTCTGTCCGACTCTCCACTCGCCTCTCCCGCAACATCCCCCTCTCCATCCCCTGCGTCTCCTCCCCCATGGACACCGTCACCGAGTCCCACATGGCCTCCGCCATGGCCTCCCTCGGCGCCATCGGCATCCTCCATTCCAACCTCCCCGCCGCCGACCAGGCCGCCCTCGTCATCTCCGCCAAGTCCCGCCGCGTCCCCCTCCTCTCTAGCCCCGTCTTCCTCTCCCCTTCCGACCGGATCTCCTCTGCCGACGACTTCGACTCCAAGCCCTACGTCCTAGTAACCGAGTCCGGCGCCGCCGATTCCAAGCTCCTCGGTTACGTTTCCAGGTCCGATTGGGAGAGCCTGCCGGAGAAGGAGGTCAAGGTGTTCGATTACATGGTCAATTCCTCCGATTACGTGCCCTGGAACTCCGATTTGGGGAGAATCGACTCGTATTTGGAGGAGAAAAAGAGGGATTTGGCGGTGTTGGTGAAGGATGACGAGGTATTCGTTCAAAGGGAACAATCTCCTTTTCTTTTCTTTCTTAGAATCCGATCGTTTATATATGTATATATATCCAGAGTCCTTTTCATTGGAGCTATTTTAGGCTTTATTTTTGTTAATAATATTCTTGTGCTTGTTTTTCGGGAATTTGAAGAGGTAGGATAAAGCCTAAAGGAGTTGTGTGTGTGTGTGTGTGTGTGTGTGTGTGTTTATTATTTAAATCCTATGACAATCATAATATTTATAAAGACGACGTTTTATTTTGTTGTTAATCATTTCTTAAATAGATAAAACTAATTTGAGTTTTTTGTTAAAAATTATTTCTTTATTTTGGATTTCCTATATGATGCACCGTGTTAGGTTGGTGAAGAAGAGGTAGTCAAACCACTGATGATCTTATAATACTGTCCATGCTAGGTGGTTGATTATGTAACAAAGGATGATGTGGAGAGAATAAAGGGATTCCCGAAGTTGGGGCTCGGGACGGTAGGGGAAGATGGGAAGTGGATGGTTGGAGCGGCGATCGGGACGAGGGAGCAGGACAAGGAGAGGCTGCAGCATCTGGTGAGGGCCGGGATTAATGTGGTGGTAATTGATAGTTCTCAGGGGAACTCCATTTACCAGATTGATTTGATAAAGCATATTAAGTTGAATTACCCGAGGCTGGATGTGGTCGGAGGAAATGTAGTGACTATCAGCCAAGCGCAGAATCTGATTCAGGCTGGCGTCGATGGGTTGCGAGTTGGGATGGGGTCCGGTTCCATCTGTACTACCCAGGAGGTCTGCGCCGTCGGTCGAGGGCAGGTAACTTGCTTCTTTTCCTGTTTCCTTAATAATAGTTTGAAAACAATCTCTTTCTAGTTAACTTTCATCTATTTAGGATCTGCCATCTGAGATTACTAATAAATTTACTCCAAAGTTGCATTAACTTTCATGTGCGATGATATATAACACGTTGGAAGTATAGCTAGGCCTCATGTTCATCTTTTAGTTGTTGGTTCCATCACATGCTCATGTTTATTTTGTTGTTTCGAATGCTGTAGGCAACTGCTGTTTACAAGGTTGCATCTATTGCTTCACAATATGGTGTTCCTGTCATTGCTGATGGTGGTATTTCAAACTCTGGGCACATTGTCAAGGCTTTGACTCTAGGTGCCTCCACCGTGATGATGGGAAGCTTTTTAGCTGGAAGCACCGAGGCTCCAGGAGCTTATGAATATCAGGTATGATATGTTAGCTTTAGTTTTAAATCCTATAAGGTATTTGTTTTGCCAACAACTTTCTACATCTCATTTTTTTGTTATGTTTCTATGTGTGTTAACTCGATGTTATATAGTTTTTAGGTATGAAAGTTATTTGCAGAGTCCACAATTGTTTCTTTTATGTCATACTTCTATTCCGAAATTTTATTTTCTCTTAGTTGCCATATGTTTCATGGCTTGAGTTTGCTTGATTTTTTTAAAGTTATTTTTAATATTCTTGGTTTCATGGAATGTCAAACTTTATTTTCGGACCAATGGAAAAACTCGTGTGTGAATATGCTGTTTGGATTTTATATATAGAATGTGGTTTACAATTTTGGTTATAGGAACATTTTCTCTATTAATGGATTGGGACTCTTATTTTATTCTATTTTTGCTTGAAAACATACTTGGTGTATATACTATTAGCATTGTTCAGAAATAACAGATGGACATATTTTTTGATCAACAGAATAGTTGCCGGGTCAAGATATATAGAGGCATGGGCTCCCTTGAAGCAATGACAAAAGGGAGTGATGCAAGGTACTTGGGCGATAAAGCTAAACTAAAAATTGCCCAAGGGGTTGTTGGGAAGGTTGCTGATAAAGGTTCTGTGTTGAAGTTCATACCTTACACAATGCAAGCAGTAAAGCAAGGCTTCCAAGATCTCGGTGCTTCTTCTCTGGAGTCTGCTCATGACCTCTTACGATCAAAGACTCTAAGGCTAGAGGTATGGATGCAATATAATGTCAATTTAGCTTGTGAATTATTAATTTCCACCAGGAAAACGAGTTCACGATTTATATCATGGTTATATCTCGGTGTGCAAAGTTGGTAATGTTTTTCCTTCCATTCTTCCCTTGATATATGTATAATTCTCCGATGCAGTACCTAGGTCTGAAAGTTAATGTAAGATAGAGATACGTGTAGGCCTAGCCATGGACGGACTTCTAGCTAGGCTCTAAAATGTCTTTGTCCAGTAGACGTGGATAGGCTCCAATAATACCTGGCTTTTCAGAAGTTGATGATTTGGGACTCGATAGAAATGCTCAAATCTTAGTTTTGAATTTGCATATGAGGGTAAATTAAATTTTTTGGGTGGTTTGTGTAGGTACGGACTGGAGCAGCACAAGTGGAAGGTGGAGTTCATGGGTTAGTTTCTTACGAAAAGAAGTCGTTTTGATAACTGATTGGCGATAACGAGCACATATTCCTTGGCTATCCCTGTTTGGCTGGAGAGTGGAGAGTGGAGAGTGGCTTTGCAGTTGTTATATACTGCTGTAGAAATGCGCCTACATTGCAGGTATGCATGCTGATTGCCGACCAGAAAAGATACGTGATGAGCTCTTGGAAAATCTTTTTTTTTTTTTTTTGAGCACAAACCATCCTTTTCGGTTTCTTTGGTCAAACGGGAGCTCTCTCTCGTGCTTCTGTATTTCATTGTTTGTCTCTGTACAAAACAATGTCGGACCAGACTTTTAATTATTTAAATTTATTTGCTAATGTGCACTCTTTTATTTCCTCAATAAAAAAGAGAGATTATAAATGTCACCTTGACCCTGATCCCCAACTTCCATTGAAGAAATCCCCGTAGACTCATCAATTGAACAGAAAGTTTAACTCTCAAGGATTGACAAAACATAACCTTAGAAGAGAAGAATAAAAGATCTCCTTGTTGATATTATCTCATTGATTGGGCAACTCTTATCGTTTTAGAAGGAAAAAAAATGTTACTTGCTACCATCACATTACTTCGCCATAAATTAAAACTGCTACATGGTAAATTGGGATTCAATTATTTTATTTGTTCATTTATTATTATTATTTTCTATCAAGCCACAGTCCACAGTTCTTTTTTAAGAAATAATTGTACAAAAAGTTTCTTTTTAGGACCCTATTTTAAAATATGTTCATTTTTTAATAATATTACATAAATATTCATTTTTTCAAAAAACAACCATTTCTAGTATTTATTGTCATTTTACTCTATTTAACATCATCTCATCATGATTAATATTTTTTTTTCCTCATATGTTCATCATTGTTTTATCTTTATGTTAATAACTAATTCTTTATTATAGTGATTGCTTGTTAGTAAGATTTTATGTTTTTTATAAACCTACTTCATAAATATGATTTAGGTTTAATATGATTTAGGTTCTTTATGATAATTGTAACATTATTATGATAATCTATTTTATTTATTATCATTGGAATTGTTTTATAGTTAGTTTCTAAAGTTTAAATGTCATATGAAATCGCTTATTTTTTATGATAATTACCATATCATGATGCCATTTTTTTTAAATGTCGTATTTTTCCCCCTCTTTATGATTATTACATCAAATATTATTTTTCCGTATGATAATTACTATATCATTATTGAGTCCTTTTTAGGTTTTAAAGTGTTTAATATTTATGTACAATATCTATTAAATTTCTTTATATATTCATGTGAACTTTATCTTAAAAATTATTTATTTATTATAATGATTGTTTTTCATTTACAATACAACTAATATTTATTATGATCATTTTTCTTTATAATAAATCAAGTATAGTGGTTTTTTTTTTTCTTTAATAAAAAGATTTGCTTAGTTTGATTTTTTTAGAGATTTTTCTTTCATTTTTTTAACAATTCTTTATTTGTTATATTCAATTCATAATAAAAAGGTAATGTGGTCTTTATAAGTATCAAATTAGACATTCCTGTAAATAAAAGAAAAATTGGACATATTTTAAATTATAGTTTTCAATTTAGACATTTATATAAATAACTCATTTTTTAATGATCCATATAGTGAAGTGATGCAAGAATAGCATTGTAAAAGGTGCTGTTTTTACAAGGTTTTCAACTGTTATATTTGCGTAAATAACTATATATGACGATGTCAGTGCCAAAAAGAAAGAAAGAAAGAAACAAAATATTGGGATGATTTTCTTCGTTAATGATCCCGAACAATAAATTTGAAGGTTTGTCTAAAAATGAAATTCTTAAATGAAATTCTTTATTGTTAAATGAATCTCAAGTACAATTACTGAGTTTCTCCCTCTAAGAACTCATAGAGTTTCTCTCTCTAAAAATTCTTCTCCAGAATTCTCCAAAAAAGAAAGTTCCCCAAATCTAAGAACTTGACCCCTATTTATAGGTTTTGGGCGGTCTTACTGCTCTGGTCAGTTTTAGAAATCTATAACATGTATATGAACTTAACAGGACTTTGCCCTCCATTCTTCTGCAGACTCGATTCATTTATTAAAATGACATCGTTTCATGATTTCCCTCAATGACATGTCGTTTCGATTTATTACGACCTCGCTTTATATACCTAAATATTTATTCTCCCACACTGTCTCTAGCAGGAATTTTAACAAAGTAAAAGGAAGAAATAACCATGAAACATGCTGCATGGATTTTTGCATCCTGTAAGCCTTGAAAAGAGCATTGTCTTCTAAACATAAGATGGAAATGAGGTGATTTTTCGCTTCTCACCTGAAGCCAGGCGATTTATATTATAGATGTATGCCCGGGTGAATCATTAAATTTGAAGGCATTACGACAGGCATAACTTCAGCCTCACTACTACGAACAATAAGATTCGATCTGTGGGTGCTTATCAAGAGAGCACTGGCAGGTTGTCCTCTTTGCCACTATGTTACCACCACAGGTGATGATGACCACATAACAGCTTATTCTTGCTATTTCACATTCTCATTTTCAGAAGCAATTTATTATAAAGCTACAGGGCATTAAGTGCGAAGCCGCTAACCTAAGCTATAGCATTGGATCTTTTCATTCTCCCTAACTTTTTGACTCTCCTAACATTTTATCAAATGAAAAGGATGATCAAACTAGGCTAATTTACAAATCAAAGGAACCTACGGGTTCTTCAATTACACCTTTTACGACATTGATCAGCTCATTTGAGGTGAAACCATCTTCATTGGCGTAAAATAGGTGCAAAACTTGGCTCATTTTCCAGAACAAATCCTTGCAAGCTCTTGGGACTATGCTGTCCTTATCCCGTAAAACTAGTCTAAACAGCTCTCTTCTCTTTCTCTTCACAAAACTCTTCATTTCATTGATGGTCTCTTCTTCCGTGGCCAAGCCAGAGCCATGAATCAAGCTTAATGATACAGCATTCAATTTACCTTGCCCGGATTCTCTCTGCAATACATCCAGGAGTGATTAGCGGGTATTAAACAATCATCAGAGGAAAAACTGGTCCCATATCTTTCTTGTTTTGCTTGGATATCATTCAGTGGGGAAGAAACTTTACCATATATCTTTTTTGTTTTGCTTGGATCATTCAGTTAAGAAGAAACTTTTCATTACCTTAAAGCCTTGAATATCATTGAGAAGACGTCCACAAGTGCTCATCAGTTTACACAGATTATGGAGCTCCGGATGTCCTACAACGTTTTCAGAAAGTTTAGGCCCCACAAGGTAAAGAGCTGGAAGGACTATAGGTCCTAGGGCAAATGAGATGCATCCATTTGTCATGTACTCGTCCATGGTTGGCACAGTCTTGTATTTCGTCCACTGAGCTTCCCTTAACATAGACTTCAGCAAATCCAACCACTGCAAATCAACACATACTAACTTCAGTCATCAGTTAAATGATTTTTAGCACTTATGCCTCCTAAACTCATGGTGTGATCACTTATTCCTCAACCGATATTACATTCTAGGGAATTAAGGACTAAATTTCCAATAATAACAATAAGTTTTCAGGGACGAAAGTGCAAAAGTTCACAGGGCACAAGCCACTAAAAATATGGAGGCTAGAAAAGATTTCACAGTAGAGAAAAACAATGATAGCATGAACAAGGTAGAGATTGAAACTCACAATCTCAATAACATGCTTCGTCACACTACGTCCTTGCCTGACATATGCGTTGGCTCCAATTTCAGAAATTGTGTTATGAAGAGCTAAAAAGATAATTTCAACTTTCTCAGAGCAACAATCAACACTGAGATCGACGTCCCACCTGTTGTTCAAACACAGGAACATGATTTCAACAGATACAAAAACACGAATCCATGATCACTTCTGACTGAAAACAAACTACTTGGGAGGAGGAATAAGCAGGATGAAGAGGAATTGGTAAAAGGGAGACACACTTTTCCATCAGTTGAATGAGGTTTAAAAGTTCGTCTTCTGAACCTCCGACGTCAAAGAAGTCATCAACCACCGTTGTGAGGACACCATTTTTGGCCCAAGAAGTGCGGGCCTCTGATAATTCAGGAGCAAAAAGGGTAGCAGCACCAGAAAAGTAACAATACGCCAACTTCTGCCTGGCAAACTTTAGCTTGTCCAATCTATTCTCTGCAACCCACCTGCTTCAGCGTCTTCATGTTAGAACTTTGGTCAAAATAGTAAGCGACTAGACACTTATATGCTTGTTAACCAGAGTGGCCTTTTCTATTCCTTTTTCTTTATTTTTACTAGGAAAAATCACACCGACGCCCCTAGTTCTAGTCAACATTACAGTGACTTTTCCTTGACCTAACTTATATATAGTGACACCTCATTGACCCGAAAATCTTCACACTAACACCCTCTTAGTCAAGTGAAAGTAACAGTTTATTCTTTTTTGACCGTTGTTTTTGCTAAAATGCCCCTGTGAGACAAACTGTTCCTTTTTCATATATTAAGTCCGAGGGTAAACAAGGGGTATATGCTAAGAAGATCTAGAATTCCAGTTTAACGGGGAAAAAAAATATACAGAAAAAGATGAGAAAAGGTTTTCTAAGTTCCATTTTCAACTTTTTTGTCAGGCAATACTGAGAAAATTCTGTTTTTGTCAAGCTATAAGATTCTTAGAAGGAAACAAATTCACACCTTGAAAGATTTTTGAGTTCGTCACGATGAATTGACTGGCACATATTGAAGTCTTCAATTGCTAACTTTAGAAAATATTTGTTGCAAACAGTTGATGAACTGAAACAAAGATTATTAAAACATAACGCTGTTATAGTAATTGAGCAGAAACAAGTGCTTAAAAAGAGGAAGGTTGATGGAAAGAACATAATCGAAGAAGTTCACCTATATGAAGTTTTCAGAATCCTCGTACTATCAGTCTCATAATGCTCTATGGCTCTCCTGCTTGACAGCCGTCCTAAGTTTGCATAGTACGGCAGCGCAAGAGCTTCATTTACCTGAAACAAAGAAAGGATGCAACTTTTTAGGTATTACCTTCGCACTAACCAAATGTCACAATTGAATCTTTAAGAAAAAATCAAGTAGGAAACTACTACCTCTTGGCCATTATATTTTTTGCGTTCATGATCTGCGTTGGTGGAAGTTCTTAGTAGTTCTTGTTTTAGAAAACTACTTGTCGTTAAATTTTGTTTCTCCAGGACCAATTCCTCCTGATGTATGATCATCTCTGATGCCTTAAATATTTCTAAGATAGCACCGATGTCCTTCATATGTCCTCCAAGGTAATTAATGATGTGATCTTCAGAGAATCGAGTCAATGGCTCTATATCACAGCATAAAATCTCTTAAGGCAGGTTATTTCGTAAAACTTATAAACATGAAGACTCCTAAACCACAAAAAGTACCTGAAGATACATCATATCCACTAACACGTAATAAACGAAACGTCATTGCACAAGTGGAACTATCTAAATATATGCTCTCATCGCCTTGCAGCCACAACCTGTTCATTGGCTAATGTGAAGCTTCCAAACAAAAGGCAGCCCAAAGTTTACTTTCCAAAAAAAAAAAAGGTGAAAAAATCAAGAAACTTACTTGTATGCTTCATCCAGTACACTTCTGATTTCTTCTTTGAAATGCCGATCAATTCCCAACCTTTGAAGACTGTCGACCATTGAGAGATGGGCATACAAATCAAAAGGATATACTGCTGGAACTGTTGAGGGCAAAAAAAAAAAAAAAGGATGTCAGAAAGATGTGATTTGAAACCAAGAAATCGACATACAAATTAAAGATGGGAGGAACCTGCACTTCCAAACTTTTCCAAGACAGAGCCGAGGTACTTAAGACAATCAGCATTTTGAACGATTTTAAACGCAGCCGCTGTGGTGGAAGGCGAATTAAACAGGGAACCATTTTTCCTTTGGTACTTCATAACCATCTCCCAATCTATCGACGTTGCAATCCCTTCTGAAATGTATGCTAAGTAGGCTCTCTGTCCCTCTGTGTCGCTTGCATAGGCTCTAATAATGACAATGCATTTTATAAAGTTCAGTCAGGAACTCAGGGTAATTTTAAGTTATTGTATATAATTATCGTCGTTACTTCGTGACCAACATTGTTTCTTCACCCCTATTGAAACCATTCTACTCTTGTTAATTCGGAATACTAGGATACTTGGAGAGGAATGATTGATATGCATGTAGTTCTAACCCGCAATCCCTATATATATATATATGATCCTCAATGTAGACCTGCCCCTTCAAGGGGAAAGAAAAAAGGAAAAACCTTTTATTTGAAAATGGGCGAATTCTATCACACTAATAATAGGAATTAATGCTTTTATCTATTAGCTCTTCACTAGCTAGTATCATGATGGTTTCTCCTTTGTTTATGACGTTTGTTTTCTGGAATTTTTACTTTCAGTTATCGAATGAATGTGCAAGAAAAAAAAAAAAAAAAGGATACAACTAAATTCAAATCAACAAGAAAGTGGAAAAAAAAAAACCTGATGAGGTTCAGCTCTCTTCTAAGAATCAAGGCATCAAAATTTGAGGGTGCCATAGAAATATTTAGATCCAAATTTTTGGCATATTCAATCATAGAGGGAAATAGGACATCAAACCCAATAGGAGAATACTGCTTCTCATCAGTAACAGAAGCTAGATTTGTCTCGATAAAATATAAGCCTGAAAATAAGACAAGAATACATCTGAATGTTAACTCTATGCAGTTAAAGATGTTGAAAGAATAAAAGCAATAATTTTATACCCTTGTTTATTTGTTCTTCACCAACATTCCATTGTTTCAATGCAAGGACACTAGCCAAAGTAGATAATAAAGCATCCTTCACGAGCAAGGAATGGCGATGAGGAAGACCCCAAGCGCCATCGGATAGTTGATTGTCGAGTAACCATTTACACATTGAGGAAAAAGGGGTTCCTGCGCAGAACTCTGGGAAGGGACCATTGCCACCCAGGCAGTGTCGTAGGATGAAACCGAGAGTTCAACCTTGTTAAACATGTTTCTGATTCTGTCTTTTGTGTCCTCAAAACTCTGGTGGCATTAAAAATAAATAATTTACAATACATTTAAATGGAAAAGCAGAGTCCAAGAAAGTCAAAATTTGAAGGGTTGTCATACCAAATCGGAAGCATTGCCTTTTTTCGCTTCATCTGGTCTTTGAACCTGAGAAGCTGTTAATAACAAATTTCATTGCAGGTTCACTCATTTATATACAAGAACTCGTACATATATGCATAAAAACAACATCTTGGGTGGTTAATTTGAAAGGAAAAAAAAAAAAAAAAAAAAAAAAAACAAAGATTGAAATTAAACAGATCATTATAGAGAAACTGTTTCAAATCAAACCCTTCACTCCATGAGTAATAAAGTAAATTGAGGAGCATATATTTCAGCTTCAGATGAGCTGAGTTTTGAAGATAGGAATCAAAATTTTCATGTTTACAATGAAAGAAAAAGAGTTTCTTAGAATCCTTAAAACCACGAAACGGGCATAAGAACCAAACTCCATATAAAAGTTAAATAGTATTTCACAGATTTACAACTCAATTCCCATTGAACCCATTGTTCAAATTGTAGTTCGGTTCAGCAGTACAACTCAATTCCCAAAGTTGGCAACAAGACATCATTAGTGTTGAACAGAGATTGTGTTTCATCAACATGCAGGCAAAGACCCAGTTCAAGAAGATTATGCATTGCCCAGAAAATAAATAAACCCATGAGAGAGAGAGAGAGGAGAGAGAGCTGAAACCTGATGATGAAGAAGAAGAAACAGAAATGGGGGTACACCTGAGGTTGGTGGTTAGATGGAGGGACATCATCATTCTCAGAATTGCCAAAGCGATTGTGCCACTCACCCATATATATACAAGAAACATAGAGAGAGAGAGAGACATAAAAGGGTTGTAAAGTTGGCAGGAGGTGGCTAAACGACAAAATATAATATCACTGTCGTTCACTGAAACTGTGGTGACTTTAATAAGGTATCGTTGTCAAACAAACAAAGTCGTTTCATGGAATCGGAATCTCTTTTTTGCACGTGTATTGGAATTCAACAAGATTCTATTTCTTACCGGTACAAGGATACATGATATGCTCTCTCTGTCTCTCTCTCCGTGTTTGACTCCTTCCATGGAATTTCTTACTTTTTTCTTGCTCAGATCTAATACTCGAGTCTAGGCTTTGTTTTGATTTGCTTTCCGGCTACAAAGCCAGGACTTTAGATAAGGGACTAATGACTACAATAAATATTTTAATAAAATAAATACTAACTAAAAACTAAACATATGTTTAGTGCTAAAGTTTGCATAGTAGAATTTGAGTTTATATTGATTTTGCGTTTATTGAAGGGTTTGAATTATTTGAGTTAAAAAGTATAAAAACTTGAAATATGTTAAAAAATATATATATCAATATAGAACTTGTTTCGTTTATTTCAAAATTCTATGCAATTTTTTAAAAAAATCATCTCATTTGAACTTGTTTATATAAAGTTATGGACTTTAAAAATTTGAGTTACAAAACTGTATAAATAGTAAAGCTGAGGAAAAAGACAAAAATTGAATTGTAATTATAAGATTTTGATTGTGTTCCAAACACATGCTAAATCAAAGGAAAAAATAAACTTATTTTAAAAAAAATACAATATATTAAAGAAAAAATATCTTGTTATGTATTCAGAAATATTATTTGGACTTTGATTTAAGATTTAATAATTTTTTATTATAATTTTTTAGGGGAAAAAAGAATTTTGTAAGTTTTAGGGGGTTTCAATTGAAAAAAAATATTATGGGAGAATAATTTCTAAATTTTGAAATGAATACACGTTCGAAAACACAAATAAGAAAAAACTGAGGGGCTTAAGTCCCCCACCCCCCCTCCCCAATCCCCTAATCCCTGTTGCTTTCCTTTTCTTTTTGTGGGCAACAGAAGAATATACATGCACGTACATATGAAAGCTAAAATGAGCTACATTTAGCGTTTGTTTTTTTTTTTTTTTTTTTTTTTTTTTTTTTTTTTTTTTTTTTTTTTTTTTTTTTTTTTTATTATTATTTAATCTTAACTAATTTATTAACCTTTTTTCGTACGTTTTGGACGAAACTTGTGTTTTGGAGAGGGAGGGAGGTAGAGAGAGACAGAAAACCTTGGCTTTTTTTTTTTTTTGGTTTTCTTTTATTTTGTTCCGAAGACACACCGGGGGGGGGGGGGGGGACAGAGTATTTGTTTTTTTTTTTTTTTGTTCCACTGACGCACAAAAAGGGTGGGAGAGAGAGAGAGAGGGGTGGAGATTTTAGTCTTCAATTTTCTTTCTTTTTTTTTTTGGGGTCCAATTTTTTTAATTTTTTAATATTAGTACTTTTTTTATTGGTCTATTTTTTAAATTTTCATCATTTTATCTTTTTGCTCTCTTTTTCATGCCTCTTTTTTTTTTAATTTTATTTTCATGTATTTTGTTGATTTCTTGTGTTTTTTTAATATATTTTTTATTTTATATCTTTTCCTGTTTAGATAATTTTTTCAAATATATCCAATCATATGCATCACACATGTTTTTAAACTAATATGTATTTATTATATGGGTTGGTTTTCTATCCGGTACCAAATGATATCTGTTAATGTGAACTTCAGTTATTATAAATGTTAGTAGGTTCCAAACAGGTTGCCAAATTAAAACCTTGCAATAATTATTTCATTATTGAGTATAAAATGAGTAATGGTCGTTCCCACAGAGGATTAGTTTAAATAATTAGTTATCAACTCTAAAACCTAAAACACACTAAAATTAAATACTAAATAGAGAGGGGTTTTTGATATTTAAACTAAATAAACGAAAACACTAAAGAAATTAAAGAAAGACTCAATAATTATGAAAGATTGGTTAAGGAATCATTCTTCACTATTAGGCATAGAATTATAATTAAAATAAGAATTATCTCAACTTTCTATTAAAACTACCAACTTAGATAACAACAAGCTCTGTTCTCCCAATCTTTCATTCGTTCGTCGTTAGGCAAAACAAACTCTTCACCTAATTCACTTCCCATTAAATAACCTAGAACAAGCTCTAAATCTAATGGAAGCATTAAGATGAGAAAGATAGGTTGATCTAAGAAACAAACACATAAGCTTGGTTCATTTATCCCAAGTTATGTTCCACATGCAATCATAAGAAAATATCTCATAATCAATTATCACAATTGCTATTAATGATAAAAAATAAAAATAATTATGGATCAAGATTCCTAATTTAGCAATAGAAAATTCCCAAGTCCAATTTAGTTGAGCACCTAAATGAAACAAAAAAATAATCATGAACAATAGATGTGGAAGAACATAAACAATCTCAATTGGAAAGTTGGAAAATAAAATCTAATCATTCAATTAATAATCATATGTCTAGGGTTTTGAAATCCCCCTTAACCAAAGACAAACCTAACTAAACATAATTGAAAAGAACAACAAAATAAAAACTAAAGACATGGAAGAGAAGGGAATAAAGGAGGAAGAAGAATGATTTTGGTCTTCAAAATCTCTTCGCAAACAATCTTCTTGAGCCGCTAGTGAATCTTTTCTTTTTCTTCTTTTTCTTTTCCATGAATGACTACTAAGTAATGGTCAAAAGTCTCCTTAATGAACCCCAAAATGATATATTTATAGGCTCCCAAAGTTAAGCTCAAAAAGGAAAGTTTGGACTGAAATCGATAAGAAATCCGCACAAAAGCGCCTAGGCGCTATGCCAAAACTCGAAGCAGCGCCTAGGCACTGTCCAAGGGCGCCGAGGTGCTACGCAGTTTTTCCACCTAGGGTTTCTTTGCTTGTTTTGCCTTGTTCTTGCTCCAGCCTTGAAGCATTGGACACCTAAAAGTCACAACATAACCTAATTAACATTATTTAAAAAAAAAAAAGAAAAAAAAAAAAGGAGCAGACAAGCAAACAAACATGGAGGATCAACAATGCATAAATAATAAGAAATTAAGTACTTTTCAAATGTTGACTTCAATAACTAAAAATATAAATTCATGTAGAAGAATATAAAAAAAGGGGAATTCACATTCACTTTAATTACATTTCTTTATGCACGAATTCACATTTCTAGTAACTGAAATTCATATTATCGTATACTATCCAATATCAGATATAAGACATATATATATACACACACGTTTCTTTTTTTAAAGTCGGATGGGAATTTGAGCACTTATTTTAACTATTCACATTATATTAAAGTAAATGTAAAATTACAATTAATAAGTTATACATGTCACTACAAGAGAGAGAGAGAGTATATTTGTACACATTTCTTTTTTTTTTTTCTCTCTAAAATTTGAACCTTATCACAAAATACTTCCTAAATTTTAATTTGTAATATTCATTCTTCCAAATTTTAGTACGTTTGTAAATTTCTGTTATAAACGGAAAAATGCACGTGAAAGCACATGTTGGAAATTTTAAGGGCATTTGAGTAAAATCGTAAGTTCAGGCAGAATTTAAGGGTTTCTATTTTATTTTATTTTATTTTTAAAGAGTTACGGAGAAAGAAATCATGCTGAAAAGAAAAACTCCAGCACACCCAAACTCCCCAAATCTCTCGTTAACGCTCCTCCCGGCAAGAATCCTCGCCGCACACTTGGCCACCTCAAAAAGCCGAGATCTCCTTTGGCCAATCATCCTTGCCAAACCCTTCCGTCCTCTTCCCTAAGAATTTATAGATTATATGCCCATCTTTTTCTAGAGAAGAATTTTGTTTCTGTTTCTGTTTTTGTTTTTGTTTTTGTTTTTGTTTTTTTTCCGCCTTAAACTTGACTCTTGAACTTTTACAGTTTCTAACGTGATGAAGGGGCTTACAGTAAATGCATAATAAATCAGTAAGACTAATGGTGAAATGGAAAACAACAAATGTCGTAATTCTCTTTGAAAGTTTATGCTATGATTTTTTTTTTTTTTTTTTTTTGGTTGTTGAATGAAGTTAATGTCACAACTTGCAGATGAAAAAAAAAGAAAAAATAGAGGACTGTTGGTCAGGGAAAAGAAGAGAAAGGAGGAGGTTGAAAAACGTTTATAACAAGGGCCCACAGTTAGACAAGAGTAAAATAGTCTTTTATCTCAAATTAAACTGTATTTTTTTATCTCAATTTTTTTTTAAATTTTTTTATAAAAATAAATAAAAATTACTATTAAAACTTAAAAATCTTAAATTAAACTTATTCACTAAACATCCCCGTATGCAAGTATTGCATAGTTGAGATGGCATATCTCAAGCAATGACATGTGGAACGTTCTAAAATTCAGGTTATAAATTGAAGTTCGAGAATTAAATTTGTCTAATATATTTTACCAAATGTATTTTATTTTTGGGGCAGTACATTAATTAAAATGTAGAATTTTTGAAACGACATGTCGTTTATCTTAGTAAGTTGACGTCCAAAGACAAGGCTCTGCGTAAGGGGAGAGCAGAGAGAATCAAGCTCAGAAAAACTTAGGTACGAGTGCGGCTGATGAAGTCTCTGGCAGTTTCTTCATTACGAGCGGCCTCTTCTTCACTCCAAGAACTTGCTTTTGCCCACCACCCCAAAGGTCTCCTTTCTGCCTCTCCTCTCTTTAATAATACTCATCTTTTTTTTTTTTCTTTTAATTTTTTTCAAATTTGATTGTGGGCTTTTCGAGTTCCACCTTTTTTTGCTTCTGGGTCCGTCTTCAATTGCAGTTTTAAGTTATCTAGCTACAAAATTTTAGCTCGGATTTGTATATATGTACATATATGTTTATATTGTGATATAAGCATATGTGTGAAGGTATTTTATTTTATTTTATTGGTTTCTACGTTTAAAGTTGTCTTGGGGAGTGTTTTAACGCCCTTCAACAAGAGTTTTCGTCTTAATCCAAGTCATAAAAATTGAGTTCTTGAAAAAGCTCTTTTTGAAGACTTAAAAGTTGTAGCAGAGTTTTATTAAGATTTTATCAAACTTTATTATGATATTTTGTTGCTGATTTGTTCTGTTTAAGAAATGTGTAAAACCATAAGCAAAAACAATGCCAAACGTGTCATAGATGTACTCATCTCTTTGTTTAAGATATCCTATAACAAAGCATATCTGAATGCTGCCCTGGACTGGACAAGTGATAAATTCCCATTTTTAATTGAGGTTCTAAGGCGAGTTAGGACCGGAGGAAGAAAAACATGGATAATATATGAAAATTTTAGAATGCTTTGCAACTTAAGGAAATAGCCAATGGCTTCCATAACCAGATATTTTGCTTCCTTTACTGGTGAGGAGATCTTGATACGCATAAATAAGCTGACCATGGTTTAGTAACTGTGGAAAGAAAACATCAACACCGTGGAAATTCATATGTAACCTTTATCAAAATTTTCTAGAGTCTCTTAAACTTTGTTTAATCGGGTAGATAGGTGTGGCAAAAGTTGTACTGAAGAAAGGGAAGACACAGCTCTTCAAGGATGGAAGCCCAATGGTTTATAGTGGAGCAGTTGATAGAATAATTGGTAGACCACCGCCGAGGACAGGCGATGTCGTGCTGGTAGCCGACGGCGAAGAAAGACCTATAGGATGGGGCATGTACAATTCTGTTTCTATGTTTTGTGTTCGGATGATGCAGCTAGAAGACGAAGCAAAAAGGTATACTTTTTTAAGGGCTTGGTAATGTAGTTTTATGCCCCTCACATTGTTAGCTTTTTTTTTTTTTTTTTTTTTCATGTTTTTTAATCTGTATGATGCAGAGAACCTTTTTGTGTATTAGACGTGGAGAAACTGCTTGAAACAAGAATAGATGCAGCCCTAGAATTACGTAAGAGTTTGGGGCTTCCGTCAGCGAATACAAATGCCTTTAGACTTGTTAATAGCGAAGGTGATAGGTAAGTTGACCTCACTTATCTGCTAATAATTACATTTTTCTGTTCTATGTTTTAAGCCTGACATCTTTGATGTCTGAAAAATATTACAAACAAGTTTGAGTCAGAGATTAAAGTTCTTCCTATCTTTAATAATCCGTTTAAAAATAAATAAGTGTTTTGAATATAAGCATTCAGAGTTCCGTGGTTTGGAAGTTCAAAAGAATGAGGGACTTCAGGTCTGTCTGGAGTGGACTGTGTGGTTCTGTTAATACAAGTGAATATTGGAATTTGGAGGTAAACTTGTAAAATGAGCGCAAATTCATGACCAAGTAATAAAACGAGGGTATTCTGAATTTGATCAGTTTGTTTGGAGGAAAAGCAAAAGCTAAATGAAAGATGCGAAAAAGTAGGAATAGTTGTTAGAAATAATGCTTAGTTTAGAAATCTGATGTCACTTCTTTCCACAGATTGTCAGGACTAATTGTAGATGTCTTTGGGGATATAGCTGTAATAGCATCATCTGCCGCTTGGGTTGAGAAATACAAACCAGAAATCGAGGCATGCATCAGTAGAATTGGTGAAATTAATCACATAATCTGGAGACCATCTATGGAAATTTTGAAGGAAGAAGGATTGGACGTCTCAAATTTGAAGGATTTAGATTCATCCACTTGTCCCGCAAGAACGAAGGTAAATTACATTTTTCTCTTCTTCCCTCTCAAGTAAATACCTTTATAAATGACGATCTAAAGACAACTTAGTATATAGTCAGCTACCAACCATGATGGTATAATGGGACAAATAGCATCTTGTCGAAACACCCCTTAAAATCTCACTGTCATGACTCCACTAGCAATCTGCTAAGTTCCAGAGTATTCACTCACTGAGTGTTCAAAAAACCGTGCTGCTCATCCTATATATAGCTAGCTCTTCTTTTATATAGAATCTTTTATTTACAATACCTTAAAGCAACAATTTCTCCGTACCTCCAATCTTATGCATGTTATGTTTTGCCATGTTGCTATTTTTTTAGGTCATTGAGAATGGAATTTGTTACACAATTTCGCTTGAAGGACAGAAGACTGGATTTTACGCTGATCAGCGTGAGAACCGTCAATTCATATCAACAATTTCAAAAGGTCGTAGAGTTCTTGATATTTGCTGCTATAGCGGTGGTTTTGCTCTAAATGCAGCACGAGGGGGTGCCACTAATGTCACGGGTATTTGCTTTCTGATCTTTCCTATTTCTACCTTATTCGACGATTCGTCTCTTAATCAAAAATTAATTAGCTGAGAGGATACTAACATTGACCAAAGTCTATTTTCAACTGGGATTAGACAGTTTAATTAATACTCTTAAATTGTCGTCTCATTAAGTTTACATCCCAATTTGATGCTTTTGAATTTTTTTTTCTTCCTGCGATTGGATATCTGATATCTGAAATGTTAGAAAATGCAATTTCTGATAGGGTTCTAAAACATATTCTGAATTTCACTAGAGCAGGATGAAATTTAAATTTTCCATTTTAGGCTAAACAAGTATCTGACTGTTGGTATTCTCAGGAATTGATTCATCGTTACCGGCTCTAGAGCTGGCAAAGGAAAATATTGTTCTCAATGACATGGATCCGGGAAGAATATCATTTATAAAAGAAGATGCAACTGTGTTCATGAGAGATGCTCTTTCTGGAAATGAATCTTGGGACATTGTAATTTTAGATCCTCCTAAACTAGCACCACGAAAAAAGGTGAAAAGTCGTTACTTTTTTGTGCTGCTTGTGATCGATTTTTACATACCTATTATGCCATGCAAGTTCTTCTCTTCACTAGCTTGGGACTTGGGTTACTGAATCGCATTACTATGGACCAATTTGAAGTGAACTATGATCGAGAAAGAAAAAAAAAAAGTTTTAGCAGTTATGAATTTCTGTTGCCACTTAATGTATCTGTACTTCATACAGGCTTTACAAAGCGCATCAGGCATGTATCGGATGTTAAATTCATTGGCAATGCGGTTGACAAAGAAGGGCGGTTTTCTTATGACTTGTTCATGCTCAGGAGCCATGACGCAAAGTGGGATGTTCTTGCACGTTCTTCAGGCAAGTAGTCTTTTTCTATTTGAACCATCCCAATAGGATCTCCTAGACATGTTCTTTGGCATGGAAAACTCAGGTTGGCTTGTATATGAACTACGCTTTATTTTTTTATTTTTAAATAACTACACTTGATTCCGACAAGTAATCTCATGAATGACACATTCATGCTTCATTTGGCTGTGAAGAAACTTTAGGCCCCATCTGATGATACTGCAACCATTTCCAATAAAGATGTTTTGAAAATGATTCCGAAATAACATTATCTAAAATAGTAATAAAGACAACTTAATTCTTTATTTATTATTTATTATTATATTTATTATTTTATTTTTATTTTTGGATCAGGGTGCTTCGGCCATGGCAGGAAGAAAAATAACGATAGTAAGAGAGAGTGGAGCAGCAAGTGACCATCCAATTGATCCATCTTACCCACAAGGCACTTATCTTTCCAACATCCTCCTTAGAGTGCTTTGATTTCTCAATTAAATTCTCATTTCTTAAAAAATAATAACAATAAAACTAAAAAATAAAACATAATTAAAAGTGCGTGTAGAAACAGACTACAATTCTTGAATTTGAATTTATACATGAGGAGCTTTTTATGTCATTTTCAATCCCAGCAAACACAACAAAATGCCCTTAAAAAAAATAAAAAAAAAAAAAAAAAAAAAACTCGATTGCACCGATCACTTTTGCAAAGTTAAAATACACATAAAATTACACCTACTATATGAATTTCTCAAGCCATACTACCACCCAAGAATGGTGGTTTGGTCCCATAAACTTAGTGTCCTCCCGGATTTCTGTTCCACGACAAGTATGATGGGTCACCAAGTTGCCTGGGGAGAAAGAAGCTTGAAGATTAATAAACGACGTCCCCAGTGGTTTCTAATAAACCAATCAAGGTACCAAAAATGAAAATGAACAAAGAACTTTTGGGATTAAAAGATTGAAAATTCACTAGCCTTGTGAGTTGGTACTAGAATAGATTATAAAACTGGTATACCCAGCATTAAAATAATGATTATTATCACCCTAAAAATGGTTGTTAGAGCAGAAGGAAAAGAAAATCAATGCATGGTTAGGAGAAAACCGATGTCCAAGTAAGAAAGTCACTGAGAGCTTTATTCGTTAAGATCATAAACTGTAAGGTAGGTTAAATCTTTGTAGTTGCTGAAGTACCTTGGCTTAATGAGGTATACGATTGTGAAAGCCATAGCCAAGAAGAAGCAGAGCCCGCCAACAGTGAGGTAAGCGATGCCCATAAAGTCGTTCTTGCCACCGAGCCAGCTAGTGGTAGAAAGTACAAGCTTCTTCTTGCCGTCGAAACTGTAAGTATTATAGTAGTTCTTCAATGCCACATGTATCACATCATTTGCCTCGAGATCCACCTCTATTTTACCATACAACTTTCTAAAAGTCGGCAGCGCAGCAGTTCGCATCCAAACAATAAGGTCCTCCTGCTCGCTCAGCTGTTGAACAAAATATATTTAACAAAACCATATCAACACCCAAGAAAAAAAAAAAAAAAAAAAAAAGAGGATAAATATGCTTCCTTTCCAGGGAAGTGGTAAAAGCTTACCGATACATTCTCATTAAGACTGGCACCGCCTCTAAGAGTTCCATTTTGAAAGTTCTTCGGAAATACATCTTTGCCAAACTTGTGCTCTCTATCACTCTTCCACGAGATACCCTTCTTGTTCACCGCCAACGATTGGTTGTTACGCGTGAAGCTATAGGTGTCGTTGAATAAACTCCAAGCAATAAGACCGCAGGGCACAATCGGATTCTGCCCAGGTGTGCGATCTTCGGGCTCACAACTGCTTACATCATCCGCACTCTCATTACTTCTCAATTGTTTGTCACTTCTGCTCTTCACATACCTAAATTGCTCAAAAAAAAAAAAAAAAAGTAATAAATAAGATAAAATAAAATAAACAACATTAAAACTGGAACTATAACTGAAATCAAGTAAAACTTCTTTTTTTAACTTCTATAGGGAGTTAAATAAATTGAGCATGCCAAAAGACGTTAAACGAGACATACGAATCAACCATGGATTTTTGTCCTTTATGCAGACCAAGGAAAAAAGTATTTAGTGCCCCAACATATTATGCACTGTTCATATGCGCGGAGGCTGTAGGTGACATCCTTTTTTACGGAAGAGTTAACGTGAAACATGACAAATACGGAATGCAGGTTTTCTCGGATTCCAGTTCTTCAAATAGATTTCACAATAATGACATGTTCCTTTTATTCGGGACACAAATGAAAAGAAGAAGCAATGTGCTACCAAGTTATAACTGGTGCTTGGAAAAGAAAAAAAAGCTCATAACTACAAATATCATCCTAACTTTCCATGAGAAACAAGATACAGTTATAAATAAATGAAAAAACATAACAAAACAAAACAAAACAATTTCTATTTTCTAACAAACAGGAAGACTTTTCAAACAATAAAAGATAAAATACACAAGTAAGTTCAAAAGAATGCAACGCAAAATCTCAGCAGAGAAAACAATCAGGCTCGACACCGTTTCTTGACAAAAGCATATGGTTTTCAAGCTCCAAACAGAAGTCCAATGCAGATTTTCAGAAAGCAGAAAGCACGACCAGAGTCTTACTATAACAAAAGGCAACAAAACATTCTTCCTTCAAAGGAAAAGAAAACAGTAAAGATTTCACATGTCATTAGAATTGCAAGTAAATCAAATCTCCAAATTCAAGGAAATGTCAATGAATTATGAATTTTGGTGTTTTGAAGAACTGAATACAAAAAAAGTTTCAAAAACTAATACCCATCCCTCTATGGCAACTTTTCAGGGAGATATTTTCACTAAACAAGGCCCTCACAGTTTGCATAATCATATTAAAAAATAGATGTACTGGCAATAAAGTTTAAACCTGCGATGATTCTGGTAGAAATTATCGAGCTGGTAGTACACATATATAGGCCGCTTCATACGCTTTGGCACCTTCAAAGAAACACAAGAAGGATAAGTTCATCCTTCTGTAGCTAATAGCTAGCAAGCTTAAATCATTATTTCTACAGCAGAAAGATGATCCAATGGCACGTTTTTACAAGTGGAATTTGTCAACTAAGAATCTCCGATGACTACCAAAGGTGAAGAATGCTGTACTAACAATGATTGTCCTCAGAGGATGATAAACAAAGAGCACACTTACTGTTATTGTTCTGTTGCACGATTTATCTTCAGCGCTTTGGATAAATTGGACCTTATCACCTCTAAAAGGAGGAGGTACACATTCAGTTTCATATCGATCAACAATTTCAACAACCTGCACAACAAGGTATTCTTGAGTAACAACTATGCAACTAGAAATTAGAAAAATAAATGACTTGAAAAAAACAAAAAGAGTAAGATATCAGTTGAACATACATCTCGTGAAGCGAAGAGGGAAGCAACTCCAATGGGGATGAAGACAATGCTGACAAGCATAAAAGCTGAAATTACCTGTAAAAAAACACAGATTTACACAGATGGCACAGGTACGAGGGAAAGAGATCCAATTAATTAGTTCCCAGGTATGTAGACAATGCCAGTACATTTATATCACGTATACAACAAGCTTAAAACAGAATCTTACCCATCTTGGAGTAAGAATGGGCTTGCATGCTGGAAGTTCCTGCTGAGTAAATCTGGAATCTGAAAAACAAAAAATTTCAAAATAGAATCCTCTTCAGTTCTCAAGACCCAGGTCATAGAAACTTTGTAATTCCAACATTTAATTTGAATGATACAAAACTCCTACTCATTTCTCTTCTTTCATACAACAACTACAAGGTTAAGAATTATAAAAACATAAAATTAAGAAAAACCTTTATTAAAACAAAAAACGAAAAAAAAAATATATATATATATATATATATCACAAGCTAGCTTGAGAAGTGGTGAACTACTTCACATGTCTGCATCACTAATGAGTCAGACAAAGCTAAATAAGGATGCAAGCGATCTTCTAGAAAAGAACATGCGTATAAAAGGATCCAAGAACTTGTCTATTTCAACCGGTATCACAAAATACAAAGTCTGCTATTTCCAATCAATGGAACCTCAATCAACCCTCAACATGGACTTATGGACACTCAATCAACCAGAGAGCACGAACCGACTTCAAATGCATCACCGAAACTTAACTCAAAGTACACAAGCACATTAGTCTTCCCCTCCTAGTATGTACAACGAAAAGCGCGTTGAAAATTGTTTCAGGTCACAAATCCAATCCCCACCCACTTTTGAAGGCAATTTTCCCAGTCTAATTCCAATCTACCGCGTTCCAATAGTTCATCAAAATCCTTATATTTCTTAAAAAGTTTAACAGATAAGCATGGGTAAGAATTTCTTATCAATTAGAACTCTTTCATGATCAGTTCATAACTCTCCTCCTTCCGGCCTTATAAATACAAGTCAACCATGTATTTGATACAACAAAGAAGCAAACTTCAGCAAAACGAAGATTTCATATTTGATCCATTGATTTACAGATGCATCGAAATTCAGCATGATAAAAGAGAAAAAACAATTAAATTTCAAAACTTTGGATGTGGGCAGTCTTGAAATCAACAGAAAGATGGGAAAAACAAAGGGAAACGAAGAATTAGAGGGGAAATTTACATTTGGGTCGCTTGGAATTCCGTCTGGCAGCTGAGGAATCGGCAGATCCAGCGCCTCCCGAGCTGGAAGTCGGCGTATTAGAACTCATCAGAGAAGAACCTTAACTTAATAGTCGATGAAGAAGAAGAAACCGAAAAAGATTAAGGGGATTTTGATTATGAAGAATGGAGATTTCGGGATTTTTTGTTTCGCTGAGGGGGTTTTGGTTTTGGTTGGGGGGGTATTTGATTTGGTTCGGTTTTGACTTTGGGAGAAGGGGAAAAGGAAAGAGAAAGGAGGATTCGGGGTTTCTCTCTCTTCTCTTTCTCTCTCTATTCAAGGAAGACGGCCACTTTGTCTCTTTCTCTCTCTCTTTCTCCTCGTTCTTGGTATTCTAGAAGAAGGAAATTGATTTTTTTTTTTTTTAGAGAGAGAAAGAGAGAGAGGAAAGAGCAAAAAGACCGATGACCATTCAAATGACAAATGCTGGACTCGGTTTCTTCTATTAATTTTCGGCGACTGTTTCCTTTTCTTTTCTTTGATTAATGTTGTTTGTCATTGCAACCCCTGTATTTTTTTTTCAAACCCATTTTTGATAAATTTATTTTTGTTAAATTATTCTTTAAATATCTCAAATCCCACATCACACTTGTAAAATTCTATTCATAATTTTACAACGACACAAAATCTTTTTTTTTTTTGGGATGACATAAAATTTTATTGACAAAGGATATATTATAACTTACTAGTTATTATAATACACTAAAAAAAATATAAATGTTGTTTTATAAAAATATACATACGAGATAAAATTTAAAGAGAAACTGTAGTAAAACCTTATTTATATGTCTTATCAGTAAAGCTTATTTTTAAACTATTCATATGTAATCAAATGGTTTAGATATTATTTGTTCACGATAATTATAATATATCTTACCTCATTTTATTGCATATTAAGAAATTTAAAAAATAATAATAAAAAAAGAAATTACAAAAACAAACCAGGTGAAGGTGGAAGGTTGGGCGCTTCTCGTCAGGGGCTAGACGTCGACCGGACAGGGCTTGTCGCTCGACGTCTGGGGGGTTTTCCATCGCCGAGGTCAGGCAAGGGTTATTCGAGGTCAAGAATGGCGATAAGGGGGAGGGGGCCCAAGGGAATCTTTGGGGCCGAGGGGGGGAATTAAGATCGTCGGTGACAAGGGTGGTGGGGGGCCGCCTGGGCTCGAGCCCCAGGGGGGAGGGGGCCTCCTGGGCTCGTCGGTGTTGTCGTGGGGGGGGAGGGCGGGTAGATCTGGTTGGAGGGGCGAGCGAGGGTCCCTCATCGACGTCGAGGAAAGGAAAGGTGGTCTATTTTTTAAATTTATTATTTATTAATCTATACTAATACGAGATAAGGTGTATGATAATTATTATACACAATCAACATCTCAGTCGTTCGGTTACATCTTAATGGTTTAAAAATAAGCTTTATCGATAGCGTACATAAAAGGGTTTTTACTGCATTTTTACCTAAAATTTTATTCAAAGATAAATTTCTTTTTCTAAAGAAATGGATGAGTCTGTAATAGATCATTTTTTATATACCTTATCGACTAAATTTATTTTTTAAACATTTAAATATAATCAAACAGTTGAGATGTTACTTGTGTATGAAAATGATAATGTACTTTACATTATAACTATTATACACAAACAAGTTCTAAGCCGTTAAAATTTATCAAATGATCTATAAATTAAGCTCTACCAATAGAGTTTCTAAATAAGGCTTTACCGCAATCTTATTACTTTTACATATTTGTATTAAAAAAAAATTTTGGTTAACATAGAACACTTTTTTAAATACATTGCCTATGTCAAGCCTTTTGACATTTTTTTTTTTTTGCGCGTGTTTTTTTTTTTTTTTTCAATTATAGAAGAGCTTTGTGGCATGTACAGAATTCTTTTTCTAGAAAAAAAAAAAATTGAACACTTTTAAAAAAGGAAAAAATCATAATTTGCTAGCCATTATCTTTCCAATTTCCATGAGGATTCAATTAACAAACAAGACTTTTATTTATTTATTTATTCATTCATTTACTGAAGATGAACAGAGACTTGTAGTTTATATAATACACTTTTTGAAACGTGTTTTTAAGTCTTTATTAAAAAAAAAAAAAATTATAGAGAAGGTTTGAACGAAATCCTTTTCTTATAAGCGAAAAGAGTGGCGTCTTTATGGCTTCCATGGTGTGTATGAGCTCAACATGTACATATATGAAGAGAACGTGGAAAAAAATTTACAAAAGAAGGGTTGTTTGAAAATAGGAATGTTCTTTAAAAATAAAAATAAAAAACTGCTACCTATTAGTTGGAGTGAAAAAAGGATAAAATTATTAGTTTACTTATAAGGATTTTTTTTAGGAATAATAAAAAGGGTAACAATCTTGGCAAAAAGAAAATGTAACAAAAGATTTTACGGGTGCACGCTCTATAGAATGGGATTTCTAATTAAATAGTCTTTTTTTTTCCTTAAGTTTTTTAATAAATAATCCAAGTTTTTCGTGAAAACTTAAAAGGCTTTTTTTTTTTTTGTTCCTTTTTGGTTATTTACATTTTTATATCTTATATTTTACTTTTATTCAGAAAGTATACATTATATTTTAAAATTTTATATTTTTATAGCTTTAGATTTTAATTATTTTACAAATCTATACATTTTCTAGGTCAACACTTAACTATGACCTAAATATACCCAAAATACCCTTCATAAAAATTTAAATTGTTCACCTTTTGCATCATGTGTTTTGCTTTAACACAAAAAGTATACCTTATATTTTAAAATAATGTATTTTAAAAACATTCTGTTATTTTTTATGTATTAAATCTATATATTTTCTTAGTGAACTCCCTTTTTTTTTTAACCTTAAAATGTCCAAAATATCATCATTTTAAATTTTGACTAAAGTTTAATTTTGAGGGTATTTACGTTTTTGGTTATATCAAAATAAGTGTTGATTGAGAAATATATATATATATATATATGTAATAAATATATAATAATGGTTTAAATGTACTTTCTGAATAAAAACAAAATATGAAATATAAAAAGGCAAATACTACTTAATTTTAGTTTTTCTATTTAAGGGTATTTTGGGTATTTTCAGTTAAAATTACGTGTTGACAAAGAAATGGTAAAAATTTATATGTTAAATGTTATCTGCCAAAATGAAAATCTTAAATTTCAAAATGGAAGGTGTATATATATGTTTTTTTTTTTTTTTTGGTATAATTTTTGAACAAGAGTAAAATATGAAAGATTAAAAAGTAATTAACCCTTTTTTTTTTTCTTAAAATGATATATTAATTTTGTGAATGGTCAATCATGATCATATAGTATAGTTAATTTGATCAATTATTTATTAATTATGATAAATCACTGAGTAAACACATTCAATCACTAACCATCGTAAGCATTGATTGACCATAATATAAATAATCAATTTTTATAATCAATCAATGATTGTGCATAAAAAAATATATCAATTTTTCGGTCAATCAGTAATTAATTATGATAAATCAATGACTTATCATTTAAACAAAATTATTTAAAAAAAAAAAAAAACACCATTCTGGAGCTTTCAAAAACCCATTCAACTCCTCCCTCTTTCTCTCCCCGCCATCAAAGCCACAGTAGCTACGGCCACCTATTGCAACCACCCCACCAAAGAAGCTTTGCCCATCGGAGAACGTCAAACATCGCCAATCATTAGAGAAAAGCAAGACCATGAAAACTGAGTTGCCGTGAATGCTACCATTTTAGCTCATGGGGACCGATCTCTAATGCGATGAAGAAGCCATTGCATGAGCTCACAAAGAAGGAGAGAGAGAGAGAGATCTCATCACCGTCGTGTTGCCATCATTGTTGCGATCCAATTCTTGTTGATGTTGTCTTCTAAGCGTAGTCTCATCGAAGCTCCAGTCATGGCGGCTCCAACTACAACTACATCACATTGGCAGAGTTCATGGCGGCTCCAACTACAACTACATCACATTGGCAGAGTAAGAGCAAATTGTACGTTAAGGTCCCAAGATTTTAGAAAGCGAGAGAAATGGGCTCGGAGGAATTATAATGAAAATTGATTGATCAAAATATGATCATTAGGCCATTTAACTAAATAAAAAAAGAAGTTTGACTATCTAATAAATTATGTGTTGAAAAAGTGACTCGCGGCCTAATTTCTCTAAATAGGCGAGAGAGCGTAGACATAAAGTGCATGCCTCTATTATACCTATAACTGCCTTCAGAGGGGAAAAAAAGCACACACCACAAAGAGCAAATAGGATTCTATAAAAAAGAAAAAGTATTTAAAAAAACTATTGGAACATACATTTGTAACTTTTGAACTTTTTTGGACTCTTTAAAGAAATGGCATAGATTCAAGGGAAAAAGAAGTATAAGAAAATAATTGAAGTAAATAAATTATATTCAATGCTTTGGATTGAATTTTGCTATGTTAAAAAAAAAAAAAAAAAAAAAAAAAAAAAAAAAAAACTAATGCAAAGAATTTAATAACATGTCTTTACTTTATATTTGTTTCTTTTAGAGTACCAATTATATCATTAAATTATTAGTCAGTGATACCGACTGATATCCATGATGACACTAACCAGTAGATGGTCTCTGATTGGTTACAATCCAATCTCATCATGATACTGACTGGTAACCACCCCTGTCAGTTGGTTACTAACTAGTTATCAACCGGTTATTTACCATTTTAATGTTGAGATAGGTTAGAGGTTTTTCGACTATCGGTTAATTAGACAATCAAATTAGGTTGAGATTAAAGTTATCAATTGATTACCGACTAATAACCACCTCGTCTAGTTAGCAACTAGTAACCACCTTTGATGGCTAGTTACAGTCGGTAACTGTCGTCATATTGGCTAGAAACCATAGAATCCATAGATCCAACCGAGTATTTATTGGTATAACACGAAAAAATTCCACCAAAATTCCAAAAACATCATAAAAACTTAGAGAATTTTTCTACTAAATACACCGAATGGTAAAATCGGGGGGGGGGGGGGGGGTGTATAAAAAAAGAATCACTGTCGGTGGATCTTGTCGTCACAATCATCTGCGCTTGCAAAAGGTAGGACACTCGGAAAGGGAAAAAGTCCTAATTAGTTTTTGAAAATTTTGATCTAATTATTATCACGACATATTTGATTGTAGCTTCTTAGTTATAAAAAAATTCAATCCACATTCTATTCCTAAAACATGTCTCCTAATTACCTCAACTTTGCTTTTTGAATAAATTTAATTATATAACTAAAATTGATCATGATTGTTTTTATTATTTTATTATTTTTAATGTTTTGTAATTTTAAGTGAGGGTGTTATTGTAATAATAATAGAGTAAATTGCTATATCAATCACTGAACTTTTTTTAAGTGTGCCATTTTGTCCCCAAATTTTTTTTTTGATTGATCAGTCCTTAAAATTAATTCTAAAAAACGATGCAAATTAATCCTTTTAATTGATAGATGTTTAAATGTTGCATGGAGCACGTCATGTGCATGGCACATGGATATGTGTCAAGGGGTATTTTGGTAAATATGATATGATAAAGTTAAAATTAAAAAATAAACGAAACAAAGAAACCAAGCTCTATAATTTGTATTCATCTTCCCAGTAATTTATCATCCATATTCCCTCTTAACCCCATTTAAACAAGGGTTATAAGTAATAATGTCATAAATTTGATACATCCTTATACTTATGTACATCATAATATTAAAATTGATGATTTTTTAATTTCATAACACTAAAATTGTCAATTTTTATATTAAAGTTGGCAAAATTATAAGAATGCACTCAAAACATGGCTCTCCATCTAATTTTATCTTTAAATAATTTAAATAAATAAGGTCTCCAATCCGGTACCGGATAGTATATGGCAATGTGAACTTCAGTTACTATGATTGTGAACTTCAGTTACTTAAATGTGAATTCATGTAGAATGAAATATAAAATTAGGAAAATTCACATTCACGTTAGCCACATTTTCTTATATATGAATTAACATTTCTAGTAACGGAAACTTAATATTTATAATAACTAAAGTTAACATTGCCAGATATCATGTAATACTGGATATGAGACTTTACGTAAATAATAAAATAAAATAAAATATAACACAACAAAATTCTTGAATCCTCTAATCCATATGATATGTCGGCTCCTTTTTGCCTTGGTGTATGCTCTTTAAGAAAAAAAAAAAAAAAAAAAGATTGAGCGCAACATCAGCTTGACACTGCCATTGTGAGTCTGAGGCACCATGAGATTGAGCTCATCGTCGTGAGCCTATGTGTTGTTGTGAGATCCAACCTCCACCGACGAGTAGTTCACATCTTTTACCAAAGAGAATGCAGAGATGAAGGAAAAGAGGGCAAGTAGATTGGGGCTAGGAGAAGGAGTGATTGAGTGTGAAAAAGGCTAAGAGGCCAAGAGGAAGAAGAATACCTGCGTTGCTTTCTTAGGGTTTTGTTTGGGGTATGCAAATGTGATAGGTTTGAAGAAGGATAAGAGGTTGAAGAATGAGTCAATTAAGATGACCAATTAAGATAATGTTTTTTTTTTTTTTTTTTCGTTTTGTTTATTTTTTGTTTTAAAATTAAGTTTATGTTTGGATTGCTAATTGAAGTTGATTGATTTTTCAAAAATTAATTATTAATTTTGTTTATTTTTTAGAAAAAGACAAAAATATAACCGAAAAAGTATAGTTTAGTTTAAATTGAATCTTGTAAACTAAATAAAGCATAAATAATATATATATTAAGGGTATTTAAGTCTTTTCAAAGTAAATTAAGGTCACAAGACTAGCATGTGACAAAAATCTGTTTAATTTTAGGGTTAATTTCATTAATAGCACCTCTGAAATAAATTATATTAAATACAACACCATTTTTTTCCCTTCATTTCCAGCACTATCACGTCAGTTTTGTGGGCCCAACAGCATTAAATGAATGCCAAAAGTCAGGTTTACCCTCATCTCCTCGCATGCCCCAAAAAATATTTCAAACCAGCATCTACAGTGTTTTAGAGAGAAAACAGAAATCTAGAGAGAGAAAGAGTTGCAACTGGCCGGAACTGTTCGGAAACCGGCCGGAACCGCTCAGAAACCGCCCGAAACCACCACGAAATCCCTCTATACACCACTTGGAAGTCCGTGAATGTAGGAAAATCTTCAAAAACCGTTAAATGTCAAAGCCACGAAACTGACTGAGAAAAACATTACGGTTATGACCGGGTGGTCATAACGGTAATGACCGCTACCCTATATCGTGAACAAAAGTAATTGTCATAACCGTTATGACCAGGTCATATCGGTTATGACCGGACGGTCGATATCGTGTACAAGAGTAACGGTCATAACCGTTATGATCGTATAATCATAACGGTTATGACCTCTACCCTCTATCGTGAACAAGAGTAACGGTCAAACTGTTATGACCGTGTAGTCATAACAGTTATGACCTCTATGACCTCTACCCTCTATCGTGAACAAGAGTAACGGTCATAACCGTTATGAGCGTGTGGTTATAACAATTATGACCTCTACCATCTATCGTGAATAAGAGTAATGGTCATAATTGTTATGACTGTCTGGTCATAACGGTTATGACCGTGGTTCTTGATCGTGAACAAGAGTAACGGTTATCACCGTTATAACCGCCTAATCATAACGGTTATGACCGCTACTCTATATCGTGATTTTAGAGTAACAGTCATAACCGTTATGACCGACGGTCATAACGGTTATGACCTTTCTCTATGTCGTGAACGGTCATAACTGTTATGACCGACAGATCATAATGGTTATGACTGCTACTCTATACCGTGACACGAGTAACGGTCATAACTGTTATGACCACCCAGTCATAACGGTTATGACTTCTCTCCCTATGTCAAACTCCTCGAATTAATAACCACTTTTTTCCTATATAATGGTGTATCTATATTAAAAATATGACTTAATTTATACAACAGGTTATTAAATTATCAAATTATAAATTAAAATAAAAATTTAATGCATCTTACACTTATGAGCATTTTAAAACCCGGTCATAACTGTTATGACCACCCGTCATAATAGTTATGACCTCTGTCCTTATGCTTATTTTGTCATGTGAACTTTCACAGTTTACAACAAATACCATATAAATCATCAAAGATAATTATAAATTAAAATTAAAATTTTGGCATCTTACACTTATGGGCATTTTAGAGACCTGGTCATAATGTTATGACCATCCGGTCATAACAGTTATGACCTCTCTCCTATGCTTATTTTGTCATGTGAACTTTCACAGTTTACAACAAATACCATATGAATCATCAAAGATAATTATAAATTAAAATTAAAATTTTGGCATCTTACACTTATGGGCATTTTAGAGACCTGGTTATAACTATTATGACCACCCGGTCATAACAGTTATTACCCCTATCCCTATGCTTATTTTATCATGTGAACTTTCACAGTTTACAACAAATACCATATAAAAATCACATAACAATAATTTGCTATACAATGAATTAAAAAATATGCCTATTTACGGTCTGTTAAATGGAAAGACAATTTTGGTGTGGCTCCATGCTCTTAGTCCACCTGCTCATCATCACTTTTATAAACTCCTGCAAGCTTGCGCTTCGCATGAGCCCACAAGTAACATGTTAGCCACTTCGAAACATCTGCATCCATCCATGAATTACCCAATACCTGACATCCCTCCCTTCTATCAAGCATTCAGCATTTTTAATTGTAAACATGCCACAGTCACCCCTGTTGCACGAATGAAAAATAACAAATTTCACATAACCATCACAGGCAACAAACAATAATCAAAACATTTGTGAAAATTGTACCAACCCATTGGCTTGGTGAGGGATATCTTTCATGATGGTGACCGGTATTGGACGCATTCCGGGATGTTGTCGTGGTTTAAAATCGAACAAATTGACTTGACCGGCCAGCAATGGAATGAACATTGATAAACATTCCACCCCCTCTCGACCTTCTCATTGTGAGGGCCTTCATGCTGCATAAAGTCATAGACCTCAATTGTCCAATCTGTCAGTTCGAGCTTTACTAATACCCAATGATTCATTGAAGCCAAGTTTAATGGTATTAGCAAAGTGTTCACATCAAACCACGATGACCCACTCAAACCAAACAAGCCAAGCATGATCTTGAGTAAAGTTTCATAGGTCCCCCAATCAAACGTATCTGGTGAACCCCGGTAGACAGGCTACATTGCACCAACTTTGTACTGAAAAACGTGTCTACCATTGTCACCTTTCGTTGTACCAAGTTGGGATACTGCTTGATCTTCTTCCTCAAGTAGTAAAAGACTACGTCAATGTGCTTCATACACAAAACAAAAGCAAAGTACTGTAAATATAGCCGGTCATCAAACAATATACCTTATTAACGTTAAAATTACCTAAAAATCACGACATAGATTACAAAACAAGGACAATTAATAACACCACTTACTTCATCCCATAGCCAAACAGGGGAGGTTGCCAATTCATAATACCAACTTTTTTTATCCACCGCCATGATTCCGAGGTCATGGGGTTTGTCCAATGTGTCATGCTTAACATTGTATCGGAGTGGCCGTTTACTAAAAACCAAATATTTGCTGTGGTGATGACATTATTAATATATTGTAATATACTCTAATATACTTCAATTTGAACGGACAATCATGAGTTATAAATAAATTACCCCGATTGAGTTTTCTTCAACACCTCTTTATTAATCCACTCTCTGAACTCCTCTAGCAAGTCAACCGGAGGTTCATCTGTTAGACCTGGTGGGAGGGCACAAACAATTTGACTCGGTTCACGCGCCAGGGAGGCAACCTTGGTCCTAGATCCGGTCGGCCGTTGGCCAAGCCTTGATAGTCTGGCCCTCTTCTTCTTAGGGACCTATAAATAACATATGAAACGAGTTAAAATTAAATGTTACTCTAATGAATATGTTTTTTAGTTTATGGATATTCGTAACAACCACGTCATTGGTGCTGGCCTCCTTGGTTGGGCCTGCAGGCTGTACAACGTCCTATCCAGTGATGATGATTTTATCATCTTTATCCTCTTTTTTTTCCTTCTCCGGGTAAGGCATGCTCTCCTTCTTGATTTCATCAAGTTGATTAGATTGTACTATCCCTTGGCCCACATCTCCTTGTAAAGTTGCTTCCAACTTTTCCTGTGTGGATTCACAACATGTCATATAATATAATAAAAAGTACCTTCTTTCTGTTTTATACAAAAATTATCATTTGCATCTATATATGGTAGACTCAATTTTAAAATACAAAGCTTACCTTATTACTTTCCTCCTCTACATGTTGATGGGAGACAGTAACCTTATCGCCAGTAAGGAACTCCATGACTGCTTGCAGCCCAATATTATCAGCAGTGTCATTGATGTCATCGGCCCTAGTCTTCAAAGCATCCGATTCATAACTTGGAACATTAATTGGCTGCCTGCTGGTGGCTGGAGTTCCGGGATGTGCCTTTCCCTGGCCTTCCTGATGCATGTTGTCGGTCAACATTTTGAGAACCCATCGCAACAGTTTGTTGGACTTCTTCTTGTCCTATTTAAGAACCCAAAGACTTTTGTTAATTGAGTCCACCTGTGCTCGGATCTCTTTTTTAAATTCCTGCCACTCGGAGTTCGTACCGGAGCTCGATCGGGGTACAGAAGGCTTGGGAAGTAATTAAGGCACGCCCTGTGGGTTCTTCAAAAATAACTGCGCAACCCATGGGTCTTTCAACTCTTCTTCGATGGGCATTATCCCAATACACTTCGGCTGCATACATAACAACAATGAGGTTATCAGTTAACTGTATAAGGTACACAGTCATTCCTGGAATGACCATCCGGTCATAACGGATGATGACCAAGACGAGTAGTAGCATAAACAGGGGTGGTCATAATTGTTATGACCACCTGGTCAGTATTGTTATGACCAACAGGTCATTACTATTATGACCGGGTGGTCATAACAGTTATGACTCCAAGATCGTTACTGTTATGATGACCAACAATTTGTAATTGACACGACTTAGATAGCTAAATTACCTGATTTTCTCCAACCATGGTAAAAGCCCACATATCCTCATCAAACTTGACATTATCCGCGATGATCCATGACAGCATGTGCGGAATGGCGTGCTCGTAATTGGTGGTGAATTTGGATGCTATACTTGGGATGCTCTCGTATGCCCAAATCAGTAAGGCATGGGGAAAGCCCGTAATACTGTAATGAACTTGCTGAGATTTTTTGTTTGGTCTTCTCTTCGAAGATGTCTTGTTGTCAACTGCGGCACAGATTGCAGTCCGGGTTGCCTCCCATGAGAGCACGCCCCAAGGGAAATCATTGAACTCATCCAATTTATCGGCGAGTGCAAAAAACTTTGGGTCTATCTTGACAGAGTTTGCATTTGATAAAGGAATGCAAAATATGATGTATGGTAGACTAAGCTTGATAGCGTCTTCGTCGTTGTCAAATTTCGCATTCGACATTTGTAACTCCAAATTTTCCCTCGACACACCTCTTACAGTCGGGAAATACCTTCTAATTAATCCGGGTTTGGCCATCGGTGGGAGATGAGTAGACTTAACACATTTCATTCCGGTTATTAGGCCAAAATCGTTGATGGAAAACCTACCTAGTTCTTCACCAACCTGAAACCAAAGAGCATCACCCTTGTCACTGTGATCCGTCAGGTGCATCACAATGTTATGGAACAGCTGGCCAGCCCAACCAAGTGTATTTAAGTTCAGAAAGTGTTGGATGCACTGCTAATGGATGACCAACTCATACTGTCGGGGAGACAACCAGTTTCTCAGATTATTACATGTCTCCTTAATGTTAACAAAGGTATTTATTTTCGCCTGGGTAATTTCACCATCGGGTATGCATCGATTGTACTGAACCTGCATTAATGGTAACATGAAAGAGGAATTATATATGTATGCAGGTGAAGTGATCAGTTTATGTTAGAATAAAATAAGATAAATATGAAAATTAACAATTTATAATTCACCAAGTCAACATGGAAATGACCAACGAGTCATAACAAAAATGAGTAACGCATAAAGTACATAAAACTGAGTAAATATTATTATGACCAATAAGTCATAATGAAACTGCCCAACCGAAATAACAAAGAACCCAGGTCATTTTCATTATGACGAACAGGTCATAATGAAAATGACAACCCCGAAATAGCAAGGAACCCAGATAATTTTCATTATGACAAACAGGCCATAATGAAATGACCATCCCGAGATAGCTTAAAACTCAGTAATATATGAGCAGACAAACTTCCAGGAAACTATTTACATGAAACTAACCCTATCTAAATAAACCAAAACACAAAATTTACAAAAAATAGATAAAAATACTAAATTTATGTAATTTAAGCAAATTCTTTTCAACAGATTGAATAGAAAGGTGGGATATCATAAAAAAACACACTTAAAATGAAAACTTTCTTCTTCATAAGCATTGAAAATCCCACATTTGTACTGAGAAAAGATAAAAAGGTCAACTTTATAACATAAAAATATAAATGAACTTTTTTACCTCTTCAGCTTCGGATGACTTCTCTGCTACAACACATGTCAACTTTTTTGAGTCGTCTGAGTCGTGCATGTCGATTTATCCATGCTTTTTCTTCAACCCTTCATCAGACACCGTTCTCTCGATCTCTAGGGCCGGGTTTTTGGAAGTTTTGACTAAGGCTTTGGATTTCTCCATGTTTTTCTCAAACATTTGCGTGGGCATAGACATGGCTTGTTTTATAAGATTAAACGACGTTGACAGAGTGGAGTGTAGTTTATAAAAGGCTTTGGTGGCGGTTTAGGATGGTTTTCCGAGTTGTTATGGGGTGGTATAAGAAACTGCAACTCCTTCTCTCTCTATAACTAGATTTTCTCTCTCTAAAACACTATAACACTTTAGACTGTGGTTTCAAATATTTTTTAGGGCATTCGAGAGGAAGGTTACTTTTAGGCGGGTGGGAGAAGATGTAAAATCTGGATTTGGGCATGTGCGGGGCCCATCGTAAATGACTGTTGATATACCTACAGAAACAGTCACTTTAATAATGACCGGGCGGTCATAACGATTATGACCGCTACTCTATAACGTGAGTAACGGTCAAAACTGTTATGACCGTGCGGTCATAACCGTAATGACCGCTTCCCTATATTGTGAACAAATGACTATTGGAATTCCTACAAAAACGATCATAACCTTCATGATCTGACGGTCATAACGGTTATGACCGTGGTTCCTGTTGACGATATAGAACCCGGTCATAACCTTTATGACTGGGCGGTCATAACGGTTATGACCGTGTTTCTAGTTGATGATATAGAATCCGGTCATAACCGTTATGAGTCATAACCTTTATGACCGGGCGGTCATAACGGTTATGACCGTGGTTCCTGTTGACCATGTATAACCCGGTCATAACCTTTATGACCGCTCAGTCATAACGGTTATAACCTTCGTTCCTGTTGACGATATAGAACCCGATCATAACCTTTATGACCGCTCGGTCATAACGGTTATGACTTTCGTTCCTGTTGACGATATAGAACTTAGTCATAACCTTTATGACTGATCAGTCATAACGATTATAACCGTGTTTCCTGTTGACGATATAGAACCCGTTCATAACGGTTATAACCGCTTGGTCATAACGGTTATGACCTTCGTTCCTGTTGACTATGTAGAACCCGGTCATAACGGTTATGATCTTCGTTCTTGTTGATCATGTAGAACCCGGTCATAACCTTTATGACCGCTCGGTCATAACGGTTATGACTTTCGTTCTTGTTGACGATATAGAACCCGGTCATAACCTTTATGACCGCTCGGTCATAACGGTTATGACCTTCGTTCCTTTTAACCATGTAGAACCCGGTCATAACCTTTATGACCGCTCGGTCATAACGGTTATGACCGTGGCTCTAAAATCGTGGTTCATGTGAAAATTGCAGGCTTCTTGGGTGGATATGTGGGAAAAAAAATAATGAAAATATGCTAAAATGTGCTAAAAACATACATTATTCTTTAAACACCATAAACGTACAGATGGACAGATGTTCATAAACACCCATTATGCTAATAACATAAATTTGGTACAAGGAATAATAACATAACATAAACGTACAAGGAATAAAGACCATAAATGATTCTTTAATGTCAAATATGCTAAATTTGGTATACAACATAAAAGTAAAATTGCTTGAAAAATCAACTCATTTACGAACTGGATTTTGTGCCTGATGTCTGGGACCTTTTTGTTTTTGGTATTCTTAAGGGTACCGAGTTAGTGCAGGTTTGTCTGTTGTGGCCATAACTATTATATCTGTCACACTGAATGGGATCAAGTTCTTCACCCTGAGACAAAATCCTACGAACCCGTGGCCTTCCGGGCCCACGCTTTGGCTTGGGAGGATTCACAAGTTGCAATCTGATTTCTTCAGAGACATCCCAGCCCTCTGCGCTGCCAATCGGATGGACTATATGTGCATAACATGCATATAGAAAATCTTTAGTGTAGTAATTTAAGCAATAATTGTATGGATCAATTCGTCGGTGGTTACACACGGCCATTGCATGCGCGTAAGGGATTTGATTGTGTAACGACCCACCTAGCGTAGGCCGTTACCATACTTGTAACATACATTCATAATATAAACTTACTTACTAGGATTGAAAACACAGCGGAAAAAATTTTTTTTTTTTTTTTTTTTATAGCATTGACAAAACACTATAAACATAAGATAATACTGTTTTGCGTACAAGTATATTAATTACCAGTTAATATAAAATATTTCATAATTTACATAAAACCACAAAACTCGTAGCGATACCCATTATCCACTCATTCACAGTCCCTTGGCTCGCTACTCCATCTTGCATCATTTTCAGATAGCTGGTTCCTTACCTACAGCATAAACTTAAACAGTGAGCTAAAGCTCAGTAAGTACAACTCTTAAGCCGTAAAGAAATATAACATAGACATAACATACACAGAGCATGCATTGACCATATTATGCTTTCTTATTCTTATTCATTATGGGCCCTTACCTCGTGTGTTCGTATCCGGCGCGCGACTATGGATTGGTTGGGGCGGCCAAACCATATCCAACTCAATCCACAGTCCAACCCGACCTGGCGCGGGTGGTACGACACAGCGCTTAATGACTTACTTATTCTTATCATTAGTGAACATACATTCTGTTGTCACCTTTTTAATTCTATTATTTCTTACCTTAGCATAATTTATATTGCATACATGTTATCTAACACATAGCACAGAACACATCATGGAAATCTAGTAATATATACTAGTAGCTTATGCTGTAGACGGTGTTGTACTTACCGTCTATTCGTCTGTCGCTTGACTACTCCTCTTCAAGCTTCAACTGCAGAATTCCTCCTGCTCGATCGAAAGACTTACATGAGATTTCTAATCTAACTTATAATATGTTGGTGACTAACCAACATTCGTGTGGGTTTTCGGTGATATGTCCCCCTAAAAATAAACCATGCATACATAGAGGGTGACTACCTTAGTAGTCTTATTGATCATGAATCATGACCTAAAAAGATACGTTGGATATCCTTTTTATACACTTAGCCCTCATATAAACATGTCGGGTTAGATCAACACTAACCCTTGGGCTTTAATCACTAACTTATAGGTTAACCAAGGTTAACCCTTGTGATTACTAACGTGAATCCCTAATCGGTCCTTATTAGGGTTTTGGGACTAAGTCCCGATAACTTGGGTATAATTCCCCAGTTATCTTCCGTCTTAACGTTTCCTTGAACACTTAGTTTAGAATCCATTTTCTTTAAAAACTCTAACTTAAAATCTCTTTTTCATAAAAGACTTAGCTTTTAAAACTTAATCTTGTTAACTTTTTTCGTAAAAATTAGTAAACCTCGGCCTATAATTTCATAAAATATTTAAGGGTCGGAAACTACTTTTGGGACAGTTTCCATACTTGAAATATCGTGTTTAGTTTGAAAAACATTTTTCCTAGTATGGTTCTATAAAATCTTGCACAGAAATTCTTTGATTCCTGCGTAGTTTTGACATTTCAGTTTATACTTAAAAATCCCTTTCGAATTTGAAAAAGTTTCCTTCACGAAAGTTCTAGCCCTCGAAGAGTTCTAAAGCTTTCATGTTTTGAAAAATTTCTGATTCTGTACCGATTGGTACCAGTTTTTAATCGAAAATGAGGTTAACTTAGAAATCCGAGTCTCACAGACCATCTACGGGTTTTCTTGAAAAAGAAGGCTGTTGGAGCCTTATTTTGGAAAACTGGCCAAGTAGGCCGCTAGGAAACACCCTAGTCTACAACTTTCGTGTTTTAAGTTTTTGCCCATTCGGCCTCTAAAGGCCTGTAATCCACGTTTTACTGAAACTGCTCCCTGGAACCGGAGAGCCAGTTTTGGTTCTTACATTTATTTTTACGTCCTAAGTCGCGGGTTCTAGCTCGACCGACCACATCGGGAGATAGTCAACATACATGCAGCGCATCTAACGTCCCTTAACCTAACCATACAGCCCATGTAATCTTGCAACCCAAAAATCCGAACTCACTATCCTAGGGTTGCATAATCTCTAGCTTAGCATACATCACACATTTCATGCATTAGGCTCATAAAAATCATCACATACATGCATAATTCTAATTGACCTAATTTGGGGACATATTACCTAATTCAAAACCCTAACATGCCATTCTAGCAATCTAATCACATAGCATAATTTATGAGCATAAAATTAAACCAAACCAAACCACACCTAGAATCTACCTAATCAAGCACTAAGCACACATGCACATCTAAGGCAGCAAATAAAACATACATAGGAGCTTATGCTCTTACAAAAATTTTTGCATAAAATACACATAAATCTTAAGCTTAAAACTCATTTAAACTTGGTAAAAAGCTTTTAAAATTTTTACCTCACAAGAAGTGGATTTCGGCTTAGGGTTTGGGATACCTGAAAAATCTGGTTGCACCACTAAGCTCCAAGGGTTCGGCTGCTCACCCTATATGCACCAAAAATCAAATTTTTGGTTCCCTTGTGGTCTCCTCTCCTTGCTCGGCTACTCAAGAAAGGTTAGCCCCAAATCTGAAATTTTTTCCTCTCTTTTCTCTCACAAACCCGAGGCTGCTCCAAGGGTGGATTCAAGCTCCAAAACTTGTTCCAAAACTCACTCTTGGACTTGCTAGACAAACCCGAATCTCTAACCCTAATTTCTCCCTCAAAATTTGGTTTTTCCCTTAGGTTTCCCCTGCACCAAACCCTCGGCAAGGGGCTGCTAGAGGCTGCAGAAAAATTTTTTCTTTCTTCCACTCGGTTCCTAGGCTACCCGAAGCAAGGATGGATGGCTTGAACTTGAAAAATTTTTCTGATCACTCTCCCTATTTCTCTCGGCTTTTTGTGCTGAAATTTTGCAAGAACTTGGCTGCATTTTTTGTTTAAAATGAATAGAAGACCCATCTATTTATAGGCCAAGAGAGAGCTTTCCAAAATCTCATTTTGACCCCAAAATTTTCAAAATTTTGGACTTGGAGCATGCTAGGTGTCTGGAGCTTGTGGGAGTGCAAGACAACTCATAGTGAGTTGGCATAGTCCACATGTCACCTAGCTATTGGTCCAACACATCTCTCATGTGAATAAAATAATATTTTCTTTTAAGATATCTTAAATTTAGGGCTTGTTTGATGAAAAACTTTGAAACTTTGATTGTAAAAATTTAAATTCCAATACTGTAATTATTATTTTACAGTTTGGATTTTTCATATTTACAGTCAAAAAAATCGGATCGAAGATCTTTTCTCAAATCCTTTCTGCCTCGTGACCTAATGTGGCGTGCTTGATTTTTCTAAGGTGGTTTTAGTTTTCAACAGTCATAAAAATTAGTTCCTGCAGTATTTTTCATAAAAAGCAGATCTTAAAATTCCTCCGTCACAATTTTGACCATTTTGGTCAAACTTTGACTTTTCGGTCAACGGTTGACTTTTTTGGTCAAAATTTTGACTTTTATAGAATCGAGTAGATTTCACTTCTTTTTGTTCAAAAAGGCTATTTGCTTCTTCGAACAGTCATTTTTGAGTATTATTAAGCTATAAAAACTCATAACACACATTAGAGCTCTGAACTAAGCTTTTTCATGAAATTGCATGTACTATTTACATTCAATTCTTTACAAAAGCTAGTTACATGAAAAACTAGATATCACAGATCGACCTAAAATCGTCTGTAGGTATAGGTCCGTTGGCTCATGTCGACAATAAATATTTGGGCTACGTTGTTAGTGACGGAGTACTCAAACTGATCGGTTGGCCGCAGCTGTAATAAATGGAAATTTAAGACGTTTGTTTATTCGATCTAATACAGTTTAAGAAAAAAAGTTGAGCAATGTGTACGTCATGATGTGGTCTTTATCACACACCGTTACTGTTAGACCAAACAAGAAGTTTGTTCGAATCAATTTCTCTGCATTTGGGGCCAGTTTCGATGATAATTTCAGGGCCTCTTCACGTCTTTGGACAAATCATCTTTGTAATAGTTCCCTCAACCATTCCACCAAGAATCCAACTGCCATCAGCCTAGCTTTCCGATCCACACTGTTTAATGACTCTGTAATGTTGGTTGTCATTATTGCATACCTCCGTCCGCTGAAGTATGCGCGCGACCACTTTGTAGGATCGGCCTGTAGAAGGTATCGGTGCATGTCGGCGTTACGACTACGGATGGATTCCATATGCCGATTGTGTTCACTTACAAGATATGACCTCGATGCACCGTCAAAATAGGTCTTCAGAGGACCTTTAAAATCTTTGTACCTAGTCTTCAGGTTTGCAGTCAAGTGTTGGACGCATATCCCGAAGGCAGCATTTGGAAACACAAGGTTGGCTGCATTTTCGATACCCTTATGCCTATCAGCCACAATAGCAAGGGACTCCCGTATACCGATTGAATCCCTTAGCTTCTCAAAGAACCATTGTCATGATTTATTGCTTTCCGACGGAACGATACCAAATGCAAGTGGAAATATGGTGTCACGCCCCGACTTATCGCCACCAAGGCCACGCGGTGTCTGACCACACGAACCTGGGGTTGGGTTCAGTTCGTAACAATTACTTACTTACTTGCTTGATTGAAAAATAAAGTTACCCAATTTCTAGAGTAAATTTTTTTTTTCTTTCTTTTCTAAAAATCGTTACTAGAAAACCTTTATTGCGGAAATTATAAAACTTTAAACTCGATTAAAGCATAACTTAAAACTGTTTTTCTTTTATAAAACCTTACTGCTTCTGATGTACTCACTCGAGTACTGAGCTTTCACCTGAGCGGAAAGCTCCATACATACATAAACTGAGTCATACATACATGCTGACAACGTAATGAAAACACATTTTCATTTTTTAAACGCACTTCGGAAATCCCGTAGCAGTCCATACCCACGTTTCACATTCTGTTGCGCCATCTCTCCACAGCTTGTATCAGGAAGTGCCGGTAGGAAACTTACCTACAGCATGAACAGTAAGCACAACGTCCTATCCGCATGCAACTAAATGCACGAAAACGTGTACCAATTATGATTTATTATTAAAATCATTTATGGTCTTATTACTGATCTTATCTTGCTACTATAACATGTGTGTATGTACTTAGGTATGTAACCATGGAGTGATTGAAGGTGGTCCGTCCAAACCAACTCAAACCATGAAACACAAAGTTTAACATGGAGTAGTGGAGGCAACCCTTCTCTATCAAGTCAAACCATGGAACACGCCGTTTTAACTTACCACGAAGGCAAGCTAGTACAACACAATATGTCCTACTTGACTTAACTCTTGCTTACCATGTGACTTATTTTTGGTGGACATGCTTCGTGATGTCACAATATCTAACATAAACATACATGCGACTGCATACTAACTCATCAAATAACGTGGATGACATACTGCATGCTTAACATAACATACACATACTGCATAACATGACATACATACACATACGGCATAACATGACATATTACATAACATGCTTAACTTCACATGCATACATGAACATACTACATAACATGAACATAACACATACTGCATAACATGACATACATACACATACGACATAACATGACATACTACATAACATGCTTAACTTACTACATGACATAGCATATCACATACTGCATAACATCGTAAATCATGAAACCCCATTCATGATTTCTTAAACACATCATATGCAAACTAACATGTTCATGTTGTAGGTGGAATTGTACTTACCTTTCCGTCATACATTCTTGCTTAACTGTCCCTTCCTAGTGCTGTTCCACTCCTGGTACAGCTGCAGGTTCTACCTGCTTGACAAGGACATGCTCTACTTAAACCTCGTGAAAATGTTGGAAAACTAACCAACATGTTTACATGATCTTGGTTGTATGTCCCTTATGTGCAAAGCGTCTAACTTGGTTACCAACGGTAACCTGGCGTGCCAAGCTAAAAACTAAACCTCTAAGGGTTACTTATCTTAATCTGAAACTATCGGGTCATATCTGATAACCCTTTAGCTGAGCTTAACGGTATCCTTTAGGGTTACTTTGGATAACCTGTAAGGATAAACTAACTCCATACTTATTAGTTAACCAAAAGTCAACTAAAGTCAACCTTGGTCAACGGCGGTCAACTATGGTCAACCCTCTATGGTCAACCTCTTGGATCTCGGGCTTGACCCGGCAACTCGGGCATAGTCCCCGGTTACCATTCGTGAACTAATCGTACGCTAAAACATAGCTTGAAACTCACATTTCCTTTCTTGGAAAACACTTAGGGAGAAATCCCAAAATTTACATTTCGTGTAAAAATTCATAACTTGAGTCATAAAATCCAAACTCTTGGTTTTATGCTTCGTAAAATCATTTTAGGTCGAAAACCGTCATTGGAACGATTTTCGTAGCCAAAACACTTGTTTAAGGTTGAAAAACCAATTTCTAGAATCACTTGATAAAACTTGTGGTGCAGGGATTTCGGATTCCCTGAGCACCCTTCGTAAAACAATTTTTGTTTTAAAATCGGTACGTAATCTGAAAAAGTTTTCTTCACGAAAGTTCTAGCTCTCGAAAAAAACTAAAACTTTTGTGTTTTACAAAACTCCTAATTCGGCCTAGTTTCGTACCAGTTTTGAGTTGAAACTGGCTGACTCCTGGAACGAACTGGGTCTGGGGGTTTAAATGCTTAGCCACGGGTTTTGGCATTTTTGAAGGCCATTGGAGCCTTAGTTTGGAAAACGGCTCACGTGTCCCCCTAAAAAAAGTTGTTTTGGACAATTTTCATGTTTTACATTTTCTCAAATTCGGCCTCTAAAGGCCTGTTATTTTTCATTTACGAAAACTGGACAGACTTGAAATTGAACCTGCCAGTTTCGTGTTTAAATTGTTTTTACGCGTCCTACTTCGGAAGCTAACTCAACCGATCACTCGGGAGCCTAAAACATCAACATGCAACGTTAACTAACGTCCCACATGTTTTGACATGTTATCCCCATGTGGTCATGCAAACCAAACCGGAACTTAACCTAGGTTTGCATTGCATTCTAGGGTTGCATCACATGAAATAGAACCGAAATCATGCAACACCAAAATAAAATCTAACATCCTAGCACATGAGCCATACTCGGCTGCACCTAGAGCAGGGACATTACTAACCATACAACCATGCAAACTAGGCAATCATGCATCATAAAACATAGCATATAAACCTAAAATCATGCATACTAAACTAGCTAGCCATACACCCTAAATCAAGCATCACATTTCAAGCCCTAGCATAACCAACATTACATGAGCTTATGCCCTTACATTTCATTGCTTAAATACACATTAAATTTCCAAATTTAATGCTTAAACCAAAGCTTAGGGTTAGGGTTTACCTCTTGGAGATTTTCGGAAATTTGGTTCACCTCCTTGGAGCCGAACTCCATGCTTGCTCTTGGCTGCCCTTTGCAACCGAATTTCACCCATCATTTGGGCTCCAAATTTTCCAGCCATGCATATACAAACACACCATAATTAACCATGAATCTTGCATGGAAATTTCACTTAAAAATTTCTAGGGTTTACCTTATTCTTACCCATAACCTTGGTAGGGTTTTGGATCCGAAATCCTGTCCTCCTTTGGCTGCTCTTACACACGGTTTTGGGCTCCAAGATGCACCAAAAATTTTCACCATCCTTGGTGAATCTTGTCAGCCAAAACCGACCTCTTGGCTGCCCCAAAACCCATGAAAAATCTGCTCCTATTTTCTGCATACCAAGGCCGAAACCTTGCACTCACCAAGGCACAAAAATCACTTTAGCTCATGGTTGGTTTCCTCTTTTTTCTCACTCGGCTACACCTTGGGATTTGGCCTGAAAATTTTTTCCTTTTCTTCCTCTCTTCTCTCTCGGCTGCTGCCCAGAAAAATCTGGAAAAATTTCCAGATTTTGGCTTGGTTTTCATGCCACAAAACCCGTGCACACCCATAGGCATCTCACATGGGTTTTCCAACTTTTTCTTGCTCTTTTTCTCTCCTCTTGGCACTCGGATTTTTCTGCAGATTTTTGGCCATAGTTTGGCTAGTTTTCTCCATTTTCCAGCAGCAAGAATCTGTCTAAAATGGGTCTATTTATAGACTTTTTTCAAACTTTGGGAAAATTGTATTTTGACCCCAAAAGTTTCAATTTCTTTGACTTGTGACCCAAGGGTGGCCGGCTGTCTCCTGATCAGCAACAGCTGGCTTTGCTGACCTCACTTGCTTAGCTCATGGCTTACCTCACAACTTTTCTAAAATTGCACTTTTACGCCCCCAAATGGAAATTCTTGCAAAAATGCCCTCTAGGTGTCCGATTGTCCTAAAAATCAACACACCCATCTTATTTTATGATATCATCATCTTGGTGACTTCATATGCTCATATCGTTAAATTTCTAAAATTTACACTTTTGCCCCCAAAGTGAAAATTTTTACATTTATGTCCATAAACTTCATAATTGACCATAATGCTTGCTTTTCAAGCAAATACCATTCTTTTCATGATTTTATGTGATTTTCTCATACTTGAATCACATATTTTCTAAAATTACATTTTTACCCCGAAAGACAAAAATCCTTTCAATTTCACCCCCAAAAGTGCCCGGTCCTTATTTCTGCTTGTTAGGCAAGCCATTGCCTCATGTTGACATCATCTAACGACGTCACTGAACATACTTCGCATATTTTCCAAAATTTACACTTTTGCCCCAAAAGTGAAATTTTTGACATTTTTGCCCTTTGACTTTAACTGGTCCTTTTGGGTGACTTCTTGACTAAAAATGTCATTCTTGACCTTAACTAATGCTAGGGATGC
>CM046378.1:1001009-1026009 GCA_025413485.1 Ficus microcarpa
TTGATTTCTAGGGTGTTTCTACTGTCTACTTGGGCTATCTCGCCCATACTGACATATTTTGCAGTATTTTCTCATACCGCATCATTTTTCACTGTCGAGTCAACTGTTGACCACTTTTGGTCAAACTTTGACTTTCTTGGTCAAAGTTGACTTTTTCGGTCAAACTTTGACTTTTTCGGAACTGCGTCCTAATTCGTCCTTTTCGACCTGAAAGGGCGTTTTCTATCCTTAAAAATCTGTTCTGAGTCTTATTGAGCCATAAGACTCCGTAAAACGTGTGAAAAACTCTTAACTGAGTTTTTCCGTAAACATCTCAACATATGCTCATAATTCCTCTTTTAGAAGGAAAATGGCAACATGGAATTCTAGGTATCACATATGGAGCCATTTGCGTCGTGACCGCATGCAGCATGCAGCATGCAGCATTCCTCCGAATCTGGCCTTTAGTGCTGATCCATCAACCACAATTACTGGCCGACAATAAGGCCAACCGTGCTTCGAAGAGTTAAGCACATGAAAAAGTATTTGAAACAATTTTCTGAGTCTATCTCAATGTGGATGTCGGATCCAGGATTTTTCCTCTTAACCATTTCAGCCCACGCGGGGAGACCTGTAATTATTAAGAAATCAATATTATGTTGTAAATATATAAGGTATAATGCCAGTTAGGGGAATTACCTTTGTTTGACTCTGTATCATCACCCCTTAGGCTGGTTAGTGCAGCTTCCTTCCCTCGCCATGCTCTAAGATAGTTGAAAGACACACCAAATTCGGCCTACATGTCTCGCATTATTTCTCGAGGTCTATATGAGGTATTAGTCAGGTCCAAGTTTTTTCTCTTAACACACTTGCTAATCATCCAGCTCTTGGCTTGACGATAATGACCTTGAACGATTTCAATTGAACAAGTATGCACGTCGTCGTACCTCTTGACAACAAAAAATTCACTACCTCTCATCCTAGTCACACGCAATTGCCATGGACAACCTTTGTTATCTATACATATCACGTGTAACAGAGTAGAGTTCGACCTCTTCACCTTGAATTGATAGTGTTTAGTCATGGCATCGTGATGAAGATCGTATTGCAGTAATTTTTTGTTCTCAAAAATAACATTTATGCGCAATGTGACAGGTGTAAAATCAGCAACAATCACTGGGCCGGAAAAACTGTCACTACTTGGTACATTATCAAACTGAGATCTAATATTATTGGCAATAGAATGGGCTCCAATGCTTGGTATGATACTTTTCTCGTTTGAGTGACGAGTAGCATCCACAACATTCAATCCCCCGGCATTACAATCATCATGTGCCGTGCATAAGTCAGGGTTCAATACATGATGTTGCTTATCAATTCCATGGTCATTGTGCAAATCCGGACACACTATGGGAGCAGGGATATGAGGAGCAATGGGGGGTACGAGATTATTGTCATTTACAGGTTGGATGGCTTCATCACTCTGTCCACCTTCCTTAGAAGGTTGAACGTCAATGTGATTGCTTTCCCCTACATCCGGTGGCATCGCATCCATCGCAAAGTCATCCAAAACATCGATGATAATTGGAAATTTGCTAAGCACGTGAACATCCTTCTTCTTCAATTGTATGTAGAATTTAACATCAGCATCACATTGTATCCTCACGGGTGGCAGCCCAGGTTCAACAACGTATCTCATAACAATCGTCTTGTCTAGGCGACTAATTCCAATAACACTTTTGACCAGCTGAATAAGATCAACATATATTGCGGTCTGGGGTACCAATATTCCTTCATTTCGCCACCACCATATCTCAATGTGTCATCCAAATGACCATTAAAGTTGATGAAAACACAAACGTTATCCATTCCTGAACGAAACAGCAAGAATTTTGTCATATTATATTTGCGTTACATGGGAAGGAAGACCAGTTTTGTTATGTAAAAGGAGTTGACTTCTTATATAACAAAACCGGTCACAATGATAATGACCGGACGGTCATTTAGCAAATGACCAGTTGTTGTTACATATATAGTGAGTAAACGAAACCGGTTGCAATTATAATGACCGGAAGGTCATCATGCAAATGACCGGTTTTGTTATGTATAGGGAGTTGACTTCTTATATAACAAAACCGGTCACAATGATATTGACCGGACGGTCATTTAGCAAATGACCAGTTTTGTTATATATAAAGAGTTGACTTATATCTCAAGACCAGAAGACCCACAGGTGCTATAGAGACCGATAAAACCCCATAAAGTTTAGCAGAGAATCATTTTTTAGATTATAATTCAAAACCCACGCCCATTTAAAGCATGTAGTAAATGAATATAAGATGCAGCATTACCTCGGATTATCTGATTGGAAGTGGGGAGATCTTTACTAAAATAAATGACGAGCAGATCTGGCTTTTCGGTTCAGTTGAACAGAATGAACGAAGATGGGGTTAGAATTGTTGGATTTAGAGTAAGTTTAGATTAGTGGGTAATGGTACAGAGAGGGTTCGTGAGCCTTCAGTGATAGAAAAGAGAGAAATACGAGGGAAGCAGAAGGATAAATTTCAAATTTAATGCTACTGTGACTTATATATTGGGGTCGGCGGGGAGGGGGGTGGGAAAGTTATAATAAAAATCAGTTTAGGGTTGGCTGAGGTCATATATGTCTTTATACAAAGTTTCTCAAAATTTTATTTTAATATATAATTTGACCTGTTATAGGTGTAAGATGCATAAATTTTTAATTTAATTTATAATTTGATACTCTAATGACCTGTTATACCAATTAAGTCATATTTTGAGATGCATGAATTTTTAGTTTAATTTGTAATTTGATAATTTAATGACCTGTTGTAGCAATTAAGCCATATTTTAAGCTGCATGAATTATAGATTAATTTGTAATTTGATAATTTAATGACCTGTTGTAATAATTAAGTCATATTTTAAGATACATGAATTTATAGTTTAATTTATAATTTGATAATTTAATGACCTGTTGTAGCAATTCAGTCATATTTTAAGATGCATGAATTTTTAATTCAATTTAAAATTTGTTAATTTAATGACCTGTTATAGCAATTAAGTCATATTTTCGGATGCAACCGTTTTTATTTTATTTTATAATTTGATAATTTAATTACCTGTTATAACAATTAAGTCACATTTTAAAAAATATAGATACACTATTATATAGGAAAAAAGTGGTCATTAAATCGAGGAGTTCGACACAGGGAGAGAGGTACTAACTGTTATGACCGGATGGTCATAACAGTTGTGCCCGATACTGTAGTTCACGCTAGTGATAGAGTCACAACTGTTATGACCACCCGGTCATAACAGTTGTGACCGTTACTCTTATTCAAGGTATACAGTAACGGTCATAACCGTTATGATTGCCCGTCATAACGGTTATCATCGTTACTGTAGTTCACTACGATAGGGAGAGAGGTTATAACTGTTATAACCACCCGGTTATAACAGTTATGACCACCCGGTTATAATAGTTATGACCGTTCACGATAGGGAGAGAGGTCATAACTGTTATGACCCTCCGGTGATAACAGTAATGACCGTTACTCTAGTTCACTATAGGGAGAGAGGTCAATACTGTTATGACTAGCCGGTTATAACAGTAATGACCATTCACGATAGGGAGAGAGGTCATAACTGTTATGACCATCCGGCCATAATATTAATGACCGTTACTTTAGTTCACGATAGAAAGGGAGAGATGTCATAACTGTTATGACCAGTCGGTCATAACAGTAATGACCATTACTCTAGTTCACTGTAGGGAGAGAGGTCAATACTGTTATGACCAGCGGAATCTCTCTCTCTCAATGTCACCCGATGAGTTAATCTACTTTCTTTGCTTTTCACAGGGTTGACAACAATACACTTTTCATCCTCACCATGATTAACTTCTTCCTCATACTGCATGGCATCTAAAAAACCCAATCTTGATATCTTTTTCTAATTGCGAAGGGCTCAACAACTTTCCGTCTCTAGAAACTTTAATAAAACTCAACCATTTCAATTAAAAATCTGAACGTTACTCGGCAGAGAGAGAACAAAACAAGAGAAAGGAGGGTAAAACCGTGATGGTGAATTAACCTTTGCCAGAGAACGGTGTTCAGAAGTTGCTGTGAATCTCTACAGTGGAATGGATTAACTCATCGTGTGACGTTGAGAGAGAGAGAGATTCTGTTTAAAGCTCCCTATCGTGAACTAGAGTAACGGTAATATCTGTTATGACCGGACGGTCATAACAGTTATGATCTCTCTCCCTATCATGAACGGTCATAACTGTTATGACCGGTTGGTCATAACAGTAATGACCTCTCTCCCTACAGTGAATTAGAGTAACAGTCATTACTGTTATGATCTGGTGGTCATAACAGTTACGACCTCTCTCCCTACTGTAGTGAACTAGAGTAACGGTCCTAACTGTTATGACCGGGTGGTCATAACTGTTATGACCTCTCTCCCTATACTAACGGTCATAACCGTTATGTCATAACAGTTATAACCTCTTTCCCTACCGTAGTGAACTAAAGTAACGGTCCTAACTGTTATGACCGGGTGATCATAACTGTTATGACCTCTCTCCCTATATTAACGGTCATAACCGTTATGACCGGGTGGTCATAATATTTATGACCTCTCTCCCTACTGTAGTAAACTAGAGTAACAGTCCTAACTGTCATGACTGGATAATCATAACTGTTACGATCTCTCTCCCTATCGTGAACGGTCATAACTGTTATGACCGGGTGGTCATAACAGTTATGACTTCTCTTCCTACCGTCGTGAGCTAAAGTAACAGTCCTAACTGTTATGATCGACCGGTCATAACGGTTATGACTCTCTCCCTATAGTAATGGTCATAACTGTTATGACCGGATAGTCATAACAGTTATGACCTCTCTCTATATCATGGAACTAGAGTGACGGTCATAACTGTTATGACATGTTGGTCATAATGAAAATGACCATCCGAAAAAAACTTAAAACTGAGTTATTTTCATTATGACCAACAAGTCCGAATGAAAATGACTATCTAGAAATCATATAAAAATACAAACTTTATGTATTTTAAGGAAATTTTTTTCAACAAATCAGTTAGAAAGTTGGAATCTCATCAAAAACACCTATAAAAATGAAAAACTTTTTTTTTTTTTTTTTTTTACATAATCAATAAGAACTTTACATCTTTACTGAAAGATATTAAAAATATAAACTTTATAAACATAAAAACAGAAATCAACTTTTCCTTGGCCGATAGGCTTTTAGATGCCGAAGCCGATACTCGGACAGACCTCCTTTCCGGAGTTGTGTTTTTCTCAAACATTTTCGTGGGTTTCGACTTAGGGAGTTTTTTTTTTTTTTTTGAACATTTCCGACATTAACACACTTGTAAGCAGTTTGTACAAGGCTTTTCGTGGGGTTTGGACAGTTTCCGAGCGGTTATGGAGCGGTACTTGTCGGTTGCAACTCTTTCTCTCCCTAGAATCGGAGTTTCTCTCTCTAAAACACTATATAACCTGGTTTGAAATAGGACATAAGATGGAGAGTGACTCTTGGGCTACGAGAGAGATGAGGGGATGAGGGTAAACCTGACTTTTGGCATTTATTTAATGCTGTTGGGCCCCACAAAACTGACGTGGCAGTGCTAGAAATGAAGGAAAAAAAAGTGGTGTTGTATTTGATATAATTTATTTCAGAGGTGCTATTAATGAAATTAACTCTTAATTTTAAGTGTCCATTAGTGATTTATTCTTTTTGCACTTTTTTAAGAGTTTAGGTACTGAGTGATATATATTTACAAAAAATAAAAAATTAAAAAAATACTAATTGATCAAGAAAAAAAATTTTGACAAATTGACATCTTTGTAAAGAGTTCGCAGACTATTATAGCAATTTATTCTAAATTTTAGGAATTAAGATATGCTGTTTTGAATTTTCTACCTCATTGGTTGTTTACTAATAGTGTTATATTATATTATATTAATTTAAAATTTTAGTAATATAAAAAATATTAATTAGTAAAAATTCTTAAATAAATTGATGAGTTGTCAAAATACTATTGAAAGAAAAACAATTGACACGGGAAAATGTGAGATCTAGACTCCAATTTTAGCATGTGTTTTGGAACATAGGTATGAGATGAAAATTTTAAATTGAAGTTGGTGGACTTTTTAAAAACTAGTTATAATTTTTATTTATTTTTTAGAAAAAGACAAAATAATGATTATTTACATAAATATCTAAATTTCGGCTATATTTGGCATTAAGGTTTAACTCTAACTAAACTATAATTTTTTATCTTAATTTTTGTCTTTTCTGAAAATTCAACAAAATTTATAATTAATTTTTAAAAAATTAACCAACTTAAATTAAAAATTTAATCTCCAACTAACTTACCAAATGGAGAAAAGAAAAAATCAATTAAAAAAATGCAAAACTAAACAAATTTTTTATATATAGAAAAAAGACCATTTTACTTATTTTATTACAAAGGAAAAAAAACCATAATTGATATTAATTGTATGATATGTGAAAAACAATCATTATAATAAACAATTAGTCATTAAAATAAAATTCACAATGAGCATATTAAAAAAATTAAATATATATTGTAAAAAAATATGAAATACTTTAAAACCTTAAAAAAAAAATCATAATGATATAATAATTATCATAAATAAAAAGACATCACAATCATATAATAATATAATACATCTAAAAAAAATATCATAATAATATAGTAATTATCATAAAGAAATAAATAATTTCATCACTCACACATTTAAACTTTAGAAACTAATTATTAAAATAATACCACTAATAGTAAAAAATAAATAAATTATCAAAATAACATTATAATTATCATAAAAAATCTATATCATATTAAAAAAAATAGGTTTCAAAAAATCTAATCATACTTAAGAAATATGTTTATAAAAAATCTTAATTATACTAATAAGCTATCATTATAATAAAGAACTAGTAATTAAGATAACTATACAATAATAATAAATAAATAAATAAAGGAAAAAATATGAATCATAATAAAAATATAAAAAAAATTAAAAAAAGTATGATAAATAATTATATTTTTAAAAACAAACATTTAGAGTGAGTTTGGCATTACAGTTGGAACTCATATTTTTGAATTGAGTTCCAACTGATTCGGTTTAGCATGTGAGTTGAGTCTCAAAGGACCTTTGAACCGTTGTACAGTAAACCAAACTTGGTTTACAGTTTGGTTTATTGTGCACCTATGTGTCTCTGTGGTATCTATCTCACCCTTACCTTGCCCATTGTTCACCACCCTCGTGCTCTTCCCCACTGACGCCCATTTGCTCGCCGGCCTCGCGAGCCACTCACTACCGAATCGTGAGCTCGCTGGCCTCGCGAGCCAACCACTGTCCAATCGCGACAAGAAGCTCGGCGGTGGGCTTGGAGGAGAGCGAATTTTCGACGGCGAGGGGAGGCCGAGGGGCGAGCAAGGTGGCGGTGGCTCGTGAAACCCATTGGCTGGTCGTGAATTTAAGCAAATTATCAAGAGGGATTTTTAAATGAAAGGAAAAAGAAACTCTGGAGGTCGGAGCTACGATGTCATGACGGAGCTTGGGAGGCTGGCGAAAACCGACGTGCGAGGGCGGCTCTGGATTAGGCACAAAAGAAAAACTCTGGCGGCGTGAGGCCGGAATCGGCTCCTGAGTGTGAGGAGAGAGAGAGGGAAGAGAGAGAAGAGAGAAAGAAAGAGTAAGGGCTTGGGGCTGCAGTGCAAAAGAAGGAGAGAGAAGGGGGAGGGATTCACGTGGGGGAGGAGAGAGAAATATCCTTAAAAATAATATTTAAATTAAATATGATATCATCAAAATCATATTTTATGTTATTGTTTTTAAATTGGTAGTAAAAATCAATTCACCCTTCAATACTTACCTTGCTTATTTGTGGCATGCCCCGTAATTAACTCCTTATGGGATAGAATGAATCAGATCTTTATACCTTTGCTTTTAACGGTTGTTTGTTTGTCGTTTGTTGTTGTTGTATTTTATGACTATGTAAGAAATATTGTAAAAGATTTTGATATATGTTGTTATTTAAGTTTATGTTAATTTTTTCATTTTTCCATTCACATCCTACAATTGAATGTTAATTTTGAGTTAAACGTTTTTAACTCAAATTTTTTATATCCAAACAGAGCCCTAACTCAAGTTAAATTTTTCAACTTAATTTGTTTTTATTAAACATTCAACTCAAGTTAAACTTTTTATCTCAGAGGGTGTTTGGTTGGTTAGTTTGAGTTGAAATATTAAATTTTTTTGAATTTTCAGAAAAGATAAAAAACCTTTTGGAAAAAATACAAAAAAAAGTTTGAGTTGAGTTGGATTGAACCAACCAACCAAACAAAGTCTCAAATTTTTTACCAAACACTCAACTCTAACTTTCAACTTAACTTATTTTCAACTCAATTTAAAAATCTTAACTCAAATTCATTCACCAAACACCCTCTTATATAATATTTATAAAAATAAATATATTATAAAATGAGATTTTAAAAATAATTTTTTTATATAATATTTTTTAAAAATAACTTAGGTGATGATTCAATTTAAATTTAAATTTTTTATTTAAATTTTTATTTTTTTAAAATTAATAAAAGTTATAATTAATTTTTAAAAAATTAATAAACTTAAATTTAAAAATTTTAAATTGGTGACACAGGCTTAAAAACTTGAGTCTGGACTTTTTTATGAACGATACGGCTGAGTGTGCCAGTAAAATCGCCCATTTTAAAAATGTGACTGGAGTGAGTGAGTGCACAAAAAATTTCTCTACTAAGAGAAGAACAAGAAGAAGAAGAAGAAGCAGAAGAGAGAAGAAGAAGAATAAGAAGATTAGGGCAAAAATAATAGACTGGAATTGAATTGGGGAAACTCAGAAATGAATATAGCCGCAGCACTACGCGTGTCTCTTCGATCCTTCAAATCCGCCTCCTCTTGCTTCCCTCCTTTTATCCACTCTTCTCCTCTCTTCTCTCGCCAGGTTTCTCTCTCTGCCTCCCCTCTCCCTCTCTACACACACACACACACACACACACACACACACACACACACATACAAACACATATATATCCCTCTTTTTCTCTCATCTCCACAGCAACCTTGCTCTGTTGCGAACTCTCTACCAAGTAATCCTCACTTTTATATGTAAATTGGAATCTCGCTCAATTTTGCGTCGGAGATTTTCCTTCAATTTTTGAATTTTTTTGATTATCAATCTGTGCTATTATTTTCTATCTGATTTTGTTCTTGTTGTTGAATTTGATTGCATGGTATTCGAAGTAGATATTTTTGGGCTTTTTTTTCTAAGCGCCAACTTGAGATTTGATATTCTAACATTGTATAATCATTAGTTATAAAAGTTTATTTTTGGCTTTTGCCTTTGCAATCTTTTATCAAATTTTGTCCAAGATCCTGAAATGCGATCATCCCTTTTGGGTACCTTGTCTGAAAGGTTCTCGTTATGATCTTATCGTTTGTTGTCTTGAAACCACCTTTAGCTTAAAAAACCTCATGTTAAGCTCCCATTTAGCCACCCGTTTTAAACCCACTTTTTAAACTTTTTTCTATAGCATTTTCTCTCACAAAAAATTTAAACTTTTCTTTTGAATTGTGGGCTTGAACCTAGGATCCAACCGGAGCCTAAATAGTTTTTTTTTTAAATTACTTTTTGTTTTGTTTTTCTAAGACGCGTATGTTCTTGAGCTATCTTTGGGCAGTGGGGTGGGTGGCTCTAGTACTATGTGCAACGACCAACTGTTGATATTAGATACACAGACGTACATGTATATTACAGGTTTTAGATGCATTAACAAGTGAATATGGGATTTGGATGCCAGATGACCGTGGACGCCAAGAGTGTTGCTTCTCAGCTTAAAAATTCCGGTCTATTACGGACCCAGGGCCTTATTGGTGGGAAATGGACTGATGCATATGATGGGAAAACTATTCAGGTCCGGCAGATAAGTTTTTGACTTTCTTTTGAGGACTATGATATATACTTTTCAGATTTTCATTGCCTGAGCAGTGCATGGTTTAAGAATCTGGAATTGTTAATATGAGAGATTTTGGTCATTATTGTTTGTTATTATTAATTTATTGTTGTGGTTTGTTTACATCTGTTTTAGCTATATCGTATCATGATGAGGTCATGAGCTGCAGTTTTCATAATGCTGTATGCTTGTTTGCATTCTTGTTTAGGATTTTGATTGGTGTTTGTCCTGTTCTCATCTACAATCTTGATTATGGGGGATTGTGCTACATACAGTGCGAGTCGTAGCTGAACATAAATGGCTTTTTTCTTTTCTCTGAATTGAGAAAATGACCATATATCCATTATTTACTGCATAAGTCGATTTCATTCAGTAGATTTATTCTTATCGAGTAAATTGACAGTAAATCAATTAGTTATTAAATCCATTAGTTATTATGTGGTCAATAAAATGATTTCCTGAAATTAACCATTTTTTAAACCCCGAAAATACGGACATTTTTTAAATGCGCCTTCCACCCACTATAGATTTACAAATGCTTGGTCATTTCCTTTTCATTTTCTTCATCATTCTTTCTCCCTGTATGCCACTTCTGGTGTTAATTGTTTCAAACATGGTTCCTATGTCTTTTCATGGGCAATGGCAGGTTCTTAATCCAGCAACTGGTGAAGTTATAGCAGATGTTTCATGCATGGGTCAGAAGGAAACAAATGATGCGATATCTTCAGCGTATGACGCGTATAATTGTAAGGGACTTTTAAATTGATACACTATTGTCCTGCTTTAGTGTATCATGTTTACAGAAAATTGGTGGTCATCTTTATTTATGGATAGGCAATATTAACTCTGTAAGGAAATTAATTCCCATGTAGAATAAGGGCCCGTTTGGGTGCTAACTCTAGATAGCAAAACACCATTTGGATTTCAAAATCCCAACTTTACATCAAATTTTCCCTTTTTTCCATTTTTAAAAAGCTCAAACTTTAAAAGTCCATAACTTTCTCATTTCAAATCGAAATGAGATGATTTTATGTCAAATTGCTCATAACAACGAGACGAACAAGACGAGATCCATTTTGCATATTTTTTTCTGAACACATCTCAAATTTTTGCACTATTTTCTATATCACAGAACTTTTCCAATAGTTTTCCCTAAATACACATTTCCAACCCAACCTGCAAAACACCATCTCTAAATATTGCCCCAAATGGGCCCTAAAACTCTATCCCTATCTGATAATCCTAATTTATTGAATAATCTAAATTGCTAAGTATCATAATCATCGTTATACTCTATACTCCAAAGCACTCAAATACAAAGTATGTTCTTCCTCCGAGTAAATGATGATTAATTAGTATGACAATGTCACAATTTCTTACTAAAAAAATGGAATGGTATCTGCAGGGATTTTTTTTATTAGAACAAAGTCAATTATAATATACTTTGAATTTTCTATTTAAATAATTTATTAACTAATAAATATGTTACTTACTTCAGTAATTTTGTAAAGGAATAAAGAGGGAAATAGCAAATTTTAGGGTGGTTATGACAAATTATAGCATAAAGTTTAGGGATTAGTAAATTATAGCACATATTAAATGGAAATGTAACAAAATTCCAAAAATACATATCCATCAGCAGTACTGAAGGTCACCGTTGTTCTTGAAGATTGTCGCTGTCCATGCCACCGACGCCATCTACCGCAGTAATTGATGAAGGTGGAGACGGTCACACCTTCTCCGGCACCGTGAAATCGTGATGGAAAGGATTGCCAAGACACAAAAATCGCTATCAAACCGGACCTCCGTTGTCATTGTTTATTCCTTTAATTCTTCCTGATTATCTCAATATGATTAGTTTTTGTTTGTATCTAAGACATTTACGTTATAGTGTTTATTCTATAGTGGAATTAGCTTATGCCTTGTATCAGTAACTAGTAAATATGATCCACAAGTGCCACAACAGACTTTTTTCAAGAAAATTTAAATCTTATGCTTATCATCTGTGGAAAGAGAATGTACATCTTTTATACCGATGAGTCTTACTCAGTCGAATGGAGTACCGTTCGTAATTGAGTCAAATTAAGGGCGTCTTCATTTTCCATCACTAGAAAGGGGACATGAGTGCTTCCCTTTGCCACCCGGTCATGTATTATTTTAATTCCAATTCCTGATAAGCAAGTAAACACACGGACCAAATGCTTGATTCCCTTACTCAACAATCATTCGTCTTCTCATTAATAGTAGTATAAAATTGAATCAGATCTTTGCTTCACTTTATCAATATTTCTTCTCATAAAATCCCACTTGAATTTAATTTAGCATGATATTGGTTAATTTGTTTACTAATTTCAATATCTATTTCCTGTAGCTTGGAGCAAACTTACTGCTACTGAAAGGAGCAAATATCTGAGGAATTGGTATAGTTACAGTTTCACGGTTCTTTATCCAATTTTACTAATTTTATTCATTTCTTCATTGAAATTGTAGTTGTTATGATAATGCAGCTTTAAAGATTGATCAGTACTTGAATTTTTGAAGGAAATAGTAATATTTTCAGGATCAACACATATCAAATATAAAATTAAAATGGCTTATGTTGAATGCAATGTAAGTGATGTAAGATGGTTTCCTTTTTTGGGTCCTTTATTTATCTACTATTACTTGTTTAAATAAGCCTCTTAATTTATCGTCATTTTATTTTTATTATTATTTTTTTTACACAACATGAAAGCCGAAAGGTGGCATCTAACTTTGTCCTGCCCAAAATTACTATGACACCTCTTTTCTGGATCATTTAAACGTTTGGTAGGAGATGGTTAGAGAAGCATAGTTTGATACTTCAAGACTAATCTGTTCTCTCTGGCTTAAAATGTAAACTGTTCTTTTCCCCGAGAATCTGAAGGTGAATCATTTTATTGGTTTCTTTTCTCTGAGGAATTGCAAGAAAAAGTCAGAATTGTGTATTTACTTCCTTTTTTTTCTTTTAAGAAAAGAATTAATTAGACCATGTGACTTTTTCGTGTCATGGCTAAGATAATCTCAGCGATGCTGCATTCAGATGTTGAGAAATTTCACAATCTGACGACTCACCTTACTCTTATCCTGTCCCATGTTTCAAGGTACGACCTACTAATTGCCCACAAGGAAGAACTTGGACAACTCATAACCTTGGAGCAAGGAAGCCTCTAAAAGAGGCCTTGGGTGAGGTATCCGTCTAAAGTTATGAATTAAGATTTGTAGGCAATCATTTTTGTCCCTACTTTTGCAGTCATAGAAAATTGAGTATCTTCAAAATATCACGTGATAGTTATGTACTCTATGTTACAGATCAGCTACGGAGCTAGTTTTATTGAGTTCTTTTCTGAGGAGGCAAAACGTGTATATGGTGATATAATCCCATCAACTCTTGCTGATAGGCGACTATTTGTTTTGAAGCAGGTATATTGATATTTTATACTCTTGACGTTGCAACTCCTAATATGAATAATCAACCAGTGCAAGTTAATTGATTCATTCAATAGTTATTTGCTAAGCAAAAGAAAAATATAACAAAAAATTGCTAATGGACGTATGACCTTTATGTTTGCATAGTCAGGTTGTTATAGGAAGACTTATTTTACCATATGTTGGATATGGTTTATGAAGACCTCTTTTACTTGTTAAAGACAACTGGATGTGTTTTACCAACCGTCCTTTGGGTGGAGTTATCATAGTGCCTATGAATAGATGCACACACACGCACACTATATATCAACAGGCACAATATCTTGTAACAGACTTCATAACACAGACGCGCACACACAGAAATTGTGCCTGTGTTTTACTTTTGTCTTGTTTTACCTGTTTTTAGAGGATACCTTAACCTCGAACCTTTGTAATTAATCACATTATCAATTGAAGAAGCTTATACATAATATATATTTATATATATATATATATATGCGTGTGCTTGTGTATTTTATTTTTGTTGTGTGTGTGTGTGTGTGTGTGTGTGTGTGTGTTTTTGTTTGGGTTTGTGTTTTTTTGCTTTGCTTTGTTTTGTTTTTTGTTTTCTGTTTTTTGTTTTTTCCAATTGTTCAATATAAGTACTATTTTTTCGTTTGCAGCCTGTAGGTGTTGTTGGTACAATTACACCATGGAACTTTCCGCTTGCAATGATTACTCGAAAGGTTTGAACATGAGATATAAATGCAGATTTTTCTGGCATGTAAATTCGATGCATGATCTTTGTTTCAAATTGATGTTCTCTTTCTCACTTAGAAAGGTTGGTCCTGCTCTTGCTTGTGGCTGTACGGTTGTCGTAAAACCATCTGAACTAACACCCCTCACAGCTTTAGCAGCAGCTGAGCTTTCTCTTCAAGCTGGAATACCTCCGGTAATTTCAATTACACAAATACACTAATCGCTTTTTGGCTGTCGATTATTTGATGACCCATACCAGATGTGTAACATTAGTGGACATGTCATTGGTCCTCGAGGACCTCTAATTCTAGCTTCTCTACTTGATGGTAATGTTTCTTTTAAGAGAGAGAGAGCCTCTTCCTGAAGAATTGTTGTATGATTTGTTTTTGACATTATTTTTGAGACGGTGAAGTTTGTGTCCTCATCTCTTTTTCTCAATGGCTTTCTGTTTTATGGTTTAGGGTGTTGTCAATGTTGTTATGGGAAATGCGCCTGAAATTGGAGATGCTTTGCTTGCTAGTCCTCAGGTTTGGCACCCTTTGTGTATCACCCATCCCTTTCTCATGCTCTGGTTATGTTACTCATGGTATGTTACTCGTGTTCTTCGTTTATTCTTCCTATCAGGTAAGGAAGATCACCTTCACAGGCTCAACTGCAGTTGGAAAAAAATTAATGGCAGGTGCTGCTGGGACTGTAAAAAAGGTAAAGCTAACAATGTACAATGGTTAAAAATTGGAAAAAAAAAAAAATGACGATTTAGATATCACCAAGGAGTTGATTTGGCTTTATTAGCAAAAGGGCTAACTCCCCTTGGAGCAAGACTACCCTTTTTGGCATGAAAGAGAAGGCCACACATGTGTTTCTCCTTTTCTTCCATATCATGTAGATCAAAGGTGGAAGATGTTACTTATCGATGAAATAGGTTTCAAATGGTTTTTCTTCAAAGACGTTTCTCTGTTTGTATTGAGAAACCCAACGGTTATGATTTTAGTATAAGAGCTAATATTGTGTGGATGTGTGCATCTTTACTATATCATCTTGTTATTTGATTGGAGTAAAACAGTTGTTCCTCTTGAAGATACCTTATTCTCTGATAGCTTTTGTTTCTTTTTATCTTTCAGGTGTCTCTAGAACTTGGTGGCAATGCACCTTGCGTAGTTTTTGATGACGCAGATGTGGATGTGGCGGTAAAAGGAGCAGTAAGTTACAAGTCTTTGTAAAGATAGCCGCATTTTGTTATCTACATCTTTTACTTTCGGCTTATGATCTGCAGTTTCTTTTTCCTCTTATTTTTTGTTGATCATTTGATTAGTGTTAATTGTTACATGGAAGGTTGAATTTTGATCCATGTTAATAATGCGTTGATAGTGCTACCTGGGTTATCATTTTAATGTTAACTTGTTTATTTTAGACAATGGTAGTCCACTGAAACAAAAACAAAGCTAAGACAAACAAAGATGATAATCTAACTTCTTTTATAGTGTACTTATATTCTATAGTAAATTATCTTCTTTATCAAGCTCTCAAATCCCGTTGTTCCAAATAATCATTTGTTCTAAGACTTGTTTGGTTTTCTTTTTCATTCTTTCTATCTATTTCTAGTTCAGAAGTATTGCTCTTTTGGTACTATTAGTTCAGGGGTATTTTTGTAAATCACATTTATTTTGCAGCTTGCAGCCAAATTTCGCAATACTGGACAGACATGTGTTTGTGCAAACAGGATCCTTGTGCAAGAAGGTATTGGTGGATGACCTTTATGCTCATATGCTTCAAAAACTTCTCTAATCAGTTCATATGTGCAGAAGGTCCATAATCAATATTGTCATCCTTTCAAGTTCTTAATTTTTTTTTTGTTTTTTCTTTTTTTTACCCTTCATTTTTTTTCCTTTTTGGCTAAATAATAGTTTAAGTAATTAAGAGAAGTTCCCCAAAGCAGATATAAACACAACTCTTGGTCAAACGGGCTCCAAATGAAACAGAATTAAGAATCTGGACGGGACACAAATTTGTCTTATCAATTCATTTTTGTAGATTTATTTCACGAGTACTTGGATTTATCTTTCCGAACTGCTGTCTGTCCTTTTTCTTTCAATTTAACGTAGCTTTTGTACAGGTATCTATGAAAAATTTGCTATTGCATTTTCAAAAGCTGTACAAGATCTGCAAGTTGGAGATGGTTTTGGTGATGGTGTTTCCCAAGTAAGCATGTGTATATTGTGTTAGATTTTTTGCCTGTCCTTTCGGTTATCCAAATTGTATACATTGTACAAAATTGCTTCTAGGAAGTGAAAAACAATGTTAACCCACCTCTTTAATGGCTTAAGCTTTTGGGAAAGTGGCAGTCTAACTTGGTATTAAAGTAGGACAATCTCAAGTTCGAGTCCCCTACTAGTGCATATCCTAGACCTTTTCACAGTTGTTGAGAACTCCTTAAGTGCAATATGATTATGTATTTTGATTGTCGTCCAGTGTTTGAGCATGTGCCTTTCCAATTTACCACTCTCCAAGTCCATGTCAAACCACAATTGATGACTTACTTTGGAACATGAAATCAATGTTGGCCAACCGCCCAACTCCTAATAGCCTAGTTATATGTGCTTATGATACTTTTGTGCTTCGTCGATAACTTATTCTTGCCTTGGCCTTTTAATAAAATTTCCTTTTCTTATTTTATAAAAATGAACTGTACCATGCAGTCAGAAGCTATGTAGTGATGAATCTGATGATATTATATCACTGATTGATGAAGGAATAAGTATTATGGTTCTTATGTGGTTGGTAGTCCTTCAAGCCTTTTCTTCTTAATGAAAAAGACATTCAATAGGAAGTAGTTTGACAACAAAGGCCACATTCTTAACCTCAATGATTAATTTTCTTTCAGGGTCCTCTCATAAATGAAGCTGCAGTACAGAAGGTTTGTTTTACTTTCCAATTTTTTTCCTCTGTGATCTACCAGTCGCTTTATGGCGAACTGACATTACTTTGGGATTTTGACTGTAGGTAGAATCTTTTATTAAAGATGCTACCTCCAAGGTTAGTTTTCTGGCATTTTGTGTGATTTGGTTGTTATTGTGAGACTATTCATTTTTCTGTTCTTGTGGCGGTTTATATATTTATTCGATTTCCCAGTACCCAGTATTCTTTCTAAATAGAATGCATTGTTTAATAAATAGAATGCTTTTCTGTTCTATATTTACTGGCATTTAGTAGAAGGTGACATTTGTTTAATAAGTTATTTTAACTCTCTTCACATTACTAATTTTTTTGTTTGCAGGGAGCAAAAGTTATCCTTGGAGGGAGAAGGCATAGTCTTGGAATGACCTTTTATGAGCCTACAGTTATCGGTGATGTCAATAATGACATGCTTATATCAAGGTAGTTTATTCTAGTTTTTGCTCCGCCAATTACCACATGCAGTCGTTGTTTGTAACTTCACTCACTCAGGTTGTTGTATGTTGATGTGATGATTGAAAGTGTTATGTCAACCAACGGTTGCCCTCACATTAGAGAAATTCAAGGATAATCAAAGAAAATTTTGTGTTGATTCAAAATTTCCTCAGTACACTTTGCATTAACAATTTTGTAGGAGGTATGATACCCAGTAAAATTGTTCACCTTCCTTTTCCTTTTCTCGTCCATCAAATATAATAAAAGAGGAAGTTTACTCCTCTGCATTAATGATATTAACCCTTTTTTACCCCTCTGTCCATATTTTCTTTCGATGCAATCAAATGTTAGCTAGTTTTGGGATGGATGATGGACTTCACCAGTAGTACGGGTCTCTATTTCTATTAGTTCTTTTCACCAGTATCATGGGTCTTCGTTTCTCTTTTACAAGTGAATCAGCTTGTTACCCAAACTACGCGCATGTTCCTTCAGTTCAAGTAATTAGGTTCTTTGCCCATTTACACACTCTTAGTATTTTGCTAATTTCATTCAGAGAGGAGGTATTTGGACCTGTAGCGCCCCTTTTGCGGTTCAAAACCGAGGATGATGCTATCCGCATTGCTAATGACACCACGGCAGGTATATTTACTTATTTCTTAGCTTCCATCAACTATTTTCTGTCACACATCACAACAGAAACCTTAAAGAAAATTGAGCTCATTTCCTTTGTAAAAACGTTTTATTGCTAACGTAGTGAATGATTTGCATATGCAGGGTTAGCTGCTTACATATTTACAAACAATATTCAACGGTCATGGCGTGTATCTGAAGCCCTTGAATATGGACTTGTTGGTGTCAACGAAGGCATAATTTCAACTGAGGTGAGTTTCATGTAACTGCATCCTGTAATGAAATATCTTTTAATCCGTTCTTTTAATGTAAATCACTAACGTTTACTCGTCTTATCACCGTGTGCAGGTGGCTCCGTTTGGAGGTGTCAAACAGTCAGGCCTTGGACGGGAAGGTTCTAAATATGGAATGGACGAGTATTTGGAAGTAAGTCTATTTAATCTGTTGCTTTAAAAAGTAGTAGTTTTGGAAATAGTATTATAACAAGTAGGAAAATTGGATTATGAAAATGTTGAGAGGAAGATTTCATATATAATATAATAATTCCATTTTCAAAACATGAACCAAACAAGCACAAATGTTTCTGTGATACCTCGTATTGATTTTTTTTGTTTTTTGTTTTTTTGTTTTTAAAATCAAATAAGATTTTTGGATAGAAATGTTTTGTTTCCCTCAATGTTTGACCGCACAGGAGAGAGTTTTACGAGGATAAATCTGAAAAATCTTGTAATTTTTTGCCAAACAGACCAACTAAGGGGAGAGAATTGAAATAGTTTTCAGATTTAAGTATATTTTCCCTAATTTACATATATAGGAATGTATGTCAAAGAAAAAAAGAAAAATCACGGAGATTTGTCGATGACTTGCCTACTTTCGAAAGTTGCACCAAGGATTTTCTCTTTTCTCCTGGATGTGTAAAATGTGTTCCTTTTCATTGCCAGATTAAATACGTATGCTTGGGGAACATGAACAGTAAGTGATGTGCAAGGTTTTCCCTCCACTGCACCTTATTGAAGCTTTTGAATCGAAGTTGGAGGATACGAGAAAACTTAACTTTCAGTTCTCTCCCTAAAAAGAGGTAGCGACAGCCAGGTTTGGGTAATGTGTCTCGTCTTTTGTTTTTTTTGGCTAAAGAATGTCTGTCTGAATAAGCACGGTCTTGGACAAGACACTCGTCCTTGGACTTCTTTCCCGGTTGTGTTTATTTTTTGTTAATTTGCTTAATAAAGAGCACATGTTGTTTTGATCGAAAACTTGAACTTGCTGGTATGGATGTGTTATGTATACGTGGGATGAAGGGCCTTCAGCGCCTGCTCCCTGTCACAAAAGAAAATGAGCATGGAAACTGAGCCTTTTACGTTTAGCTGCTGTCACTTTATAATATAAATAACTCTGCAATCACATATATCTATGCCCGCCTTAGCTTGCTTTAAAAACCTCTTAAATGGGGTTCGGAAGTTATTTAAAAAAAATGTTGCAAGATTCAAATAGCATAAAAGAAATAAATAGCATATAAATAACTTGTCTGATCCGTTTACTGTAAACATATTACTTTAATAATTTCGTAAATATATCATTTATTTATTTTGTTTTCTGTAAATATGTTATTTACTATATATTCTCTAAAAGAATCAAGACTTCCACGAAAATTATCGGGGACTGACCAATGGCCTCTCAGCTTGTCTGCTAGATTTCGCATGACGTTTGCCTTAGAGGTCCAAGTGTCTTGGGACACAACCCAAAATCTTTATTTTTGAATTACAACTCTACGATTTTGTATCCAATTTTGAAACAAATTTTTCAGCTTCCTCATTCGGGACATCATCTTCTGAAGCATCATACTCACGTTCATCCTTTGACTAGCCTTCCTCAAGATTTTCAATATTATTCAGCCCTAAATCTATATTCTATTAATATGATATAATTTTGACTTTTTCAACTTTCATCGAGTTTTATAAACGTGTCTTATTTTATCCAATTTGATATGATTTTGCGTGTTCTGATAATTTAAAATTATATTTTTCCCGTAGGATTTTTTTTTCCGAACTCTACCAGAAAATTCATTAAAACCTATCCTATCACCTTATTTTCATATTGGTAGATATTTATTAAATTTCATAAATTTGAAAACTTACTCTTTTTTTTTTTTTGCCCTTTAAATTTGATGTAACTCTGAGATGCATGCTAGTTTTAAAATTATCCCAAAAACTTGAATTATAGGAGGCTGATTAACAATGGCTCTTTGTTTCATGCAGGGTGGGCTTAGGGATCAAAATAGAAAAATGCAGCAGAATAGATCTTAATTTTTTTTTTTTTTTTTTTTTTGAGAACACGGAATACGACTCATGATATTATTAAAAAGTTAATCAATCAAGTATAAATGTAAGATACCTTTTGACAATAGTGTCAATCTATTATTGTCAAAACATATAACTCGGAATGGCTCCTTCATCTTCAATATACCACGAATGTCCTTGCTACAATTGATCTGCTCTATCTTTTGATCTTCTGAGCTATGCTCCTATCTTATGCTCTATTTGATAAGTTAGTTTATTTTCAACTAAACTGTATTTTTTTAATTTTAATTTGTCTTTGAAAAATCAATAAAATTTATAACTAATTTTTGAAAAGTCAATCAACGCTAACTTAAAAATTTAATCCATGGAGGCTTAGAATCAATTGGTTTGTGGGAACCGTTATAACTTATCAGACATCAGTTATTTCTTAACCGTAAAGATGAGAGTATAAAGAGCTCTATTGCAAGCCATAAAACAACTCTTAATTTTCTTAGCCCTAGCAGATGCCACTAAGGGTCTATTTAAAACACTAGGATTCAGTGTGGCAACATGGAAAAATTTCCTTCCTACCGCTTAGTTGATCTTCTCCCACTATAGAGGAGCGCCATGTGTTAGCCCTTTTATTACTCCAAGCATTTTCCGCAATGACATTCCAACAGTTGGACAACTAAGATATTTATTTTAATTTAGAACTGATATTTATTTATTTTAACATTTAAAAAAAATATTTTTTGAAAAAAACATAATTAAATATTTTGCCAAGTCAAATAAATAAGTACATCATAGTATTCATCTTAATAAATAAAATAAATATTCACAAATATATAAAAGTGTTTTTATGAAAATACGCTTTCTAGTACTGTCTTAGACACTATTAATTAGTGCGGCAATTGGTATCAGATGATTCTCATACTGTTCTGACAAATAGTAAAAACATAGAGGATAATTCTGTTGACTCATCCAGAGGTCTGTTAAGCTAGCCAGATGACCAAATGAACTCACATACTCGAACCTCAAATAATTAATATTTACTTAATATTTGTTTGTCTCATCATCTTATTCCAACTCAAATTATATATATTTTTTTTTTTCTTAAAAAATTTTATCTTTTAAAAGTTTTTTTCTTTTCTGAAATTCAAAAAATTACTATTACAACTAAATATTTAAATCAAACTAACCAAAAAAACCTTAGATTCATCTCGTAATCAAACAAACATAATTATTTGATTTGGGTTGACCCATGATCATAGACCAAAGGTACTCTAAGATTGTATAAAGATATTTAAGAGAAGCTTTTTGTTTGAAAAGCCCACGTCTATTGATAAAACCAATTGCTGTGTAAACTGTAAAGGGATCATCTGTCATGACTATTCATAACTAGAGAGGTAGGTGTAGTTTCCGTTGCACTACTGGTCTAATTACTTCTTTATTCGTGAGTGCATGCAGCTAATACTCTTATAAGACCTATTTACGAACAAATCATTAATGATGATTCAAATTTTATTTAATGTAAAATACTAAATAAAAATTGAGCTCTCAAGTTACTCGAATTAACAACTCATGAGAATACAATTAATCTTAATTTAATGAAGTTGGATATTTCATATGTATGAAATAACTTTCCCCTCAATTCATTTAGCATGTCTTCAAAATATCGAGTTTTTTAACTAAGGAACTAATCTCACCGATTAGCTGATAAATTAGACATGTATACATGAATGTCAGTCCATTAATAATTTCGGATTAAAAATTTCATCCATAAATCGCCATCAAGTGATTGATCATTACTTCCTAAACTGAACCACAAATAATTAGTTTTTAGTTGATCAACGGCCTGCACATTAAAGAACCAATATCTATAGGTCCAGTTTAATATTTCCATTCACTTTGGTGATTTGCTGTATTGTTATTCATTATCATTACTATGATCCAAGACCAGATCATCCACTAGTTAGAAAATCGACTCGCATCAAAATATTATAAAAATAAAGCACACAACTTTGTTTGCTGACTGTGAACTATTATTGTTTCACATTGTGCCCTTAGCCATGTCTTCTATGTTTGCCAAGCACACTTCGCCCACATATAGTTGAGACAGTTGTTTAGTATTGGAACCTAATAATGTATTACTTATAATTATAAGTGAACAAATATAATTTATAATCGAAAACTGAATTAATAAAAATTATGTTGGAAGAGTGTTGTAATACAAGAAATGGTAAAATATATCAAATGTACAAATGCTTCAATCCTAATATTTTAGTACTCTCCCAATGAATAGGCCGGATAATGTACAAATATGTGGGTAACTATAATAATTAGAAAGTCATGTAAATTAAAAAAAAAAAAAAGCCTGAAGCATATTAAAATCCCAATACATGATCTGTTTTAAGGAGATAAAGAATGTAATTATATGAGTTTGAACTCACCTTCTCTTCTCTTCTATATCCACATTAGATTATTAATTTATCAAAACTTGAGATATTTAGAGGTGTGAAACAATAGTTTAATATTCAAACAATGTAAGTAGAAAAATTCTTTCGTAGAGTAAAACAGATACCTACAAAAAATATTTACACACACACACACATATATATATAAATATATATCTTATTTCAAAGTTTTTTCTACATAATTTCGCGTAGTCTAATGATAAAAAAACGATGGAATTGAATCAAATATATATGACCTATATAGATTGGAGTTGATACTTAGAATTTTTAGATACTAATGTCTTTGTTCTTGAGTCTTGACATTTTTAAAATATAATTCCTGCCTTATGATTCCATCAAGCATTAGTAATATTTGTTGCTCGTTTCACATTCCCACGAATTACTGTGTTTTTTATTTTTATTTTTATTTTTTTTACTCGAACAGGGTAAAATTCTCCCCTTTTTTTTTTTTTTTTTTTTTTTTTTTTTTTAATGGGGCTGAAGTCAAAAAAAATTCCTTATTGAAGAACAAGTGTACCCCAAAAAAAAAAAAAAAAAAAAAAAACACACACACACACACACACAAAACTTGCACAAAGTGATGCGTTCTGGAAGGGGATAAATACATTAAAATTTGTGAAAAACCCAAAAAACAAAAGTGCGAAATACAAAAGAGCATGCAAGAAAAGATCAGGCTGGGATTGTCCACTTTGAGCAAACGCACCGACTTTTATAATAGAGACAAATAGATTTATATATAGATCAAAAGAGAGAAAAAGAACATGCTAATAATTAACCCTATCAATACCTACCCAAAAAAAAAAAACAAAAGAAAACAAAATTCTATCAAATTTAGGAGGACTTTGTGCTTAAGGTTAAGAAAAATACCAACTGATTATCCGTTATTCAACCATCGAATAATATTAACACGAAAAAAAATTTCCCATTTAATAAAATCCTTTTTGATAAAATCTTAAAAGGTTTAGCAAAGAGTTTGGAGTTCTTAGATAATTCTGAAGTCTCGGTGGTTTTACGTGATATATGCTACATTTTTTCTTGTTAATTATTCTGATTGATACAATGAGAATATTGACCCAAACTCAAACTGTATATGAGGAGGACGAGCACTCTATTTGTCAGCATGTTGGCGTATTCTATAAATTTTGATAAAGAACACTGATGGTTTAAATAAGAGTACATGTTGGTAGAATATAATTTTAATACCCTAAAAAAATGAATTTGCCATAACCCACAAGTAGGGAATTTGATAGTGGAATTCCCATATATTCCCAATTTTGTTTTTATGCACTTTTAAGATCATACATACCCATCTATGGTCACTATCACATCATCGTCAAAGAAAAAAGGAAAACCCATACGGTCATCTTCTATACTCTTATCTAAGTTTCATTTCTACATATATTTATACATATATATACATATATAAATGAGTGTGTATATAAATCGACTATCATATTCTATCTGGAAATGAAAAATAGTTATGGGATGATATGCATGGTATCATGTTGCATGTAGACAGATAGAAAAAAGGGTGAAGCTCTATGTATGTAAAGAGTTCAAATTGCATAAAGTTGGGTCCCACAAGTTCATCTCCAGAGGGAATATATTCATTTTGGAGAATAATTCCCTAGAACAAAAAGATGCTTGAAATTCAAGCAAACATGGCCTTAACACTAAGCCACCCCTACTTTTCCATTGATTTATGGTTATGAAAACATTATTATGAACTAAAAGTTAAGCCTCACCTTTAACTGAATATTTTATAGAGGAATCTCCAATTGTAAATGAGATACTTATTTATTTTATTTTATTTTATTTTATTTGTTTTCATGTCCATTAAGAGCAACTAAACATTTTGCATGCAAAGGTGGTGGGGGACAGGCAATGCCCACGCTCCTAATCGTTATGGATTTCAAAAATTTTTTTTTTGAATTTGAATATATGGTGATTTGAACTCCATGATAGAATCAAGTGTGAATTTATTATTAAATTATACCTGTA
>CM046378.1:1026109-1076924 GCA_025413485.1 Ficus microcarpa
ATAACTTTATAGATGTCCATTTTAAATCAGCTAAACATCTTAACATGTCCACGTGGCATGCCTACATAGGTTTGATTTAAACAGTTAGGTGGGACCCGGTCAAACATATCTTTTGTAGTAAGTGGGACAAAAACATGAATAGATGGTTTTAAACTATTTTATTTGGCTAATTAAAAAGGAATTTTAAATATGGAACCGTAACCTTATTAAAATGTGCTTTAATTGTATGACTCGTAGTGTTCAAGATCTCTAGGAGAAGAATCTTCTCTTGATTGTCAAAGAAGCAAGCATTTATTCCCACGTTATTAGATTTGGCTGAATAGCTAGCTAGCATGTATTTCTTTTACTTCTTCACACCATTTTTTTTCATTTAAAGAAAAATATACATGTGACACATCTTGCTTAAGCTTTATGAACGAGCATTTTATTTTAGTTTATACTTTTTTCTTTTTCAAGTGGAGAATATTACGGATACCAAGTTATTTTCTAAGAGCCCGTTTGGAACAATGATTAGAGTTAGAGTTTTGTAAGTTGGAATTGAAATGTATGTATTGGTTGATGTGTGAATTGGAAATGAACTGTAATATATGAAATAGTGTAAAAATTTAAAATGTGTTCGGAAAATAAAACACAAAATAAATCTTATCTTGTTCCTCTCGTCATTGTGAACATTTAGACACAACAATCATCTTATTTTATCTTGAAATAAGAAAGTTATGGACTTTTGGAGTTCGAGTTTTATAGTAGTTCAAAAGAGAGAAAGTGAGATAAAGATTTGAAAATTTTAAAGTTCAATAGACAAAATTCTTGTTGCAACCAGTGGTTTAAAGAGCCTTACTATAGATACTGACCCCAAGTGTGTGACAATATGTAGTATAAGAGAAAATTACCTACATAACCACATTTTTTTTTCATTTATTGACCAACATGACACAAATTTCCTATTTTTAATCAACATAACCCAAATTTTAGTTAATTTTAGCTTAAATTTTGCATCATAATAGTTTATTGTTAACTTTGTTTGTTATGTTGATGAAATTGTCTTTAAATTTATGTCATTCAGGTGATTTTCTATATGTATAATAACTAATTATAATTGATCAAACAAGATCATAATTTTTTTTCATCTATTTTTTGTGAACAAAAAGAGAGCAACTCGTGTCAAGATCTACTGTCATGACATGCTAACTTATAAGTTGATACCTAAACTCTCCATTTGTCGTAAAATGCAAAATGCATCAATTACAACTCAAATCGGAGGATTAAAAAAAAAAATAAAATGAAAACTTGAAAACCTGAAAGAAAAAAACGTCCTAAAAAACATAGAAGTTTAGGAACCTAAAAGACAGAAACAATCAGTAGGCAAAAATAACAACAGCATGGCGGCAAAGGATCTAGTACATACCAATGATATAAATTACCAAAAGGATGTCACATTAAAACCTTGTCTAATATTAAAACTTAAAGGCAAAATTAAAAAAAAAAAAAAAATCATGATCATTGCTATAAACAACTTGCAGACATATATGATCAGTGTGCAACCATCAATAAGGAAGACTAATTTCCATGTCTCGGAAACTAATCCAATATATAAATATGTAATTTTATGTAACTGAAGAGGAACTAACTTCCCCACTGAATTTTCAAAGAAAGAATAACCAAGAAGTTCAGAATCCAGCCACAACGGCTAACCGAACAAAAGTAAAAACAATAGAAAAAAACAACAAGTGGTTTCATTTGTATAACTTGAAATCTTTTCCATTTCGAACACGAAGTTTATAGACACTTTTCTTTTTAGAATTAGTAATATTATCTCCTTGTAAATTACTAAGTTCCGTTAATTTCTCTTAAAGATCTTAAAATCACGATCTCCATTTTTTTCTGAGCAAGCGCATAATTAACCATTTTATTTGTGAACATGACCATTTTTAAGAGTCGGAATCTTTTCATCTTTTCTGACCCTCTTTGAAGATGGTATAATTTTATGGTTTCCTATTTTCTTGACTGTCTCTTTCACTACGAGTAGAGTTACATTGATTACCAGGGGAGATGATTATCATATGCATATGCATTATCAGATAAATACTTAAATATAGATTTACACGTATATGTATAGTTAGTTTGTCGGTCGTAATATTATAAGTAGATGTCTTTTATCTCTCTCTTGTTCTCTTCTCTTCTTTTCTTTTCTTTTTAATATTATTAATTAGTGTTTGTTTTAAAAATCAGAGTACCTTGTAATGTACTTAGATGACCTCATTAGCATTTATATCAATATTCTATAGTAATATCATAGGGCCATCTTTTTTTTTTTTGAAAGAAAAGAAAAGTTGACCCATTAATATTGAGTTATTTTTTTTGTAATGTGGGTTGGAGGGAGTAGAATTTTTGCATGGAGGACAGTCTTCAATTCCACAAAAGTGACAAGGCAATTAGGTCCCCTACTCCTTTCATCAAAAGCTTCATCACATTGCAATATCCTTCTTTATTGCTTTAAAATTTGATGTTCACTTCCTCATATATTACCAACCACAGACCCCGGCCCTAAAGCTATTTTGGTACCATTTTTTGTTGTCTTTCGGTGCTTTGCTTTCACAACATCCTTATTTATTTTGAAAATAACACATATTGACTATTTACTCTACTAATTGTCTCATGAGATGTGATGCTTGCTAGTTTGTTCTCATGCTTTTTGTATTTACCAATTTTCTAATTATTCAAACTGGTTACTAAAAGTATGAGTCTTCGTGATCAAATGCCAACATCATCATGTCAATCTTTGAATATTCAAGGAGATATACATACATACATAAATACACACACACACATATATATATATATATATAGGGGTCGAGTATTTTGCCATCACAAGAATTGGTTTTTTAAAGGGAAATTACAAGAATAGCTTTAGGTCTCTATATTAATTTTTTTCCCCCTTTTGCATTGTTCCTCGCATACTGAATCTAAGTTATGTGGTTACAAATATAATCTAATTATAATACCACACAGACACTATCATAATGTATTAAAAAAAAGCTAATTTAATTAAAATATATACCCAAGAATGCCGATTAACTTAATACAATTAGCATGTGTATACCTCGTGGTCAATAATTATAAGTTATTGTACTATTCTCACGTCAAAATAAATATTACCTAAAATAATAAAACAAACCCATATTTATGCACTATTAATCTCATTCCACATAGCCGAAAAAACGGAAAAAAAAAAAAAATTGCATGCAGAAACTAGCATTATATTAATTGGTACGATTAGTATTGGATTCTTGTACACTATTATAAAGACGTGATCATTGCATCGAAATGACTCCTATATCAAGACACAGAATATATATAATCCGTTCATTAAAAAAAAATTGTCTATATATACGCATATATGATTGGAACCTTTTCGTTGGTAATGACATAAAGGGGTGTCTTTGTGTTTTAAAACATGATGGCTGTTTGGTTAGGGTTCATAATAATGATACTAAAAAGGGAGTCGTACTACGAAATCAATAGGGACCAAAAAATATTAATATATATCTATATTTGTAAGTCATGCATGTATATTGGTGGCGACTATATACTGTGAAATAATAGTCTGTGTTGTAATGATCAATGTATGAGGGCTGTCACATATATATATATATATATATATATATATTTATGTATGTATATATATGTGGTTCAAAAAAATAAAAGAAGGATAAAGTATAGCGCATCATCATTGCTTGAGGGGTCTCACTCATATCTTGTAATGCCAAAAGCTTCACATGCTAGAAGAATAAAAACTGCTTCTATAAAAGATGTACTCTTCTTTTGGTCACGGCAAAACATGCATACATGAATAATATTCTCTCTCATACGTACATACAATATCACTACTGTCAGTATACTTATACCGTTATTTTTTTTTGGAGATCGTTAGCACATGATATACACTCTTTACATAACCTTTTGAGATTCCATATATGTATATGTATAAGTAGAGTATTGACAAAGAGAAAAAAAAGAAAAGAAAACGTAGTTTGAGACCGGGTTAGGAAACACGGTTAGAGGGTGTCAATCTAATTGAGATGTTCTAAATTTCTTAAGATCAGTCTTTTTTTTTTTTTTTCACCACGTTCACTTAAAAAAAGGAATAGGTATAAAATTAGGGCAATATATATTTGAGGATTTATCATAAGATATAATGAAATAAATGCACATTTTTGATTTTGTTAAATTGTTATAATGTTGAGTATTATGATAGAGATACATATACATTTCATATCACCCAAATCAGAAAAATCTATCTTTCACTCTAATTAATCAACTAATTAAAGAAGCCAAGTATATTTATGTAATCTTGGTTAGTGTATAATAATGTAGAGAGAGAAAGAGTGTATCTTTATGCAAAGGAAGCCCTGCAAATTAGAATAGGTGTTCTTTAAATCTCTCTCTCTCGCTCTCTCTGTCTCTCTCTTTCTTTAGTTTTATTATATTAATATCTTAAAGAAATTTTCTTTTATGTAAGGCTAGCTTGTCCCCCAATTCTTTTCTTTCTAGTACTACTTGAGAAACCAAAGCCCACCCGGCTCTCTATCTCTTCTTCAAAAACGCACCCTATTCTTCCCTATTTGCATCGCATTTGTTCTTGAATCTCTTCGTATTCTTTCCCCAGAGAGAAAGAGAGAGAGAGAGAGAGAGAGAGAATAATGTTCCAACACAAGAAGCCCTCAACTATGAATTCCCATGACCGTCCCATGTGTGTTCAAGGAGACTCTGGCCTTGTCCTCACAACCGACCCCAAGCCTCGCCTCCGATGGACTGTCGAACTTCACGAACGCTTTGTCGATGCCGTCACTCAACTTGGAGGGCCTGATAGTACTGATACTTAAAATCATCTACCATTTTTTTTTTTTTTTTTCTTTTGAAGATGTTCTTCTTGTTACTTCAAGTAATTCTCATGTTATCTTTCTTTCTTTATTTTTTTTTTTGGCGATTTGCAGAGGCCACGCCGAAGACGATCATGAGGGTTATGGGTGTGAAAGGGCTCACACTTTACCACCTCAAGAGCCATCTGCAGGTTTGAATAATAGATCATATCATAACAATTTAAATACAAACAGTTTTGTTTTTTGTTTTTGTTTTTGTTTTTTTGTTTTCTTTTTCTATTGTTGCACTTTTTTTAACATGCAAACTTTCTTGGTCGATTCTTTGAATCCTATTTTCTCTCCTATGTTTCTTTGTTTCTTAATTTCCCTTTCTATAATTAACATGTTATATATATTTTCTTCAACCTGAATAGAAATTCAGGCTAGGGAAGCAGCCTCACAAGGAATTCAATGATCACTCGATTAAGGATGGTATGAGAGGTGACTCATCTTTCTAGGGTTCCTTGTGTTAATTCGGTTCTTTGTACCATTTCTTTACTTTTCTATTATTAAAATTTGTTCTTTGAAAGATGATACCTTACTTTGTTTTGTTTTTTTTTTTTTTTGTTTTTTTTTTGTTTTTTTGTTTTCCATCTTTGCTTACAGCATCAGCTCTAGAACTTCAACGAAATACCGCATCTTCTTCCGGGATGATCAGCCGCAGTATGAACGAGTACGTGTTGTTATTTTTATATTTATTTAATTTCTTTGTCTTGATTTGTCTCATAAAACAGATGAGATTTTCCATGCATGGAATGGTAATTTTATCACGATATTTCCATTTAACACATAATTAAACTCTTTTGAATCAAAGAAACAATCGCCTGAGTTTTTTTTTTTTTTTTTCTTTTTTTCAATTTATTTGGGGGTAATTAATTTGGGGGGTTTCAAATTTTCTTGTGGATTGTGTATGTGTGAAACTGGTATGTGTAGCAGTAACTCACACATGGTTGATGCGATTAGGATGCAAATGGAGGTGCAGAGAAGACTGCATGAACAATTAGAGGTAAATCAATTGTAACATATTAATAAACAAGTTTACCCCACACACACACACACACACACACACACACAATGATCATGCAAAACTATACTATATGTATATATGAGGAAAAGAAAAGTGCAATTTCGTAGTCTTTATGGAAATTACTTTTTTGTTTCCCAAACTTTTTAACATATTTTTGCAGGTTCAGAAACACCTCCAGTTGAGAATTGAGGCTCAGGGAAAGTACATGCAAAGCATATTGGAGAAAGCCTGTCAAACACTTGCAGGTGAAAACAACATGGCCTCATCAGCTGGAAGCTACAAGAGTAGTATTGTAAATCACCATGGTGTTAATCCACATGACATGGGACCTTTGAAAGATTTCACCTCTCCTCTTGGCTTTCTATCTTTTCAAGATCTTAACATCTATGGAGGTGACCAGCTTGATCTTCAACCGAACATCGATAGGCCATCCCTTGATCAAGGTTTTTTGCCGAATAATGGCGATAACCTTTGCCTTGGAAAGAAGAGGACGAGCCCTTACACTGGGAGTACTACTGGAAAGAGCCCTTTGATTTGGTCGGATGACCTCCGGCTCCAAGACTTGGGAACGGCTGCATCTTGTCTCGGACCGCCTGATCATGATCCATTCAAAGGCGATCAGATTCAGATGGCACCGCCATCGATTGAGAGAGGATCCGAGATTGATTCATTGTCTGACATTTATGAGACGAAACCGGTGATTTCTGGTGATCCTATGGGGGAGAAAAAGTATGACGCGGGAGGAGCAAAACTCGAAAGGCCATCACCAAGAAGGGTTCCTCTCGCGGAGAGAGGATGAGCCCTATGATTCAAGGAAGAAATTCACCTTTTGGGTGAAGCCTTAATAATCGCTGTTTAGATGTAAGTTACATTAAACTCCGAAATATGAGATCTAGGGTTTTGGTCATGAAAGTTGATTTAGTTATATATCCACATTTGAGTTTCTACTCATGAGTGTATGATAAATGCCATCCATGGCAAACCCATTAAAGTTACATAATTATCAAGTTAACAAGAGCATTTGTGCTAATTTTATTGTAATCTTTGTTTCATTCCTAGCTAATTGATACTACAAATTACTCTTATGCATATGAAATAGATAGCTAATAATTATTAATCTAAAGGTTCCTTTACTAATTATTAATCTTTGTGTGATTTAGTTTGTCTCCATTTTTTTTTTCTAGATAATATTGATATTTTTGGAGTATGTTTTAAGGGGAAAAATGAATGTTTTTTCTCTGTGTTGTGTGTGTTTTTTTTTTACGACAGTTGATGTTCTGGTATTTTTTTTTTTTCAGTTACTTTTTGTGCTCGGTAAATACAATAATGGTAAGAAAACAAAATGATAAATTATAAAACCGAGCGTATAGTCCTATAAATTAAAATATGAAGATGTTAATTCATGGCATGAGAATTTAAAAGAACGAAAAAAAAGAAACAAACAAATACGAGAATAGATTTGAATATTTCTTTGTAGTTATTTTTAAACTTTTAAGTTGTCAAATTGTCAATCCTACATAACAGCAGGCATGGAAAATTTGTCTCCCCTAGGTTTGTTAAAATAGTTAAAAAAAAAAAAAGATTCTTAAATTGAATTTTATTCTCCATATGATGGGAGAAAAACATAAAAGTACTGCCAGTGTTGTAAGAGTATACAATATACTTTGGTTTACATGAAGGTCATGTTTCAAGTTGAGGGTCTCATTACTCTTCCAAAGCTTCAACGTCATATATTGAGATCTATATGCCCAAAAGATAGCTTGGGGCCAAAAAAAAAAAAAAAAAAAAAAAAAAAAGAAAAAAAAAGAAAAAAGGGAAAAGAGACAGAAAAAAAAGAAAGGAGGCAACATGCATATTTTGAGTTTACTATGACATCTCTCTCTCTCTCTCTCTCTCTATATATATATATATATATATATATATCTTGTGTGTGTTCCCCACAACCCCCCAACCCCCACCCCCCCCCTCTCTCACTATGGTCTATGTGAGCTGTCTTCTTTAGGAGGTTATTCTTGCCAACTCTTTAAGCTTTTTGACACTTATCTGCTTTCCTTCAGGTAGTTACCTTAAGTTAGTTATATGCTCTTATCATCGAAAACATAACCATTACGATTAACTTAAAAAAGAGTAATGATAACAATACTAATACAATCTTAATTTTTAAATACCGAGTTACGTAGTGGTTACCTATCATCGTTTTATTAGTAGATGTAAATAATTGATGTGATTTATTAAGAAAAAGATATTAGCCTAAACACACATAGGGTAAGTTAAGATTAGAATTGTATCTTTTGCATTTTAGAAAAAAAAAAAAAATAAAACCAAAATCCTCAATAAAGAAAGCAACAATAAAACAATAAAGAAAGCAACAACATTTCTTTAACTATGAATTCAGATCTTGATTTAGTTTTGAGTTAAGGTTGTATATTTACCTCCTTTTCCATGAATTAAAAACAAATAATTTCTAGGGCTAAAAAGAGAAACCGACCAAAAGTATCTCTCTCTTGGCTCTTTTTTCTTTTCTCCTTTAGTACTTTCACATATACATTCTCTAACTCCAATTTAAGGAGGACGACAACATTACCATTCACGTCTTTCTTTTCTTCCTTTTTTTAATTTTTTAGTTTTGTTGGAATGGTGGTGTAGGTGTACTCGGAATAGTCAGAAAATTTTTTAACCTTTTCATACTATGTCCAGGAGTAGTACTAGTTTGACATGTTAAAATTTTAGTTTATGTATAGGATGATTCGTAGGATTGTCCTGTCTTAGTTATAATAATTTTAATATTTTTGCATTCAATTAGATAAGTATAAAGAGAAAAATCTAAATAGAGAGTAAAAAATAAAAACATGTTTATTTGAGACTGTTTTATGATTTTCTCTTATGTGTACATATATATGGTTGGTTGGGAACGTTGGCGATTCTACTTCTTTTAGCTCTGCGATAGTTTTTTCTGTTACAGTACATGTGTACACACACCACACACACCACACACACACACACACACATATAATTTCCTTTTAGCCGATGCCAATCCTTGTTGGAATGTTAATAATTTTCCATTTTTTTTCTTGTGCTTAAAAAAAGTCCATTTGGTAATGACTAATATTTAATATAGGTTTTTAAAAATAAATGGAGAGGTGAAAAAGGGCACACTCAAATTTATGAAAATGAAAAAAAAAAAAAAAAAAAAAAAATCAGAATTCCACTTCAACTGCAAACGAAATGAAAAAAAAAAAAAAAATGAAAACATTGATCTATAAAGAGATGTATGAATCTAACCAAATATTAATTTCATTAATATATCTTTAAATTGTTTGTCTTTATAACACGGATTTTATAATAGATATTCTTCTTTTTAGATTCAATGATCATGTCTTTTCGTATATTATTGAGTTTTACTAGTTTATCTAAAGATCTTGAAACCCTAAACTTCTTTCTTAAGAAGTGCATAGTAATGACTAGATCCCTCTCGCAAAACCAATATTTTATCAATCCTATTAACATGAGGCGCGTATATATATATATATATATATCGCACTATATCTCGCAGAAATTAATTAATATAGTAGTTTCTAACTTCACATTTGTGCAGAGGTTTCTCTTTGGTGTTGAAAAAAGATGGTTGTGCCACTTACCTTTATTGGTAACAGAGAAAAATTTAGTCACTGCAAGTTGGCAAGAAAGCTTCTTCTCTCCAACCTCAAAGAGAGAGAGAGAGAGAGAGAGAGAGAGAGATACACAGAGAGAAGAAGAAGGAAAAAAAGAAAAAAGAAGAAAGAAAAAAGAAAAGGTAATAAAGCCTAAAGGGAAGGAAGAATACAACGCACTCCCACGCGTGCAAATATCGAGGAAGCTTCTGTCTTTATGTGCGAAAAGTTAAAGGAGTTGGTGCTCTTCTCACCTTGAAAGAAAGCTGATAGTTATGATGATAATACATTTACATATATTTATATTTATACAAATATGCACGGGATTGGATTTCCCTTTTCTTTTTTGTTCTACTCACTTTCCATGCAATTGTGACTACATTTCCACCAAATCATCTATATGATGATCATATGGTCTCGGTTCTATGTCTATCTAGGAATAAGTTGTATATATACATATACATATATATATATATATATATATAAATATAAATATATATTCCAAGGCATGCACATTCCCCCATGCATATACGCAAATCATTTGCAGTACACTCCTATTTTAATCAATTCTACCATGCACTTTGGATTCTGTTTCCTACCTACAATATTTTTATTTTTATTTTCAGATGAACTTTATTTGGGTCTTGCAAAGAATTTAACAACCCTTACAAAGTATACTCGAGAAGCTTCTTCTGTCCCCTACTCCCTTACTCTCTCTCTCTCTCTCTCTCTCCCAAGTAAAACTTTAGGAGTACCCAACTATAACTACTAGCTCATCATACGGTTACAAGCTCAAAGATAAAAAGGAATATTACAAATAGCTTACTTCTTGCATATATATGTCAATATATCCACACACACATATATTGATTTCAATTATTTAAATTTTTGCTTGTTTTATTTTAATAATATGTATTCTTCCTGTAAGTAAGGTGCTGCTTTCGTGGTTGTTTGAGATCACTTTTCGAATTCCATCATTTGTTGGTCTTTGCTAGCTACTATGTCTCGTTTGGATGAGTTAGTGTAATAACTATTACTGAACTCAAATGCAATAGGCATTTGCAATTGGTAGGCCCATTGTTAAAGTGAATTCATTTGAATGTTTTACTATTTCATAAACATTCTACTCAAATCCGAATCTAAATTTTTACTTTTTAGAAATCTATGCTAATACTAATTTTTCTGCATCCACACTATTTAAATATTACCTTTAACAAAAACTATCCAAATAGTCCCTTAAAAAAATCTTGAATGTTTGCATTTAAATGCAATTGATAATCCAAACAGGCCCGCAATGAGTATTCGATTCTATTAAGAAACATAGAATAAGATTTTCAAGAATTATGTGTGTTCCAAATTTTCGTAATAGTACTATGCAATACTATAATAAAAATTTGACCTTTTATTGTAAAAATATATATATATATATATATATTGAATGTTTATATTTAAAACGGTCTATGAGTATTCCGCATTCTATTAAGAAACCTATAATAAGATTTTCAAGAATAATGTGTGTTCCAAATCTTTTGTAGTACTATGCAATGTGATAATAAAAATTAGACTTTTTATCTTAAAATCAATAATGATTATTAATTTGCGCAGTTATAGATAAAATTAACGACTTTGAGTTAACTTTTGATCTAAAGACTTTATATAGCTCATCAAATATTTCTCTACCAAAAGTAATCAAATATATCAATATTGTTAGCTAGCGTTACTTGCAAAACAGAATAAAATTTTGAATATTTCACCAATATGTAAACATTGAGTCTCTTATAAATTACCAATATCGGAACAAAATTGGAAGCAGACTTTTTTTTTTTTTTTTTTTTTTTTTGGTCAAAGGAAAAAATACCGATAATTCCTGGCAGCATGAAATTACGACAAGTGTTAGTATAACCTATCAGTTATGTATTTTCTGTTATTCGGATAATCCTTCATTTATATCTTAAGAAAATATATATTCAGAGTTTCTGCTGAAATTTCTACGTTGATATCTTCTAGTCAAAATTGAAGGATGACCTTTCTAATATATCGATATGACACACTTTAAATGCCTTGGTATATTTGTTTATGAAATCTAAAATTTATGGTGTATTTTCTTAATAAAGATATTTGTAAATATACTTTCCCATAAATAAATATTAGTCTCCGATTTTCGCCTTTTTTTTTATTTTTTTATTTTTAAGTTTTAGTATGGTTTGCGATGGTCGTATTTCATAGCTTTCTTTTGAATTCCGCCCCCCCCCCCCCCCCCCCCCCCCCCTTAATATCAATAATTTATGTTTGAGGCCTGATCTGGGATATTCTAGCATCCTTGAGTTAGGCCTCTTCTTCTCTCTCACCACTAAAAGAAATTCCCATACATATTCATTGGTAAGTAGGTCCTTCATGTAGCATAAACCAATATAAATTAACATAAGTTAAGTTTTTTTTTTTTTTTTTTTTTTTTTTTTTTTTTTTTAAGGGAAAAGCTGGCAATTTTATTCCAACTCATAATATCCATTTTACAAAGGGTCTCAAAAATTTGGGCAAACTATCAAGACAGATACGAGAACAAGACGAACACAACACTAATCTAGCAAGAAAGTGGGCTACAGAATTTCCTTCATGAGACCAGTAGCAAACTGAATCACTTCCCAAGTGAGTACAAGCATCACGAATGTCGTCGATGACATTTGCTTCCATAAGCGTTGAAGCGGAGAAGAAACAACTCTATAAACATTGATAGCATCCGTTTCAACAACCCAATTAAAGAATTGTGAGAAAGGGCGAACCATGTACCTCCTTAATTGCCATGCATTCCCCCACATGAGGTGAAAAGAGACCAGCCATTTGGCTAAACAAAAAGAATTAACTGAAACAAACACTGCACTTTTCTTTTTATCTTGTTAACGTTTTGGAGCAATACCCGTCTTTGTTGATAAATTAATGTTCCACATACACATCATTTTAGAAAATAAAGGCATTTTTTGCTTAAATTGTTTTTTTTTTTTTTTTTTTTTTTTTGCATTATGTTTGTGTCAAAATCTGGATCACCAACAAACAATGAAAATACTAAACTTTATTGGAATCAATGAAATCTAGAGCGATAAAAATCAACTTCTCTTAAATGAATATGAATTTCTCTATTTCTTACTGTTTCCAAAAGTCTACAAATTTCTATTCTCACCCCTATTTATAATTTTTCTTGAGCGCTTGGATGTTATAATCATTGGTATATGTGTCAATTCAATCATTACAATTAAGTGACGTGTCTTCTACAAACTTCTGCTAATATGGCCTTCTGCTTCAGTTTTTGATTTCTCGCTTACCAAACTTTTTCCCTTTTCTGGTTTAATTGCTACGAAGTCGTTTCTTTCCTTTACTTAAATGTCTTGTCGTATTTAATTATTTTCCCCACGTCAGCCCCTTTTTCCTATAAATTTGAAAGCCTTGTCTCAATTCTTGTTTTCAAATTTGCAGGAAAAATTGCTTAAAAATCTCTCGGCTTTTCCATGTCTTCATTTATTCTTCTTCGAATTTCCTCACTTCTGAATATTTTCAATCTTCAATGGCTCTTTTTCTTCTATCTGAAAAACTTTCGGAGACATCCACTTCAGGTAAAGACTCCCAGGGTCAGTTTCTATTACTTATTTGCCTGAAAATGCCTATGTTTATACTGGCGAGAACTTTGACTCCGATGTCCTTGTTCTTCCAGTGGAGGCTATGGTTCCTCTTCAGTTTCCCCTCACTCCATTGTTTCTTAATTTCTTTGATTTCATCCAGATTTCCCCTCTGCAACTAGCCCCCAGTGACTATAGGATATTGGCTTTTTGCGAGGCTGTCTCTCGCCTCACTTCTGGTGGCTATCTTCCTCCACTGGTGGTTCTTCATTTTTACAAGTTGGTGGAAGATGGTCACTGTTATTATCTTCGTCGTCGCTTTGATAAAGATATCTTCATTAATCATGATTATCATGACCATGCTTGCTGGGGAGAAATGGCTATTGTCAACAGTGGGCATTGGTTTATTAGTTCAGAAGACAACATCACTCTTCCCTCCACCATTTTGCTCGTCCTCCAGTTGCTCATCTAGATTGGACTGCTCTTATTGGTTATGAGATGAAGCCAATTCTGGAGAATTTTCAATCAGACAAGAACTGCTGGGATGCCAACGTCTACTCGTGTTTCTCAATAGCTACCATGATGACAGAAAGTAACTTGATCAGAGATATCCAACAACGTTCCTAGGCGTAGCCGTTTTGCCCACAAGCCAGACTTGTCTTCTACCCAAAAGAAGGAATCAGCTTTTGCCAAGCATGATTAGACCAGATCCCAGAAATTTTTTGCTTCCAACCCTTCCGAACAGCCGTCAAACAAGTGTCTTCACTATTGCAAAATGAGGGTCGACAGAAATGGTGATCTGCTTCCTGACTCACTTTTGCTCCAGCTGAACCAAGGGAGTGGATTTCGAGGTAAAGGAAATTAGATAGGTTTCTAATCCTTTGCAATGAGTCTACTTCTGATCCAGAAACACGCGTATTGTGAGTTTTGCCTTTTGCACTCCAGAGGACCTCAGAAGATCCTTTGCCTGCAAATCTCTTGATGACACCGAAAAGGCTACAGACAAGGCTGTTTGCAGTTTCAATGGCATCATTACAGACATGCGGATAAAGTTTCGTGTTTATAAGGGCAAGATCAATTACTATACCAGTCTTCTTGATAGGTGGGAAGACAACTACAAGAACGAAGCCCATTTACGTCATCTGGTGGAGCTCGATCTGTCTAGAGAACACTCCAATGTGTTCATTTTGAAAGAGAAAATCAAGAGTCTTTCAGAGAAGTTGCTTCAAAGAAGGGTCCTAAGGATTTTAATCTTCATGAGTCCAAATCTCAACCCGATCTGCATGCTGTAGCTTATGCCATTTATGATAAAGACTTCGAAATCAGGAATCTAAAGAATTAGCTTGCAGAAATGGAGGAGAAGAATTCTCAACTTCAAAATAATTTATCCAAGGTCATTTTTGATAACAAAAAGCTTTAGAATCCTTTTGAGCAGATGATCCAAGAATGCATTTCTTCTGCTGTCACTTCAAGAGATCAAGAGATCAATTTTCTCAAATCAGAGCTAAGATCCCTTTGCTTGTCAAGCATTGTCGATCATCCTGCTTCTCATATTGTATCCTTTTTATGCTCTAAGGTCAAATCTCTGAAGTGTTCTTTGAACGAGGCTGCGGAAGCTAAAAAGCAAGCTCTAATTGATCAAGAGAAATCTCTTGAAGAGAAGTATGAAGCCAAGTTGAATACTTTCAAGGCCAATGTCAAAGATTCGATCAAGATTGAAGCCTGTAAGGGTTACGAGCTAGGTTTCATGCAAGCTCTCTGCCCTCCAGATGATAGGTTATTCTCCTACCCTGAAGATTACTTCAAATTCTGCAAGGTGGACTTCGAGGCTCGTACCTGCCAGAAGCTTGTTTTATCTGACTTAGAGGAAGAAAATGAAGAAGATGAGGAAGACAATTAGAATGATTAAAGTTATGAATATTGTTCTGTAATTTAAATTATTCCTTCTGTATGTAACAATGACAATTTTGGACATTGTATTTATTATATTCCATTTCTTTCCTTCTTCTTGCTAAGCTGTTTTTTCAATCATTTCAATTTCTACGTGTTCATTCTGACATTTAGTCTTTTCATTTCCCACTGAAATCATTACTATTCCCTGACCTCGCCTCGAATTGATGTTACTCTATTGATAATCGCGCTCCCAATTTCAAATTTCAAATCCAGTAAATGCCTTATATAGTCATCAAAACCAAGCTTCCCAATTTTAAACTCAAAATTAATTGCCAATAACCACTCTTAATGACTGCCTTAAATCCTCCATACATACATACTTCGAATCCCTTATTTTTACTTTCATTTTCTCTGTGCATTTTCTGCATTCTCTGCATTTTCTTTCCCTAGTTCTCATTCTCCATACTCTTCAAATTTCCCTTTCTTGTTCCCTCATCAATTTCCATGGCTTCCCCAACTATTCCCTCGATCGAATCCCTCAAGGAACAAAATCAAATTCCCTCCAATATCAACATTAAATTCTTCGATCCAATTGTTAAAGCTACTTCTGAGGGACAACTTATCATTTCTCCTCGATAACTCCAAGTTGTTAGCCTCCCTCTTCACCATTTTTTCCACATATTCTTTTCTCACATTATGATCCTCCTTGATCAACTCAATGCCAATGGTTGGAGAATCTTGGCAGGTTTCTGTTTGGTGCTAAGAGAAAAATCGACATTAGGATTTTTGACATCTTCCACTCCTTTTCCTTGAAGACCAAAATCAAAAAGGTGGTTGTTAACAAATCAGAGAAAAAGAAAGCCGTTCATGGAGAGAAGAAAAGCGTTGGTGGAGAAAAGAAAAATGCTCGTGTAGAAAAGAAGAATGCTGATGGAGAAAGCGTTGTTGTTGACTCCATTATTTGCTATTTTTCTTGCAAGAAGAATACTCCTAAGCTCTTTGTCAGAGCCAATCCTGCGGAGAAGTTCTGGAGGAGTCATCTACTTCGGGTCTCAGCCAATGGAAGTATACATTGGCAGGCTGTCCACCAATTCCTTATTTGGAGAGTGATAAACCACTCCTTATCACTCATTCTTTTAGTTCTTCTAGGGAACAAAAGTTGAATGATGTTGCTGCATCCTTCATATTGGGACATTTGGGTGCCATTTGCATCATCAGTTGCAAGTTTCTCCTCCGCCTCAGTCCTCAAGGTCTTTCTAACTGCTCGATCTCTCAGTAAGGTTTTGCAGAAGTTGAGAAGGCTCACCATTCTCTTTTCTCAGCTGTTAATAACGCAGAGATGGCTTCTACTGCCGCTAAAGTGGTAGCAGAATCCAAGTCAGTTTCTGTAGGTTTTGAGATGGTGAAAACTTCTCAGTCCAAGCCTTTTGACCCCACGTCTTCCGTTCCTAACCTTCCTTTAGCTGGGTAGGGTAAAATTGTTCTGAAGATGAAGAAACACGCTAGAGAGACTTCTAAAAGTGATGTCTTAACTGATTCATATCCTATTGTTGTAGATGATGAGTCCACAGACTTCATAGGCAGTCAAATGAAAAAGTTACTACACACCAAGAAGAAAAGAAACAAGCATAGTAAGCTTCATACTCCTCTTGCCCTAGAGCTTCAAACAATTTCTGAAGGAGTGGAAGAAGGAGTTGTAAGTTCTCAAGTAGCAAGCCCTGATCCAACACAAGTTCAGACCCCTGTTCAGGCTTTTACTGCCCCTTAAATAGATGTAGGTTCTACTGGCGGTCCTTCGGACTCCATGTAACGACCCGCCTAGCACAGACCGTTACCATACATACATGCATACATAACATACTTAATTACTTAGCGAAATTAGCGGAAAATTTTTTTTTATACGAACGTATTAACATATAGGCAATAACTAAATAAAGATGTTTGTCGAGCGTGTACACAATAAATAAATAGTGATGTTCTAACGTCAAATAAAATATTCATAAAACAAACAAAACAAAACAAAACGCGTAGCGCTCGACATTCCCACATTTCACAGTTACTCCGCCACGCTCCTCCATCTTGTATCACTTGTTGCCCATAGGTTGCTTACCTATAACATAGACGTAAGACGTGAGCTTTCGCTCAGCAAGTACAACATAACATCCGCGACACACAATCATAACTCATTACATAACGTAAAGACATAACAACATCTCATAACATAATGACATAACATATTACATCATGCATGAGCCATTTATGCTTCATTATGCTTTCTTATACTTCCATAACACATCTTAACTTAACTTATCTTGCTTATGGGCCCCTTACATAAGTGTGTGTACCGAGCACGCAACTATGGAGTGGTTGGGGCGGCTAGTCCATTACCAACTCAAACCATAGTCCAACCCGACCTAACGCGGGTCGGTACGACACAGGCAAGCTCGCTTGTCATCTTACTTGCTTTTCATGATTTCTTTCTTGATCTTGCTCTTATTTTAATTATTGGTGAACATGCTTCATGATGTCACACATATATAATCATATTCTAACATGCCTCGTATTATATCCATGACATACTTTCATCGTAACATAGCTATGATCTTAACATTTCATGTGACATAGTTTAAGCATACCTCAACTTTGCATATCATATAGCATAGCATATATCATATTAAACATCAACCATAAGCTTGGCATATCACATAACAAACAACATAACATACATCGAATAATATCACACATTCACATGCTTGGGTAAGCACCACAACAAAAGCCTATGCTGTAGGCAGAGTTGTACTTACCTTGGTTACTATGTCCATTATATGGCTGCTCCCGCCTAGGATGCCAATGCAGGTTATCTCCTGCTCCATTGAAGGACATAGGTATGAGTTCTTAATCATAGGGTGTTGGTAATCTAACCAACATTCATATATACTCCTAGTTATATGTCCCCTCTATAACACATGATATCTTATTGGGTTACTACAAGTAACCCTTGGGTTTAATGTCACCATCCTTAGATTATATCTTATTAGGTTACATAAGGTAACCTTGTAAGCTAAGCCCATACATACATGCTTAGGGTTAGGTCATTATCCAACCCTTGAACTATGTCTTAGCATACATAGCCCGTAACCTATTAGGTTATCTTTGGTAATCCTATGTCTTAGCTTATCTTAAAACTTGGTCCATTGTTGGCTTATGTTGGGTATCCCTTAGTTTTAGCCCATTAATCTTAGTATCATGTTGGGTTACATTGGGTAACCCTTGGTGTGACTCAACCTAGGTCAATCTACGTTAACCCTTATTGGGTTACTAAGGTCCAATTATGTTGGATCCTATTGGGTGACTATTGGTAACCTTGGGTTTTGGACCCAGTTCTATAAATCAGGTATCCTACTCGATTATTGTTGGTTATCTTCTAAACTACCCAAATTTTAAGAGAACTTAGGTCTATAGTTCTATTTGTTTTCTTTAATAAAAACTTGGTGTTTTACTACCTTTTTCACAAAAACCCCTTTTTCTCAACTTATGAAAATTTGGGTTTCTTAGAAAGGTACTTGAAAAAGCTATTAAGTGTTGGAACTGCTTTTGGAACAGTCTCCATAGTCAAACTATCAGTTTTTGAGCAAAATACTATTTTTCTGCATAGTTTTCAAAAAATCCTGTACAGGAATTTACTGTTTCTTGCACAGTTTTTAGAAACACAGTCTTATTTTAAAATCCATGTTGAATTTGGAAAAGTTGTCTTCATGAAACTTTTAGATCTCGAAAAATCCTAGAACTTTCATGTTTTGAGAAAAACCCAGTTCTGACTCTAATCCTTTCGTTTTCCCCCTTGGAATTCAACTGGCCGTGCATAAAAGTCTGGGCACGTCAGTCTCGGATTTTCATGAAAACAGGGGCCATTGGAGCCTCATTTTGGAAAATTGTCCATGTTGTCCCCTAGGAAAAACTGTTCTGAACAACTTTTATGTTTTAAGTTTTCTCAAATTCGGCCTCTAAAGGTCTCAAAATCCACTTTCCAAGAAACTGGTCAGGATTCACCCGAACCTGGCAGTTTTTCGGTTTTAAGTTCGTTTTACGTCCTAAACGTGAAACCTAGCTCAACCAGCCACCGCGGGAGCTCTAGAACATACATACAGTGGTTTTCTAACGTAAATTTTCTTTAAACACATTTTCTAACATCACCATGCAAACCCTAATTGACATTGGATCAACCAGTTTGCATGGTTTAGGTTGCACCATTCAAACCAAGCATACTAATTCAATTTCTAACAATCTAGCACATAATATCCATCCACACACACTAAGGCAGATTTGGGGACATACAACACTAACATTTAGCATGCAAATTATGAAAATTAAAGTAAGCATGCAAATTAAAATCAAACCACCCTTAGTTCTAGTTCAAGCACAAACCCTAGGTTTCTAACTTTGGGCACAAAATAAATTGAGCTTATACTCTTACAAATTCAACTTGAAATATATTTAAATTTCAAATTAAAAGCTCAATTGAAAGAGTTTGAGGTCTAGGAAGAATTACCTTAAGTGAACACAAGCTTGGGTTAGGGTTTGGCTCAACTTCCTTCCTCCCCCTAGACTCTACTACAACCGGCCTTGCTCCACCAATTGGCACCAAAATTTGAGTCGATCTCTTGGTGGCTTTTTGAACCAAAATCATGCACAAACTAACCTCAAATTTTCTCACTCTCTCACCCAACACAGCCAGCCTTTGGCCTAGAAAAAAAGGTACCAAAAACTCTCAAAATTTTGGCTTGAAGTTACTAGAGAAACCAACCACCCTAGAACACTAAAACCCCTTTGATTCTCAAATTTTTTCTACACTCTTTCTCACACTTGAGATTCCGGATTTTTGGAGGAGAGAAATGGGCAGAATTTGGCTGCTTTTTCTGATTTTTTTCCAGCCAAAACTGATCCCCCTTAAAGCCTATTTATAGGTGAAAAATATGGCTCTTTTTGAAATATTTTTGGTTCAACTTTTGCTCACAAATCCTTGGAGCAAAATTAATTGTATTTTGACCCAAAAAAAACCGGCCACCTTATCTTCTAGAGCTGTTCAATATTATTTTAATCTCTTTTTAATTTTTAATAAAAGTCCTAATGATGTCATAAATGAGAGCTTAGGTGATGTAAGCCTATTTAAGGCTTGTTTGGCTTTTTTCCTTAAAAAGCAGTCCACTTTAATGCCAACACAGATATTTATGGTACTATGCTTACTAATACACAATACTGTTATACTCCACGGCAGTTCAAAATTTATCTGTGTAAAACTAGACTATATGAAAAATTTTCTTTTTGCTTAAAACTTTTTGGCACAATAATTCCTATTTATTGTGCTTGATTTTTCTATGGTGGTTTTATTTCTCATTTAGATTCTCATGTTCATAATTTTAGTTTTTGCAGCATATTTTCCATACTGCTTGTCATACATCTATGTGGTTAACCCTTTGACAATTTTTGGTCAACCTTTGACTTTCTTGGTCAAACTTTGACGAACATAAAATCATGGATTTTCTTCCCCTTTTTCACCCAAAAAGGTCATTTGCTTAACTAAGCAATTCATAATTGAGTCTTTGGCGCCGTTGCCGGGGATTGAAATCGTTAAAATAATTGTAAAAGTTAATTTGTTCAGTTCTTGTTTTTGCATTTTCTTATTAGTTAAGTGTTTATATTTTCAGGGGCTTTCTTTCTCTACATGAACAATCAGCGAAATCAAGAGTTGATGCCCTTGGACCCAGAAATTGAAAGGACGTTTCGAGTAAGGAGAAGGGAGCAACAAGGTCTAGCAGGAGTGGAAGAAATACAAGAAAGAGTGGCTGTCAATATGGCCAATGATGGACAGCAAGGGGATGTCAACAATCTATTGCCTCAACCTGCTTTGCTGGATGACAGAGACAGGGCCATTCGGGAGTATGCTGTACCCATTTTACATGGGCTCAATCCGGGCATCATTCGGCCAGAAATACAAGCGCCACAGTTTGAACTCAAGCCGGTTATGTTCCAAATGTTGCAAACCGTAGGCCAATTCAGTGGAATGGCAACTGAGGACCCTCACATGCATCTTCGGCTATTCATGGAAGTGTGTGATTCGTTCAAGCTACCAGGGGTGTCTGATGAAGCATTGAGGCTGAAACTGTTCCCTTATTCCTTGAGGGATCGAGCTCGATCATGGCTTAATTCACTGCCGCCGGATTCAATTGTAACATGGAATGACTTGGCTGAAAAATTCCTCATGAAGTACTTTCCTCCGACCAAGAATGCCAAGCTCAGAAACGACATTACTGCATTTCAACAATCAGAGGGAGAATCTTTGTACGAGGCATGGGAGAGATTCAAGGAGTTGCTGCGAAAATGCCCTCACCATGGGATTCCCCATTGGATTCAGATGGAAACTTTCTACAATGGGCTCAATGGGCAAACACGTACTATTGTTGATGCGGCGGCTAATGGTGCTCTTTTGGCTAAATCGTACAACGAAGCTTATGAGATTTTGGAGAGGATGGCTACCAACAATTATCAGTGGCCCACCGAGAGGCTCAATGCTCGGAAGGCAGCGGGACTTCATGAAGTAGATGCTATCACCGCACTTTCCGCCCAAGTGTCGAGTCTGACAAATATGATCAAGAATATGAACATGTCGGCGGGGGTTAATTCTGTGCAATCTGTTGGCGCCACTTGTGTCTATTGCGGAGAGGGACACTTATATGAGGATTGTCCATCTAATCCAGTTTCTGCTTGCTATGTAGGTAATTTCAACCGGAACAACCCTTATTCGGCACCTTACAACCAAGGGTTGAGACAACACCCCAACTTTTCATGGAGTAATCAAGGGGCCGGTTCTAGTGGAGCAAACTCTCATCATCATCGACCTTCTCACCCACCGGGCTTTCCATCTCAGCAACCAAGAACACAAGCTATGGACTCATCTAGCTTATTGGAGAATTTGATTAAGGAGTATATAGCGAAGAATGATGCTAGAGTTCAAAGTCATGATGCAACATTGAGGACCTTGGAGAATCAAATTGGGCAAATTGCAAATGCCTTGAATGTTAGGCCGCCAGGTTCTCTCCCAAGTAATACAGAAGATCCAAGGAGGGACGGGAAGGAGCATTGCAAGGCAATCGTATTAAGGAATGGAAGGGAAGTTGAGAGAAGTGAAAAGCCAAAAGTTGTACGGATCGAGCCCTCTTCAATCCAAGAGAAAGATGAACAGCCTCAACAAGAAGAAATTCTGGTGAAAAATCAGCCAGCAGACTTTGCTGCAGAAAATGCTACAGCATTCTCACAGCATTCTGAAGCAGCAGGGAGCAGAGAAACTCGACCTCCTCCACCATTTCCTCAGCGGTTTCAAAAGCAGCAAAAGGATGGTCAATTTCGTAAATTTCTGGATGTCTTGAAGCAGCTCCACATCAACATACCTCTTGTGGAAGCCTTGGAGCAAATGCCTCATTATGCAAAGTTCATGAAAGACTTGGTCACTAAGAAGCGTCGACTTGGGGAATTCGAGACTGTGGTTTTGACGGAAGAATGTAGTGCTATTTTGCAGAACAAACTCCCTCCTAAGTTGAAGGACCCGGGGAGTTTCACCATCCCATGTTCAATTGGAACCCACTACTTTGGTAAGGCCTTGTGTGACTTGGGAGCAAGTATTAACTTGATGCCAATGTCCATATTTAAGAAGTTAGGAATCGGAGAAGCTTGGCCCACTACAGTATCCTTGCAGCTTGCGGATAGATCTATTGCTCTTCCTGAAGGAAAGATCGAGGATGTTCTTGTAAAGGTCGACAAATTCATTTTTCCTGCTGATTTCATCATCCTTGATTATGAAGCGGATCAAGAAGTGCCGATTATCTTGGGAAGACCATTTCTTGCTACAGGCCGCACTTTGATTGATGTGCAAAAAGGCGAGTTGACTATGAGGGTGCAAGACGAGCAGGTGACTTTTAATGTGTTCAAGGCTATGCATTTTGGTGATGATGTTGAGGAGTGTTCGGCCATCAATGTTCTGGATCCATTATTGGCTGCTGAATTTGAGGAGAAATGCTCTCCAAAGATGACAAATAAAGATGATTTGGCTGTGTCAGATGAAGATGAGGAAGCTAGTGATAATCAAGTGTCTTGGATGGAGAGCAGACATATGGCAACAAGAGGAGGGAAGCACTTCGAATCACTTGAGTTATCAGAAAGGGCCTTTAAATCCCACAAGCCATCTGTTGATGAACCACCTATTTTGGAACTAAAACCTCTACCTACACACTTGAGGGATAGAGGTAGCAGAAAGAAAAAGCGAAAAAAAAACTTGATTCGCAAGACATCGGCTGCACTTTGGAGGTTTTTCTGTAGAAAAAATTTTTTGTCAGAAAGAAATGCTGCAGATCACTCAGGAAGAACTTTCAAAGTTAATGGACAGCGACCTAAGCATTATTGGGGTGATGGTTTCAGCCATCAGAAAGCCTCCATATCGCTGCAAGATGCCTGAAATCCCGCAAAGTCAGGCTGATGACTTAAAAACAAGCACTCTTGGGAGGCAACCCAAATTTTTTTTCTTGTTTGGTTTATTTGTGGTTTAGTTCATTTTGTTTGAGTTTTTGATTAGTAGTTATTAAGAAATTTAAGCTGAGTTCATGATATTTTTCTATGCAGAAATTGGCCTAGGATTAAGCCTTACAGAGCACTCTGTGCAAAAATGCTGCAGGAAATGCTACAGCAAAACCCGCAGCAAAGTTAGGCAGAACTGGGGAGCAATCTGTGCAAAAATGCTGCAGGAAATGCTACAGCAAAACTCGCAGCAAAGTTGGGCAGAGCAATCTGTATAAGAATGCTGCAGGGAATGCTACAGCAAAATCCGCAGCAAAGTTCGAGGGGAGCAATCTGTGCAAAAATGCTGCAGGAAATGCTACAGCAAAACTTGCAGCAAAGTTGGGCAGAGCAATCTGTATAAGAATGCTGCAGGGAATGCTACAGCAAAACCCGCAGCAAAGTTTAAGGGGAGCAATCTATGTAGAAATGCTGCAGGAAATGCTACAGCAAAGTAGTAGTAGTAAAAAAAAAAAAAAAAAAAAAAAAAAAAAAACGAAGGAAGAAAAGACAATATATATATCGTATATAGTATATAGATATCGTATAATATATATTATATGTTTTCGATATTTTTATATGCTAGTGAATTTATATTGAAAAAAAAAAATTTATATATATATAAATAATAATAATTAAATAAATACTTATATGTTTATATATATATACATATATATACGTATACATATATATAGATATTAATTAATATTATTTAACTATAGTAATATATATATATATTTTTTATGTTTTTTTTTTTTTTTCGGTACCCCACTAACCCTACATTCTCTTCTTTTCTTTTCTTTTCTTTTCTTTGTTCTTCTTCTTCCTCAACAGCGCCGTTTCCTGCAGAAAAATTTCCCCTCCTCCGAACCAGCTGTGCTCAACCACCATCCACCATCCAAAGCAGCCCATTTCCTCCGAACTCCCATTTCGCCGCATTTCCACAGCAGCCGCAGCCCTTCCACCGCCATTTCACCTTCGCCGTCACCCTTCGCCATTTCGCCGAGTTCTTCCCAGCAGCCCGAGCCACCTCCGAAACCATTTCCCCACCGCCCAGTCGCACCGTCGCCTCCACCCTCACGCAGCCACCCCCCCTTCTCCTCCACAGATCCCCTTTCCACCGACCCACATTTTCCCATTTCAGCCACCACCGACTCACAACCTCCACTACTCCCCACTTCCACCATTTCCACCGACCCACACAACCACCCCCCTCCTTTATAACTTCGGCCACCGACCCCCCTCTCCATTTCACCATTACGCCATTTTTGTTCATTTGAAATAAAAAAAAAATTATATATACATATATATAGTATATATTAAATATATACTTAGTATAGTATATATTATATCTATTCGATATTTTGCTCAAAAAAAAAAAAAAAAAAAAAAGCCGGGTCTCCTCCATACACAGAGAACAGAACAGCCCCTTTCTCCCTCGAAGACAAACAGAAGCTCGCGGAAATGCCTCGCACGAAGAAACTCGCGCGCAAGCAAACGGGCCACCAACCACTGAGCACCTTTATGAGGTTGAGGAAGAGGATGCAGACGAGTCGGATGATTGAAGCGACGCTCCAGCCGCCATTTAAACAGGGAGTTCCAAACTTTTTTCTTCGTCATTTTTGTGCATGACTTCATGATTGTTCTGTTTTGTGTTGTTTTTGGTGTCATGTTGTTTTGTTCAAAGCAGTGAGGACACTGCTTCATTTAAGTTTGGGGGAGTTATTTAGCTTTGTTTTAGTTTTATTCAGTTGGGTGTGTTCTATGTTTCTCTTGTTGTTTGTTGTTTATGTGGTTAGCTTTTGTTGTTTTTGTGTTATTTCTTTGTTTATGTGTCGTTTCTCTTGTTTGTGTTATTTATGTTGTTTAGTCAGTTTGTGGTGTTGTTTATGTTTATATATACATAAAAAAAAAAAAAAAAAATTCTGTATGTCTTTATGTTTTTGTTAGAAATTGCTCTATTTTAGCTGCTGAGTTGTTGGTTTGATGATGTTCGGTGAAGATTACTAGAGTTTTGAGAATTGTCAGCTTATGGATTGATTAAGCTTGAGTTGGGTGTGGGTAATGTCTTTTATCTGGTTGCTCTTTGAGTGAGACTACTATTTTTCCATAATAGACTATACCTTTGTATTTCTGAGGAAAGCCTAGGGAACTCCAAGTCATCGAGAGAATTTAAAATTTGAGGACAGGTTGTACCGAACTCTTGAGCCGAAGCTTTAGGAAGTGAAATAGACTGGGAATAGTTGGTGTGCTTTTCATGTATAGAGTTGGGTGTAAAAAAAAAAAAAAAAAAAAAAAAAAAAGCTATGAATAAAGAACTCCGCTGTTTTGAGCTGCCTAGTAACCAGGAGTAACATGAGCCCCATGTGTACTTTTGCGTCAAACAGTGGTTCATAATATGAGTTTGCTATAGCAATTCTGAAGTGTGACGTTGCTGAGTAACCGGGTGTCTTCATCACCAATGTTGGCATTCGCGTAAAAAGGTAAAGGTGACATGACGATTTAAAAAAAAAAAACAAAACAAAACAAAAAAAAAAAACGACGAAAAAAAAAAAAAAGAAAAGAAAGTTATGATTTAATAAATTAATGTGTGCATACACATGCACCCAGCTCAACAAGCAGTGGAATATGTATATCCTTAGATTTTACCCAGCTAATGATAGTGGAGAGGAAGTCATGAATCCAGCCTGCTAGATTATAAACTAAGCTTGACGATTGTGATAGGAGGGACATAGGTGATCTGAAGATGCTTAGATATAGTCTTGCACACACGCATCTATAGAGGAACCTCACTTGGGAGCAAGTTTATAAAAGATAGAACTGATATTTGATGAAAGCTGAATCTTGAAATGAGTTGGAAATTAAGAAGCTCTTTTGAGAATGGAGACTCAACTTGTTTAGCAGCTTGAGCATTTTTCCTTTTTGTGTTTGGTGTTTTCTTTGTGTGTATTGTGTTTTATGAGTTTAGTTCGGCATTGCTCGGGGGCGAGCAATGTTTTAAGTTTGGGGGTGTGATAACTCTAGAAATTAGAGTTATCTTAGGCACTTTTAGACTTGGTTGAACTTGGTTTTGTGAGTATTTGTGTTATTATTAGCATGTTTTTCCCTTATTTTAGGTTTGTATGTCTTTTCTTTTGTCTTGGGTTATTGTTTGGTGAAATCATGGATAATGGGAAGAAAAAGTAGGATCATTTGACGGCTTTTTGACGTGCGTTTTAATTCTATTCTGACTTGTCGGAGAGCTTAAACCGAAAATGCTGCAGAAAATGCTACAGCATTCCTTACAGCATTTTGTAGCAGAAGCAGTGAAGAAACTGAGTCGAAATGCTGCAGCAATTTCTGCAGCAAAGTTGTCCAGCTGGCGAATTTTTTCTGATTAAGTAAAAGAAAAGTTGACAGCTCATATGGTGGGGGCCACTTCTTTTTCTTCAGCTGGGAAGCTTCACACGTGGGCTGGTTTTGTTGCCCTTGTTGCCCTAAAGGGTATTATTTTGAGGAGGAAAAGAGGGCAGCCGACACAAGAAAAAGGGGGCTGAAAAACAGAGAAAAGAAGGGAGCCAAAAACAGAGAAAAGAGGGGAGCGAAGAAGAGAAGGAAAAATACACCATTAATGGGCAAGAGAGAGAAAGAGAGCTGAGAGAGATTTTTCTTCCATCCTTGCACCATTTTCGAAAGCACGCTGGGAAGGAAAAGAAGAAAGGATAAGAAGAATCTTCTGCAGTCATTTTTGGAGTTTTTCTTTCTTCGTACTCTTGCTCTGATTTATTTCGTTTTCTGATTTACATTTCTCTGTTGAACAATGGATGATGTTTTGCATTTTGATTTTGTAATCCGAAACATGAGCTAATTTTCTTTAGCTAGGATTGTTGATGAACCCGAAATTGTGACGATGATTTGAATGCCTTTTGTTGAAATGTTGGGCGAACTTGTTCCTGTTCATCTGAGTGTGTGAATGATAATTTCTATTGTTGATTGGCCATCAATATATAGGGAACTAGGCTTGTTTAATTCTGGAAAGGTTAAGTTAAGCTAGAAATAACTTAGATGATGCAAGTTCAATATGCTTTTTAAAGTTTATATTGATTTGTGAATGGTATAGGAATATATTGTTTGCCTTGTATAACCCATTGAAATTGATGCTTGAAATTGTGTTATGAGAACTAGATTCACATAGGAATATGTTGAAAAAGGTTTAACAACTTTTAGTCATACTAAATTCGGAAGAATTTTATGATAAAAATCGAATTTCGGTTAACAGGACAGGTTTTGCTGCAGCATTTTCTACAGCATTCGGGTTTGACTTGCAATGGAGGGGGATTTGGCAATCCTAGTTTAATTCAAATTCTTGATTACAACTTCTTGATTGAATATTGTTCTTTTTGACTATTTTAGTGCCTTTTCATCATACCCACTTTTATTTTGCTTGTTTATTGCATTTTTTTCCTAATTTTCATTTCCACACTCAATTTAATTTGTGCTTGTTTCTTTTACAACTTATTTTAGTGAATCAATCCCTGTGGAGACGATACTTTACTCACTTTCTATATTACTTGTGCGATTACGTGCACTTGCGTAGGTTTATATACACTAGTTAATCGCGAACAGTCTTATAAGGTCAATAAGAGCTCATAAAATTGAACAAAAACCCTAATCAGGATTTTACATAAATACCTTCATGGTTCAACTTGAAGTTCTCTACAAGAAATCGTATCGTTGAAAATTCAGTTATTACAATCTACCCCCCTTAGAAATTTTCGTCCTCGAAAATTAGAACAAACTGGGGTAGTTTTTTCGCATCTCTTCTTCCACTTCCCAGGTTGCCTCTTCAACCTTGTGGTTTCGCCATAGCACCTTAACCATGGGAATTGTTTTATTTCTTAGGACCTTTTCTTCTCGATCCAGAATTCACACTGGCTTTTCTTCGTAAGTTAAGTCGATTTCAACCTCTACGAGCTCTTGGCTAAGCACATGAGAAGGGTCTGGTATGTATTTCTTTAGCATCGAGACATGGAAAACATTGTGCATCGACGCTAATTCTGGCGGTAGGGCAAGCTTATAGGCTACTTTCCCAATCCTCTCAAGGATTTCAAATGGTCCTGTATACCTTGGACTAAGCTTTCCCTTATTACCAAACCTCATTACTCCTTTCATAGGAGCAATCTTGATGACTACGGCGTCTCTGACTTGAAATTCCAAAGGCCTTCTACGTTTATCGGCATAGCTTTTCTGTCTGCTAAAGGCTATGTTGAGCCTCTGCAGCCTCTGCTTAATCTTCTTGATGTCTTCAGAGGTCTTCTTGATAAAATCGGTTGTCTGAAGTTATTTTTGTCCAACTTCCCGCCAATGGATGGGAGATCGACATTTCCTTCCATAAAGAGCTTCAAATAGGGCCATATCAATTGAAGCGTGATAGCTATTATTGTACGAAAATTTGATCAACGATAGTTTCTGATCCCAGTTTCCCTTGAAATCCAAAACGCATGATCTTAGCATATCTTCTAGCGTCTGGATAGTTCGTTTTGATTGGCCGTCAGTTTGGGGATGAAATGCCGTACTGAACTTCAGTTTCGATCCCATGGCGTTGTGAACACTTGTCCAAAATCAAGAAGTGAAACGTCCATCGCGGTCTAAGATAATCGATTTTGGCACTCCATGGTACCTAACGATCTGAGATACGAAAATTTCGGCCAATTTTTCCACTGAGAATGTGGCCTTAATCGCAATAAAGCAGGCTGATTTGGTTAATCTGTCCACAATAAACCAAATCATGTCGTTCCCACTTGCAGTTCGGAGCAATCCTACTACGAAATCCATAGTAATTTGCTCCTATTTCCACTCAGGAAGCTCTATTTTCTGTAATTCTCCTCCCGGATGTCGATGTTCGGCCTTAACTTTCTGACAAGTTAGGCACTTCGACACATAATCTACCACTTCATTCTTCATATTTGGCCACCAATAGTTTTCTCGGAGATCCTTGTACATCTTGGATGCTCTTGGATGTACTGAATATGGCGTCTTGTGTGCTTCTGATATAATCTGATCATTTAAAGATTCCACGTCAGGAACACAAATTCTCTCCTTGAAGTAGACAACGCCATCTGTAGAAGTCCTGAACTCCTTGCTTTTTTCACCAAAGAGTTGCGCTTTCAGCAAAAAGGAGTCATTTCCTTGGTGCGCCTTAATAGATTCCAGCAAATCGGACTAGAGAGTCAAAGAAGATAGCTTCCCGGTTATCATCTCCAGGTTGAATTCAGAAATCTCCTTTTGTAGTGGTTTCGGAAATGCTTTAATAGACATCAACATGCCTACTGATTTCCTACTTAAGGCATCAGCTACCTTGTTCGCCTTTCCGGGATGGTAAAGAATCTCACAATCATAGTCCTTTACAAGCTCCAGTCATCTACGCTATCTCATGTTGAGCTCATTCTGAGTGAAGATGTACTTGAGGCTTTGATGATCCGTATAGATCTCGCATTTGTTCCCGTACAAATAGTGCCTTCAGATCTTAAGTGCGAACAATACTACCGCGAGCTCCAAATCATGAGTAGGATAATTCCTTTTGTGAATCTTCAGTTGTCGTGATGCATAGGCTACTACCTTCCCATTTTGCATCAGGACAGCTCCTAATCCATTTTTGGAAGCATCGCTGTATATTATGAAATTTCCTGCATCTACATCAGGTATTATTAACACCGGTGCACTTGTCAGCTTCTTCTTGAGCTCTTGGAAATTCTCCTCACACTTCTGATGTAAGACCCGAATTTTCATGGACTTATGATTTCCTTATTCATAAGAAATTAAAAGTCCGTATTATGTTTTTATAAGATGTTTTATGGAAAATTATGAATAGTAATGTGAAATTCATAATTTTATTAGTTAATGTTTAAATTCTCATTAAATTGGCTATAAGACTCAAAATAGAATGCCAAGATTAGCAAACGGCTTTTTGAGTCAAAAAGAGCAAAAAAGTACGTGATTTTATGAAAGTCAAAGGTTTGACCAAAAAGTCAACTTTGACCGAGAAAGTCAAAGTTTGACCAAAAATAGTCAAAGAGTTGACTTTACAGTATGATGAAATGTAGTATAGAAAAAAGACTGCGAAAACCTTCTTTATGGTAAAGATAGTATGAAAGGCCTTAAAATCACCCTAGAAAATCAAGCACACCGAGTTAGGATAAAGGGCAAAAAGGACTTTGAAAAATAGAAAAAAATTTTTAATGTCCATTTTTATACAGATAAATTTTGTACTGCGGTACAGTATACAAATACTGTGTATTAGTGAAGCACAATATTAGAAATATCTGTGTAGCACAAAAATAGACTGCTTTTAAGGAGAATTAGCCAAAAAAGGCCCTTAGAGGAGTGACATCACCTAGCTTTAATTTATGGCATCATAAATGTTAAACCAAGCATGGAAAGAATTTGTGGAAGCTTATAGCACTCTCTAGGCCGGCCACCTCACCCCTCCCTTAGTGGAATATTTATTTTCATGGGGCAATTTCACAATTTTCACAAACTTTCCCCACCTCTATAAATAGGTGACCCATAAATCATTTTATTCACAAAATCTAGGGAAGTTCTTGCCATTTTTCCTCAGAAAAATCCGTGGGTTAGGAGGAGAGAAAGAGAAGAGAAAAACCAAATTTTTCTTAGGGGTTTTGCTTGGGAGAGTTCGATCTTGCTCTAGGGAAACCAAGAAAAAAATTTGGGAATTTTGGAGACCCATTTCGAGAGTGAAGGGAGGAGAAAGAGGAGAGGAAAAACTGAAACATCTTGGGAGAAAATCTTGTGGTAGTGTTCGGTTTTGAGTGGATCAACCAAGGAACCAAGAGAAATTTTTGGTGTCCTAGCTAGGTTGAAACCGTGAGCAAGGGAGGACAAGGGGAAGAAAGGAAACTTAGAATTTTCAAACTCTAACTTGGGTCTAAGGTAAAATCTTGAACCTAATCTTTCAATTAAATTCAATTTTAGCATTTTATTTGTATTACAAGTTGGATTTGTAAGGACATAAGTCCAATTAAATTTCTAGCCCTAGATGTGTTAGTGTGTGTGCTTGGTTAGGTGATTAGGGTGCTTGGCTTATTTATGTTGATTGCTTGCTTAATTTGTGCTTGATGGATGTTAGGAAGCATGTTAAATGGTGAATGATTATGATTGGTATGTCCCCTGATTTTTGATCAAAAATCTGCCCTAGGCAATGGAGGATTGGCTGCTAGTTTAAGGCTGAATGTGGTGGTGCATGCTTGAATGTTATGCTAAGCTAGAAACCATGCAGCCCAAGGATTAGAGCAAGCGGTTAGGGGCTGCATGGGCACGTGGGATTAGCATGCTTGAATATATGGGACGTTAGAAACGCTACATGTTTGATGTGTAAGCTCCCGAAGTGGTCGGTCGAGACAGAATCCGCGAATTAGGACGTAAACCAGACTTAACAATCGAAACTGCCAGTTCGGATTCGAAACTGGCCAGTTTCGGGAAAGTGAAAATTTAATGCCTTTAGAGGCTGAACTGTGTAAAACTCAAAACACAAAAGTTGTTCAGAAGGGTTTTTCCTAGGGGGCAGAGCATGCAGAATCCCAAAATAAGGCTCCAATGGCCTTCGTTTTTAACAAAACCCGAGGCTGGTCTGCCCAGACCTAATTTACATGCCCAACCAGTTCAAATGAAAACTGACAAAAATACAAGTGGAACTGGATTTTTTGTAAAACATAAAAGTTTTAGAACTTTTCGAGAGCTAAAACTTTTATGAAGATGAGTTTTTCAAATTCGGAGTAGATTTTTAAACTGACGCTGTTTTGTGAAGGGTGTACAGGGAACCGAAAATTCCTGCACAGGATTTTCTAAAACTAGTTCAGAAAAATTGTTTTCTTTCCCAAAATCACTGTTTTAACTATGAAAACTGTTCCAAAGGTAGTTTCCAGCCCTAAATGATTTTTATAAAAGATCCGTTTCAAAAACATGAATTTTTACAAGTAAAATTAAGAGTTTTAAGAAATATCCCTTAATTTTTTCAAGTTAAGAAAAGAATGGGATTTTAAGCTAAGTATTTTCGAGATTTTAGGCCAAATGATTTTAAAGTTTGGAAAGGAAATGATGACGGATGGTAACTGGGAGGGACACCCGAGTTACTGGGTTAAGCCCAAGGTTGACCTTAGTTGACCGAGAGTTGACCTTAGTGACCAAGGGTTGACTTTGGTTGACCCAATGTTGAATCAAATTGACCCTAAGGGTTACCCAATATAACCCTAAGGGATACCCAAAATATACAATTGGGCTAGGATTTAAGGGTTAATGGAGATAACCCAATGATTATGATGTAAGAGTAAAGCCTAAAGGTAGAATGATAAACCTAAACTCTAATGGAAAGATTAAGGGCTTAGCACCAAAGAGAGGTTATCCAACTTGACCTCTTAAGGAATAATCAAAGTTTGATTATTCTTAAAAAGTAGGACGACTAATTGAGACCAAGTAAGGTAACAAGTATCGGGGACATACAACTAAGACGATGTGTGAAAGTTGGTTAGGTTACCAACATTTTTATGATAGGACCCTTATCCTATATTGTTTTCAAATAGCAGGAACTGACCTGCTGTTGCAACCCGATTTGATTATGCAACACTCAGGACACAGCACAATAGGTAAGTACAAACCTCACCTGCAGTATGAAATATAGTAATTTATTTTCAAATATGCTATGACATGCTTTGTGATATGTTCTACATGATGCCATGTTTGCAAAAATATTATGTTTACTAAAGTGCTATATTTGCAAAATATCATGTTTTCAAAAGTGCTATATTTACAAAATGTCATGTTTACAAAAGTACTATATTTGCAAAAAAAAATATTATATTTGCAAAAGTGCTATGCTATGCCATGTCAAGTTATGAATGAAGTATAAGTTATGATATGATATATTGATATCATAAGGCATGTTCACTAATGATAAACAACATGGTAATAAAACACAAGTAAAGTGTCGTACCAACCTCCCGAAGGTGGAGGACTATTCATGTTCAAGTTTATGTTTTCCCAGAACTGTTAGGGACCTTACAAACCCCTAACTTTATCTGGAGAGCGCGCATCTGGTACGTACACAAGGGGGCCCATATGAAAGATAATAAGTTCAAGTTAAAAATGGATGCATAAATGAACATAAATGGTTCATGCATATGTTATATGATGATTGGTATGTTTTCAAGATGTTTAAAATAAAAATGTTTTGTGAGATTACGTTTGTGTTTACTGGGCGAAAGCTCATTAGTTATATTTCATACTGTAGGTAAGAAGCCTGCAGCCTGAATGATGGGCTATATGTGGATGATGCGGCAGATGAAGGGCGGTATGGGATACCATTACACATAATTTCCGCATCTACTTTTGAGTAAATACAATTTTGTATATATGTATATATCTCAAAAACAAAGTATGTTACATAGTATATTTGGTACTAAAGACTTTAAACAATCTTTTTATTTTAGTATGTATGTAAGGTAAATTGCTACGGACAAACCTTTTTATATATATGTATGTTGAGAAAAAAAAAATTATTCTCAAATTTTCAAGTAAAGTATGGTTAAGTAAGTAAGGTGACGACCCTACGTAGGATGAGGGTGTCACATCTGAGTCCATTCAAACTTTTTCCCTTTCCGGGTAAGGGCTGTAAGCGGTGCGGCAATCTTGGAGAATCCTTCGACAAATCGTCGGTAATATCCAGCTAGGCCAAGAAAACTTCTTATCTCCGTAACATTCTCCGGTGCAGACCATGCGCTAACTGCCTCTATTTTTGCAGGGTCTACGGTTATTCCCTCCTTTTGAACCACATGACCCAAGAAATGAACTTTCTCCAGCCAAAATTCACATTTTGTGAACTTGGTGTACAGCTGATTCCGTCTTAGTGTCTCCATTACCAGCCTAAGGTGATGTTCATGTTCCGCGTTGGACTTTGAGTAAATCAAAATATTGTCAATGAAGACAATAACGAACTTGTCCAAATACTCCTTGAATACATGGTTCATAAGGTCCATAAAAGCAGCTGGGGCGTTAGTTAGTCTAAACGGCATCACCAAAAACTCGTAGTGCCCATAACGTGTTCGAAAAGCTGTATTGGCGATATCTGACTCCTTGATCCTGAGCTGGTGATAACTTGATCGTAAGTTGACTTTCGAAAATACACTACTCCCCTGAGTTGGTCAAAAAGATCATCAATCCTGGGAAGTGGGTACTTGTTCTTGATCGTGATCTTGTTCAGCTCACGGTAGTCAATACACAATCGCAACGATCCATCCTTCTTTTTGATGAACAAAACAGGTGCTCTCCATGGGGAATGACTCTGTTGGATGAATCCTTTATCTAGCAGCTCTTGCAATTGCACTTGAAGCTCCCTCAGCTCAGCGGGTGCCATACGGTAGGGTGCCTTCGATATCGGCGCAACCCCAGGTAACAACTCGATTTCAAACGAGATTTCCCTTTCTGGCAAGAGTCCTGGTAAATCCTTCGGAAAGACATCCACATATTCCTTTATGATGGAAACATCTTCCGGTGTCAGCTCCATTTCTCTGTCATTGTCCACCATGTTAGCTAAATATCCCTGGCAGCCATTAGCTAACATCTTCCAAGCTTTCATTGCCGAAACTAATCTGGTTGTTGGGCTCCGCGACTGTCCGTAGAAACTAAACTCCTCTTCACCGTACGGATTGAACGTCACACAACGCTTTCGGCAGTCAATCTTAGCGTTGTATTTGCCTAAGAAGTCCATTTCTAAGATCACATCGAAATCTTGAAGCTTGATCGCGATGAGATCTACAAATAATTCTCTGCTGCAAATGACCACGGAAACATTTCGCATCCAAAAATTAGACCACAAAATTTCTCCGGATGTCAAAGAAGTTTTAAAAGGCTGTACTAAGCTATCCACACCTCTTCCTACTTTCTGGGCGAACTCCAAAGATACGAACGAGTGAGTGACTCCAGAATCAAACAAGGCAATGGCATCATAAGTGGCGATAGAGATCTGACCTGTCACCACATGCGACGTTCCAGCTTCAGCATCCCCTTTTATGTAGGCATAAATTCTGGCATGGGGTTCAGGAGCCTCCAGTCTTCCCTGGGTAATTGAAGGTCCTTCCAGCCTTGCCTGGGTTGCATGTAGCTGGCTGTTGGCGTTCCGGCTTGGGTATTGAGGGTTTTGGGTCTGAGTATTCAGAGGGCAACTCCTTGCGTAGTGCCCCTCCTTGCCACAAAGGTAGCAAGCATTTGTCCTCATTTGGCACATTCCAGGGTGCTTCCTTCCGCATTTAGGGCACAAGGGAAAGTCATTGCTGTTACCCTCTTTTCCTCTGTTAGTCTTCTTCTGAGGGTTACTCCTCTGCTGACCTTGACCCGTAAAGTTCCCCTTTCTCTTGTTCCTCTCGAATTGTTTGGAGCCTTGAGCAGGGTTACTTGTTTGACCCTTTGAGTAGGCCTCCGAGTTTTGGCGAGGTTGTATGGGCTTTGCCGCAGCCTTCTCTTCCTTTTTGGTCTTAAAAATTTGAGCCCTGGCCTCCTTATCCTGGTTTATCCAGTATTCTGCTCTTAGTGCCCAGTTATACAATCGGACACCAGAGTAGGTGGGCTACTACCTGCACTTATTTGCTTAGAAATGTCTGTTATGACATTTTCATCATTCGCCTTACTTTCTCTTTTTCATTGGGTACCAACTCGGGGCACAAACGGGCTAACTGCTCAAATTTCTTGACAGCCTCCATGACTGTCATCGAACCTTGCTTCAGGTTGGTGAATTCGTCCTGTTGAGCTGCTAAAATCTCCTGGTTGTAGCACATGGCTCGAAACTTGGTTACGAAATCTTGCCACTCATGGTGGCAACGTCTCGACGCATCTGGACCGTTATCCACCAATGTCGAGTGTCCTTTTTCAGTGCAAAAAAAGCACACAAAACTTTTTCTTGCTCGGTCAGCTTCATGAAGTCCAGAATGACTTGAATGTCGATTAGCTAGTTATCTGCCGCTATTGGGTCTGTCGGCCCTTCGAACTCAGGCGCCTTTATCCGCCTGAATCGCTCATACAGCAAGTCTTCCCTTACTGGAGGTGGAACCATTTGCCCTCCAACAGGAGCTATTGGAACTTCAACATTCAAAGGAACTTCTGGCGGAACTTCGGGTTCTCCATTGGGTATCGGGGGTACTCTATCATCCTGGAGAGGAACCTCATTAGCTCGGGGTCCTTGGTTTATCTAAGCCGGCTGCTTTCTTAATCTATCTGTCTCTTGCTGCTGTTCTCGCAGCTGTCTTTGTAAATTGGCTACTACAGTAGCGAGGTCTGGCTCAAGTAGGTTTACAGGTACTGGTTTGCGTCTCGGCAGCATCTTTTAATCTCCTACGGGATCATAAGAAAAGATATTATCATACCCGGAATATCCTTTCTTTCATGCATTTCTTATCATATCAAAACATAATACGTTGTGTCATAACATAATTCTTCGCAACGTCATCATACAACATAATCACATCGTCATATCATATTGCATACTTATGTCATTCATACTCATATCATTCATACTCGTAACATAGCTTTCATGAACATATCGTACCATAATACTTGATCTGTCTTTTTGCATTCTTACAAAAAGTACATCATATTTACGATACTGTAAATACATTTTTGGTACATTATACTGTATATACATGTCTATCTCATCATACTTTATATACATGGACAAAATTTCGATGGGAGTGTCTAACACTTCACCATCATACATAGTCAAAATGACGATGGAAGTGGCTACCACTTTCCATCATACATAAGCACAAGCCTACTATCCAAAAAGAATAAGCTAGTACGTATCAGTCCGAAAGTCAAAAATAAATGTACATAGGCAGCCTAATCGATGTGCACTATGCGTCGGAGTCGGCCTCCCAATCTCCGTCATCGAAAAGGATCTCCTCGGGATCGTCAATAAAATCCTTCTCATCCTCTAGCCCACCTGCGTGTTCTATCTCGGGTGCTGGCTCTATCTCCTCCCCGTCCTCCTCCTCATCACTGGAGATATCTATGATGGGAGGATCTGCTGGTGGGTCTGCTAGTAGGATCATAACGTCGTACTCCTCGGGTCCCTCTGCATCTGGGTCATCCTCGGCGTCCCCGCCCTCCTGCTCAGCCTCATGGGCTGGCACCTCCTACTCAGGCATAGCCGGGATCGGCTCCTCTGAAGGTGCTGGACCTACCTCGTGTAGTGGCTCTCCAAGCCAGCATCGTTGTCTACGGGTGTCGGATGATCACCCTCAGCAGCCTCAGCCTGTGCGGCTAACACCTCAGCCCTCAAGATATCCTCAATCATGTGCCCAACGGTCATCCTTGGCATGGGATCTGGGACATACTGGCGGATGCGACCAGGCAGCCCGTTTCACAAAATCGTCAGCGCCTCCATCACAGGATAGGCTATGTCCTGAGGGACGCAAGGCAACATGGCCTCCTGAAACCTCCTGCAGTAATGAGCCATGGTCTCAAGGGGGTATGCGTGCCACTCAAGTACGTAGCTATGGTAACGCGTATCATACATGTCTCTATAAATGTTGGGATCGCGCTGAGGAGCTCCTGGGCCGTAATCCAGTATCGGTCCAAACTGTGCGGTCACTAGTGTACGGAAATGTGCCCATGTGCAGTTAGACATCTGAGGCTCTCCAACTGACATCCACCATAGGCGGGCGTCGCCTATTAAACATCGGCTACCCAACGAAACCTGCATGCGAGCCGGGATATGGCTAGTGTGGAAGATTAGCTCTATATCATGCAACCACTCTGCCATGGACACTGTCTGACTGGTGCCGGCAAACAATAGCGGGTGTGACTCGTAGAAAGATGTCACTACCTCTCGATCCTCATCGGCATGTTCCGGATCCATTATGTTGGGTCTACCATATCATAAACACATAATAAATATTTGCGCATAAAAATATAAATTCAACTTACAATGATGGTGGTGATGGCAAGTAGACTGTGAAATGTTATAGCAGGAAACCGCTCTGATACCAACTCTGAAACGACCCGCTTAGCACAGGCCGTTACCATACATACATGCATAGATAACGTACTTAATTACTTAGCGAAATTAGTGGAAACTTTTTTTTTATACGAACGTGTTAACATATAGGCAATAACTAAATAAAGATGTTTTTCGAGCGCGTACACAATAAGTAAATAGCGATGTTCTAACGCCAAATAAAATATTCATAAAACAAACAAAACAAAACAAAACGTGTAGCGGTCGACATTCCCACATTTCACAGTTGCTCCGCCACGCTCCTCCATCTTGTATCACTTGTTGCCCATAGGTTGCTTACCTATAGCATAGACGTAAGATGTGAGCTTTCCTCAGCAAGTACAACATAACATCCGCGACACACAATCAAAACTCATTACATAACGTAAAGGCATAACAACATCTCATAACATAATGACATAACATATTACATCATGCATGAGCCATTTATGCTTCATTATGCTTTCTTATACTTCCATAATATGATTCATATCTTAACTTAACTTATTTTGCTTATGGGCCCTTACATAAGTGTCCGTACCGGGCGCGCAACAATGGAGTGGTTGGGGCGGCCAGTCCATTTCCAACTCAAACCATAGTCCAACCCGACCTAACGCGGGTCGGTACGACACAGGCAAGCTCGCTTGCCATCTTACTTGCTTTTCATGATTTCTTTCTTGATCTTACTCTTATCTTAATCATTGGTGAACATGCTTCATGATGTCACACATATATAATCATATTCTAACATGCCTCGTATTATATCCATGACATACTTTATTGTAACATAGCTATGATCTTAACATTTCATGTGACATAGCATAAGCATACCTCAACTTTGCGTATCATATAGTATAGCATACATCATATTAAACATCAACCACAAGCTTGGCATATCACATAAAAAGCAACATAACATACATCGAACAATATTACACATTCACATGCTTGGGTAAGCACCACAACAAAAGTCTATGCTGTAGGTGGAGTTGTACTTACCTTGGTTACTATGTCCACTATATGGCTGCTCCCGCCTAGGATGCCAATGCAGGTTATCTCCTGCTCCATTGAAGGACATAGGTATGAGTTCTTAATCATAGGGTGTTGGTAATCTAACCAACATTCATATATACTCCTAGTTATATGTCCCCTCCATAACACATGATATCTTATTGGGTTACTACAAGTAACCCTTGGGTTTAATGTCACCATCCTTAGATTATATCTTATTAGGTTACATAAGGTAACCTTGTAAGCTAAGCTCATACATACATGCTTAGGGTTAGGTCATTATCCAACCTTGGACTATGTCTTAGCATACATAGCCCGTAACCTATTAGGTTATCTTTGGTAACCCTATGTCTTAGTTGTCTTAAAATTTGGTCCATTGTTGGGTTGTGTTGGGTAACCCTTAGTTTTAGTCCATTAATCTTAGTATCATGTTGGGTTACATTGGGTAACCCTTGGTGTGACTCAACCTAGGTCAATCTAGGTTAATCCTTATTGGGTTACTAAGGTCCAATTATGTTGGATCCTATTGGGTGACTATTGATAACCTTGGGTTTTGGACCCAGTTCTATAATTCGGGTATCCTACTCGATTATTGTTGGTTATCTTCTAGACTACCCAAATTTTAAGAGAACTTAGGTCTATAATTCTATTTGTTTTCTTTAATAAAAACTTGGTGTTTTACTACCTTTTTCACAAAAACCCCTTTTTCTCAACTTATGAAAATTTGGGTTTCTTAGAAAGGTACTTGAAAAAGCTGTTAAGCGTTGGAACTACCTTTGGAACAGTCCTCATAGTTAAACTATCAGTTTTTGAGTAAAATACTATTTTCCTGAATAGTTTTCAAAAAATCCTGTACATGAATTTACTGTTTTCTGCACAGTTTTTAGAAACACAGTTTTATTTTAAAATCCATGTTGAATTTGGAAAATTTGTCTCATGAAACTTTTAGATCTTGAAAAATCCTAGAACTTTCATGTTTTGTGAAAAACCGAGTTCTGACTCTAACCCTTTCGTTTTCCCCCTTGGAATTCAACTGGCCGTGCATAAAAGTCTGGGCACGTCAGTCTCGGAATTTCATGAAAACGGAGGCCATTCGAGTCTCATTTTGGAAAACTGTCCATGCTGCCGCCTAGGAAAAACTGTTTTAAACAACTTTAATGTTTTAAGTTTTCTCAAATTCGGCCTCTAAAGGCCTCAAAATCCACTTTCCAGGAAACTGGTTAGGATTCACCCGAATCTGACAGTTTTTAGGTTTTAAGTTCGTTTTACGTCCTAAACGTGAAACCTAGCTCAACCAGCCACCGCGGGAGCTCTAGAACACACATGCAGCGGTTTTCTAACGTAAATTTTCTTTAAATACATTTTCTAACATCACCATGCAAACCCTAATTGACATTGGATCAACCAAGTTTGCATGGTTTAGGTTGCACCATTCAAACCAAGCATACTAATTCAATTTCTAACAACCTAGCACATAATATCCGTCCACACACACTAGGGTAGATTTGGGGACATACAACACTAACATTTAGCATGCAAATTATGAAAATTAAAGCAAGCATGCAAATTAAAATCAAACCACCCTTAGTTCTAGTTCAAGCACAAACCCTAGGTTTCTAACTTTGGGCACAAAATAAATTGAGCTTGTGCTCTTAGAAATTCAACTTGAAATACATTTAAATTTCAAATTGAAAGCTCAATTAAAAGAGTTTGAGGTCTAGGAAGAATTACCTTAAGTGAACACAAGCTTGGGTTAGGGTTTGGCTCAACTTCCTTCCTCCCCCTAGACTTCACTACAACCGGCCTTGCTCCACCAATTGGCACCAAAATTTGAGTTGATCTCTTGGTGGCTTTTTGAACCAAAATCATGCACAAACTAACCTCAAATTTTCTCACTTTCTCACCCCAACACAGCCGGCCTTTGGCCTAGAAAAAAGGGTACCAAAAACTCTCAAAATTTTGGCTTGAAGTTACTAGAGAAACCAACCACCCTAGAACACTAAAACCCCTTTGATTCTCAAATTTTTTCTTCACTCTTTCTCACACTTGAGATTCTGGATTTTTGGAGGAGAGAAATTGGCAGAATTTGGCTGCTTTTTTTGATTTTTTTCCAGCAAAAACTGATCTCCCTTGAAGCCTATTTATAGGTGAAAAATGGGGCTCTTTTTTCAAATATTTTTGGTTCAACTTTTGCTCACAAAGCCTTGGAGCAAAATTAATTGTATTTTGACCCCAAAATAACCGGTCACCTCATCTTCTAGAGCTGTCCAAGATTATTTTAATCCCTTTTTAATTTTTAATAAAAGTCCTAATGATATCATAAATGGGAGCTTAGGTGATGTAAGCCTATTTAAGGCTTGTTTGGCTTTTTTCCTCAAAAAGCAGTCTACTTTAATGCCAACACAGATATTTATGGTACTGTGCTTACTAATACACGATACTGTTATACTCCACTGTAGTCCAAAATTTATCTGTGTAAAACTAGACTGTACGAAAAATTTTCTTTTTACTTAAAACTTTTTGGCCCAATAATTCATATTTATTGTGATTGATTTTTTTATGGTGGTTTTATTTCTCATTTACATTCTCATGTCCATAATTTTAGTTTTTGCAGCATATTTTCCATACTGCTTGTCATACATCTGTGTGGTCAACCCTTTGACCATTTTTGGTCATCCTTTGACCTTCTTGGTCAACTTTGACTTTCTTGGTCAAACTTTGACCAACATAAAATCATGGATTTTCTTCCCATTTTTCACCCAAAAAGTTCATTTGCTTAACTAAGCAATTCATAATTGAGTCTTATAAGGTCAATAAGAGCTCATAAAATTGAACAAAAACCCTAATCAGGATTTTACATAAATACCTTCATGGTTCAACTTGAAGTTCTCTACAAGAAATCGTATCGTTGAAAATTCAGTTATTACACTCCACTTCTTCTATTCCCAAGTCATCTGGTTATTCTTTTTTTTTTTTTTTCTGTTTTATTTTTAAGTTGCTATGTACTAATTTTGTGGTCGTTGTTGTAGATCGATCTGTTTGGGCTCTGAGACAGTCCTTAGGTGTAGAACCCTTTACACATTTAGCCTATTCCTCTAAAATAAATCCATCTTTTCCTTCTATCCCATTCAGTAATCCAAGTCTAGTTCTATCTGCTTTGGTAGCTTTATCAGCCCAAACCATTTCACCTATCAAAGCAGTCCTACCAGTTCTGGCAGATCCACCTACCCCATCTGTTCCATCTGCTAGAACAAATCCTCCCACTTCATCTATCCCTTCCATGGAGACCGTTCCAGCTTTTCCAATAAGGTTTCCATTACCCTCTTTTGATAATCTTACCCCTCCAGATCCCATTCCTTCTTCTCAGCCAATTTCTGAATCTTCTCCTTCCATTGCTCCAGGTTTAAGTTCCATTCCTCATCCTACTTTTCGACAACCAATAAATTTTGATAATGAGGATTGGACTTCTTATTTGAACCCCTCTGAAATTTCTACAATAAAAGAGCGTGCGAAGAGGGTTACTGAAGAAAAGAGTAAGCAAGCAGGTTCTAACAGTCTTCAGTCTACAGATCAGAGGTGTATCTATCTTTCACTAGGATGGTCACAAGCTGACAGAATAGGATTCCATGAGCAATCCTTCTGTCATGGGAGTTGTTTTTCCAGCGCTTTTAATAGAGCAAGATCACAGACAAGTTGCTTCTATTTCTTCTGAACAGAAGACAAATATTATTATAGCTATGAGTTCTTTAGTGAGCATATTTCTATAGCACTTACTTCTTGTCTTTCCTTTTATTTTGAATTATGATTCCATCTTTTGATTCTCAGTGTTATCAATTGCTTGCCTCAACTGATGCTGAAAACTCTGCATCTGAAATTCTGCTTGAGAATATGAGGCAAGCGTTTAGGCAAACGGATTCTTCATTGTGTTCCCAGGTCAAGGCTTTTAATCTCTTTCGTGATACTTCTACTTTAGAGTTGGATTCTGCACTTTCTACTAAGAGGCTTGAGTATGAGAAGAAAACTCTTGATCTGTTGAGCCAGCACACCAAATTTATTCAAGAGCACCATATTTAACTTTCTGATATGAGGAAGAAGAATTTGGCTTTTGAGACGAAGAATTTAGATCTTGAAGCTACACTAGTTGATATTCAATCTTCTTTGGATCAAGAACATTCTAAAGGAAGCATTTTTCAGAATTTTGTTAACTACCTTCAATTGTAGCTAAACCACATCTATTCCAGGTCTTAGGGTTCCATTTTGAAGCAAGCATGCAAAAAGGCTTTTAGAGAGTAAATTGGAGATTCCTGTTCGGGCTTGCCAGTATTACTCCTTATGTCAACAAGATCAGTCTCTTCCAGTAGAATAATGTTCTTATCGCGATGCCCATCATTTGTTGAAGGTTGTCAATGTTTTTGCTGATCATTTTTGCCAACATGCATCTTCTCTCTCACAAGTTCAATGTCGATGACTTTCCCATAGAGGTGTTTTTGGATTCTCAGAAGACATTGAAAGATTTACGATCTGCTTTAGCTGAATCTCAACCCTCCCATCTACAAGATTTTGCTGCTCACAGAAGTGCTTAGGCTAGGATTATAATGACGTAGGGCATTTTTTTTTTTTTTTTGTGTAATCACATTTTTGTCAAATTTTTGATCTGACAATGTTTCATAAAATTGTAATAAAATCTCTTGCATTTCCTCTTTTATATTTCAATGAAAGATACCCTTATGTTTCATTATTTTGCCTTATAGGATAATTATGTCTTAATTAAGTTTTCTTATTATTCTTAATTATAACTTTGCAATATTGTCTTCAACTTCCAGTAAATTTGGAATGAATTTTATTTTAATTCAACTCAGCTCATATCTTTATCAATTCTAATTATTGAATCTTCTTTTTTCTATTTTATGCATAGGCTTTTTCGTACTAGCCTCTGTATTCTGAATCAATATAAATTTCTTGACTTTAATCTCTCTTGCTCTGACTTATTCTAGCGTAAGTCTTTTTCAATTTGACTTTTCATTTTGAATTTAGAATAGGTCTTTTTCAATTCTCACTTTTCATTCTGAATTCAATGTAGGTCTTTTTCAATATTGACGTTTTCATTCTGAATTCAGTGTAGGTCTTTGTTAGACCACTTTATTTGTAATATCCCGAAATTTCTACGGACTTACAATTGAAGAAATTGAAGTCCGTATTATGCATTTTTGTGATATTTCATGAAAATTATGAATACCAACGTGAAATTCATAATTTTATCAGTAAATATTTGAGTTCTCATTTAATTAATTATGAGACTCGATAAATAGTTGTTTAGCCATGTATAGGGCTTTTTGTGATAAAGGCATCACAAAAATTTATGATTTTATGTTGATCAAAGTTTGACCGAAAAAGTCAAAGGTTGACCAAAAAATCAAAGGTTGACCCAAGAGGTCAAATGCATGACAGTATAGTTATTTGATAAGCAGTATGAAAAATATATTGCGAAAAACTGTCATTATAGACAAAATAGCAAGACTAAGCTATGAGACCACCCTAGAAAAATCAAGCACACCAAGTTAGGGTCAAGGGCAAAAAGGGTTCGAAGAAATAAGGAAAAATTTTTACAGCCGTTTTTACACAGATAAATTTTGGACTGCAGTGCAGTATAAAAATACTGTTATTAGTGGATAACAGTATTAAAAATATCTGTATAGTATAAAAGTGGACTGCGTTTTAAGGAAAAAGCCAAACGAGGCCTTAGGCGATGATATCACCTCACCATAGATTTATGAGATCATAAATGATTAAATTAGCATGGAAAGAATTTTCGAATTCTCTAGATGATGGGTGAGGTTGTAAGACCTGAAATTTTGAAGACTTGTATTCTCCTTGTTCATAAGGAATTAGAGTCTAATTTATGTATTTATGAAGTGTTATGTGAAAAATTATGAATAATAATGAGAAATTCATAATTTTATTTAAACGATGTTCGAGTCCTCATTTAATAATTTTGAGACTCAATTAATGTTTTACGAGTCAAGAATGAAGTTTTTAAAGGAAAAATAATGAAAAAGGATGAAATTTTACGAAAGTCAACTTTGACCGAAAAAGTCAAAGGTTTGACCAAAAAGTCAAAGGATTGACCAAACGTCAAAGGGTTGACCAAAAAGTCAAAGTTTGACCGGAACGGGTCACAACGTCGACTTTACAAGTATGATGGAGGAATATGGAAAGAAACTCCAAAAATGAAGTTTTATAAGCCATAAATCCACCCTAGAAAAATCAAGCACACCGAAAAAGAATTAAGGGCAAAAAGATCTCCGAAAAATTGGAGAAAGAGAGTTTCGGTCCAAATTTACATGGAATAATTTTTGGACAAAAATATAAAATAAGAATGCTCATCACAGTATTGGAAATAACTATAGAGCGCGAAAGGAACCGCGAAAGAACGAGATGGCCAAACAAGGTCTTGGAAGAGCTAGTGGAAGATGACATCAACTCTTGACATCACCCTCCACTAACTCAAGACTACAAATGGCAGCCCTCTACCCCCCCATAAGTTCGGCCAACTAGAGGAAAAAGAAAGGAAAATTATTTTGGTTAGAGTAACTAAATGGTTTTTCAAGTCCAACCAAGCAAAGGACAACAACACCATGCCTATGACTCACTTTTTCTAGCCAAAGCTAGCCATGTGGGGCTGCTTTCCCCTCCATCAAATCCGGCAAACACTCCCCCTCTCCATCATGTTCGGCCAGCCAAAAAGGGAAGCAAAGGAAATGAAAAAAAAATGGGAACAAGACTAGACATAAAGCCTTAAATCAAGGAAAAAGTTGAACCACTTTTGTCCATCAAGTCTAGTCACTTCTTGGTTAAAATAATGAGCTAAAACCCATGCCTTTTCCTCTTCAAATCCGGCTGCAAACCCCCCCTTTCAGCCCCTTGGATTCGACTGCAATGGGAAGAGAAAAAGGAGACAAACAAGATGTGACACAAAGCCTTAATTCAAGGGCCAAGAAGGAGAGCTAGTAGGGGAAATTTCTAGAGATCTTTAGGGCCATACCTAGCTGCCCATATCCCTCCTTTTTCCCTTAGAAATCCGGCAGCTCAACCCTTCAATTTCTCCCTTAATTTCGGCTACAATGAGAAGAGAAATGACTTGACACAAAGCCTTGAATCAAGGGCAAGAAAGCAACCACTCTAGTCATTCAAGACATCCCATCTTTTCTCTTCTCTCCTCCTTGTCAAAGCAGCCAAAATCTTTGCCATTCCTTGGGTATACTCGGCAGCAAAGAGGGAGAGGAAGGGAGAGTGAGAGCAAAGAGAAATTTTTGGGTTTTTCCATCTCAAGGGTTTCGGTTTTTGCAAGGGAGAGTGCTAGAGAAAGATTGGAAAAATTTTTGGTGAGTTCTACCAAGTGTAAGCCGACCAAGAGCAAGAGAGAAAGAGGAAAAAGAGGTGAGTAACTCTTGACAAATTTTGGATCTCCTTCTTGTGATGCTCGGTTTTGTTAGAGCAAGAAAAAGCTAACAAAACTCTTGTTGGTTCCACCTTTTTTGTACCAAAACCGTGAGCAACCAAGAGCAAGGAGAACTTGAGAAATTTTTGTGGATTTCTCCAAGGCTTGGCCGAACAAGGAAGAAGATAAGAAGGTAAGAGAAATTTTGGTTTTTCTCTTGATGAGGGTTCGGTTTTGGTTAGAAGCAAGAAGAGCTAACAAAAAAATTTTTGATGCATTTTTTGGAATGCATTTTTTGGAAGAAACCGTGGACTAGAGCAAGCCAAGGAACCAAGGAAGATTTTGGGGATTTCAAAACCCTAACTTGGGTTGAGGTAAAATCTCTTAAACCACCTTGAATCTAAGCTTTATTTAAGTGTTTTTGATGTTGATTCAAGTGGTTTGTAAGGACATAAGTCCACCTTAAATTCTGCCCTCATCTATGGTGTGTGTGCTTGATCAAGATTAGGGTTGGTTGGCTGATTTTTAATGCTTGATTGCTTTCAAATTTGTGCTTGAAAATGATGGATTTTTTCATGCTAGAAAGTAGGTTGTATGTCCCATAAGATTAGGCCAAAGATCTGCCCTTGGCAGCCAAGAGAGCTTGCTAGACTTAGGGATGGATTTTGTGTTGATGGTATGTGATGATGCATGAGTTAGAACCATGTAACCCTAGTCTTTTTAATTTTCGGATTTGGGGTTGCATGAGTAGAATGAGATGGAATTATGGGTTTTAATGGGACGTTAGAAGCGCTGCTTGATGTTGTCTAAGCTCCCGATGTGATCGGTCGAGATAGATTCCGCGAATAGGACGTAAACCGAAGAGAGGAACCGAAACTGCCAATTCGGATTCGAATCTGGCCAGTTTCGGGAAAGGGTAATTTCAAGGCCCTTAGAGGCCGAATGAGGTAAAACTCAAAACATGAAAGTTGTTCAGAACAACTTTTCCTAGAGGACTACGTGAACAGAATCTCGAAATAAGGCTCCAACGGCCTCCGTTTTACCCAAAACCCGTGGCTGAACCCTGGGACGTTCTCCACCCAGTTTTTCAGAGTTAACCCGTTTTCAAATAAAAACTGGTACTGATCTAGGCCGAACTAGATTTTGTGCAAAACACAAAAGTTTTAGCATTTTTCGATAGCTACAACTTTCATGAAGAAAATTTTTTCAAATTCCAAGCCGATTTTTAAACTGGGTGCGTTTCGTGGGAGATGCGCAGAGAGCCCGAAATCTGGAACATGAGTTTCACGAAAATATTTTCTAGAAAAATTGTGAAGTGTTCTTAAATGGTTATTTTAGCTTCGAAAACCGTTCCAAAGATGGTTTCCGACCCCAAATGATTTTATAAAATATTTATTTCGAAAACCATGAATTTTAAGGGCTCGGGTTTGAAATTCACATTTTCACATAAAGTAAAGAAAAAGAGGGTTTCAACCAAACATTTTCAAGTTAAAGAAAATAATGAAATTTAAGCCAATGAATTTTCTAATTAAAGGAGTTAGAATTTTTACAAGCAAAATGAAGGATTTTTGGAAGTTAATCACACAAGATTTTCCAAAAAGAAGGAAGAGGAATTTTATAGTAAAATTGGTAAACAAGCCGATTACGAACGGTAACCGGATATTATATCCGAGTTACAAACTCAAGGATAACCAAGAGTTGACAAAAGGTTGACCCAAGTGTAATATCTGGTTTTCATGACTACTAATTCTTGTAAAGAATTAATACATGTGCAGTCGATGCAATTTTATGAGTAAAGTTCGGACCAGAACTTTCAGATGTGTTTTGTGGGTTTTTATAGCCTAAACAGACTCAAAACTGATATTTCGGACGATAAGGAGTGAAAACTGATCATTTTATGAAAAGTCAAAATTTTGACCGAAAAGTCAACCATTGACCCGAAAAGTCAACGTTTGACCAAAATAGTCGAAATTGAGTATTATGAATTTTAAGATCAGTTTTTCACGAAAAAGACTACCGAAACTCATTTTTATTAACAGATAATGAAAATGAGATTTCGGATATCCTATTTTAAAATCAGGCGATTTTTCTAAGCTCATAGGGCAAAAAGGGTTTGAGAAAACAAGAAAAAGATTTTTCGACCCGATTTTCCGACGGCACGTCAAAAATCCAAAAACTGTAAAATAATATTTACAGTGTTGGAATTTAAATTTTTGAACTCGACGTTTCAAGATTTTCAGTCCAAAAACACAGTTTTTGTTCAAGAAAGTTCATGAACAAAAGTTGTTCTTATCCTTAAGATGTGGTGGCCCAATCCTAGCTTGCCAAGTGTCCAAGACAACTCATGTCTTGTTGTCCCCCACCCTTGGTCGGCAAACACAAGAAACAAGAGCCAAAAAGTTGGTTCTTGGAAGTTCTTCAAGAGTTCTATAAATACCCCTTCATCTCCTTCATTTCTTTTTATTCAAGAAAACCAAGCAAAACTCTTGCCATTTTGCTTCAAGAAATCCGAGAGAGAGAAACCAAGAAAGAGTTCGAAAATTTGGTGAGCCAACTCCATCTCCAACCTTCGGGTAGCCTAGGGAGACCGAGAGAAAGAGGAGAAAATTTTCGGTGGCTTGTTCAGCCCCTTTGCCGTGCCTTGAGTGCAGGGAAACCGAGAGTTAGAGGCCAAAAAATTTTGGGAAAAAACTTAGCCAAGGGTTCGGGTGAGTAACCAAACCAAGAGAGTGAGCTTATGTGTGAGTTTGAGGCTTGATTCTAGCCTCTAGTAAGCCTTGGGGTTGCTAGAAAGAAAGAAAGAAAAATTTTTCCAAGTCTTGGTTCAAGTGGCCTAGTGGCCGAGCAAGCCTAGAGCCAACCAAGGAGCCAAAAATTTTGGAGTTTGGGGCACTTAGGAGCTGCTGCCGTGAGCTAGGAACCAAGGAATAGCCTAGGGACCACTTCGGCAACACCAAACCCCAAGGGCCGAACACCACACATCAAATTGAGGTAAACCCTAAAACATTTTCTCAAGTTTTTAAATTTATTTTAAAGCTTGATTTATGTGTATTTTGTGCCAAAGGGATGTAAGGGCATAAGCCCATGTGTGATTTAAATTAATGCCCTATGTGCTTGTATGTGTGTGCCGAGTGTGTGCATGGTGGCCGAGTGCCTTGGCTAGCCCAGCCATGGGCTGTTTGTGCGCGTGTGTGTGGCCGTGTGGGCTGGTGAGGCCAGCCGGGTGCTTGGCTAGTGCAGCCGAGGGTGTGTGTGTGGCTGTGCGTGTGGGTGTGCTTGTGGCCGAGTGGCCTAAGGAGGCTAGCCGAGTGGTTAGGTGGACCACTAGGCTGTTTCGGCCGGTTTGCTTGCAATTTTTAAATTCGGCTTATGCTTATTGATGCTAGAATGCATGCTAGGGTTTGTTAGGCTTTATGTCCCCATAGATTAATTTCATGAATGCGTGTATGATTTAAGTTTTATGAACCAAGTATGCTAGATGCTAAGTGTATGCATGTTAGTGGAACCGTGCAATCCCTAGGCAATTTAGGCTCGGGTTTGTGGATTGCACGAGCTCGTGAGATTGGCTTGGCTAGCCATGAGTGATCGATAGACGCGCTGCATGCTTGAACCTAACTCCCGCAGTGGC
>CM046378.1:1077024-1101209 GCA_025413485.1 Ficus microcarpa
GGCAGAATTCTGAAACGGATGGCAGAAAACCTTTTCGCTCTAATACGAAAACCCTTTGCTCTGATACCACCTCTTGTCACGCCCCGACTTATCGCCACCAAGCCCACGCGGTGTCTGACCACGCGAACCTGGGGTTGGGTTCGGTCCGTGACAATTACTTACTTACTTGTCTTGCTTGATTTGAAAAATATAAAGTTACCCAAATTTCTAGAGTAAATTTTTTTTTCTTCTTTTCTAAAAATCGTTACTAGAAAACCTTTATTGCGGAAATCATAAAACTTTAAACTCGATTAAAGCATAACTTAAAACTGCTTTTCTTTTATAAACTTTATCTGATGTACTCACTCGAGTACCGAGCTTTCACCTATGAGGAAAGCTCCATACATACATACATACATAATCTAAATCGTGGACCAGATCCGACCTACAGCGGACCGGTACAACACGTGGCAACTGGCTTGCCATACTGCTAAAACTGAAAACTAATCATACATACTGAAACATAATGAAAATACATTTTCATTTTAAACGCATTTCGGAAACCCCGTAGCAGTCCATACCCACGTTTCACATTCTGTTGCGCCATCGCTCCACAGCTTGTATCAGGAATCGCCAGTAGGTAACTCACCTACAGCATGAACGTAAGCAATGAGCTAAAAAGCTCAGTAAGCACAACGTCCTATCCGCATGCAACTAAATGCACAAAAAACGTGAACCAATTATGATTTATTATTAAAATCATTTATGGTCTTATTACTAATCTTATCTTGCTACTATAACATGTGTGTATGTACTTAGGTATATAACCATGGAGTGAATGAAGGTGGTTCGACCAAACCAACTCAAACCATGAAACACAAAGTTTAACATAGAGTAGTGGAGGCAGCCCTTCCCTATCAAGCCAAACCATGGAACATGCCGTTTAAACTTACCACAGAGGCAAGCTAGTACAACACAACATGTCCTACTTGACTTAACTCTTGCTTACCATGTGACTTATTTTTAGTGGACATGCTTCGTGATGTCACAAAATTTAACATACTACATGCTTGACATAACATAAACATACTACATGACATAATACATAACATGCTTAACTTCACATGCATACATGAACATACTACATAACATGAATATAACACATACTGCATAACATGACATACATACACATACGACATAACATGACATACTACATAACATGCTTAACTTACTACATGACATAGCATATCACATACTGCATAAAATCGTAAATCATGAAACCCCATTCATGATTTCTTAAACACATCATATGCAAACAAACATGTTCATGCTGTAGGCGGAATTGTACTTACCTTTCCGTCCTTCGTTCTTGCTTAACTGTCCTTTCCTAGTGCTGTTCCACTCCTGGTACAGCTGCAGGTTCTGCCTGCTTGACAAGGACATGCTCTACTTAAACTCGTGAAAATGCTGGTAAACTAACCAACATGTTTACATGATCTTGGTTGTATGTCCCTTATGTGCAAAGCGTCTAACTTGGTTACTACCGGTAACCTGGCGTGCTAAGCCAAAAACTAAACCTCTAAGGGTTGCTTATCTTAATCTGAAACTATCGGGTCATATCTGATAACCCTTTAGTTGAGCTAAACGGCATCTCTTAGGGTTACTTTGGATAACCCGTAAGGATAAACTAAACCCATACTATTAGTTAACCAAAAGTCAACTAAAGTCAACCTTGGTCAACGGCGGTCAACTATGGTCAACCCTCTATGGTCAACCTTTAGGGTCTTGGGCTTGACCCGGTAACTCGGACATAACACCCGGTTACCACACGTGAACTAATCGTACGCTAAAACATAGCTTGAAACTCACATTTCCTTTCTTGGAAAACACTTAGGGAAAAATCCCAAAATATCACTTTTCTTGTAAAAATTCATAACTTGAGTCATAAAATCCAAACTCTTGGTTTTATGCTTTGTAAATTCATTTTAGGTTGAAAACCGTCTTTGAAACGATTTTCATGGCCAAAACACTTGTTTAAGATAGAAAATCAATTTTTCTAAAAACTTTGTTAAACTTGTTGGTGCAGGAAATTTCGGATTCCTGAGCACCCTTCATAAAACAATTTTCGTTTTAAAATCGGTACGTTATCTGAAAAAGTTTTCTTCACGAAAGTTCTAGCTCTCGCAAAATGCTAAAACTTTCGTGTTTTACAAAACTTCTAATTCAGCCTAGTTTCATACCAGTTTTGAGTTGAAACTGGCTGACTCCTGGAACGAACTGGGTCTAGGGGCTTAAATGTTTAGCCACGGGTTTTGGCATTTTTGAAGGCAATTGGAGCCTTATTTTGAAAAACGGCACACAAGTCCCCCTAGAAAAAGTTGTTCCGGACAACTTTCATGTTTTACGTTTTCCTAAATTCGGCCTCTAAGGGCCTGTTATTTTTCGTTTACGAAAACTGGGTAGACTTAGTCCGAATCTGACCAGTTTTCGTGTTACTTGATTTTACGTCTCCTACTTCAGAAACTAACTCAACCGATCACTCGGGAGCCTAAATGAACATCATGCACGTTAACTAACGTCCCACATGTGTTGACATGTCATCCCCTCGTGGTCATGCAAACCAAACCGGAACTACTAAACCCTAGGTTTGCATGTGTTCTAAGGTTGCATAAACATGGATTGGCATCAAACAAATCAAACCGAAGCTAGGTCTAACCTCCTAGCATACATGCCTTACTCGGCTGCACCTAGGGCAGTGACTTAATCAACCAATAAACCATGCAAACCATGCACTCATGCAAGCATAAATCATAGCACAACAAACATACATCATGCATACTAAACTAGCTAACCATACACCCCTTATCAAGCCTCACACCCTAGCTAGGCATTTACCAAAAATAATGAGCTTAAGCTCTTACAATCATGCTTGAAAATACATCATAAATACCCAATTTAAAGCTTGAACCAAAAGCTTTAGGGTTTAGGGCTTTACCTCACATTTTCGGAAGTTGGTTCCCTTCCTTGGAGCCGAACTCCCACTGCTTGCTTGGCTGTCCCTTTGCAGCCGACTCTCCCCCACCAAAGGGGCTCCAATTTCAGCCATGCACACATACAAACATACACATAACCAATCCATGAATCTTGCATGGAAATTTCTTAAAAAAAATCTAGGGTTTTACCTTGACTTACCCTTGGCTTGGTTAGAGTTCTAGGATCCGAAAATCCTATCCTCCTTTGGCTGCCACTTGCACACGGCTTTGGGCTCCAAATTACACCAAAAATTTTCACCATCCTTGGTGAATCTTCTCAGCCAAAAGCCGAACCCTTGGCTGCCCAATACCCATGAATTTTCCTTCTCCTTATTTCAGCCCTTCCTTGGCCGAAACTCATGCACCACCAAGCACCAAAACTCTTCTTGGCTCATGGTTGGTTTCTTCCTCTCCCTCAAGCTCGGCTACACCTTGGATTGGACTGAAATTTTTCTCACTTTCTCTCCTCTCTTCCTAACGGCTGCTGCCTGATTTCTGGAGAAAAATTTCCAGATTTGGGCTTGGTTCTTGCACCAAACCCGTGCACTCACCCATGGAAGATCACACATGGGATTTCCAATTTTTTTCTCTTCCTTTTTCTCTCCCTCATGGCTCACGGATTTTCTGGGGAAAATTGGCCAGAACTTGGCTGGTTTTCTTCATTTTTTTTCAGCTCCAAATGGGTCTATTTATAGGCAATTTTGAAACTTTTGAAAATTGGACTTTGACCCCTAACTTTTCCACTTTTCTTACTTTCTCCCCGAAGGTGGCCGGCTGTCTTCAGCTCAGTAGCAGCTGGCATGGGTGATGTCATGGCTGAACTCACTTGCTTACATCATCGCTTACCTCACAATTTTCTAAAATTACATTTTTGCCCCCAAAAAATGGAAATTCTTGCAAAAATGTCCTCTAGGTGTCCGATTGTCCTAAAAATCAACACACCCATCTTATTTTATGATGTCATCATCTCGGTGACTTCATATGCTCATATTATCAAATTTCTAAAATTTACACTTTTGCCCAAAAAGTGAAAATTTTTGCATTTATGCCCCTAAACTTCATAATTGGCCATAATACTTGCTTTTCAAGCAAATATCACTCTTTTCATGATTTTATGTGATTTTCTCATACTTGAATCACATATTTTCTAAAATTACATTTTTGTCCCGAAAGACAAAAATCCTTTCACTTTCACCCCCAAAAGTGGCCGGTCCTTATTTCTTCTTGCAAGGCAAGTTATTACCTCATTGTGACATCTTCTAACGACGTCACTTTGCTTACTTCACATATTTTCCAAACTTTACGCTTTTGCTCCAAAAGTGAAAATTTTGACATTTTTGCCCTTTGACTTTGACTTGTCCTTTTGGGTGACTTCTTGACTAAAAATGTCATTCTTGACCTTAACTAATGCTAGGGATGCTTGATTTCTAGGGTGTTTCCACTGTCTACTTGGGCTATCTCGCCCATACTGACATATTTTGCAGTATTTTCTCATACTGCATCATTTTTCACTGTCGAGTCAACCGTTGACCACTTTTGATCAAACTTTGACTTTCTTGGTCAAAGTTGACTTTTTCGGTCAAACTTTGACTTTTTCGGAACTGCGTCCTAATTCGTCCTTTTCGACCTGAAAGGGCGTTTTCTATCCTTAAAAATCTATTCTGAGTCTTATTGAGCCATAAGACTTCGTAAAACGTGTGAAAAACTCTTAACTGAGTTTTTCCATAAACATCTCAACACATGCTCATAATTCCTCTTTTAGAAGGAAAATGGCAACATGAAATTCTAGGTATCACATTTTTCCCCTTGGAAATCTCGGCAGCACCACCCCTTAAGCTCCCTTGGATTCGGCTGCACCATTGGACAACAAAGACAAGACATAAAGCCTTGAATTAGGGGCAAGAAACCAACCACTAGTCATTCAAGACATCCCTTCTATTTTTCCCTTCTCATTTCCTTGTCAAAGACAGCCCAAAACCCTTGCTTTGTCTTCAGAAATTCGGCAGCAAGAAAGAAGAAGAGAGAGAGAGAGAGATTCCAAGAGAAAATTTCTGGGTTTTCTTCACTAGGGTGCACGGTTTTTGCAAGAAGGGAGAGCTAAGAAAAAGTGAGAAGATTTTGTGGTTTCTTTCAAGACTTGTAGCCGAAGTTGAGAGATGAGAGGAAAAATCTGGAAATTTAGAGGGAAAATCTTGAGGAGAGGTTCGGATTTGAGTGGTCTAGCAAGGAACCAAGAAGAAAAATTTTTGGTGCACCATTTGTACCAAAACCATGAGCCACCAAGCAAGGAAGGATTTTAGAAAAATCTTGGGGATTTCTCCAAGAGTTGGCCGAACAAGCAAGAGAGGAAGAGGTAAGAAAAACTTGGATTTTTCTTCTTGTAATTTTCGGTTTTAGAAGGAGCAAGAAAGAGCTAACAAAAAAATTTTTTGGATGCCATTTTTCATGGTGAAGCCGTGTGGGTGAGCAAGCCAAGGAATCAAAGGAAATTTTGGGATTTCAAAACCCTAACTTGGGTTTGAGGTAAATCTCTTAAAACCATCTTGAAATTGAGTTTCATTTGAGTATTTTGAGGGTGATTCAAGTTGGTTGTAAGGACATAAGTCCATTTAATTTTCAGCCCTCATTTTGTTGGTGTGTGTGCTTGATTAAGGTTAGGGTTTTGGTTGGCTTGTTTTGTTATTTGCTTGCTTGATTTATGCTTGCTTGATGATGGATTTTTCATGCTAGAAATTAGGTTGTATGTCCCATAAGATGAGGCCAAAAATCTTGTAATACCTAGAAATTTACATGTTGTCATTTCCTTTTTAAAGGAATTATGGGCATACGTTGAGATGTTTACGGAAAAACTCAGTTAAGAGTTTTTCATACGTTTTACGAGGTCTTATAGCTCAATAAGACTCAGAATAGGTTTTTAAGGTTAGAAAACGCCCTTTCAAGTCGAAAAAGACGAAAAAGGACGTATTTTCGGAAAAGTCAAAGTTTGACCGAAAAAGTCAAATTTGACCAGGAAAGTCAAAGTTTGACCAAGAGTGGTCAACGGTTGACTTGACAGTGTTAAATGATGTAGTATGAGAAAATACTGTAAAATAGGTCAGTATGGGAGAGATAGCTCAAATAGGTTTTAAAACCACCCTAGAAAATCAAGCACACCTAGTTAAGGTCAAGGGCAAAAGGACATGAAAATATAGAAAACTTGGTCATCAAGTCACCCAAAAGGACCGGTCAAAGTCAGGGGCAAAAATGTCAAAATTTTCATTTTTGGGGCAAAAGTGTAAATTTTGGAAAATATGTGAAGTAAGCTTAGGGATGTCATTAGATGATGTCACAATAAGGCAATGACTTGCCTTGCAAGCAAAGATAAGGACCGGCTACTTTCGGGGGTAAAATTACAAGGATTTTGTCTTTCGGGGCAAAAATATAATTTTAAAAAATATGTGATTTAAGTATGAGAAAATCACATAATATCATGAAGAGAATGTCAATTGCTTGAAAAGCAAGCAAAATGACCGGTTATGACATTTTAGGGGCATAACTGCAAGAATTTTCACTTTTAGGGTCAAAGTGTAAATTTTGAAAAATTGATGATGTAAGCACATGATGTCATCAAGATGATGTTATCATGATGAGATAAGTTTGGCTTGATCACCAAGAAAGCAACCGGCCACCTAGGGGGCATTTTTGCAAGAATTCTAGTTTTTGGGGCAAAAGTGCAAATTTTAGAAATTTGGTGATGTAAGCGATGAGGTCAGCCATGAGGTCAGCAATGATGTCATCCGTTGCTTGCTCTCCAAGTTTTGACCGGCCACCTCATACCTTGTGGAACAAGGGTTGAACTTTTCAAAGTTTAGGGACTAAAATGTAATTTTTAGAAAGTTTGCATTTGCCTATAAATAGAGGTCGGTTTTGGGCTGAAAAAAGGGAGAAAATCAGCTAACCTCTAGCCATTTTTCTTCAAAAAAATCAGAGAGGAAGAGGAAGTGAGAGAACCAAGAGAAAAAGTTGAAAAACCCATGGGAAGCTAGCTTAGGGGTTACACGGGTTTCAAGCATGAAACCAAGGAGAAATCTGGAAATTTTGGACCCATTTTCTGGGCAGTAGCCGAGCATGGGAGAGGAAGAAAAGGGAGAAAAATTTCTGGAAAAAAAAATGGAGAGAGTGGCTGAGTATGGAGAAGAAACTCCAACCAAGAAACCAAAAGGATTTTTGGTGTCCTATGTGTGTGCATGGTCGGCCTTGTATGTGCACAAAATTAGGAGAGGAAAAATTAAGGTTTTGGGGCTATAAAATGCTCGGTCTTGGCTGCAAGGAATCACCAAGGTTGGTGAAAAATTTTGGTACCATTTGGAGGTCCAAAGCCGAGTGGTTGATAGCCAAAGGGAGGGAGATGATTTTCGGTTCACCTTCCCTAACCCATGCCTAGGGTAAGTCAAGGTAAAATCCTTCAAACTTAAGTAATTTTTCCATACAAGTTGATGGAATATTTATGGGTATGTTTGTATGTGCATGGCTGAAAAATTGGAACCCATTTGGAGGGGGAAAATCCGGTTGGAAGGAAGCCAAGAAAGCAAGGAAGTTTGGCTCCAAAGGTTTGAACCAACTTCCAAAATTCATGAGGTAAATTCCCTAAACCCTAAGCTTTTGGTTCAAGCTTAATTTGGGAAATTTAATATGTATTTCAAGCATGGATTATAAGAGCTTAAGCTCAAGCTTTTATGTTGATGCCCTAGACTTAGTATGGTGCTTGATTAGGGTGTGTTGCATGTGATTTAGCTATGCATGGTTTATACTTGTGTGCTATGATTTTATGCTTGCATGAATGCTAGGTTTGCATGGATTTTTGGTTGGTATGTTCCCTGCCTTAGGTGCAGCCGTGTAGGGCTTGCTTGCTAGGGGGTTAGACCTAGCTTCGGTGTTGCATGAATGGTTCAATGTTATGTGATGCAAACCCTAGAAGCATGCAAATCTAGGCTTTAGTAGTTCCGGTTTGGTTTGCATGGCTGCGATGGGATGACATGTTGGTACATGTGGGACGATAGTTAACGTTGCATGTTGTTTATTTAGGCTCCCGAGTGATCGGTTGAGTTAGTTCCGCGAAGTAGGACACGTAAAATCAAGTAAGCACGAAAACTGGTAGGTTCGGATTAAATTTGTCCAGTTTTCGGAAAAGAAAAATAACAGGCCTTTAGAGGCCGAATTTGGGAAAACGTAAAACACGAAAGTTGTTTAGAACAACTTTTTCTAGGGGGCAGCGTGGACCGTTTTCCAAAATAAGGCTCCAATGGCCTTCATTTATGCCAAAACCCGTGGCTAATTTCTTTAAGTCTCCAGACCCAGTTTTCAGGGGTCATCCGGTTTCAAATAAAAAATGGTACGAATCTAGGCCGAATTGGAATTTTTGTAAAACACGAAAGTTTTAGCATTTTTCGAGAGCTAGAACTTTCGTGAAGAAAACTTTTTCAGATTATGAACCAATTTTAAAACGAAAATTGTTTTATGAAGGGTGCTCAAGGAATCCGAAATTCCTGCACCATAAGTTTTACAAGTGTTGTTAGAAAAATGGTTTTTTAACCTTAAACGAGTATTTTGACTCAGAAAATCGTTCCAAGGACGGTTTTCAATCTAAAATGATTTTACGAAGCATAAATCCATGAGTTTGGATTTTATGAATTAAGTTAAGAATTTTTACACGAAAAGTGAAATTTTGGGATTATTTCCCTAAGTGTTTTCCAAGAATGGAAATTAGAGTTTTCAAGCAAGTTTATAGCCAACGTTTAGTTCACGAATGGTAATCGGGAGTTATGCCCGAGTTACCGGGTCAAGCCCGAGGCCCAAAGGTTGACCCATAGGGGGGTTGATCATAGTTGACCGTAGTTGACCAGAGTTGACTATAGTTGATTTTGGTTAACTAATAACATTAATTTAGTTTATCCTTAAGGGTTATCCAATATAACCCTAAAGGATACCGTTTAAGCTCAACCAAAGGGTTATCAGATATGATCCGATAGTTACGGATTAAGGTTAAGCAACCCTTAGGGGTTTAGCAAGGCTTAGTACGTAAGGTTACCGAGTGTAACCAAGTTAGATGTTTTTCAAAAAGGGACATACAACCAAGACCATATAAGCATGTTGGTAGGATCACCAACATTTCACGAGTTTAAGTTAGATCATGTCCTTTGTCAAGCAGGCAGAACCTGCAGCTGTACCAGGAGAAGAACAGCATTAGTTGGGACAGTTAAGCAAGAACGTAGGACGGAAGGTAAGTACAACTCCGCCTATAGCATGAACACATGTTTGTTGCATAAGTTGTTTTTAAGAAATCATGAATGGCATTTCATGATTTATGATGTGATGTTATGAAGTAGTATGTTATGTGTTATGTTAAGAAGTAGTATGTCTATGTAATATGTTATGATGCTATGTTAAGATGCAGTATGTCATGTTCATGTTAAGATGAAGTATGTCATGTTTATGTTAAGATGTAGTATGTCATGTTCATGTTAAGATGAAGTATGTCATGTTTATGTTAAGATGTAGTATGTCATGTTCATGTTAGGATGTCATGTTCATGTTAAGATGTAGTATGTCATGTTCATGTTAAGCTATGCAGTATGTATGTTAAGTTATGCAGTAAGTTCATGTTATGCAGTATGTTGATATGTTAAGATTCAGTATGTCATCCACGTTAAGTGATAAGTTAGTATGTATAGCATGTTATGTTTTATGTTAGATTTGTGGCATCACGAAGCATGTCCATTATTAATAAGTCACATGGTAAGGTATGAGTTAAGTACAGTAGTACATGTTGTGTTGTACTAGCTTGCCTTCGTGGTAAGTTCAAACGGCATATTCCATGGTTTGACTTGATATGGAAGGGCTACCTCCACTACTCCATGTTAAACTGTGTGTTTCATGGTTTGAGTTGGTTTGGACGGACCGCCTTCAATCACTCCATGGTTACGTACCTAAGTACATACACACATGGTATAGTAGTAAGATAAGATCAGTAGAGAGACCATAATTGATGTTATAATAAATCATAATTGGCTCACGTTTTCGTGCATCTAGTTGCATGCGGATAGGATATTGTGCTTATTGAGCTTTTTAGCTCATTACTTACGTTCATGCTGTAGGTAAGCTACCTACCGGCAATACCTGATGCAAGGCTGTGGAGAGATGGCGCCGCGGATTGTGAAACGTGGGAATGGTCACCACTACGGATTTCCAAAAATATGTTAAAATGAAAAAAAAAATGTGTTTTCATTATGTTTTATGTATGTATGATACAGTTTCAATTTTAGTAGATATGGCAATGAGTTGTCTCTTATTGTATCGATCCGCAATAGGTCGGGTCTGGTCCACGTTTTTATGTTATGTTTAAGCATGGTAGCTTTCCCTAGAGGTGAAAACTCAGTACTCGAGTAAGTACATATTAAGGAGTTAAGTTTTATGAATGAGAATCAGTTTTAAGTTATGCTTAAGATAAGTTTAAGGTTTTATGTTTTATGCATGGGCAGTTTTCAAGTCATGATTTTAAAATAAAGTTAAGTCTTTTGAAGTTTCAAAAGAAGTTTTAAAAGAAAAAAAAAATTCCGCAATTTTCCTCAAGTTTTAAGTTAAGCAAGTAACGTAACGACCCAGGTTCGCGTAATTAGCCCTACGTGGATCTGGGGGCGTTACAAATCTGCCCTTGGCAGCCATGAGAGCATGCTAGATTTAGGGTTGGTTATGATGATGCTTGTATGTGTTAATGCATGAGTTAGAACCAAGCAACCCTAGCCTTTTTAATTTTTGGATTTGGGTTGCATGGGTTGAATGAGATGGATTTATGGGTTTCAATGGGACGTTAGAAGCGCTGCTTGTTGTTGTCTAAGCTCCCGATGTGATTGGTCGAGATAGATTCCGCGAAATAGGACGTAAACCGAACTAAGGAACCGAAACTGCCAATTCAGATTCGAATCTGGCCAGTTTTGGGAAAGGGTAATTTCAAGACCCTTAGAGGCCGAATGAGGTAAAACTCAAAACATGAAAGTTGTTCGGAACAACTTTTTCTAGAGGACAGCGCAGACAGAATCTCGAAATAAGGCTCCAACAGCCTCCGTTTTACCCAAAACTCGTGGCTGAACCCTGGGACGTTCTTCACCCAGTTTTTCAGAGTTTACCCGTTTTCAAATAAAAACTGGTACTGATCTAGGCCAAACTGGATTTTTCTTAAAACATGAAAGTTTTAGCATTTTTCGAGAGCTACAACTTTCGTGAAGACAAGTTTTTCAAATTCCAAGCTGATTTTTAAACTGGGTGCGTTTTGTGGGAGATGCGTAGAAAGTCTGAAATCTTGCACATGAGTTTCATGAAAATATTTTCTAGAAAAATTGTGAAGTGCTTTTAAATGGTTATTTTAGCGTCAGAAACCGTTCCAAAGGCGGTTTCCGGCCCCAAATGATTTTATAAAAGATTTATTTCGAAAACCATGAATTTTAAGGGCTCGGGTTTGAAATTTCACATTTTTCTCCGAAGTAAAGAAAAAGAGGGTTTCAACCAAGAGTTTACAAGTTAAAGAAAATAATGAGATTAAGCCAAAGTATTTTCTAATTAAAGGAGTTAGAATTTTTACAAGCAACATGAAGGATTTTGGAAAATAAATTACACAAAATTTTCCAAAAATAAAGAAGAGGAATTTTAAAGTAAAAATTGGTAAACAAGCCGATTACGAACGGTAACCGGATTTATATCCGAGTTACAAACCCAAGGATAACCAAGGGTTGACTAAAGGTTGACCCAAGGTTAATTAAGGTTAACCTTAAGGGTTACCCAACATAACCCTAAGGGATACCCACATGTATAATTGGGCTAAGATTTAAAGGGTTAATGGAAATAACTCAATAACAATGATGTATGAGCAAAGCCCAATAATAGAACAAGGCTCTAACCAAAAAGGTTACCCAAAGTAACCTCTTAAGGATTTATCAAAACTCGATAAAAACTGAGGATTAAAATGGCCAAGATGGATATCAAGTATAAGGGACATATAACCAAAAGTAGGTATGAGTGTTGGTAGGTCACCAACACCTTACGAAAGGATCCTGATCCTATATTTTTTTGTATATCAGGAAAGTGAATTGCCGTTGCCGGCAAATTTAAGGAACGCAACTTTAAGGATACGGCACTAGAGGTAAGTACAAACCTCACCTGCAGTATGAAAGCTAGTAAATTATGTTCAAATATGTGGTTTTCAAATATGCTGCAAATTGTTGTGTGCTATATCTATGAAATGCCATGCTTTATAAAAAGTGTTGTTTTGCAAAATGCTATGTTTATAAAAAAGTGCTATTCTTACAAAATGCTATGTTTATAAAAAGTGCTATTTTTGCAAAAGATTATAAAAGTGCTATATTTGTAAAATGTCATGTTTATAAAAATGTCATGATTGCAAATGCCATGAATGAAAAGAATGCCATGCCATGTTATGAATGAGATAAAAAGTATGTTATCATATAGTGACATCATAAGGTATGTTCACTAAGGATAAATAACATGGTAAGAAATCACAAGTAAAGTGTCGTACCGACCTCCCATAAGGTGGAGGATTTTTCATGTTCAAGTAAAGGATTCACCCTCTCGTTGATGCGGGAGGGTGTAATCACCCAATGTTCCTAGAGCAGTTAGGGACCTTGCAACCCCTAACTGTATCTGGAGGCACGCTAAATAAATGATGGTACGTACACTATGGGGCCCATAAGAAAGATAAGTAAGTTAAAAGAAATGCATAAATGGAACATAAATGGTTCACGCATATGCATATGATGATGAATGTTTTCCAGATGTATTAAATGTTTTGTGAGATTATGTTTGTGCTTATTGGGCGAAAGCTCATCAAGTTATATTTCATACTGTAGGTAAGAAACCTGCAGCCTAAATGGTGGGCATTGTGTGGACGATGTGGCAGCGGATGAAGGTGGTATGGATACCACTACGCATAGTTTCCGCAACCTATTTTTGAGTAAAGAAGTTTTGTATATATATAAGTATATACATGATGAAGACAAGTTATGTATTATGGTATTTTGGAACTAAAGACCTTAAGTAACTTTTACCTAAGTAGTAATGATATATTGCTAATGACAAATGCTTTTATAAGTATGTTTCAAAAAAAAAAATATTCATAATTTTCAAGCAAAGTTAAATGAAGTAAGTAAGGCGTGACGGCCCTACGTAGTAAGGGGGCGTCACAGCAAAAACGTTCAAAACTACACCCAAAGGGTGATAGACCGTTTCAATTGTTGGAACACATCAATGACAATGCCTACAAGCTTGACTTACCAGGTGAGTCTGATGTTAGTGTGAGCTTTAATGTTTCTGATTCATCTCTTTTTGATGTAGGTGACGATTTGAGGGCAAATCTTCTTCAAGAGCAGGAGAATGATGCAAATAAGGCTGCACATCCAAGCATACATAAGGGGAAATTAACAGGTGGGCTTGGAGGGACTCAAGGGCAACACCCACATAATCTATCAAGCTTGTCAATTGGGCCAATTACCAAACTTAGAGCCAAGCGATTTAAAGAAGCATTGAATGGGCTGATTCAAGGAGTTTGGACTCGAGTAAATTAGTAGAGGCCTATTAAGCATGGTCTATGTTATCATCAGAGCAACATCACCATGATTGAAGTTCTAGAAGAGTCCGGTCAAAATAATGTTAATTTTAGCAAGTGTATAGGCATGGTTACTTTCCCTTTTGGTGTTATAGGTTTGATTGCAAGGCTTGCATGCCAATTTACTTAACTTTCCTCATTTGTTAGGCGTGATTTCGGAAAAGTAGGTTAGTTTCCTAATTTTGTTTTCCTTTTGTCAAATTCGAATTTATTAGAGGATAATTTACGAAAAACAGATTTGTACGTAGCGGCCTATAAAAGGCATGTTTTGAAGGTAATGATTAGTTTTAGGGGAATTCAGAAAAAAGTGAAAGTGTGTTTTCTTCCATTCTTAAAAAGACTTTTGAACTTATCAAGTTATTCTTGTGGCGTTCAACAACCAAACTTATCATCTAGGTTGTTGAGACGTTATTGAAAGTCTTGGTGTGGCGTTTGTCAATATTCGAAGTCTTGGTTCTTATCTTGTTAGGTAACGGGTCAAGACTCAAACAAGCTTGCGTCTTGAAGGTCTCGGGGTTTGAATCCACGTTTGGTGTTAGGTTTAGTCATTTCATCAGTGAGGTTCATATCAAGTCAGGTAATTCTTCTCATAATCCTTTAATTGATGAGAAGCATAACCTATAACTTTCCATCTTGCATTAAGACATAACCCAAACCATTCTTAGAAGCATCTCTATAGATCACAAACCCCTTATTATTCACAAGGACAATGAGAATTGGAGTTGTCACTAATCTATTCTTTAGTTCCTATAAACTAGTTTCACAAGCATTAGACCAATGAAACTGCACATTCTTCCTTGTCAATTGAATGAAAAGAGTGGCAATTTTTGGAAATCCCTCGACAAATCTCCTGTAATACCCCATAAACCCAAGGAAACTACAAATTTCTGAGGCATTGCTTGGTCTAGGCCAGTTAGTCACTGCTTCAATCTTACTAGGATCCACAGAAATCCCATCTTTTGACAGTATGTGTCCAAGAAATGCTACTTTCTCTAACCAAAACTCAAATTTCTTGAACTTGGCATACAACTATTTCTCCTTAAGAGTTCTTTCAATCATTCTCAGATGTTCTGCATGCTCGTCCTTTGAATGAGAGTAAATAAGTATGTCATCAATAAAGACTATGACAAAGTTGTCTAATAAATCTGTAAATGCCCTATTCATCAAATCCATAAAATACTGTTGGAGCATTAGTCAAACCAAATGGCATAACTAAGAACTCGTAGTGTCCATATCTGGTTTGAAAAGCAATTTTTGGTAAGTCCTCTTCCTAATCTTCAATTGGTGATAACTTGACCGTAAGTCAATATTTGAAAATACTATGGCCCCTTATAATTGTTGAAACATATCATCGATCCGAGGCAAAGGATATTTGTTCTTTACTGTTACCTTATTCAACTCCCTGAAATCAATACACAGTTTCATCGTTCCGTCCTTCTTTTTTCCAAATAACATCGGCGCACCCCATGGAGAAAAACTTGGTCGAATAAATCCGTTATCTAATAACTCCTGCAATTGAACCTTCAATTCCTTCAATTCAACTGGTGCCATCCTATATGGCATCTTTGAAATGCGAGTTGTTCCAGGCATCAACTTAATCTCAAATTCTATTTCTCTATCCAGTGGCAGCCCTCGTAAATCCGTAGGAAATACTTCTAGAAACTCATTCACCACTAGAACATCTTGGATCTTAAATTTTTGCTCCACCAAGACATAAACAACACTAGCTAAAAATCCCACACATCCACTATCTAATAGTCTTCATGCCTTTAATGCTATATACTAGGAGTTCTTAACCCGTTGATCATGCCAACAAAAGAAAATTCTTCCTCCTTTGAGGGTCGAAACACTACTATTTTCTTTCTACAGTCAATACAAGCATTGTACTTTTGTAACCAATCCATGCCTACAATCACCTTGTAATCTGGCATATTCAGTACCACTAAATCCACAAATAACTCCCTTCCATTAATTCGCACTAGACATGCACGTATTATCTGGCTAAACTGCATGATCTCTGTGATGCCCTAGAAATTTATAAATTTGATTCACTAACTATTATTATGTATTTCTTTCATCAATACACTTCTAATGAATTATTTTGATGAATACCAAATTTCAAGATCATAAATGATTTTATATGTATCATCAATGTGATGATATCGATGATTTAACAATGTTGAGTTTCTCTATTTAAATGAGAATATATATATATAATGTTACTCTCATTTTCTTTTTCAATTGAGATTTTGTGAAAATATTGTGTGTAAAAAATTCATTATACATATATTGAATATGTAAGACCCGAAATTTTGTAGACTTGTAATCTCCTTATTCATGAGGAATTAGGGTCTAATTTATGTATTTATGATGTGTTATATGAAAAATTATGAATAATAATGAGAAATTCATAATTTTATTTAAAATGTTCGAGTCCTCATTTAATTGATTTTGAGACTCCAAGAATGATTTACGAGCCAAGAATGAGGTTTTTAAAGGAAAAAGAACGAAAAAAGATGAAATTTTACGAAAGTCAACTTTGATCGAAAAAAGTCAAAGGGTTGACCAAAAAGTCAAAGGGTTGACCAAAAAAGTCAAAGGATTGACCAAAAAGTCAGAGGGTTGACCGAAAAGTCAAAGTTTGACCGGGACGGGTCACAACGTTGACTTCACAAGTATGATGAAGGAATATGGAAAGAATCTCCGAAAATGAAGTTTTATAAGCCATAAATCCACCCTAGAAAAATCAAGCACACCGAAATCGAATTAAGGGCAAAAAGGTCTCCGAAAAATTGGAGAAAAAGAGTTTTCGGTCCAAATTTATGTGGAAGAATTTTTGGACCAAAATATAAAATAAGAATGCTCATCACAGTATTGGAAATAACTGTGGAGCACGAAAGGAGCAGTGGAAGAGCGAAAAGGGCCAAACAAGACCTTGGAAGAGCTAGTGGAAGATGGCATCAACCCCTTGACATCACTCTCCACCAACCCAAGGCTACACATGTGGACTCCCCCATTCCCTCACAAAATTCGGCAACTAGAAAAGAAAAAGAAAGGAAATTGATTTGGTTAGAGTAACTAAGTGGTCTTTCAAATCTAACCAAACAAGGACACATTGCCATGCTTCTTGACATCATCTCCCATTCATCCAAGCAAGCACATGGAACCTTCCCCACCACTCCTTAAATTCGGCTGCAAGCAAGGAAGGAAAAGAAGACAAGCAATGGCATGGAGAAAGCCCCAACTTAAGGAATGATGTCTCCCTAAAAATCCAACTAGATGTGAACTAAGTTGGTAAAGTGTGGAAGCCCTTCCACCACCCAAAGGATGCCACATGGCTCTCCAATTTTCAGCTCATACTCCCCCTCTCCTCATGAGATTCGGCCAGCCAAAGGGAAGCAAAAGAAATGAAAAAAAAATGGGAACAAGATAAGACATAAAGCCATGAAATGAGGACAAGCAACTACTCCACTTTTCCTTCCACCAAGGGCTGCCACATGTCCCTCATTTCTCTCAAATTTTCAGCAGCCCATGTCCCCCTTGACTCCCCTTGAATTCGGCTGCACACCCCTTTTTTTTTTCACTCCATCAAGTCGGCAGCCAAAAACACATGGGAAAGCATGGCCAAAAGCCATTTTTTTGGAAGAAAAGTGACCACCCATCAAGCACTCCTCCCTCTATAAATACCCCCCCTCAAAAACCCTTCATTTTATTCACCAAAAGCAGCCATACTCTGCCCAAATTCCTCTAGAAAAACCGTGGAAGAGAGAGGGAGAGAAGGAGAAAGGAAATCTGAAAAATCTTCTTGGGTTTTCCATCTCAAGGGTGCACGGTTTCAAGGGTAAGAGTTAGAGTGAGTTTGTGAAATTTTTGGTGAGCTTTTGGGAAGGAAACCGAGCAAGAGGAGGAAGAGAAAAGGTAAGAAAAACTTGGTTTTTCTTCTTGTGATTTTCGGTTTTGGTTAGAGCAAGAAAGAGCTAACAAAAAATTTTTGGATCCCATTTGTGTGGTAAAGCCGTGGGCTAGAGCAAGGAAGGGAGAGTTTAGATTTTCAAAACCCTAACTTGGGTTTGAGGTAAATCTCTTAAACCACCTTGAAATCAAGTCTTATTTAAGTGTTTTTGATGTTGATTCAAGTGGTTTATAAGGACATAAGTCCACTTTAAATTTCTGCCCTCATTGTTGGTGTGTGTGCTTGATAAGGTTAGGATTTGGTTGGCTGATTTTTGATGCTCGTTTGCTTTAAAATTTGTGCTTGAAAATGATGGATTTTTCATGCTCGAAATTAGGTTGTATGTCCCATAAGATGAGGCCAAAAATCTGCCCTTGGCAGCCATGAGAGCATGCTAGATTTAGGGTTGGATTTTGTGATGCTTGTATGTGTTGATGCATGTGCTAGAGCCAAGTAACTCTAGTCTTTTTAATTTTCGGCTTGGGTTGCATGGGTTGAATAAGATGGATTTATGGGTTGCAATGGGACGTTAGAAGCGCTGCTTGTTGTTGTCTAAGCTCCCGATGTGATCGGTCGAGATAGATTCCGCGAAATAGGATGTAAACCGAACTAAGGAATCGAAACTGCCAATTCGGATTTGAATCTGGCTAGTTTCGGGAAAGGGTAATTTCAAGGCCCATAGAGGCCGAATGAGGTAAAACTCAAAACATGAAAGTTGTTCGGAACAACCTTTTCTAGAGGACAGAGCAAACAGAATCTCGAAATAAGGCTCCAACGGCCTCCGTTTTACCCAAAACCCGTGGCTGAACCCTGGGACGTTCTTCACCCAGTTTTTCAGAGTTTACCCGTTTTCAAATAAAAACTGGTACTGATCTAGGCCGAACTGGATTTTTCTTAAAACATGAAAGTTTTAGCATTTTTTAAGAGCTATAACTTTCGTGAAGACAAGTTTTTCAAATTCCAAGCCGATTTTTAAACTGGGCGCGTTTTGTGGGAGATGCGCAGAGACTCCGAAATCTTGCACATGAGTTTCACGAAAATATTTTCTAGAAAAATTGTGAAGTGCTCTTAAATGGTTATTTTAGCTTCGAAAACCATTCCAAAGGCGGTTTCTGGCCCCAAATGATTTTATAAAATATTTATTTCGAAAACCATGGATTTTAAGGGCTCGGGTTTGAAATTTCACATTTTTCTCTGAAGTAAAGAAAAAGAGGGTTTCAACCAAGAATTTACAAGTTAAAGAAAATAATGAGAGTAAACCAAGGTATTTTCTAATTAAAGGAGTTAGAATTTTTACAAGCAAAATGAAGAATTTTTGGAAGTTAATTACACGAGATTTTCCAAAAATAAGGAAGAGGAATTTTAAAGTAAAATTGGTAAGCAAGCCGATTACGAACGGTAACCGAATATTATATCCGAGTTACAAACCCAAGGATAACCAAGGGTCGACAAAATGTTGACCCAAGGTTAATTAAGGTTAACCTTAAGGGTTACCCAACATAACCCTAAGGGATACCCACATGTATATCTGGGCTAAGATTTAAAGGGTTAATAGAAATAACCCAATAACAAGGATGTATGAACAAAGCCCAATAATAGAACAAGGCTCTAACCAAAAAGGTTACCCAACGTAACCTCTTAAGGATTAATCGAAGTTCGATAAAGAATGGGGATTAAAGTGGCCAAGATGGATATCATGTATAGGGGACATACAACCAAAAGTAGATGTGAGTGTTGGTAGGTCACCAACACCTTACGAAAGGATCCTGATCCTATATTTTTGGTATATCAGGAAAGTAAATTGCGGTTGCCGGCAAATTTAAGGAACGCGATTTTAAGGATACGGCACTAGAGGTAAGTACAAACCTCACCTGCAGTATGAAAGCTAGTAAATTATGTTCAAGTATGTGGTTTTCAAATATGCTGCAATATGCTGTGTGCTATATCTATGAAATGCCATGCTTATTAAAAAGTGCTATTTTTGCAAAATGCTATGTTTATGAAAAGGTGCTATTTTTGCAAAATGCTATGTTTATAAAAAAAGTGCTATTTTTGTAAAAGGCTATGTTTATTAAAAAAAATGTTATATTTGCAAAATGTCATGTTTATAAAAATATTATGTTTGCAAATGCCATGAATGAAAAGAATGCCATGCCATGTTATTAATGAGATAAAAAGTATGTTATCATATAGTGACATCATAAGGTATGTTCACTAAAGATAAATAACATGGTAAGAAATCACAAGTAAAGTGTCGTACTGACCTCCCATAAGGTGGAGGATTTTTCATGTTAAATAAAGAATTCACCCTCTCGTTGATGCAGGAGGGTGTAATCACCCAATGTTCCCAGAGCAGTTAGGGACCTTGCAACCCCTATCTGTAATCTGGAGGCGCGCTAAATAAATGATGGTACGTACACTATGGGGCCCATAAGAAAGATAAGTAAGTTAAAAGAAATGCATAAATGGAACATAAATGGTTCACGCATATGCATATGATGATGTATGTTTTTCATGATGTTTTAAATGTTTTGTGAGATTATGTTTGTGCTTACTGGGCGAAAGCTCATTCAGTTATATTTCATACTGTAGGTAAGAAACCCGCAGCGTAATGGTGGGCATTGTGAGGATGATGTGGTGGCGGACGAAGGCGGTGTGGATACCACTACGTATTATTTCTGCAATCTTTTGATAAGTAAAAAAGTTTTGTATATATAAGTATATACATGATGAAGACAAAGTATGCTTTATGGTATTTTGAGAACTAAAGACCTTAAATAACGTTTACTTAAGTAGTAATGATACATTGTTGAGGACAAATGTTTTTATGAGTATGTTTCAAAAATATATATATATATATATATATATACCTAATTTTCAAGTAAAGTTAAGTAAGGAAGGAAGGCGTGACGGCCCTACGTAGTAAGGGGGCGTCACAGAATAAATAATCATAATTTTGTAAATTAAAAAAAATGAATTTTATATCATGCTAAGATTTATCTATTAAATTAAATTTAACAATCCTACTATCATCTTAAAAAGAGAGAGAGAGAGAGAGTTAGGGGGAGTGCTCGTGCACCCCCTCTACCCAGTGGGTAATTACCCACTGGGCAAGGCAGTGGGCTTCAATCCACTACAAGGAAAAATAAAGGGGTTAAGGGAAGGGGTGCCGTGTACCACTTCTTTTGCTCAGTGGGCAGTGGATGTAGGTAGGCAGTAAGCTGCCTTCCTGCTGTCAGTAAACTGGCATTAGAAAAAAAAAAGTTTTTCCCTCTTTTATTTAGAAAATAGGTTGAACAAGAGGGGCGGTTTTTGAGAATCCAAAATCCAACCCCTAAACAAGCAAAACAAAGATGACAAGACAAGAAAGAAAAATTGATTACAATGTAAGATGATGGATTACTTGAATGACTACTTACTAAAACCACTTATAAATACATGAAAAACCACCAAAACAACCTCCCAACTTGTCCTCTTCAGCTGAGCACATTTTTTAAAAAGATTAAAATTCAAAAATTTCAATTTTTAACCCACAATAAGGCTTGGGTGTTAAATGCTTTGAAGATAAACCAAAAACCACAATTTTCTCTTTCATAAAACAAACCACACAAGCAAAAAAAAAAAAAAAAAAAAAAAAGTTTCCTTTCTTCCTGCCTTCATTATGGATGAAATTTGTAGTTAAGGGAAGCTAAAAATATTCTTCACCTCCTTCCATCTACTCCCAAGATCATTTTTTTACAAAGAGGAAGAGTCATTATAAGTGTTTTCTAATGTAAAAACCTTTATTTTTTCCACTTGTTTTATAGAAAGAAAAATGATATTTTAAAAATGTTTTTAAAGTGATGTTTTTTTTCCATTCTAGCCCCCAACCTGAAGGATCCAAGAGTGATTCAAAGCCTTTAAGAAAAGCTAAGAACTCACTACTTTTCTAAGAAGTAAATGATTTGTAAACTAGTAGTTTACCAAGTTCTTAATAACTTTCCTTTCAAAATGTGTTCTTATAAATAGGAAAATCTTGGCATGGTAAATGGTTAAAATGTGGTTTTGCTACCTAATGAGATAATATATATGCTGACCATGATTTAAGGTGGCTAGAAAACATAATTTGTGTATGGAATATGAAGAGAAGTATGTTTATGTGATTTTAATGATTATATGACATGAAATTAGTATTGATGTATGAGAATAGGAGATTATGGCTTGTTGATTTGTTATCTCCTCTGTTTGATGGAAGCATGAAAGATGAGGAAAATATTTTGACATTACAAATAGGCTAGAATAAGAATTAATGACCATAATGTACCAAAAATAACATTTTTGACATCAATGTTAATAAATTAGAAAATGATATTTTGAGAGGAATTTTCATAATTATGTAGAAGGGTAGAATATTGCTCTTGACATAAATCATAAGAAGAGCTCAAGTTTGATCAGAAATATAAATATAAAAAATGACGATTTTGCCCTCAAAGGGTAAAATCGTAATTTCACCAGCTTAAAGACTTTATTTATATCCAAAACTTTGCAGTCTTGACTCAAGACTTAAAATAGACTTTTTGTCAAATTTTGGTGATAAATGCATAAGAAATGACCAAAACACCATTTTGTGGTCAAAATGTAAATATAGAAAAACTTATGTTCAAGAACGTAAATAATAAAAACTTGTTAAAAATGAGTCCTAATTCTGTGAGAATAATTGGGAACTAATTGGCGCTAAATAACGACTAAAATGTAAAAATAATTAAATAATTGGTCAAATTATAAAATCTGCTTAGACTATAATTAGACAGCATCTTTGTCACCCTTAAAGCAATATATTAAACTAAATAAATATAAGAAATAATATGGTTTATGCTCTAGTCAAATGTACGACCTTAAATGACATATAGGGGCTTAAATATAATACTTTTATTTGTTTATGTTTGAAAATGTAATAAGTTATGAAAGCCATTATGAGAGCTTATGGACACTATAAACATTATTCTAAGTCCAGAATAAACTTTTTAAAGTCATTCAATAAGTCTAGATTAAAAAGGGTATGTCTAATGGTAAAATTGTAATTTTGTCAAACTAAGGGACAAAATGGTAATTTGATGGGGAGAACGTTTTGGACCGTAGGTAGAGGCTTTCTGGACTTATAAAACTGCAAGAGAAATTACTAAAAGCTATGGTTAAAAGATTTAATAAGTTTAAGCTTAAAAGTGCTTGAATCACCGAAATAGGGATAAATTGGTAAATTAGTACCTGATGGCTCGGTGTTGAGCAATGAACTTGCCACTAGACTTTTTAAGATACCATGTAATTGTTGAATAAAACTTGATAAAGACAACAAGGTGGAATGGGCCTTAACAGGTTTAAAACAATAATAAGATCCAATTACAAGTAAATGGGTTATAATAGACTTAATAAATCAACAACCCACAAAGATGACCTAATATGATATTAGAAGACCATGGTTATCCATGATCACCTAATAGACTTAAATATGAATAAAGGGGAATGAAGTAAAATAATGGATAATAAATTAAGTATTAAATAGTTAACTCACCAATGGGTTAATAATTAATTAATTTAATATTTAAAATTAATTAATTATTAATTAAGAAATTAATTTATGATAATCATGTAATTAATAATTAAGGATGTTATTCTTAAATAAAAAAAAACTTAGAAACAAATTAATAATTAAATTGAAATTAATTATTAATTAAGAGAACATAAGTGGATAATAAAAAATGATTCAAAAACCTTACTCTAATGTAGGATGTCAATTTAAAATTAGGACACCGCATCGACTTGAAGGTAGAACCAGAAATAATCAACGCGGACACACAGTTACATGATTTTCTATAAGTACGAACCTCACCTATAGCATGGAACAAAATGTTTTTCATTGTTGATGTTCTACATTTTCTATGATTTGCCTTGATGAAGTGATGAACCTATGAGCCATATGTATTGTGTTAATTAAGCATTTAACGTGCATAATTTCTTTTGTACTGATATGATCGACATGCCTCACAGATATGTATACAGTAATAATAGATGTATATGACATGTAAATCTACACATTGTCACAAATAATAAGAATGAGGCTAATGAAAGATAGGATTAAATGTCGTACCAACCTCTAATTAGTGAGAGGATATGATAAGAATGAAAGTTATAGGATATGACCTTGGAGGTTATTGGAGGGTCGCTCCACTAACTCCCCATTGGTTGGGCGCATATGGATATGATATAGGGGCCCTTATATAGACAATATATATATATAATGAAGCATAATTGAATACATATAGATCACATGCATTTTTGAACATTCATTATGTTACATGTGATAATATGATTTTATGAAAATGATTTGTGAGATATTGTTTGTACTTACTGAGCGAAAGCTCATACGTGTGTGTTCATATTGTAGGTAACACAGGTAAGTAGCCTGCTATTTGATGTTTTATGGACTGGCTGTAACGACCCGCCTAGCACAGGCCGTTACCGTACATACATACATGCATTCATACATAGCTTTTACAACTTACTTAATTATTACATGAAACACAGCGGGAATTTT
>CM046378.1:1101309-1124309 GCA_025413485.1 Ficus microcarpa
TTTTTTATAACGCGTATATACATATACGAGACATAAAACATAATCAGTACTATTTCTTGTGCATACTACTCAGTAACCATAATTAAACATTCCATAATTTAACATAAATAACAAAACGCGTAGCAGTCCCCATTTTCCACCATTCACAGTGCCCGGCCACGCGATTCCACCTTGCATCATCAAATGCCAGCAGGTTGTTTACCTACAGCACAAACTTAATACAATGAGCTTTCGCTCAGCAAGTACAACTCCTATACCACGACTCGTGACGTATAACAAAACATATCATCATTCTATTGCATATACTTCAAGACATATAGCATGCACGAACCAATTATGTTCATATTATGCTTATTTATTTTTGTATCTACTTGGTCTACTTAGGGGCCCTTAACATGTGTGTTCGTACCCGACGCGCGACTATGAATTGGTTGGGGCGGCCAAACCAAATCCAACTCAATCCACAGTCCAACCCGACCTGGTGCGGGTGGCACGACAAAGGCGACGTATCGCCTTTACCTACTTTTCACCTTGTCATTCTTAATCGTGTCATACATGATCCCATTTCATGAACATCTCGTTCGATGTCAATTTATCATGATTCATATGCACTTAATATATTTCGTAAGCATACGTTGCTTACTTAACACATTTCATAGCATAAACTTATTTCATACATATAACATAGCATCACATCATAATACATAGTACAACAATAATATCTAAGCAAGTATACAACTACTAGCCTGTGCTGTAGGCGGCGTTGTACTTACCTTGTCTATGCCTGTTGATATGCTGTTCCACCTCGGGGCTCAGCTGCAGGTTATATCCTGCTTAATCGAAGGACTAGTTAATACTCTAGCTTATGACCATAATAATGTTGGTTATCCACCAACATTCATGCAATGCTTTGGTTATATGTCCCCCTATCTTAAAACATTTTATGTGTGGTTACGTTGGATAACCTTTCATATTTGTCACATGTGAGTGCGTAAAAAGGTTAGTGCTAACACCTAACCTTAAACTTATCGTAATCCTAATCCGAATTAGGTTAACCGAAGTCAACCTCTAGGTTACTAAAGTCAACCCTCCGTTCGGGTCAACTTCGGGCTTTGGGGCTAAGTCCTGTGATTCGGATATAAATTCCCAATCACAGTTCGTCTTAACTCTTTACCTAGCAAACCTTGAACTTGAACATTTTTCTTTTCTTTTCTTTGTCTTTGAAATAGCTTTTGGCATATAAGCCTAAAAACTGCTATAATTTCCCTTAAAAATCCTTGGATCTTAAAACTGGGTTTATAAAACATTTAAGGGTTTGAAACTGCCTTTGGAACAGTTTCTGTGTTCAAAACAGGATGTTTAAACCAAAAAACAATTTTTCTCTATGGGTTCTATAAAATTCTGTGCAGGAATATTTTGCTCCCTGCACAGTTTTCAGATTTCAAGGTCTAGCTTAAAATCCTTTTGGAATTTTAAAAAGTTTCCTTCACAAAAGTTCTAGCTCTTGAAGAGATCTAAAACTTTTGTGTTTTAAGCAAAGTCTGGTTCTGCACCGTTTAGTACCAGTTTTTATTTGAATCTCGGTGATCCTAGAAACTGCGTCCTGATGGACCACCTTCGGTTTTTTGTGAAAACGGAGGCCTTTGGAACCTCATTTTGGGAAACGGTTCGCGATGTCCCCTAGGAAAGACCCTGTTCTACAACTTTTGTGTTTTATGTTTTTGCCCATTCGGCCTCTAAAGGCCTGCAATTACCGATTTCCTGAGGCCGGCCAGTTTGGAACCCGAACTGGCAGCCTTGCTTACTAAATTTGGTTTACGTCCTAATTTTCGGTTTTTACCTCAACCGATCACATCGGGAGCTTAAAGACACATCATGCAGCGTTTCTAATGTCTTGCATGTCCCAACATGCAGTCCTAACCCGTTCATGCAGCCCATAGAAACCGAGTCCTAACCTAGGGTTGCATGGCTAGCATAGCATATCCATTCATTCCATACATTCATCATATACCAAAATAAATTCAAACCATACATTCACATGCTAATTCATACCCTAAGGGAAATATAACCTCATGTAATATTTCTAGCATGCAATCCTAGCATACCAAATAAACATAAACATAAACATATAAATGAGCATAAAGGAACCAAACCACATCTAGCAACCTAATCAAGCACTTTTAAGGGCATAAAACTAAATTAGTGAGCTTATGCTCTTACAACCAATAACTTGAACAAATACATTTAAATTTGAGCTTAAAAACTTGATTGGAAAAGGATTTGAGCTTTTGAAAAATTTTACCTTGAAGTGGATAGGGTTTGGCTCTAGGACTTGAACCAAAACTCACACCCTTGGCTCTAGACTTGCAAACCGGTTTTGGCTCACCAATTGAACACCAAATTGGCTGATTTTTGGCTCAAAAGTGCCTTCCTCTAATGCACGGCTAGAACACCTAAAATGCACCAAAAATCTGAAAATTTTTCTCCTATTTTCCTGCACAAACCGTGGGCTGCTAGGAAGAGAAAATTGGTTCCGAAAACTTACCCCTAACTTGTTTGATTGAAACCCGAACTCTCCCTCAAGCTCTCCCCTAAAAATTCTGATTTTTTTCTCCCTTTTCCCTGCTTGCTGGACACGGCTACAGCCAAGAACAAGGGCTGGAAAAATTTTTCCTCTCTTTCTCTTGCTCTCCCACACAAACCGAACAACACACACAAACTTGGTTCAAAATTTTTTTCATATTTTCTCTCACTTTGCTCTCGGTTTTTGCTGCTGAAATTTGGGCATAATGAGGTTGCATTTTCTGATTTTAAAAGGGGTGGAGGCAGTCCTATTTATAGGCAATGTGGGACTCAAAGTTTCTCTCATTTTGGCCCCAAAATTTCTGAAATTTTGCACAAAAATCCCTCCCTTTGACCGGCTGTTATGGAGTGGAAGACAACCAAGAAAAAGCTAGCACAAGACACATGTCTTGTGGAGATTTGTTCTTGAAAAAGTTGGTGATGTCATAATTCAAAAATTTATGATGTCATAAATCATAAAGGCTCGTTTGGCTCCTTTTTTTCAATAAACAGTATAATTTGAACTTAACATAGATAAATCTAATACTGTGTTATACTAATACACAGTATTAATAATTTATACTGTCGTAAAAATTTTATTTGTGAAAAATCGGGCTGAAAAATTTTTCTTTATTTTTCCGAACCCTTTTGCCCTGTACCCTATTTTTGCGTGCTTGATTTTTCTATAGTGGTTTTAGTTCTCAATTATGTCATCTTATCCGAAAAATGAGTTTGTCACAGTATTTTTCCTATACTGCATCTCATAAAATTGTACAGTGAGGGTTTTAACCATTTTGGTCAAACTTTGACTTTTCCGGGTCAAAGTTGACTTTTTTGGTCAACCCTTTGACTTTCCTAGAATGATGTAAATTTCATCTCTTTTCATCCGAAAAGATCATTTATCAATCAAAACAAGCATACTCGAGTCTTATAAAACTATAAGAGCTCGTAACACATATTGGAGTTCTAAAGCGAACTTTTCCCTAAAATGCCGATACGGCATACATTCAATTCCTTTTAGAAGGAAAAATATTCATAGAAAAAGTAGGTATTACGCTGGCAAAACTGTGCGGAAGTGATGAAGGGCGGGAGTGAGATACCACCATGAATTTAACTTTCGCATTTGAATTTCTTAAATTATTTTGCATCGACTATATTTATAACTATGTTATAATGTTTTCGTACTACTAAACTAATATGAGCACTTTACGGGAAAAAGACTTTAGACTCGTTCCTTTTAATTTACATGAAGTTATAGCTTTTTAAATATTTATCTAAATATGAATTTGAATATGATATTTATTAGCTAGAGGTTTTCAATTTCCTCAGTTAAAAGTTTTAGTAATTCTAACTTTTGTAATACGAATATAATTTTTAAAAAAATTTTCTATATTTTTAGAACCAACATAAATAAGTGTTAAAACTAAATCAAATAAAAATAAATAAGCTATGGTTCGAAAAGTCGAGTTGTTACAATCTCCCCAGATGGTAATGTAACACTATATTGCATCTCAAGCTGATATGTTTGCCTACCTAGCTTTCTCTCACACTCCTTGGATGCAAATGAATGAGTGGCTCTTAAATCTATTAATGCACGTGCAGTCATTTTATGAATGAGTATCTCACATATAACTACGGATGGACGTGCAGTTGCCTCTGCCTGTATGAATGCAAAAACCCTAGCAGGAATCCTCTTCTGCTGATCACTTGGAGCTGAAGGACAGTCTCTAGCATAATGCCCAGGCTTACCACAAGTAAAGCAAACTCCTTGTCTACATTCTCCAGGATGAAACTTTCCACACTTAGAACACTGAGTCCTCCTGTTAGTAGTAATGAATGACGATGCTTGGTTCTATTGATTTGAACCATTTGCTCTCTTTCTTGGCTCTTGTGATCCCTAGTTCCAATTGCCTTGTCTCTTTTGTCCTCTTCGAGCCCAAGGTGGTGTTTGTTGTTGTTGTTGTCATCTACCTATGTTTCCCTGGAACACGGACATAAATGCTCTATGATTGCCTATAACTGTTATAAGACTCAATGACGATCTATTAAGTCAAGTATGAGGCCTTATAATGAACACTTCCATCGTCCTATTGAGCTGTAGAGCAAACATCTTGTTGACAAGGTGCTGGTACGTTGCTACACCATTCTTTAATCCAAAAGGTATCACTTTATAGCAAAACAATCCATGTTCGCATGTGAAGGTGGTGTGTCGTTGATCTGAGGGGTCTATCGAGATCTAGTTGTATCCAGAATAGGCATCGAGGAAGCTCATCCTCTCAAATCTAGCCGTGGCATCAACCATCTGATCTATCATAAGCAACGAATAACTGTCTTTGGGCCACGCTTTTTTCAATTTCGTGAAATCCACACAAATACGCCATTTCCCATTCTTAATCCTTACCACCACAATATTCAACACCAAATCAGGACCCCAAGGCCATCAACCTATCAACCTATCAACCTCTTCACTTATCACTTCATTTTTCTTTGGAGCGAACCTACTCTGCTTTTGCTTCTCAGGTGGATACTTAGGATCAACATTCAAATGATGACCTGCCGCTGAGGGATCTATCCTGGCCATGTCTTGGTGTGTCTAAGCGAACAGATTCTTATTCTTTCACAAAAAACTTACTAAGACTTCTCGGTCCTTCTTACTTAATAGGGTTCATACAAGCATCTTTTCCTCAGGCTCAGCTTCAGCCAAAATGACCTCGACTAACTCCTTAATGGACGATGGTCTTTCAACTTCATCTTCAATGTCTTGCATGTAGGCTGGTAGGTAGGCCTTTGGTTGCTATTTGATATTGATCAGGAGCTCCTCGACCTCTTCCACTTTCGTCTCAAAGGCAAGGGCGTAACATCACTTCGCTAACTGCTGGCTTCCTCTAATGTTGATGGTTTAGGTCTCGTCTAGAAAAAGACAATGCATGACCTGATAGAGGGTGGACACCACTCCCTACATGGCATGGACCAAACCCGTCCCATGATTGCATTTAATGGTGATAAGGAGTCCACCACTAAAAACTTGACCTGTAGTGTTCTCTCCGCTGCTATGACCAGGAGCCAAATAAACCCTCTTGGCTAGATCCTCGAGCTGTCGAAGGCAAACAAAGGGACTGTGCTACTACCCCCATCGATCATGACTCGACCTATGCAAGCATTAGTGATTCTCAGCTACAACACTAAAGGGTCATCATGAGGGGTTTTGATTAGGCCTGGCAATTCATGTTAAACATGTTAATCGTGTCAGCCCATTTCCAACCCATTTATTTTCGTGTTAAACGTGTCGACCCAATTTCGACCCAATTATTAATCATGCGGTCCAAACCCATTTATTTCGTGTCGTTCTCGTGTCGTGTTACCGTGTCATGTCCGAATAATTTGAAAATTCTAACGAATAATTTAAAAATTCTAACATAAATGTGTTAAACGTGTTAATCGTGTCAGCCCATTTCCGACCCATTTATTTTCGTGTTAAACGTGTCAACCCAATTTCGACCCAATTATTAATCGTGCGGTCCAAACCTATTTATTACGTGTCGTTCTCGTGTCATGTCACCGTGTCGTGTCCGAAATTGCCAGCCCTAGTTTTGATCATTTTCAAATCTTGCTAAGTGAAGGTATAGGAATGGAAGCCATAAGCAGGTTCGCATGTGATACAGTGTTTACTCGATGGTCGTACGCTTTGATTCTTTTGAGTTTCTCTTCCCTTCTTTCTTACATCTATCCTCGAATTCTTCCTTCTAGGTAGGCTCAGGTCTTCCCATTATGATAGTTACCATCTTGAGTTACGCCCCTTCGACCACACTAATCATTGCCCAATGGCTTGTTTGTTAGCTGTGGGTTAGGTTGGTCCCGGCAATGGTGGGGTTGTTGTTGCTGTAGGAGCCTTCTGCACGTAGTGGGATAATTGCCCTTTGCAAATCATGGCACGTGCTTGGCCATTCAGTGCCCTGTACTCTTGGGTAATGTGACCATAATCCTTGTAGAAGTCGCAGTACTTAATTCGATCCTTCTTCTCATTAAGGGTTCTGATCGATAGCGGGTCATCGAAGATCCCTATACCTTTGTTTTCCATCCAAACCCTTTCAACTATAGTCTTTAGCTTTACCCCATTTTCTTCTTGCCATGAACGCACGTCAATGTGTTGTCTCTTAGACCAATCAGTCCCATTGCTAGGGTGTTGTCCTCGTTTTTGCCCCTGGGAATTTGCCGGTGCCTAAGGATTCCCTTTCAAGATAACTGCAATGTTTCTTCCTTTTCAAGCTCAATCCTCTTCTATGCAAATGTGACCTTGTGCCATTTCAGCTACGTCTGTCATTCCAATCTGTGGGTGCTTGATCAACTCATCATAAACTCTATCCTCAGATGAGGGCATGCACGAAGGCCATTGCAGCTATGGTGGTATAGCAATTGTCAACTAGCTGCATCTCAGAGGTAAACCTTTCGAGGAAAGCTTTAAGGGGTTCGTTGTCAAGTTGCTTGACAAGAAATAAGTTTGTGGTTTTTTTTTTTTTTTTTTTTTTTTTGCTTCCTATTACATATATATCCAATGATGAAAGCCTCACACAACCAATGAAAGTTATCGATGGATCTAACAGATAGTTGTCTAAACCAAAGTAAGGTTTGTCTTGCCAAAGACATTAGGAATACCTTGCACAACAATGAGTCAGTTGGGCATTCGAGTGTCATCATTTGCTGAAAGTGATAGATGTGTTACACGGGATCCTCTTTGCCCTCAAACATCTTGAATTCTAGAGGTTTGAACTTTTCGGTTTCACTTTGGTCATGATGCCATTAGTGAAGGGGGATAATGTGACTCGCCAAGCAGCCACAGCGGCTAGCTCCGCTAGACTTTGGGTGCCGAGTCCGCCTAGATGGCGTTGCATTTCAAGTTTCCACTCTTCTCATCCTTTAGGCGCTCATACCCACCAGGAGTGGCATAGTTGTTCACATGTGAACCAGAGATCGATATCAACGCCTTATCCACCGCAGTAGTAGCTTACTGCGGCGCCGCTAGTGGTTGAAGGGCGTCCATGCAAGGGTAGATATGTTGTGCTATGGGTGTTGGGCTTTTTGCTTTGCCCATGAGTTTGCCAAGGGTAAGGGGTGTTCTTGTTGGTATGTGGGCTGGTCTACCTGATAATCATTCCTATCTCCCGGGATGCCATTGTTGTCGCTAACTTCCTCATCCCTTCGCAAACCTTCATGGTTTCCTGTGATTTCCCGTAAGAGTGCTCGAAAGATGTAATTCTTTTTTTTTAGATGTTCCTATTGCTGTTGTGAAGCCAGCCGTTGTTTGGCAAGAGCAGTGGTGGTGAAGTTTGCCTTCTTGTTGGATGACCTTTACGAGTTTCCTCATGTCCTCCATCCTTTGGTTGATCGCGTCCCAACAATCTTTCGGATTCGCCATGTTCTTCGACGTTGCCCTAGCCTTGATAACCATAAGTCTCATTGAAGTTGTGTAGGAGTTCCAGAGAGCTTGCACCTCAACAATGGAGGTGAAACTCTACTAAGCCAAATGCAATTCCTACAAACGGCACCAAATGTTGGAGCGATAGTCCTAACACCAATCCATATCCCGTTGCCTCCACCATTGGTCCTCGTCTTCTACCTTGTCATACATCAAATTCTCGATCACTATAGTGGAGTGCAACGTGCGTCTGGTTATGGTCCTTTCCCTATTTATGGTGGCGTTGATGCTTGGACTCTGAAACCCTAGCTTACCATGGGGACCCTTTGGGATTTGTACCTCGAACATGTCAATTCATCCTTTTGGCACCAAGTGGTCATCCTCTGACATTGTGTTTCTCGTGCACTTATGCAACAGGTTGTCGAGATCATACGTAAGATCACCCGTACACGCATGGGACTGTAGCAATGGCCTCGCTATCGTACATACTCATACCTCGACCTCAACATACATGTCACGGGCACATGAATGCTTGAATCCGTAGGATGAGTTGTGGGTTCATCTAACTCAAATATAGAAAATGAATACGAGGGCAGAAGCATGTTGGATTGGAGCCTAGAGTTTTGAACTCAAGTATGGGATCACGATGTATCGCAGGCGTTGTGGCACAACCTTGGTGAAATATCGATGTTCGATTGATAATAAAGTGGTCTAACAAAGACCTACACTGAATTCAGAACGAAAAGGTCAATATTGAAAAAGACCTACATTGAATTCTCGTGCACTGATGCAACAGGTTGTCAGGATCATACCTAAGATCAGCCATACACACATGGGACTGTAGTGATGTCCTCACTATCGTACATACTCATACCTCGACCTTGACATACATGTTACGGGCACATGAATGCTTGAATCCGTAGGATGAGTCATGGGTTCATCTAACTCAAACATAGAAAATGAATATGAGGGCAGAAGCATGTTGGATTGGAGCCTAGAGTTTGAACTCGAGTACGGGATCACAATGTATCGCAAGTGTTGTGGCACGGCCTTGGCGGAATATCGATGTTCGATCAATAATAATGTAACGCCCCGACCACCCACGTAGGGCCGACTACGCGAATGGGGGCCGTTACATTACTTGCTTGACTTAATCCTTGATCTTAAATACTTAAACTTGAAGAAAATTTCAGAATAAATTTTTTTTTTCTTCTTTCTTACTTTTAAAACTTGAAAACTTGAACTTCATTTTTAAAATCGTGACTTGAAAATAGTACATACATAAACCATAACATGTTTCTTAGATATACATATAAAACCTCATAACTTAAATATTTTGCGGAAAATATTGCGTAGTGGTATCCCATACCGCCCTTTACTTGCTGTATCGTCTCCAAGCCCACCAAGTAAAGTTACAGGCCTTTTATCTTTACGTGCAGTATGGAATATATCTGATAAGCTTTCGCTCAGCAAGTACAAACTTTAATCTCACAAAAACATTTTAATATTACATGACATATGCATGAACCAATTATGTTCAATTATGTGTCTTTTATGGTTGGTTATTATCTTGAACTTTAATAACCCTCCACCTGATGGGAGGTTGAGACGACACTTTACTTGTGTGATTCTTATCATGTGGTTTAATATTAGTGAGCATATCTCATGATGTCACTATATCATATCATAACTTTACACTACATTCATAACATGGCATTACGTAAAAACATGGCATTTAAACTTAGTACTTTTTCAAACATAGCATTTTTTGCAGATATAGCACTTTTGTAACCATGACATTTTACAAATATAGCACTTTCATAAACATAACATTTTGCAAACATAGCACTTTTTTTTTGTAAACGTGACATTCAAACATGGCATTTAAACATAGCATTACGTAGAACATAGCACAAAACATGTTATAGCATATTTGAAAATAGAATACTATTTCCATACCACAGGTAAGGTTTGTACTTACCTAAGGTCCTACGCTCTTGACTTATTGTTCCTCGTGATATATCAACAGGTTCCTATTCCTGTTTCAATCAAGGTGTAAGATAAGGTTATCTTATCTTACCATAAATCATTACATTTGATGTTGGTATCTTAACCAACTTCCATGAATAACCCTAGTCATATGTCCCCTCTAATACCTCTTGTTAACTTGTTTGGTTACTTAAAGTAACCTTGGTTACCAAGCCCCAAACATACATGAGTAGGGTTAGGTTACCATTCCTAACCTTGGACTTTAACCTTATCATCTTCAATTCATAACTTATTGGGTCAATTCAATTAACCCAATTATTAGCCTTGGTATCCTTTAGGGTTATCTTGGATAACCCTTAAGGTCAAACGTAGTCAAACTTTTGGTCAACCAAAGTCAACATTTGGTCAACTAAGGTCAACCCTCTTTGGGTCAAACTTTGGGCTTTGGGCTAGGCCCAGTAACTCAGATATAACTTCCGGTTACCGCCCATTACGTTTATCTTGCTATACCTTAGCTTAAAATTCCACTTTTTCTTAACTTGGAAAATTTTGGGGAAATTAATCCCAAAACTCTTGTAAAAATTCATATTCTTAAAACAGGGCTTTATAAAATCATTGAGAGCTAAAAACTGTCATTGGAACAGTTTCCATATTCAAAACAGGGTTTTTGAGGAAAAATACAGTTTTTCTAAACTGTTTTTAGAAAATCCTGTGCAAGAATTTTCTGTTCACTGCACAGTCTTCGGAAAACAGTATCAATTTAAAGATCCAATCCGAATTTGAAAAACTTTTCTTCACAAAAGTTCTAGCTCTCGAAAAATCCTAAAACTTCCATGTTTTGTGAAAAATCCAGTTCCGCTTATATTTTTGTCAATTTTTGTTTGAAACTAGCTGATCATGTCAACTGGGTCTGGGCAGACCAGCCTCGGATTTTTATAAAAACGGAGGCCATTGGAGCCTCATTTTAGAAATCTGTCTGCATTGCCCCCTAGGAAAAATTGTTCTGAGTAACTTTCATGTTTTACATTTTACCCAATTCAGCCTCTAAAGGCCTTAAATTTCCACTTTCCCGAAACTGGCCCGTTCCGAATCCGAATTGACAGTTTCGGTTATTAAGTCCGGTTTACGTCCTAATTCGTGGATTCTATCTCGACCGACCACTTCGGGAGCTTACATAGCAAATATGCAGCATTTCTAACGTTCCATAAATTCAATCATGCTAACCCCACGTGCCCATGCAGCCCCTAACCGATTGTCCTAATCCTTGGGTTGCATGGTTCTAGTTCCATTCCATCATTCCATTCATCACACATCATTACATAATCAAAACTAGCAACCTAGCATGCACTTCTAGGACCGGCTACCACATAAAAACAGGGGACATATAACCATTCACATCTAGCATGCATTCTAACATCCATCAAACACAAACCAAGCAAGCAATTAAGCTAACCACCCTTAATCACCTAATCAAGCACATCTAACCAAACTAGGGTAAGAAACTTAGATTGGACTTATGTCCTTACAACATTTAACTTGAAATACATGTAAAAACCTCAATTTGAACTAAATTGAAATAGTTAGGGCTTTGGAAAATTACCTTAACTCAAGGTTAGGGTTTGGGGTACCAAACTTCTCCCTTCCTCCTTTGGTTGCAACCAACCGGCCTCCACCCAAAATTTGGGCTCCAAATTGGCTTTTGGTCACTTGATTTGTTCTCCACAAATCAGCCATACCTCAAGACTTCTTCCCCAAAATTTCCAGCTTTTCCTCTACCTTTTCTCCTCTCCCTCACTCTCGGCCACTATGCCAAAATGGCCTAAAAATTTTCAAACTTTTTCTTCTTGGTTCAAGCTCAAATCCGAACTCTCCCCTTGGGTTTTTCCCCTAAATTTTTTAGTTTTTCTCTCCCTTTTTTCTTTTCCTACAGTCGGCTTCTCACCCACAAAAATGGGTATCAATTTTTTTTTTCCTTCCTTTTTGATCCTTGGGTTTTGGGTTTCTAGAGAAAAAGTGTGGGATTTCATTTTGGCATGGTTTGGGTAAGTTTTCCCAATTTTTCTGCTAAAAAACCACCCCCCTTCAGCCCTATTTATAGCTGAAAATTAATTAATTTTTGGATTTATTTTTATTCCAAAAATTACATTTTGACCCCAAAAGTGAAAATATTTGCAAAAACACCCCTAATAGGTGTCACTTGGCCGGCCATTCCCTTGCTGCCCAAGGTTTGCTTACCTCATCAAGGTGACATCATCTTGATGACATCACTTGCTTACATCATCAATTTTTCAAAAATTGCATTTTGGCCGCAAATGACAAAATCATTGCATTTTTACCCCCTAGGTGGCCGGCCACCTCTGTGACGCCCCCTTACTACGTAGGGCCGTCACGCCTTACATACTTACTTACTTACTTAAAAATTAGGGATATATTTTTTTTTTTTAACTTTTTTTTTGAAACATACTTATAAAACATTTGTCTTTAGTAATACATGATTACTATTTAAGTAAACGTTTACTTAAGGTATTTAGTTCCAAAATACCATGATACATAACTTGTATTTATCATACATGCTTACATATACAAAACTTCTTTACTTATCAAAAGGTTTGCGGAAACTATGCGTAGTGGTATCCATACCGCCTTCGTCCACCGCCACACCGCTCCAACAATGCCCAGCATTAAGCTGCGGGTTTCTTACCTACAGTATGAAATATAACTTGATGAGCTTTCGCCCAGTAAGCACAAACATAATCTCACAAAACATTAAGACATCTTGAAAACATTCATCATCATATGCATATGCGTGAACCATTTATGTTCCATTTATGCATTTCTTTTAACATTCTTATCTTTCTTATGGGCCCCATAGTGTACGTACCTTTAACATATAGCGCGCCTCCAGATACAGTTAGATGGGGTTGCAAGTCCCTAACTGCTCCAGGAAAACAGAAGTGATTACACCCTCTTACAACAACGAGAGGGCGAATCCATAACTTCATCATAAAAATCATCCACCTTGGTGGAGGTTGGTACGACACTTTACTTGTGACTTCTTACCATGTTATTTATCTTTAGTGAACATACCCTATGTCGTCACTATATGATAACATACTTTTTATCTCATTAATAACATGGCATGGCATTCTTTTCATTCATGACATTTGCAAACATGACATTTTCATAAATATGACATTTTACAAATATAGCACCTTTATAATCTTTTGCAAAAATAGCACTTTTTATAAACATGACATTTTACGAAAATAGCACCTTTTATAAACATGGCATTTTACGAAAATAGCACCTTTCATAAAACATGGCATTTCATAGATATAGCACACAACATATTGCAGCATATTTGAAAACCACATACTTGAACATAATTTGGTAGTTTTCATACTGCAGGTGAGGTTTGTACTTACCTCTAGCGCCGTATCCTTAGAATCGCGTTCCTTAAATCGTCGGTAACCGCAATTCACTTTCCTGATATACTAAAAATATAGGATCAGGATCCTTTCGTAAGGTGTTGGCGACCTACCAACACTCACATTTACTTTTGGTTGTATGTCCCCTATACATGTTATCCATCTTGGCCACCTTAATCCCCATTTTTTATTGAACTTCGATTAAATCCTTAAGAGGTTACATTAGGTAACCTTTTGGTTTAGAGTCTTGTTCTATTAGTGGGCTTTGCTCATACATCCTTGTTATTGGGTTATTTCCATTAACCCCTTAAATCTTAGCCCAATATACATGTGGGTATCCCTTAGGGTTATGTTGGGTAACCCTTAAGGTTAACCTTAATTAACCTTGGTGTAACGCCCCACCTAGCGTAGGCCGTTACCCTTGCTTACATTCATACATACATGCTTAAAACTTGCTTGCATACTTAGCTTGAAAACACAGCGGATTTTTTTTTTTTTTTTTATACACAAAACTATGTACACAAATTTAAAACATTGTTTTTAAGCAAAAACATATAAACTATTACTTAGAAAACTGTTCTTGTCTTTTGCACGTGTTTACCACACAAAAATGCGTAGCGGCTCCATATACCACGATTTTACATTTACTTGACCGCTACTCCCCATTGCATCAGATCAGCTGGCAGGCGACTTACCTACAGCACAAACTTAAAACAGTGAGCTTAAGGCCCAGTAAGTACAACTCCTAGGCCGTAAAACAAATAGGCAACAATATAACATTAAACACACAATAACCATTACATAACATATACATGGCATACACATAACATACTTAGCATACTTAACATACATAGCATACATAGCATACTTATACTTAGCATACATATAGCACTCAGCATGCATAGATCATTTTATGCTTCATTATCTTTCATTGTATCTTATGGGCCCTTTATCTACGTGTTCGAATCCGGCGCGCGACTAATGAATTATCTGGGGCGGCCAAACCAAATCCAGATCAATCCACAGTCCGACCCGACCTGACGCGGGTGGATCGACACGGTCCTTCTTTTCTTACTTATTCTTTCTTACGTGTGAACATACATTCTTGATGTCATCTTTCTACTTAGCTTCTTGCTTATCTTGTCTTAGCACGTTACTATACACTTAGCATTTTCCATGATTGCATACATAGCACATATCAAAGAGCACAACAACGAGTCTAATAGTCTAGTCCTATTAGCTTGTGCTGTAGACGGTGTTGTACTTACCGTCTATTCTCTTAGTTGTTTCGCAGATCCTTATTCCGGTTGCTGCTGCAGAATTCCTCCTGCTTGACGGAAAGTTTGCACATCAGTCTTCAATTCCATTTCTATCGCATGTTGGTACTAACCAACATTTATGTGGGTTTTCGGCTATATGTCCAACCTAACGTAGAGCCTCTTGTAACCCATAGGGTTATTTTGAAAAATCGTGTTGTATTCTTAGCCCATTTAGAAAAACATTGGGTTAGGTCGATCACCTACCCTTGGGCTTGTATAAGAACTCGTTATCTTGTTGGTCAACCGAAGTCAACCTTTTTGTGAGCTAAAGTCAACCCTGTCGGGTCAACTCTGGGCTTTGGGGCGAAGCCCGGCAGCTCGGGGTCTGAATCCCGGCTACCTTGCGTTCTATATTTTTCTTTCAAAACTTAGCTTAAAACTCTTTGTCTTTGAAAACTTATACTTAAAACCCTTTCATAAAAGACTTAGCTTAATTTTTCTAACTTTCTTCATAAAAATTTCGTGAACTCTGGCCTATATTTTTTTTATAGATTGGTCGAGGGTCGGAAACTGCTTTTGGGACAGTTTCCGTGCTTAAAATAACATGTTATGTCCGAACATAAATTTTCCTAAGTTGGTTCTACAAAATTCGTGTACAGGACTTTGTTGAACCCTGCACCGTTTTCAGATTTTAGGTTATAGTTAAAAATCCGTTCCGTGTTGGAAAAAGTTTCCTTCACGAAAGTTCTAGTCCTCGAGGAGGTCTAAAACTTTCGTGTTTTACACATTTTCAAATTCCTTACCGTTTGGAACCAGTTTTAAATCAAAACCGAGCTTAACTTGGAAACTGGGTCTTCTGACCCACCTACGGTTTTTCGTGTAAAAGTAGGCCTTTGGAGCCTTATTTTGGCAAAGTGCCCGCGTTACCCCCTAGGAAACAGCCTAGTCTACAACTTTCGCGTTTTACGTTTTGGCCAATTCGGCCTCTATCAGCCAACTGGGATGTTTTCCCGAGACTGTCCCCAGTGAACCCGAGAGGCAGTTTCGGTTTAGTCAAATTGTTACGGCCTAAGACGTTGGTTCTAGCTCGACCGCCCACTGCGGGAGTTAGGTTCAAGCATGCAGCGCGTCTATCGATCACTCATGGCTAGCCAAGCCAATCTCACGAGCTCGTGCAATCCACAAACCCGAGCCTAAATTGCCTAGGGATTGCACGGTTCCACTAACATGCATACACTTAGCATCTAGCATACTTGGTTCATAAAACTTAAATCATACACGCATTCATGAAATTAATCTATGGGGACATAAAGCCTAACAAACCCTAGCATGCATTCTAGCATCAATAAGCATAAGCCGAATTTAAAAATTGCAAGCAAACCGGCCGAAACAGCCTAGTGGTCCACCTAACCACTCGGCTAGCCTCCTTAGGCCACTCGGCCACAAGCACACCCACACGCACAGCCACACACACACCCTCGGCTGCACTAGCCAAGCACCCGGCTGGCCTCACCAGCCCACACGGCCACACACACGCGCACAAACAGCCCATGGCTGGGCTAGCCAAGGCACTCGGCACCATGCACACACTCGGCACACACATACAAGCACATAGGGCATTAATTTAAATCACACATGGGCTTATGCCCTTACATCCCTTTGGCACAAAATACACATAAATCAAGCTTTAAAATAAATTTAAAAACTTGAGAAAATGTTTTAGGGTTTACCTCAATTTGATGTGTGGTGTTCGGCCCTTGGGGTTTGGTGTTGCCGAAGTGGTCCCTAGGCTATTCCTTGGTTCCTAGCTCACGGCAGCAGCTCCTAAGTGCCCCAAACTCCAAAATTTTTGGCTCCTTGGTTGGCTCTAGGCTTGCTCGGCCACTAGGCCACTTGAACCAAGACTTGGAAAATTTTTTCTTTCTTTCTTTCTAGCAACCCGAGGCTTACTAGAGGCTAGAATCAAGCCTCAAACTCACACATAAGCTCACTCTCTTGGTTTGGTTACTCACCCGAACCCTTGGCTAAGTTTTTTCCCAAAATTTTTTGGCCTCTAACTCTCGGTTTCCCTGCACTCAAGGCACGGCAAAGGGGCTGAACAAGCCACCGAAAATTTTCTCCTCTTTCTCTCGGTCTCCCTAGGCTACCCGAAGGTTGGAGATGGAGTTGGCTCACCAAATTTTCGAACTCTTTCTTGGTTTCTCTCTCTCGGATTTCTTGAAGCAAAATGGCAAGAGTTTTGCTTGGTTTTCTTGAATAAAAAGAAATGAAGGAGATGAAGGGGTATTTATAGAACTCTTGAAGAACTTCCAAGAACCAACTTTTTGGCTCTTGTTTCTTGTGTTTGCCGACCAAGGGTGGGGGACAACAAGACATGAGTTGTCTTGGACACTTGGCAAGCTAGGATTGGGCCACCACATCTTAAGGATAAGAACAACTTTTGTTCATGAACTTTCTTGAACAAAAACTGTGTTTTTGGACTGAAAATCTTGAAACGTCGAGTTCAAAAATTTAAATTCCAACACTGTAAATATTATTTTACAGTTTTTGGATTTTTGACGTGCCGTCGGAAAATCGGGTCAAAAAATCTTTTTCTTGTTTTTTCAAACCCTTTTTGCCCTATGAGCTTAGAAAAATCGCCTGATTTTAAAATAGGATATCCGAAGTCTCATTTTCATTATCTGTTAATAAAAATGAGTTTCGGTAGTCTTTTTCGTGAAAAACTGCTCTTAAAATTCATAATACTCAATTTCGACTATTTTGGTCAAACGTTGACTTTTCGGGTCAACGGTTGACTTTTCGGTCAAAATTTTGACTTTTCATAAAATGATCAGTTTTCACTCCTTATCGTCCGAAATATCAGTTTTGAGTCTGTTTAGGCTATAAAAACCCACAAAACACATCTGAAAGTTCTGGTCCGAACTTTACTCATAAAATTGCATCGACTGCACATGTATTAATTCTTTACAAGAATTAGTAGTCATGAAAACCAGATATTACAATCTACCCTCCTTAAAAATTTTCGTCCTCGAAAATTAGAACAATTCTGGGTAGTCTTTCTTCATCGCATCCTCTGGCTCCCATGTTGCTTCTTCTACCTTATGGTTTCGCCACAAAACTTTAACCATAGGTATAACTCTATTCCTCAAGACTTTATTCTCTCTGTCGAGGATCCTAACAGGCTTCTCTTCATAAGTTAGATTGGTCTGAACCTCTACTGGTTCCTGGCTGAGCACGTGAGAAGGATCTGGAACGTACTTCTTTAGCATGGAAACGTGAAAAACGTCGTGCATTGAGGCTAATTCTGGCGGTAAAGCAAGCCTATACGCGACTTTTCCAATCCTCTCAAGAATCTTAAATGGCCCTGTATACCTCGGACTGAGCTTTCCTTTTCTTACCGAACCGCATTACTCCCTTCATTGGAGCAATTTTGATGAAAACGGCATCACCAACCTGGAACTCTAGCGGCCTTCGGCGTTTATCTGCGTAGCTCTTCTGTCGGCTAAAAGCTACATCAAGTCTTTCTTTGATCTTCTTAATGTCCTCGGAGGTCTTTTCTATGAAATCGGTGGTCTGCAGCTGCTTTTGTCCGACTTCTTGCCAATGAATCGGCGATCTACACTTCCTTCCATACAGTGCTTCGAACGGAGCCATCCCTATCGAGGCATGATAACTGTTGTTGTAAGAGAATTCTATCAAGGATAGCTTTTCATCCCAATTTCCCTTGAAATCTAGGACGCATGACCTTAACATGTCTTCTAAGGTCTGTATGGTTCTCTCGGATTGTCCGTCGGTTTGGGGGTGAAAGGCAGTACTGAACTTCAGTCTTGACCCCATTGCAGCGTGAACGCTCATCCAAAACCGCGACGTGAAACGCCCATCACGATCAGAAATGATCGATCTTGGAATTCCGTGATATCTGACGACTTGAGCCACGTAAATTCCTGCTAATTTCTCCACGGAATGTGTGGCTTTAATCGCAATAAAGTGCGCCGATTTGGTCAGTCGGTCTACAATGACCCAAATCGTATCGTTTCCACTCGAGGTTCGGGGGGTAGTCCGACGACAAAATCCATCGTAATTTGCTCCCATTTCCATTCCAGAAGTTCGATCTTCTGTAACTCTCCTCCTGGAAGTCGGTGTTCGGCCTTAACTTTCTGACAAGTCAGGCACTTTGACACATATTCTGCTACCTGGTTCTTCATGTTTGGCCACCAGTAGATCTCTTTAAGATCCTTGTACATCTTGGAAGCTCCTGGATGTACCGAATACGGTGTTTGGTGTGCCTCCGACATTATCCGTTCCTTCAAATTCTTCACGTCAGGGACGCAGATTCTTCCTCTAAAATGGAGTATACCGTCATCCGAGGTCTTGAATTCATTGCCCCTCTCACTAAACAGTCTAGCCTTCAGCAGTGAGGAGTCATTTTCTTGATGCACTTTGATGACATCTAACAGATCCGACTTGAGAACGAGCGAAGATAACCTCCCTGCTATCAGTTCGATGTTGAAATCCATAATTTCCTTCTGCAAAGGCCTAGGAAGTGCTCCAATAGACATTAGCATGCCTACTGACTTCCGACTTAGTGCATCTGCCACCCTGTTTGCCTTCCCAGGATGGTACAGGATTTCACAGTCATAATCCTTCACCAGTTCTAACCACCGTCTTTGCCTCATATTTAACTCCTTTTGAGTAAAAATATACTTGAGACTCTGGTGGTCAGTGTAGATCTCACACTTGTTCCCATATAAATAATGTCTCCAAATCTTGAGGGCGAAGACTACAGCAGCTAATTCCAAGTCGTGGGTAGGGTAGTTCCTCTCATGGTTCTTCAACTGTCGGGAAGCATAGGCCACTACCCTCCCGTTCTGCATCAATACCGCTCCAAGTCCGTTCTTGGAAGCGTCACTGTATATCACAAAATTTCCTGCTTCGACATCAGGAATAATTAGCACAGGCGCGCTTGTCAGTTTCCTCTTAAGCTCTTGGAAATTCTCCTGACATTTCTGAGTCCACTCGTATTTCCTTTCCTTCCGAGTGAGAGCTGTAAGAGGTGCTGCTATCTTGGAGAATCCTTCTACGAATCTCCTGTAGTATCCTGCCAACCCAAGAAAACTTCGGATCTCCGTGACATTCCTGGGTACTGGCCACGAGCTAACTGCTTCCACTTTAGTTGGATCTACAGAGATTCCTTCCTTCGTCACAACGTGCCCCAAGAAATGAACTTTCTTCAGCCAAAATTCACACTTCGTGAATTTGGCATATAGCTGATGCTGTCTCAACATCTCCATTACTAGCCTCAGGTGCTGCTCATGTTCTTCCTGGGACCTTGAGTAAATCAGGATGTCGTCGATAAACACGATCACAAACTTATCCAAGTAGTCCCTGAATACTCGGTTCATCAGGTCCATAAATGCAGCTGGGGCATTCGTTAGTCCAAAGGGCATCACCAGAAACTCATAGTGCCCATACCGAGTCCTGAAGGCTGTCTTCGAGACGTCTGACTCCTTAATCCGGAGTTGATGATAGCCTGAGCACAGATCAATCTTTGAGAAAACGGTTGCTCCCCTGAGCTGGTCGAACAGATCATCTATCCTGGGGAGAGGATATTTATTCTTGATAGTGATCTTGTTCAACTCCCTGTAGTCTATACACATCCGCAAAGATCCGTCCTTTTTCTTTACGAACAGGACCGGTGCTCCCCAAGGAGAGTGGCTTTGCTTGATGAACCCTTTGTCCAACAACTCCTGTAGTTGCACTTGCAGCTCCCTAAGCTCGGCGGGTGCCATCCTGTATGGAGCCTTCGATACCGGGACAGCTCCAGGTATCAACTCGATTTCAAAAGAAATCTCCCGCTCTGGAGGCAATCCTGGCAATTCTTCTGGGAATACGTCCACATATTCCCTGATAATAGGAACATCTTCTGGCGTCAGTTCCTTTTCTTGATCCTTATCCACCATGTTAGCTAAATATCCTTGACACCCATTAGCTAACATTTTCCAAGCCTTTATGGCTGACACCATCTTGGTGGTGGAATTTCTGGGCTGACCCTGGAAGTTGAACTCATCCTTCCCGTCGGGACTAAACGAGATACGGCGTCTTCGGCAGTCGATCCTAGCGTTATATCTCCCTAAAAAGTCCATCCCCAAGATCACATCGAAATCGTGAAGTTTGATTGCGATGAGATCTGCAATTAATTCTCTGCCATTTATTCTGATGGGAACATTTTGGATCCAGAAGTTGGACCACAAAATTTCACCGGATGGTAAAGAAGCATTGAAAGGTTGATCTATTTTCTTAACACTGCTTCCTAGCTTCTTGGCAAACTCTAGGGAAATAAACGAGTGCGTAGCGCCGGAATCAAATAGTGCAATGACATCATAGGTGGTGATAGAAATCTGACCTGTCACCACATGCGATGTCCCGGCCTCTGCATCTCCCTTTGTGTAGGCATAGATTCTGGCTAGGGGTTCTGGTGCTTCGATCCTGCCTTGAATCATGGCTGGTCCTTCCAGCCTTGCCTGTACCGCATGAATTTGCCTCTGGTTGGAGTTTCGGTTTTGGTACTGCTGCTGCTGATTCTGATACTGGGGTTGAGAATTCTGGTTGTTTTGAGGGCAGTTCTTAGCAAAATGACCCTCTTTGCCACAAAGGTAGCAAGCATTCGACCCCTTTCTGCATACTCCGGGGTGCTTCTTTCCGCAGGTGTCACAGGTAGGGTATGTGACATTGTTACCATCATTGCCCCTGTTATTCTTCTTCTGCGGATTATTCTTTTGTTGTCCCTGGCCACTGAAGTTTCCCTTCCTTTTGTTCTTCCCAAATTGCTTGGGACTTTGGCCAGAGCCGCTTGCTTGACCTTTGGTGTTTGTTTCTGTGCCCTGGCGGGGTTGGTTAGTCTTGGCAGCAGTTTTTTCCTCCTTCCGGGCTTTAAAAATCTGGTTTCTTGCTTCTTTATCCTTGTTGATCCAGTATTCAGCCCTGACTGCTCTGCTTACACAATCTGACACAGTTTCTGGCGGGCTGTTGCCAGTGCTGACCAGCTTGGCTATATCTGTTCGAAACATTATCATCATCATTCGAACCTTCTCTTCTTCATTGGGCACCATTTTAGAGCATAGACGGGCTAACTGCTCAAACCTCTTAACCGCGTCCATTACTGATAGTGATCCCTGCCGGAAGTTTGTGAATTCATCCTGCTGAACTGCGAGGACTTCCCTGTTGTAATACATTGTCCGGAACTCGTGGACAAAATCCTGCCATGTCATGGCCAGCACATCCCGGCGTGCTTCAACCGTCGTCCACCAGTGCCTTGCATCCTTCTTCAGCGCAAAGGAGGCACATAAGACTTTCTCTTGCTCTGTAAGCCTCATGAAATTCAGAATGACCTGAATATCAATCAGCCAATTATCCGCAGCTATTGGGTCGGTCGGTCCCTCAAACTCAGGAGCCTTCATACGCCTGAAGCGCTCGTATAACATATCTTCCCGAACTGCTGGTGGATTTGCCGGTATGGCAGCTGGTGCCACCGGAACTTCTGCGGGTTGAGGCGCTGCTGGCTGGGCCTCCGGCTGCACATTTACATTTGGTTCCGGGGGTACCACTGGCTGTACTGGCGGAACCGGTTGTGGTGCCGCTTGAACTTGCGGAGCTTGGTTCATCCGCTCCAACTGTTCTCTAAACCTTGCAATCTCTTGCTGCTGCTCTTGCAGCTGTCGTTGTAAATCCATCATTAGTGTCACCATATCCGGCTGTGGCGGATCTTCTGGTGCATCGGCAGATGTGTTACCTCTTGTGCGAACCATCTTTATAATCCTAATATAGGAAAAAGAAATATTAACAATATTCTTTCTTCCCATAACAGTCTCAACATATCATCTTATCATGCATAACATTCATGACATCACATAAACATACATATCATAGCATAACATATACATACTTAATAAAGCATAACATACATACTTAACATATCATGACATCATAACTTATCATCTTGTCATATATCCCGTGATACGCACGGTCCCTTTGAGTACAAAAGCAAGGGTACATATCATGTCAAAAGTACATACTGTACAAAATATATACTGTCTTATATACAACATAATGTACATATTTTTACATAAAACGGACAGAGTTTCGGATGGAAGTGGCTACCACTTGCCATCCTACAAATATATACAGTCAAAACAACCGAATACAAAACTATACAAACGGTCCTATCAAAAGAAAAATACAAAATCGACCCTAGCCTACTCGGTGTCGTCAACGGCGCTGACCGAGGTATCGGAATCTGAAAGCACAATCACCGGGTCAGGTACATCCTCGTCGGGAAACTCCTCCGGATCA
>CM046378.1:1124409-1143480 GCA_025413485.1 Ficus microcarpa
CCCCACTCCTCAGGGTCATCCCATACCTCGTAGGCTGCATCACCGTCGTCCATCTCGCCCTCGTCATCGCTCGATAGGACGATGACGGGTGGATCCTCATGCGCTGGCGGCTCAATCGGGACGACATCATCATCGGAGTCATCGTCCGCGTCCATCGGATCCTCCTCTAGTGGCCCTACCTCATACTGAGGGTCCGGCTGCTCATCATCATCTGCTGGATCCTGGGCCTCAGGTACAAGCTCAGCAGCTGGCTCGGCCTGAGCCTTCTCCTCGGCCTCTAAGATATCATCGTAGAAACTGCCGATAGTCATCTGATCAGTCGGCGTCGGCACAAACCGCTGGATGTGCTGTGGTATCCCTCTCCTCATGAGTAACAATGCCTGTAACTCATGATCGGCCATCTCCTGCGGAATATGAGGGAGCATCATCTCCTGGAACCGCAAACAGTAGTGGCTCATAGCCTCTCCTGGATATGCATGCCAGTCCTGAGACAGCCTCTGATAACGAGCCTGCCTCATGTCTCTGTAGATCACGGGGTCTCGCATCGGCTCTCCCGGTCCTCTGGCAGGTAGTGGTCCGTAGCGTGCCATCACTACTGCACGAAAGTGTGCCCATGTGCGGCTGGGTAGCTGCGGCTCTCCTAGCGTGACCCACCAAATCCTGGCGTCACCGCTCAAGCATCGGCTGGCTAGCGTAACTCGCAGGTGCTCCTCTATGTGGCACATAGCGAACGTTTGCTCCATATCATGGAGCCACGTCCCTATGGACATCGATCGTCGTGCGCTGTCAAAGTACGCTGGCTGTGAACGGTAAAATGCAACAACCGCGTCGCGATCCCTCTTAACTTGGGCTGGATCCATAATGCCGCTCTACTCCACATAATAACAACATAAACCATAAAGCACATACATAAAACAATACATAAGCAATAATAATCTAAACTTACTTGCAATGGTGGAGGCGATGTCAGGCAATTGTAAAATCGTGTCGCGAGAAAACCGCTCTGATACCAACTCTTGTAACGCCCCACCTAGCGTAGGCCGTTACCCTTGCTTACATTCATACATACATGCTTAAAACTTGCTTGCATACTTAGCTTGAAAACACAGCGGATTTTTTTTTTTTTTTATACACAAAACTATGTACACAAATTTAAAACATTGTTTTTAAGCAAAAACATATAAACTATTACTTAGAAAACTGTTCTTGTCTTTTGCACGTGTTTACCACACAAAAATGCGTAGCGGCTCCATATACCACGATTTTACATTTACTTGACCGCTACTCCCCATTGCATCAGATCAGCTGGCAGGCGACTTACCTACAGCACAAACTTAAAACAGTGAGCTTAAGGCCCAGTAAGTACAACTCCTAGGCCGTAAAACAAATAGGCAACAATATAACATTAAACACACAATAACCATTACATAACATATACATGGCATACACATAACATACTTAGCATACTTAACATACATAGCATACATAGCATACTTATACTTAGCATACATATAGCACTCAGCATGCATAGATCATTTTATGCTTCATTATCTTTCATTGTATCTTATGGGCCCTTTATCTACGTGTTCGAATCCGGCGCGCGACTAATGAATTGTCTGGGGCGGCCAAACCAAATCCAGATCAATCCACAGTCCGACCCGACCTGACGCGGGTGGATCGACACGTCCTTCTTTTCTTACTTATTCTTTCTTACGTGTGAACATACATTCTTGATGTCATCTTTCTACTTAGCTTCTTGCTTATCTTGTCTTAGCATGTTACTATACACTTAGCATTTTCCATGATTGCATACATAGCACATATCAAAGAGCACAACAACGAGTCTAATAGTCTAGTCCTATTAGCTTGTGCTGTAGACGGTGTTGTACTTACCGTCTATTCTCTTAGTTGTTTCGCAGATCCTTATTCCGGTTGCTGCTGCAGAATTCCTCCTGCTTGACGGAAAGTTTGCACATCAGTCTTCAATTCCATTTCTATCGCATGTTGGTACTAACCAACATTTATGTGGGTTTTCGGCTATATGTCCCCCTAACGTAGAGCCTCTTGTAACCCATAGGGTTATTTTGAAAAATCGTGTTGTATCTTAGCCCATTTAGAAAAACATTGGGTTAGGTCGATCACCTACCCTTGGGCTTGTATAAGAACTCGTTATCTTGTCGGTCAACCGAAGTCAACCTTTTTGTGAGCTAAAGTCAACCCTGTCGGGTCAACTCTGGGCTTTGGGGCGAAGCCCGGTAGCTCGGGGTCTGAATCCCGGCTACCTTCGTTCTACATTTTCTTTTGAAAACTTAGCTTAAAAATCCATTTCTTTGAAAACTTATACTTAAAACCCTTTCATAAAAGACTTAGCTTAATTTTCTAACTTTCTTCATAAAAATTTCGTGAACTCTGGCCTATATTTTTATAGATTGGTCGAGGGTCGGAAACTGCTTTTGGGACAGTTTCCGTGCTTGAAATAACGTGTTATGTCCGAAACTAAATTTTCCTAAGTTGGTTCTACAAAATTCGTGTACAGGACTTTGTTGAACCCTGCACCGTTTTCAGATTTTAGGTTATAGTTAAAAATCCGTTCCGAGTTGGAAAAAGTTTCCTTCACGAAAGTTCTAGTCCTCGAGGAGGTCTAAAACTTTCGTGTTTTACACATTTTCAAATTCCTTACCGTTTGGAACCAGTTTTAAATCAAAACCGAGCTTAACTTGGAAACTGGGTCTTCTGACCCACCTACGGTTTTTCGTGTAAAAGTAGGCCTTTGGAGCCTTATTTTGGCAAAGTGCCCGCGTTACCCCCTAGGAAACAGCCTAGTCTACAACTTTCGGTTTTACGTTTTGGCCAATTCGGCCTCTATCAGCCAACTGGGATGTTTCCCGAGACTGTCCCCAGTGAACCCGAGAGGCAGTTTCGGTTTAGTCAAATGTTACGGCCTAAGACGTTGGTTCTAGCTCGACCGCCCACTGCGGGAGTTAGGTTCAAGCATGCAGCGCGTCTATCGATCACTCATGGCTAGCCAAGCCAATCTCACGAGCTCGTGCAATCCACAAACCCGAGCCTAAATTGCCTAGGGATTGCACGGTTCCACTAACATGCATACACTTAGCATCTAGCATACTTGGTTCATAAACTTAAATCATACACGCATTCATAAATTAATCTATGGGGACATAAAGCCTAACAAACCCTAGCATGCATTCTAGCATCAATAAGCATAAGCCGAATTTAAAAATTGCAAGCAAACCGGCCGAAACAGCCTAGTGGTCCACCTAACCACTCGGCTAGCCTCCTTAGGCCACTCGGCCACAAGCACACCCACACGCACAGCCACACACACACACACACTCGGCTGCACTAGCCAAGCACCCGGCTGGCCTCACCAGCCCACTCGGCCACACACACGCGCACAACAGCCCATGGCTGGGCTAGCCAAGGCACTCGGCCACCATGCACACACTCGGCACACACATACAAGACATAGGGCAAATAAATCACACATGGGCTTATGCCCTTACAATTTTTGGCACAAATACACATAAATCAAGCTTTAAAATAATTTAAAACTTGAGAAAATGTTTTAGGGTTTACCTCAATTTGATGTGTGGTGTTCGGCCCTTGGGGTTTGGTGTTGCCGAAGTGGTCCCTAGGCTATTCCTTGGTTCCTAGCTCACGGCAGCAGCTCCTAAGTGCCAAACTCCAAAATTTTGGCTCCTTGGTTGCTCTAGGCTTGCTCGGCCACTAGGCCACTTGAACCAAGACTTGGAAAAATTTTTCTTTCTTTCTTCTACAACCCCGAAGGCTTACTAGAGGCTAAATCAAGCCTCAAAACTCACACATAAGCTCACTCTCTTGGTTTGTTACCCACCCGAACCTTGGCCAATTTTTTCCCTAAAATTTTTGGTCCTCTCCCTCGGTTTCCCTGCACTCAAGCACGGCAAGGCTGACAGCCACCGAAAATTTTCTCCTCTTTCTCTCGTCTCCTAGCTACCCGAAGGTTGGAATGAGTTGGCTCCCAAATTTTCGAACTCTCTTGTTTCTCTCTCTCGGATTTCTTGAAGAAAATGGCAAGAGTTTTGCTTGGTTTTCTGAATAAAAAGAAATGAAGGAGATGAAGGGGTATTTATAGAACTCTTGAAGAACTTCCAAGAACCAACTTTTTGGCTCTTGTTTCTTGTGTTTGCCGACCAAGGGTGGGGAACAACAAGCATGAGTTGTCTTGGACACTTGGCAAGCTAGGATTGGGCCACCACATCTTAAGGATAAGAACAACTTTTGTTCATTGAACTTTCTTGAACAAAAACTGTGTTTTTGGACTGAAAATCTTGAAACGTCGAGTTCAAAAATTTAAATTCCAACACTGTAAATATTATTTTACAGTTTTTGGATTTTTGACGTGCCGTCGGAAAATCGGGTCGAAAAATCTTTTCTTGTTTTCTCAAACCCTTTTTGCCCTATGAGCTTAGAAAAATCGCCTGATTTAAAATAGGATATCCGAAATCTCATTTTCATTATCTGTTAATAAAAATGAGTTTCGGTAGTCTTTTTCGTGAAAAACTGATCTTAAAATTCATAATACTCAATTTCGACTATTTTGGTCAAACGTTGACTTTTCGGGTCAACGGTTGACTTTTCGGTCAAAATTTTGACTTTTCATAAAATGATCAGTTTTCACTCCTTATCGTCCGAAATATCAGTTTTGAGTCTGTTTAGGCTATAAAAACCCACAAAACACATCTGAAAGTTCTGGTCCGAACTTTACTCATAAATTGCATCGACTGCACATGTATTAATTCTTTACAAGAATTAGTAGTCATGAAAACCAGATATTACAAGTCGTATGGCCCACTGGTCGAGCCGCTGCCCAGTCGCGTGGCCCTCTGGTCGAGCGCTGGGCCCCGTGGTCGAGCCGCTGGCCAGTCACGGGGCCATGTGGTCGAGCCGCTGGCCAGTCGCGTGGCCCTGTGGTCGAGCCGCTGGTCAGTCGCGTGGCCTCTGGTCGAGCCGCTGGGCCCTGTGGTCGGGGCCCTGTGGTCGAGCCGCTGGTCAGTCACGGGGCCCTGTGGTCGAGCCGCTGGCCAGTCACGGGGCCCTGTGGTCGAGCCGCTGGTCAGTCACGGGGCCCTGTGGTCGAGCCGCTGGTCAGTCAAGGGGCCCTGTGGTCGAGCCGCTGGGCCCTGTGGTCGAGCCGCTGGCCAGTCACGGGGCCCTGTGGTCGAGCCGCTGGTCAGTCACGGGGCCCGTGGTCGAGCCGCTGGCCAGTCGCGTTGTCACGCCTCGACTCGTCGCCTCTCAGATCCACGCGGAGTCCGACCGCGCGAACCTGGAGCGTTCGCTTCGGACCGCGACATTAACTTAAACTTACTTGCTTGATTGATTGAAAATAAAGTTACCCGAAATTCAGAGTAATTTTTTTTTTCTTCTTTATAAAAATCGTTACTTAAAACTTTTATTGCGGAAATCTTAAAACTTTAACACAAGTTAAACGTGATTGAAAACTACTTTTCTTTCTAAAACCTTACTGCTTAAAAATGTACTCCACTCGAGTACGTAGCCTTCACCTATAAGGAAAGCTAGTCATACATACATAACTTAACTAAACATACATGCATACATACTGAATGAAATGAAAACACATTTTCTTTTAAACGCCTTTCGGAAACCCCGTAGCAGTCCATACCCACATTTCACATTCTGATGCGCCATCTATCCCAGCTTGTTCAGGAAGTCCGGTAAGAACCTTACCTACAGCATGAAACATAAACAATGAGCTAAAAGCTCAGTAAGCACAACATCCTATCCGCATGCAATCTAATGCACGAAAACGTGAACCAATTATAATTTATTATTAAATTAATTTGGGTCTCTCTACTGGTCTAATCTGATCCTATCTTGATATTATAACATGTGTGTATGTACTTCGGTATGTAACCATGGAGTGGTTGAAGGCGGTCCGTCCAAACCAACTCAAACCATGAAACACAAAGTTTAACATGGAGTAGTGGAGGCAGCCCTGCCATATCAAGTCAAACCATGGAACACGCCGTTTTAACTTACCACAAAGGCAACGTCAGTACAACACAACATGTTCTACTTAACCTATCTCCTATCTTACCATCTGACTTATTAATAGTGGACATGCTTCATGATGCCACAATAATAACATAAAACATAAACATGCATCTGCATAAACATAAACTTATCCAAACATACATACATACTACATGGCATACTTAATGCATACATACTTAACACATAACACATAACATACATAACACATGACATACATAACATACTTACACATAACATACATAGCATAACATAACATGGACATAGCACATAACATACTTAACATGCATACATACGTGAACATACCCTACATGCATACATAACATGACATCCTAACATGCGTTCATGCCGTAGGCGGAGTTGTACTTACCTTCCGTCGTACGTTCTTGACTGATTGTCCTATCCCAGTGCTGTTCCACTACCGGTACAGCCGCAGGTTCTGCCTGCTTGACATAGGACAGACTCTACTTAATATCATGAAAATGCAGGTAAACTAACCAACATGTCTACATGATTCTTGGTTGTATGTCCCTTGACGTGCAAAGCGTCTATTATGGTTACTCTCGGTAACCTGGCGTGCTAAGCCCACTAAACCTCTAAGGATCAAATAACTTAATCCGAAACTATCGGGCCATATCTGATAACCCTTTAATTTAGCTATCGGTATCCGTTAGGGTCACTTTGGATAACCCGTGAGGATAAACTAACTTAAAGCTAGAGTTAACCCAAAAGTCAACAAAAGTCAACCTTGGTCAACTCTCGTCAACTATGGTCAACCCCCTCGGGTCAACCTCTCGGGTCTCGGGCTTGACCCGCAACTCGAGTCTAACACCCGTTACCATCGTAACTAATCGTACTTAAAAACTTACTTGAAAAATCTTTTTCCTTCTTGGAAATTATTTAGGGAAAAATCCCATTTTTCACTTTTGTATAAAATTCATAACTTGCATCATAAAATCCGAATTCTTGATTTTATGTTTGTAAATTCATTTTAGGTTGAAAACCGTCATTGGAACGATTTTCGTGACAAAATACTTATTAGAGTAGAAAATCATTTTTCTCAAAACACTTATTAACTTTGTGGTTCAGGAAATTCGGATTCCTGAACACCCTTGATAAAACAATTTTTACTTTAAAATTGGTACGAAATCTGAAATAGGTTTCTTCACGAAAGTTCTAGCCCTCGAAAAATGCTAAAACTTTCGTGTTTAACAAAACTCCTAATTCGGCCTAGATCAGTACCAGTTTCGAGTTGAAACTGGCTGATCCTGGAACGAGCTAAGTCTGGGGACGTGATTGCTTAAGCCTCGGGTTTTGGTGTTTTCGAAGGCCTTTGGAGCCTTAATTTGAAAAACGGCTCGCGTATCCCCCTAGCAAAAGTTGTTTTGGACAACTTTCGTGTTTTACGTTTTCCCTATTTCGGCCTCTAAGGGCCTGTTATTTTCTGTTTACGAAAACTGGGCAGATAGGTCCGAACCTACAGCCAATTTCGTGTTACATTGCTTTTACGTCTCAACCGATCACTCGGGAGCCTAAAACAATCACATGCAACGTTATCTAACGTCCCACATGCTTTGGACATGTTAACCCCATCGTGGTTATGCAAACCAAACCCGAAACTTAACCTAGGTTTGCACACTTGTCTAGGGTTGCACATACATGGGTTTGCATCCAACAACACAAACCGAAAATAAAATCTAACAACCTAGCATGAGAGCCATACTTGGCTGCACCATAAACAGGGACATAATCAACCATATTTTCATGCAAACCAAGCAAACAAAGCAAGCATACACATAGCACACAAAACAGAAAATCATGCATGCTATCTAGCTAGACATACACCCTTAATCAAGCATCCATTCATAGCCCTAGCATGCACCAAAAATTCTGAACTTAAACTTATACAAACCATGGCTTAAATACATCATAAATCCACCAAATTAATGCTCAAACAAGGCTTGGGGTTAGGGTTATACCTCACACCAATTTTCGGCAAATTGGTTCACCCATGGAGCCGACTCCCACTGCTTGCAGTGGCTGTCCCTTGGCTGCCTCCTCTTGGCTGCACACCACTCGGTTTTTGGCTCACCAAAACCCCCAAAAATTTTCACCAATTTGGTGTTCTCTTGCTGCCAGCCGCCCACTCTTGCACCAGCCCAAACCACGGATTTTTTTCTTCCAAAATCTGCACTCACATGGCTGAAAACAGCCACCCACCAAGCACCAAACTCACCCTTGGCTCCTTGGTTGGCTCCCTTCACCATGCTCGGCTCCCTCCAAGCTTTGGACCCGAATTTTTTTTTCACTCTTTCCTCTCCTCCATGGACGGTTTGCTGCTCATGAAATCTGGAAAAATTTCCAGATTTCTCCTTGCTTGCTCCAAGCTCCAAGCCGAGTCTCCCATGGTGATTTCTCACAAGATTTCAAACTACTTTTCTTGCTCTCTTTCTCTCCCTCTTTCTCTCCGAATTTTTCTGAGCATTTTTGGCTTGAACCCAGCTGCTTTTCTGGGTTTTCTCTGCTCTCTCTCACGACACTCATGGTGGAGTTTAAAGAGATAATAACAAACTTTGATTTATTTCAACTTTGGCCCCAAAACTCTTTATTTTTGGATTTTTCTCCATGGTGACTCACGGCTGGAAGCTGCTGGAAGGGGCTGGAATGGGCTGAGCTGTCTGCTGATGGAGGCTGAGGTAAGCGCTTATGTCACCAATTTCAAAATTCCCAATTTGCCCCCCGAAACTAGAAATTCTCGCAAAATACCCTCTAGTGTCCGATTGTCCAAAAATCAACACACCCATCCTATTTGATGATATAATCATCTTAGTGACTTCATACGTCCATTTCGTCAATTTTCCAAAATTTACACTTTTGCCCCCAAAAGTGAAAATTTTGCATTTATGCCCCAAAATTCAAAAAATTGGCATAATGCTTACTTTTCATTCCAATATCATTCTTTTCATGATTTTATGTGATTTTCTTCCATTAAAATCACATATTTCCAAAATTTACGTTTTTGCCCCGAAAGACAAAATCTTTGCATTTTCGCCCCCGAAAATGACTATTTCTTAATTTCTTCTTGCAAAACACATTATTTCCTTATTGTGACCTCATCTAGCGACGTCACTTGGCTCACTTCACATATTTTTCAAAATTTACATTTTTGCCCCCAAAAATGAAAATTTTGACGTTTTTGCCCTTTGACTTGAATTGGTCTGCTTGGGTGATATCTTGACCAAATATATCAGTCTGGCCTTAACTAATGCTAGGGATGCTTGATTTAACGGGTGTTTTCTTATTTTCTACTGTCTAATTGGGCTATCTCGCCCATACTGACATATTTTGCAGTATTTTCTCATACCGCAGCATTTTTCGGTGTCGAGTCAACTGTTGACCACTTTAGGTCAAACTTTGACTTTTTCGGTCAAAGTTGACTTTTTCGGTCAAATTTTGACTTTTTCGGCAAAACGTCCCTTATCGCCCCTTTCGACCAGAAAAGGCGTTTTCTAACCTTAAAAATCTGTTCTGAGTCTTATTGAGCCATAAGACTCCGTAAAACGTGTGAAAAACTCTTAACTGAGTTTTTCCGAAAACACATCAATATATGCTCATAATTCCTTTAAAAGAGGAAAAATGGCAATCATGAAAATTATAGGTATCACACGCGTGGCCCTGCGGTCGAGCCGCTGGCCAGTCGCGTTGTCACGCCCCGACTCGTCGCCTCTCAGATCCACGCGGAGTCCGACCGCGCGAACCTGGAGCGTTCGCTTCGGACCGCGACATTAACTTAACTTACTTAGCACATATCAAAGAGCACATCAACGAGTCTAATAGTCTAGTCCTATTAGCTTGTGCTGCAGACGGTGTTGTACTTACCGTCTATTCTCTTAGTTGTTTCGCAGATCCTTATTCCGGTTGCTGCTGCAGAATTCCTCCTGCTTGACGGAAAGTTTGCACATCAGTCTTCAATTCCATTTCTATCGCATGTTGGTACTGACCAACATTTATGTGGGTTTTCGGCTATATGTCCCCCCTAACGTAGAGCCTCTTGTAACCCATAGGGTTATTTTGAAAGAATCGTGTTGTATTCTTAGCCCATTTAGAAAAACATTGGGTTAGGTCGATCACCTACCCTTGGGCTTGTATAAGAACTCGTTATCTTGTCGGTCAACCGAAGTCAACCTTTTTGTGAGCTAAAGTCAACCCTGTCGGGTCAACTCTGGGCTTTGGGGCGAAGCCCGGTAACTCGGGTGTTGAATCCCGGCTACCATACGTTCTACATTCTCCTTTTGAAAACTTAGCTTAAAAATCCATTTCTTTGAAAACTTATACTTAAAACCCTTTCATAGAAGACTTAGCTAAATTTTCATAACTTTCTTTATGAAAATTTCGTGAATCTTGGCCTATATTTTTATAACTTGGTCGAGGGTCGGAAACTGCTTTTGGGACAGTTTCCGTGCTTGAAATAACGTGTTATGTCCGAAAATCAATTTTTCTAAGTTGGTTCTACAAAATCGTGTACAGGATTTTGTTGAACCCTGCACCGTTTTCAGATTTTAGGTTATAGTTAAAAATCTGTTCCGAGTTGGAAAATGTTTCCTTCACGAAAGTTCTAGCCTCGAAGAGTCTAAAACTTTCGTGTTTTACACTTTTTTGATTCCTTACCGTTTGGTGCCAGTTTTAATTGAAACCGAGCTTAACACAAAAACTGGGTCTTCTGACCCACCTACGGTTTTTCTTGAAAAAGTAGGCCTTTGGAGCCTTATTTTGGCAAAGTGCCCGCGCTACCCCTAGGAAACAGCCTAGTCTACAACTTTCGTGTTTTACGTTTTGGCCAATTCGGCCTCTATCAGCCAACTGGGATGTTTTCCCGAGACTGTCCCCAGTGAACCCGAGAAGCAGTTTCGGTTTAGTCAAATTGTTACGGCCTAAGACGTTGGTTCTAGCTCGACCGCCCACTGCGGGAGTTAGGTTCAAGCATGCAGCGCGTCTATCGATCATCATGGCTAGCCAAGCCAATCTCACGAGCTCGTGCAATCCACAAACCCGAGCCTAAATTGCCTAGGGATTGCACGGTTCCACTAACATGCACACACTTAGCATCTAGCATACTTGGTTCATAAACTTAAATCATACAAGCATACATGAAATTAATCTATGGGACATAAGGCCTAATAACCCTAGCATGCATTCTAGCATCAATAAGCAAAGCCGAATTAAAATTTGCAAGCAAACCGGCCAAAACAGCCTAGTGGTCCACCTAACCACTCGGCTAGCCTCCTTAGGCCACTCGGCCACAAGCACACACGGCCACAAGCATACACGCACACAGCCACACACTCGGCTGCACTAGCCAAGCACCGGCTAGCCTCACCAGCCCACTCGGCCACACACACACCGCACAAACAGCCCATGGCTGGGCTAGCCATGCACTCGGCCACCATGCACACACTCGGCACACACATACAAGCACATAGGCATTAATTTAAATCACACATGGGCTTATGCCCTTACATTCCCTTTGGCACCAAATACACATAAATCAAGCTTTAAAATAAATTTAAAAACTTGAGAAATGTTTTTAGGTTTACCTCAATTTGTGGTGTTCGGCCCTTGGGGTTTGGTGTTGCCGAAGTGGTCCCTAGGCTATTCCTTGTTCCTAGCTCACTGGCAGCAGCTCCTAAGTGCCCCAAACTCCAAAATTTTGGCTCCTTGGTTTGGCTCTTAGGCTTGCTCGGCCACTAGACCACTTTGAACCAAGACTTGGAAAAATTTTCTTTCTTTCTTTCTAGCAAACCCGAGGCTTACTAGAGGCTAGAATCAAGCCTCAAACTCACACATAAGCTCACTCTCTTGGTTTGGTTACTCACCCGAACCCTTGGCTAAGTTTTTTCCCAAAATTTTTGGCCTCTAACTCTCGGTTTCCCTGCACTTCAAGCACGGCAAAGGGGCTGAACAAGCCACCGAAAATTTTCTCCTCTTTCTCTCGGTTCTCCTAGGCTACCCGAAGGTTGGAGATGGAGTTGGCTCACCAAATTTTCGAACTCTTTCTTGGTTTCTCTCTCTCGGATTTTCTTGAAAGAAAAATGACAAGAGTTTTGCTTGGTTTCTTGAATAAAAAGAAATGAAGGAGATGAAGGGGTATTTATAGACTCTTTGAAGAACTTCCAAGAACCAACTTTTTGGCTCTTGTTTCTTGTGTTTGCCGACCAAGGTGGGGGACAACAAGACATGAGTTGTCTTGGACACTTGGCAAGCTAGGATTGGGCCACCACATCTTAAGGATAAAACAACTTTTGTTCTTGAACTTTCTTTGAACAAAAACTGTGTTTTTGGACTGAAATCTTGAAACGTCGAGTTCAAAAATTTAAATTCCAATACTGTAAATATTATTTTACAGTTTTTGGATTTTTGACGTGCCGTCGGAAAATCGGGTCGAAAAATCTTTTTCTTGTTTTCTCAAACCCTTTTTGCCCCATGAGCTTAGAAAAATCGCCTGATTTTAAAATAGGATATCCGAAGTCTCATTTTCATTATCTGTTAATAAAAATGAGTTTCGGTAGTCTTTTTCGTGAAAAACTGATCTTAAAATTCATGATACTCAATTTCGACTATTTTGGTCAAACGTTGACTTTTCGGGTCAACGGTTGACTTTTCGGTCAAAATTTTGACTTTTCATAAAATGATCAGTTTTTACTCCTTATCGTCCGAAATATCAGTTTTGAGTCGTTTAGGCTATAAAAACTCATAAAACACATCTGAAAGTTCTGGACTGAACTTTTTCATATGATTGCATCGACTGCACATGTATCAATTCTTCACAAGAATTAGTAGTCATGAAAACCAGATATTACAATCTACCCTCCTTAAAAATTTTCGTCCTCGAAAATTAGAACAATTCTGGGTAGTCTTTCTTCATCGCATCCTCTGGCTCCCATGTTGCTTCTTCTACCTTATGGTTTCGCCACAAAACTTTAACCATAGGTATAACTCTATTCCTCAAGACCTTATTCTCTCTGTCGAGGATCCTAACAGGCTTCTCTTCATAAGTCAGATTGGTCTGAACCTCTACTGGTTCCTGGCTGAGCACGTGAGAAGGATCTGGAACGTACTTCTTCAGCATGGAAACGTGAAAAACGTCGTGCATTGAGGCTAATTCTGGCGGTAAAGCAAGCCTATACGCGACTTTTCCAATCCTCTCAAGAATCTTAAATGGCCCTGTATACCTCGGACTGAGCTTTCCCTTCTTACCGAACCGCATTACTCCTTTCATTGGAGCAATTTTGATGAAAACGGCATCACCAACCTGGAACTCTAGCGGCCTTCGGCGTTTATCTGCGTAGCTCTTCTGTCGGCTAAAAGCTACATCAAGTCTTTCTTTGATCTTCTTAATGTCCTCGGAGGTCTTTTCTATGAAATCGGTGGTCTGCAGCTGCTTTTGTCCGACTTCTTGCCAATGAATCGGCGATCTACACTTCCTTCCATACAGTGCTTCGAACGGAGCCATCCCTATCGAGGCATGATAGCTGTTGTTGTAAGAGAATTCTATCAAGGACAGCTTTTCATCCCAATTTCCCTTGAAATCTAGGACACATGACCTCAACATGTCTTCCAAAGTCTGGATAGTTCTTTCGGATTGTCCGTCGGTTTGGGGGTGAAAGGCAGTACTGAACTTCAGTCTTGACCCCATTGCAGCGTGAACGCTCATCCAAAACCGCGACGTGAAACGCCCATCACGATCAGAAATGATCGATCTTGGAATTCCGTGATATCTGACGACTTGAGCCACGTAAATTCCTGCTAATTTCTCCACGGAGTGTGTGGCTTTAATCGCAATAAAGTGCGCCGATTTGGTCAGTCGGTCTACAATGACCCAAATCGTATCGTTTCCACTCGAGGTTCTGGGTAATCCGACGACAAAATCCATCGTAATTTGCTCCCATTTCCATTCCGGAAGTTCGATTTTCTGTAACTCTCCTCCTGGAAGTCGGTGTTCGGCCTTAACTTTCTGACAAGTTAGGCACTTTGACACATATTCTGCTACCTGGTTCTTCATGTTTGGCCACCAGTAGGTCTCTTTAAGATCCTTGTACATCTTGGAAGCTCCTGGATGTACCGAATACGGTGTTTGGTGTGCCTCCGACATGATTCGTTCCTTCAAATTCTTCACGTCAGGAACGCAGATTCCCTCTAAAATGGAGTATGCCGTCATCCGAGGTCTTGAATTCGTTACCCTTCTCACTAAAAAGCCTGGCTTTCAACAGTGAAGAGTCATTTTTTGGTGTGCCTTGATGACGTCTAGCAGATCAGACTTGAGAACAAGCGAAGACAATTTCCCCGTTATCATTTCAAGGTTGAAATCCACAATCTCCTTCTGCAGAGGTTTAGGAAGTACTCCAATAGACATCAGCATGCCTACTGACTTCCGACTTAGTGCGTCTGCCACCCTGTTGGCCTTACCAGGATGGTATAGGATTTCACAGTCGTAGTCCTTGACTAGTTCTAACCACCGTCTTTGCCTCATATTTAACTCCTTTTGAGTAAAAATATATTTGAGACTCTGGTGGTCAGTGTAAATCTCACACTTGTTTCCGTACAGATAATGTCTCCAAATCTTAAGAGCGAAAACTACTACCGCCAATTCCAAGTCATGGGTAGGGTAGTTCTTCTCATGATTCTTCAGCTGTCGGGATGCATAGGCCACTACCCTCCCGTTCTGCATCAATACCGCTCCAAGTCCGTTCTTGGAAGCGTCACTGTATATCACAAAATTTCCTGCTTCGACATCGGAATAATCAGCACAGGCGCGCTTGTCAGTTTCCTCTTAAGCTCTTGGAAATTCTCCTGACATTTCTGAGTCCACTCGTACTTCTTCTCCTTCCGAGTGAGAGCTGTAAGAGGTGCTGCTATCTTAGAGAATCCTTCTACGAATCTTCTGTAGTATCCTGCCAACCCAAGAAAACTTCTGATTCCGTAACATTCCTGGGTGCTGGCCATGAGCTAACTGCTTCCACCTTAGTTGGATCTACAGAGATTCCTTCCTTCGTTACCACGTGCCCCAAGAAATGAACTTTCTCAGCCAAAATTCACACTTCGTGAATTTGGCATACAGCTGATGCTGTCTCAACATCTCCATACCAGCCTCAGGTGCTGTTCATGTTCTTCCTGGGACCTCGAGTAATCAGGATGTCATCGATGAAAACGATCACAAACTTATCCAAGTAGTCCCTGAATACTCGGTTCATCAGATCCATAAATGCAGCTGGGGCGTTCGTCAGTCCAAAGGGCATACAAAAACTCATAGTGCCCGTAACGAGTCCTGAAGGCGTCTTCGAGACATCTGACTCCTTAATCCGAGTTGATGATAGCCTGAGCGCAGATCGATCTTTGAGAAGACGTGGCTCCCCTGAGCTGGTCGAACAGATCGTCTATCCTGGGAGAGGATATTTGTTCTTGATGGTGATCTTGTTTAACTCTCTGTAATCGATGCACATCCGCAATGATCCGTCCTTCTTCTTCAAACAGGACCGGTGCTCCCCAGGGAATGGCTCTGCTTGATGAACCCTTTGTCCAACAACTCCTGTAGTTGCACTTGCAGCTCCCTAAGCTCTGCGGGTGCCATCCTGTATGGAGCTTTCGATACCGGTGCAGCTCCGGGTATCAATTCGATTTCGAAAGAAATTTCCCGTTCTGGAGGCAATCCTGGTAACTCTTCTGGGAATACGTCCACATATTCCCTGATAATAGGAACATCTCGGCATCAACTCCTTTTCTTGATTCTTATCCACCATGTTAGCTAAATATCCTTGACACCCATTAGCTAACATTTTCCAGGCCCTTATGGCTGACACCATCTTGGTGGTGGAATTTCTAGGTTGACCCTGGAAATTAAACTCATCCTTCCCATCGAGGCTGAACGAAATGCGGCGTCTTCGGCAGTCGATCCTAGCGTTATATCTCCCCAAAAAGTCCATCCCCAAGATCACATCGAAATCATGAAGTTTGATTGCGATGAGATCTGCAATTAATTCTGATGGGAACATTTTGGATCCAGAAGTTGGACCACAAAATTTCACCGGATGGTAAAGAAGCATTGAAAGGTTGTTCTATTTTCTTAACACTGCTTCCTAGCTTCTTGGCAAACTCTAGGGAAATAAACGAGTGCGTAGCGCCGGAATCAAATAAGGCAATGACATCATAGGTGGTGATAGAAATCTGACCTGTCACCACATGCGATGTCCCGGCTTCTGCATCTCCCTTTGTGTAAGCATAGATCCGGGCTAGAGGTTCTGGCGCTTCAATTCTGCCCTGGATCATTGCTGGTCCTTCCATCTAGCTTGTACCGCATGAATCTGCCTCTGGTTGGAGTTGCGGTTCTGGTATTGCTGCTGCTGATTCTGATGTTGAGGTTGGGGGTTCTGGTTGTTTTGAGGGCAGTTCTTGGCAAAGTGTCCCTCTTTACCACAAAGGTAGCAAGCGTTTGACCCCTTTCTACATACTCCGGGGTGCTTCTTTCCGCATGTGTCACACGTAGGTAAGTGACATTATTACCGTCATTACCCTTGTTATTCTTCTTCTGCGGAAAGTTCTTCTGTTGCCCCTGGCCACTGAAGTTTCCCTTTCTTTTGTTCTTCCCAAATTGCTTGGGACTTTGGCCAGAGCCGCTTGCTTGACCTTTGGTGTTTGTATCCCCACCTTGTCGTGGCTGGTTAGTCTTGGCAGCAGCTTTTTCCTCTTTCCGGGCTTTGAAAATCTGGTTTCTTGCTTCCTTATCCTTGTTGATCCAGTATTCAGCCCTGACTGCTCTACTTACACAATCTGACACAGTTTCTGGCGGGCTGTTGCCGGTGCTGACCAGCTTGGCTATATCTGTTCGGAACATTATCATCATCAATCGAACTTTTTCTTCTTCATTGGGCACTAGTTTAGGGCATAGACGGGCTAACTGCTCGAACCTCTTAACCGCGTCCATTACTGACAATGAGCCCTGCCTGAAATTCGTAAATTCATCCTGCTGGACTGCGAGGACTTCCCTGTTATAGTACATTGTCCGGAACTCGTGGACAAAATCCTGCCATGTCATAGCCATCACATCCCGGCGTGCTTCAACCGTCGTCCACCAGTGCCTTGCATCTTTCTTCAGCGCAAAGGAGGCACATAAGACTTTCTCTTGCTCCGTAAGCCTCATGAAGTTCAGAATGACCTGAATATCAATCAGCCAATTATCTGCAGCAATCGGGTCTGTAGATCCCTCGAACTCAGGAGCCTTCATACGTCTGAAGCGCTGGTATAACATGTCTTCCCGAACTGCTGGTGGATTTGCCGGTATGGCAGCTGGTGCCACTGGAATTTCGGCAGGTGGAGGCATTGCTGGCTGGGCCTCTTGTTGAACATTCACATTTGGTACCGGAGGTACCACTGGCTGTGCTGGCGGCGCTGGCGGTGGCGCAGCTTGAACTTGCGGAGCTTGATTCATCCGCTCCAACTGCTCTCTAAACCTTGCCATCTCTTGCTGCTGCTCTTGCAGCTGTCGTTGTATATTCATCATTAGTGTCACCATATCCGGCTGTGGCGGATCTTCTGGTGCATCGGCAGATGTGTTACCTCTTGTGCGAACCATCTTTATAATCCTAATATAGGAAAAAGAAATATTAACAATATTCTTTCTTCCCATAACAGTCTCAACATATCATCTTATCATGCATAACATTCATGACATCACATAAACATACATATCATAGCATAACATATACATACTTAATAAAGCATAACATACATACTTAACATATCATGTCATCATAACATATCATCTTGTCATATATCCCGTGATACGCACGGTCCCTTTGAGTACAAAATCAAGGGTACATATCATATCAAAAGTACATACTGTACAAAATATACTGTCTTATATACAACATAATGTACATATTTTTACATAAAACGGACAGAGTTTCGGATGGAAGTGGCTACCACTTGCCATCCTACATATATATACAGTCAAAACAACCGAATACAAAACTATACAAACGGTCCTAACAAAAGAAAATACAAAATCGACCCTAGCCTACTCGGTGTCGTCAACGGTGCTGACCGAGGCATCGGAATCTGAAAGCACAATCACCGGGTCAGGTACATCCTCGTCGGGAAACTCCTCCGGATCACCCCACTCCTCAGGGTCATCCCATACCTCGTAGGCTGCATCACCGTCGTCCATCTCGCCCTCGTCATCGCTCGACAGACGATGACGGGTGGATCCTCATGCGCTGGCGGCTCAATCGGGACGACATCATCATCGGAGTCATCGTCCGCGTCCATCGGCTCTGCATCGGCTGGAGCAGGTACATCTGGTATCGGGTCCTCCTCTAAAGGCCCTACCTCATACTGGGGGTCATCCTGCTCATCATCGTCGGCTGGATCCTGGGCCTCAGGTATAAGCTCAGCAGCTGGCTCGGCCTGAGCCTTCTCCTCGGCCTCTAAGATATCATCGTAGAAACTGCCGATAGTCATCTGATCAGTCGGCGTCGGCACAAACTGCTGGATGTGCTGTGGTATCCCTCTCCTCAAGAGTAACAATGCCTGTAACTCATGATCGGCCATCTCCTGCGGGATATGAGGGAGCATCATCTCCTGGAACCGCAAACAGTAGTGGCTCATAGCCTCTCCTGGATATGCATGCCAGTCCTGAGACAGTCTCTGATATCGGGCCTGTCTCATGTCTCTGTAGATCACGGGGTCGCGCATCGGCTCTCCCGGTCCTCTGGCAGGTAGTGGTCCGTAGCGAGCCATCACTACTGCATGAAAGTGTGCCCACGTGCGGCTGGGTAGCTGCGGCTCTCCTAGCGTGACCCACCAAATCCTGGCGTCACCGCTCAAGCATCGGCTGGCTAGCGTAACTCGCAGGTGCTCCTCTATGTGGCACATAGCGAACGTTTGCTCCATATCATGGAGCCACGTCCCTATGGACATCGATCGTCGTGCGCTGTCAAAGTACGC
>CM046378.1:1143580-1178420 GCA_025413485.1 Ficus microcarpa
CATTTTTGAGTTTTATTAAGCTATAAAAACTCATAATACACATTAGAGCTCTGAAACAAGCTTTTTCATGAAATTGCATGTACTATTTACATTCAAGTCTTTACAGAAACTAGTTACATGAAAAACTAGATCTCACAATCTGAGCTTCGAGCGTTCGTAATTCTTCAGCCATGACGCTTCTCATCATGTCTTCAACTTCCATTGTCCCTTGTAAAACGAGACCTTCTGTGGGTGGTGGCGAGTTGGACGTCGAACGCCTGATAGGAGTGTTGCGCTGAATGGGATCGAACTCTCTTGTTCGATTCTGCTGCTGCTGTTGCTGTTGCTGTTGTTGTTGTTGTTGTTGGTACTGATGGTACTGATATTGCTGTTGCGGGTGCTGATACGGCTGATGCTGCTGTGGCCGTTGTGCTTGCCTTTCGTTCGCCGTGGTTGTATGTCTCGGCATGGTCAAAGGCTGCATCAGAGCTACGGGACTGTGTGCAAAGTTACTCGTCCCTTGAGGATAGTGTGGGGTGGTCTGTTGCCAGCCCCCACTATTTTGACCTCGAGGAAATTGGGACGTGGATGTTTGCCAGCCCCCAGCGTTCGCTCCTGTCGAGTACCCGTAGTATGGGTAGTAATACGAATAAGCGGCCTGAGAGTTGATGGACATCAACTGGTTCTTGAGAATCTGGTTTTCTGCAGCAATGCTCTCCATTTGGCTTTGCTGGCTGTCGTGTTTCTTGGTTAAGTCTTCAACCATTCGCGTCAGATTAACAACCTGGGAATTTGCATCTGAGGTTGAAGCGTCTTGATGACCAACTGGGCTTCCCTGGGGAAGTTCTTCTTGGTGTTCATGTTCTGCTGCCATTGTCGCTTAGTGAATTTCCGGAGTAAGATGGCTAAGAGCCCCACGGTGGGCGCCAAACTGTAGATGCAGGATTACTACAGTAAAAAATTTAACAAAGATCAGTTAGATTGTACGAATTAAATAATTGATTGGGCCTCTAGCAATCGCTGATGAAATCCATAAAGCATACCGAAAAACTGAAATGCTTATATCAGAAGATAAAACGAAAATAAATGCTTGAATCTGAAATAAACATGAAATAAATGAACACCAAGATTTATAGAGGTTCGCTCAATCGATGTGCTACGTCCTCTGAGAGTAATTGTATTACTGTATATAAGTATTTTTACAGTACAGATGATTCCAGTGTTTCTGAAAATATTTCGGCAGCGTGAGAGTATTCGATGTCAGGATTTCCGATGTATGTGTGGGTTTCAGATAAAGGTTTTTCGATCCTTGAAGAAGGAGGGGTCTTTCTCTATTTATAGAGGAATGAACCCTGTCTGAATCCGAAGTTTCAGTGAACGGTTATCGTTCCTGTCTGATAGGACACTTGTCAGAATGTAAGTCGTACAGTTGACTTAGACAGTTACCAGGCGCAATCGTGGGCTCAGCGGTTGAAATGTGTTTCTCAGATCGTCAGTTATTGTAAATAATCTGACATGTCATCGATGAGTGTGAGTCTGATGGTTAAGGGATATTTTCCTTGAAAAGCCGTTTGAAAGGTCGAACTACGAACGATAGATAAGGGATGAACTTTCAACGTATGATTTGCATCATCCATCGTTCGTTGTTCATTGTTCGTGTGAACGGTCAAGTTTGATGCTTGATATCATGTGATACGCGGATTGGGTCCGGCCCAATTAATCGAACGTTGGATGGATATCGAGGAGCAGGTCCGAAACTTGGGCATGGCCCAAACATATTCCATAAATGAATCGGGCGTCCGTTTAATGTACATCCAAAGACTAACGGTACAATGGGAAGACGAAGTCTAACCCCAACACAAAGTAAGTTGAAATCAAGTTTGGGGGTGTTATTGAGAGTGTTAAGAAAGCTCTACAAAAGATCTTAGAATGGTTACATATTTAGGGTGATTTGAGCCTCATTATTATCCATGTCATACCGTTACCATAGTCTAACACTAGAAGCTTAAAAAGTCCTAATGATCCTTCATAATGTGATTGTCGATATTAGTGGAGAGTGAGTTGAAAAATAGGCTTATGGAGTTTGAAATTTTTCTTTATCCTAAGATTTTCTCAAAAGTCATTGGGTAACATAAACCAATCCAAAGGCAGATGAGTAAGTGTTAAAAGCTTTACACACACACACTCAAGGAAATCGGGGATGGTAAGGTCATCATTTGAATTGAAATTCTACTTGATTGTGACGGTTAGAGTTTCCTTTGAATCATGTACTTTATACAATCTTTGAGGCCTTTATGATGAAAAACTAAAATTTGATGCTCAAGTCTTTGTTTGTGTCTTTCTTTTCTTTTGCTCAAGGACTAGCAAAGCCTCAAGTTTGGCTTATTTGATTAGTTAGTTTTATACTAATTAATGGGGTACTTTTAACTTATTATTTTGTTAGTTTTCAATTTGTTTTTAGGTTCTTTCACTTCGTCTTATTCTCCTTTGTAGGATTTAGCTAAAAAGGTGGGTTCTTTGTTTTTCGGTGCAATTAGAGCTAAAATAAAACATTTGACATACTTTGGTGTGAAGTTTGTGTGTTTTAAAGACCATGGGTGCCTACACATCAAGTTTATCGTGCAGAAGTTGAGCATCTTTAGGGACTTTTGTGTATTCTCCAACTAAAGTTTGGTTTCTTGAAGTTTTCTTTTCTTCTCAGTAGCAAGAAATTCATAATTAATCATGGCTCTCTTCGAGACATCTTTCTCTTTACGAAGTTCCTCAATGCGGATCTCAAGGGTCTTGTTGATCCTACATACATGGATCCACTTATTGTACATCTCCTTGTATGCTTTGTGGATGTCTTCATAAGTTAGATCATCATCGCTGCTACAATCAGGTCTGGAATCATCAAATCCATCTACTATTGCAGACGATGATACAGGACGTGTTGCAACAATTCCCGATGTTATAGCAGGTGTGGCAAAAATCTTTGTAATACTAATGGCAGAATCAGTCACAATGTTTAAAGCAACGTAGTTTCTTACTCGATCTTCATCATCCTCCTGGCTCCCTTTAAATTCCTCATCACTCTAAGTGCTATTGAGTGATTTACCCTATTTCTTGAGGATATTTGCACACTCGAATTGAATGTGCCCAAAGCCTTCATAATCACAACATTGAATTCCTTTGCTTTTCTTATTGGATTCAAACAAGTTTACAGCAGCTTTACTCTTTTGGAAATTGTTGGATTTGTTGAAATTCCTTTTCTGTTCATCTTCTTTAGAATCGTGTTGAAATTTTCGGTCAAAACGGTAAGTGTCTCAATTAAATCTTCCTTGTCATCAATGGAATTTTGAACCTTGGCTAGTAAGGCTATGCTTTTCTCCTTTTTGTTATGCTTCAAATGCATCTCAAAAGTTTGCAAAGAGCCCATTAATTCATCTAACCTCATAGAGCTCACATCTCGGGCTTCTTCAATAGCAGTAACTTTGCATGCAAACCTTTGTGGAAGAGACCTTAGGACCATTCTCACAAGTGTAGTCTCGGAATATTTTTCCTCAAGAGAAAAAGCTTCATTGGCTATTTCACATAACTTCGCATTGAAATCAACAATTGTTTCATTCTCGAGCACTCTAAGATTTTCAAACCACGATGCCAAAATTTGAAGTTTTGACATCTTTAAATTAGTTATGCCTTCACATGCTATTTCCAGAATAGTCCAGACTTCCATCACTGCTCACAGTTAGAGATAAGATTGAATTTATTAGCATCCACCACATTAAAGATTGCATTCAATGCCTTCAAGTTGCAATTTTCAAGGTGATCCTCATCCATTGACCAACTTTCTTCAGGTTTAGGAATTGTGTTCCCATCATCATTGGTTTTGGCGGGATGGTCCAACTAGTTAGAATTGCACGCCAAGCCTTCTCATCAAGAGCCTTGATAAACGCCCTCATCAAAGCCTTCTAATAGGGATAGTTCATTCCATCCAGTAGTGGCGGGCATGAAACTGACCCTCCTTCACGTATGAAATCCATGCTTGCAAAATGGATTAGTCTCCAAGATCTAACCTCAAGAAAAAAAAAAAACATCAATAACGCTCTCTGATACCAATTTTTAGATCCATTTTTACCAATTACCAAGGGTAATTAAATTGCCAATTAAATTAAATTACCCAAAGTGTAATAAAATAAAAAAACATAGGCAATTTTAATGAGGTTTGATCCCACCTACTCCTCGAGGCCACACTTAGCTGTCAAATACTCCGCTAATCTCAAAATGATTACAAGTACACTCAGACTTAAACAACTTAAAGAATGCATCTTCCTATTGCCCTCGGTCGTCTTGAACCTATTAGCTGGATTTGTTTCACGAGCACCACTAGTCTTGACGTTGAATTCCCTTCAACTAAAAATGCATTCTCCTGAAAGCTTCAAGTTCCTCTCCCAAAGAACGATAGTATTTCCTCTTGAAGACTCCAAATTTTTATCCTCAAGAACAAAAATCACGTCAAAAGACTAAGTCTCAAAATATGCTATAAAACTCTCTCTGTACTTATGCTGCACAATCTATTTTTGAGACTACTATAAATAAGCAGCCACACAACCTTCATAAAATCTTGGATTAAAAAAATAATTTAAATTTCAAAATGTTTTCTGATTGGTTGCAACATTCCAAAAATACTCTAATAAAATTCAAACATGGAAATTGCATTTATAATCCGAATTTACTTTCCTACATAATAGCTGCTGATAAATCCCAAAAAACCTTCAAAATACTCCAAAAATAAAATCTTCTAGATTTAAAATAGAAGACTCTTCTCATTTTGGGGAAGTTTGAATTTCTAATTAAAATAGAATAGGGAAACCTACTCAAATTAGAAATCTCTTTTTAAATGAAATCCCAAAATAATCTCTAATTCACTGCACGCAATCATACTTGATTTTTACCAAAACAGAAACTGTCAATTTGTAGATTATGTAGATCAAGTCAAATACACTTTGCCACGTTAGCTTCTAGAACAAGTAACTTACCCAATTTCCAAAACAAGCAGCTAGCCATATCTTCAAAACAAGTAAGTTACCTAACTTCCTAAAGTTAGCTAACAAAATATTGTTCTTGGTTTTTCTAACAAAATGTCATAAACGCCGACATACAAAAAAACCTAACATATTGTTTTTAACATATAAAATCAATGAATTAACACTGCAACGTAATCATGAATTAAAATATGAAAAACCCTAATATGCACTTCTTTCAATTGATAAAATCATTATCAACAAAAACTTGCAAAAACCATAAAAATTAAAATACAACCAATTTCATAGACCTCAATCTCAATATCAAATCAAAGTAGAATCATCACTATAGACAAATATCAACGTAAACATGATCATTAATATCTCCTAACCAATTATATTGAAAACTTCCATTGAAGACATCAAGGCCATCAAAACATAATCATTTACCATCAATAACAACAAAGAAAAGAAACCATCATCATCAAACAACATTAATTAAAAAATAAAAGAAAGAAAAAACATATCTTACCTAATACACTACAACAATAATAGGCTTTATAAAATGAGGTGATAGCGTTTTTAAATTAACATTATGATGAGCCCCTTAAAAAAAAAGCACATCCATTGAGCGGGAACCAAAGTCCACTGGAGGGACACAAGCCAAAAAAAAAAATGAAAAAACAAAAAATTGAAAATCATTTTTTTGATAACAACTGCAAATGCCCCCACGTTCCTAGTGGGCCTTGTTTCCTTATTTCCACTTTCATTCTCTCTCTCTCTCTCTACCTCCTTTTTTTTTTTTTTTTTTCTTTTAGTGCAATCACAAGAATTCAACAGCAGCAACCACAATTTCCATTGTCCACCCAATGGGTTTGAATTGACAATCAAATCCCGGTGAGTTGGTTAGTAAATCTTATCACCAAAGTAATTTTCTTCTTTCAACTTTTCATTACAATCTAGAATTATTTGACAACCTCAACCCAAATTTTATTGCGTCAGGCTTCAATCCACAACCGATTCCAAGAAATTTCATATGTACATGCAATTTTGTTCTCTAAATTTGTTTTTTGTCATTTTGATTTAGTGTTAAGGTATTTTCTTATTTGAATTTCATTTTTTTCTTTCTGATTTGGGGATCAACACTCTCGCAAAAATGGTTAAAGAGGTATGAGTGCTAGGCAAATTTCTTTTTCCATTGGGTTTCTTATTTCAGGCTTCAAATCTCATAATTATGTTTCCTCTTTTATTATTATTATTATTATTCATCCTCTTCTTATGATTATAATTGAGTTGATTTTTTCATTCATTGCGTCATTAGCAGATTTTAAAACAGGGCAATCCAGGAACGGTTTTCAGTTAATTAGCTTTAAAATTAGATCTCTATATCTTTTCTCCTTTTTTTTTTTTGTTTTTGTGTTTGACAGAGATCTTTCTTTTTTCCTTTATTATAGCTTTTATATTGCTTGATTTTTGAATCATTCGATCTTGGTGTGTGAGGAGTCTGTAATTTTTAATAGATATCCGTGTACTCAGAATTTCAAGTAGTAGGGGATGTAGGCATTCGGTAAGTTCTATTTAATAGAGCAAATACACTATTTCTTAAGCATCATGATATCTGTTACCCTTTTCTTCTCAAAATTATGAGCAATTATTGTCCACTTTTGTGAAATGACCAAAGGGTTTTGGATTTTCATGATTGAAAATACAAAAAATGATTATTTCTAAAGTAAAGTTGATCCTATTTAGAGTTTGAAGTGAAATGAGCAAAGTAGTACTGTGGAAAGTGGTAGAATTGATAAAAGCTAACTCAGTAAGTATAAGATTTTTCATTCAAGATTTCTTTTACTCGATCATTTTATTTTGTTATTTTTTATTGTTGCTCATTTTCAATTTGATTTATTGTTTGCTTATTACACCATTGCATTGTTTCTGCTACTTGCGAAGAAAATTTTATCTAAACTGAGTAATTGTTTGTATTTGTTTCACTATTTATTTATTTTTTGGATTCTCATTTAATTGTGTTTAATATCAATTTACTAATATTTATCTTTATTTTCACAGGTCTGAAAGTTTCAGTTAAATGTTCAAATGATGAAGCTATAAGAAATTCACACGTCTGAAATTTTCAGGTCTGCTTTGACTTTTTATTGTGTAGGTATACATGTTTCCTCTGTATATATCTGTTTTTTGATTGTGGCGAACTAATGTGATTTTCATTTTCAAACTTCTTGTTGCCCTATTGTTGCTGTTTTTTTCTTTGGTATTTTGTCCTTTCTTACTTTTAAATATGATAAGATAGTAGTTAGTAACTATATAAGAATATACCATGTGAGGTTAGTCCAGTTTTGAATCATTGTAATTTACTAAAGTGTATTTACCTCTTAACATTAACTATGAACTTCTTTTAATAATTTAACTAAGTTTTCAATATCACATTTTGTAGGATTATTTTGTTGCAGCACTGTCTGATGTCCTTTTTTATTCTTTTATGTCTAGTTGAGCTTGAAAGATGCACCAAGGTAATAAAGTTTACAAACTTTGTTTCCGTTGACACTATTTGGTAACGACCCACCTTACGTAGGCCGTTACACCTTACATAACTTACATAATTACTTAACGTACTTAATTAGCGGAAATTTTGACTAGAAATATATAGCATACACTACTAAAAAGAGGGGATTACACGACGGTTTTTGACCGTCGTGCAAAGTTTACACGACGGTTACAGAACCGTCGTGTAATCCATTGTCGTGGAAGATAACACGACGGTTATATGAACCGTCGTGGTATCTCAAATTTACACGACGGTTAACACCCATCGTGTAATCCCGTATTTAAGTAGAAAAATCGTGGTGTAAAGCGGACTTTACACGACGGACATATCGAAGACCGTCGTGTAAAGCGGACTTTACACGACGGACATATGAAGACCGTCGTGTAAAGCGGACTTTACACGACGGACATATGAAGACCGTGGTGTAAAGCGGACTTTACACGACGGACATATCGAAGACCGTTGTGTAAAGCGGACTTTACACGACGGACATATGAAGACCGTCGTGTAAAGCGGACTTTACACGACGGACATATGAAGACCGTGGTGTAAAGCGGACTTTACACGACGGACATATGAAGACCGTGGTAAAAAGCGGACTTTACACGACGGACATATCGAAGACCGTGGTGAAAAGCGGACTTTACACGACGGACATCTAAAAGACCGTGGTGTAAAGCGGACTTTACACGACGGACATCTAAAAGACCGTGGTGTAAAGTCCACTTTACACGACGGACATATAGAAGACCGTGGTGTAAAGTTTCGGAGTATATCGTGAAATGGCAAAAATCAAGAGACAATTCAAGATATGAACAACATTGATCAAGGTAAAAACATACCAATTATTATATATTACAAAGATGGAATGTCATAATCAACGAATTCCATTACATGACCACACCATTCACTCCTAATCAAATCCAAATTATCAGAAGTGAAAAATTCTTTACTTTCAAGTGCGTTAATTCCATTAAACACTATTTCCCTCATAAAACCTAAAATGAAATAACCACATTTGACACTTCCCTCTTGGAGAGGACAAGGCCGGTTCGAGATTTTCGTTTTACAATCTCGTCTCCTTCTAATTCCTTCGCCGACCGTAATCTTCCAATCCGTTAGGGCCCTAGCAAATTGGTAAAGTTCAAGCTAATTAATATGCATATAATTAAGATTAACAAAAAAAATTAGCATACAAAAATTGCCTTACATGTTTATGAGTTCGGTAAAATCGTCTCGTTTCTTCTCTCGAAAAGGATCAAAATAAAGGACGAGGTCCTCCCATGGGTCAATGACTCCCAAAACCACAACACTACAAATTACACACCACGCAAGTTATTAAAGTATTGTGTGTTCGTAGTTTTGTTAGAAAATAAGAAATTAAGTAATATGGAAGTCACCTTACTTTTCTTTAAAAAAAAATAGTCACGGCCTTGATGGGAACAAGGGGAGAGAGAGGTGGTGGCGACGGCAGCGGCGGCGGTTTGGGACAAGTTTGACGTGGTGGCGGCGGCGTGACCGGATTTTAAGTTGGGGGGCGGGCGAAGGAGGTGGGGAGGAGAAAAGTTTGAGTTGTCTAAAGTGTTGAAGATGAAAATGATGATAAATGAAGAGAAAAGTGTATTTAAGTAATGGGTTTTCGTGCGAATTCCAAAGCATGAAATTTGAAAATTTTGAAAATTTTCGGAGGATTACACGACGGTTTTTGTAACCATCGTGTAATCCTTTTTTTGAAAATTTTCAAATTTTGAAAATTTGAAATTTGAAAATTTTCGGAGGATTACACGACGGTTTTGCTTAAAACGGTCGTGTAATCCTTTTTTTTTTGAAAATTTGAAAATTTTAAAAATTTCCTGAGGATTACACGACGGACATTATGTCCGTCGTGTAATCCTTCGATACACGAGGATTACACGACGGACATAATGTCCGTCGTGTAATCCTTCGATTACACGAGGATTACACGACGGACATAATGTCCGTCGTGTAATCCTTAGATTACACGAGGATTACACGACGGACATTATGTCCGTCGTGTAATCCTTCGATACACGAGGATTACACGACCGACATAATGTCCGTCGTGTAATCCTTAGATTACACGAGGATTACACGACGGACATAATGTCCGTCGTGTAATCCTTCGATACACGAGGATTACACGACGGACATTATGTCCGTCGTGTAATCCTTAGATTACACGAGGATTACACGACGGACATTATGTCCGTCGTGTAATCCTTCGATACACGAGGATTACACGACGGACATAATGTCCGTCGTGTAATCCTTCAATTACACGACGGTCCTTAGGACCGTCGTGTAATCCTTTTTTTTTTTTAATTTGAAAATTTTAAAAATTTAAAAATTTGAAAATTTGAAAATTTTGAAAATTTTTGGAGGATTACACGACGGTTTTGCTCAAAACCGTCGTGCAATCCTTTTTTTTTAATTTGAAATTTTGAAAAATTTGAAAATTTTCGGAAGATTATACGACGGTTTTATATAACCGTCGTGTAATCCTTTTTTTTTCTTTTTTTTTTTTGAAATGCTGCCGGATTACACGACGGTTCCAAGAAAACCGTCGTGTAATCTTGTTTAAGACGACGGTTTCACAAAAACCGTCGTGTATTTTCCGTCGTGTAAGCCAGCTTTTGTAGTAGTGATATAATTTTTTTTTATTTTTTATTTATTTTTTCAACTTGATTTATATACTTACATACAACATACTTATATACATTTGTATAAGTACTGAAACAAGTGGTTGAGTCTAAAACTTGTTATAAAACAAAACCATATACATATAATATAACAAAACGCGTAGTGGTTCCCAACCCGAAATCTCATAGACAGTCCTGCCCCGCTCACGCCTTATCAAGCACTGCCAGTAGGGAGCTTACCTACAACATAGACGTAAGTTGTGAGCTTTCGCTTAGCAAGTACAACTTTCTTATCCGCAAAATATTACATAATAAATGCATGAACCAATTATGCTTCATTATGTTTTCTTATTTTTTTGAATCTTAACATACTATGGGCCCCTTAACATAAGTGTCCGTACCGGGCGCGCAGCTATGGAGTGGTTGGGACGGCCAGCCTAGTCCAACTCAAACCATAGACCTAACCCGACCTAACGTGGGTCGATACGACACAGGCAAATTTGCTTGCCATCATACGTAATTTCTATTATCTCATACTTTGATCTTATTCTTATCAAGTGGTGAGCATGCTTCATGATGTCACACATAGATAAATCGTAACTCATAGTATGATATTTCATAAGCCTTGAACAAACCATGCATCAAAACATATCACACATAAAATCATATCATTGCATATATCATATTAAGCAAGTAACACAACAAGAACCCTATGCTGTAGGTGGAGTTGTACTTACTTGTTTTACTAGATCTGAGTTATAGGCTTTAACAGATCGCAACACAGTTCATAAACCTGTTTTCAAAAAGTCGTAAGATAAGAATCATCCTATCTTACCATAACTTATTATATTTAATGTTAGTATCCTAACCAACATTTATCCATAATCCTAATTATATGTCCTATCACACACCAAAATTGATATTTAATTTGGTTACTAATGGTAACCTTGATTCCAAAACTTATCACATATAAATTAGTAACCCTTATTGGTTACTACAAACATCCTTATTTATTAACTTGGTCCAATTAATTAATTTAGTAACCTTTCCGATTACTATATGTCTTACTATAATTACCTTATAGCTTATTCCTTATTTAATTCTTTTTACAAAAGATAATAAAACTTGTAAAATTCTGAAGACCATTTCTGAAAACAGTCCCATAATCTCAGTGATTAGTGTACGTGCAGAAATTGCCTAATCCTAGACTACCCTAAAAATTCTGTGCAGGAATTTCCTGTATTCCTGCCTAGTTTAAAGATTTAGTTCTACTTAAAAATCTGTTTTGAATTTGAAAAAGTATTCTCCATTAAAGTTATAGATCTCAATATTTCCTAAAACTTTTGTGTTTTACTCGAAACCCAGTTCAGCCTTTAACTTGCCCATTTGTCTCGTTGAATATGCCTGGCCGTGAACATTGGACTGCTCAGGCCATGTTTAGGTTTTGATGAAAACTAAGGTCGTAGGAGCCTTATTTTTAAAAATGGTCCATGCTCTCCCCTAGGATTTTCCCTTTTCTACAACTTTCATGTTTTAACTTTCTTCAAATGCGGCATCTAAAGGCCTCAAAACTCTGATTCTAGATTGTTGCCCTGATTTGGTCCGAACTTGGCAGTTTCTTTTCGGTTGGTTCTTACGCAAAATTATGTGCATCCTACCTCAAACAGTTAAAACCATGAGCCTATAATCAAGCATGCAGTGTATTTTCTATCGTTTCCCTTTTCATACATTCAATCCACATCACATAGCATACATACATCCAAATGGTAATTTCTACCAAAATTGAAGTTTTTGGGGTTATTCAAAACCCTCACACATCATGCTTCACAAATCTAATTTCCATACATTCCATAACCCTCTTAGGCAGATGGGGACATATAATCAAGCATATGGTGAGCATACACTCTTAGCATATAATTTCTAGAGCATAAACCAAAAACACAACCAACCACATAAATCAAGCTCTCTAAAGCTTATACAAGCACATACTAGCATACTAAAACCGTTGCATGAAAAACCAATTACTTGAAATACACTTAAGGATCTTGCTCCAAACTTAGTGGAAAAACTTAGGAGGTTGAGAAGATTTACCTCTAGAACTTGGAAAGTGATTCTCAAGCTTGGATCCAACAATTTTTTTTTTCTTGATTTTCTTCTCCAAAATCCAACCAAGATTTTCTTTTACCTCCTCCCTTGAAGTTCAGCCTTGTGGGGGTTTTTGGTGACTAAAGAGTGAGCTAAAGGGTTAAAGTAGACAAAAATGTTCAAATTCTCATACAACACCTATTTATAGGTGATTTTACTATCTTCAAATTTGCAATTTAATCCCTCCAAAGAGAAGTAATTGTCCATCAACCCCAAGGGAGGTGGCCGGCCATGAGGAGTTTGCTTGGTGGCTAAGCAAATTTCAATGGTCAACTCTTTAATCCTTTCCATATTTTCCCAAAAATCCAAAAATTCCTTAATTATCTCTTTTTGATGAGGTGTCCCTTAATTAAGCTCCATTTGGCTTGTCTCCCAAAGTACAGTCTAATATTATACTAATATGAATATTATCAATACTGTTTTTTACTAAAACAGTACCGTTATACTGAACTGCAGTCCAAAGTTCATCTGTGCTTAACTGGACTGCATAGAAAATTTTTCTTTGGACTTGAAGTCTCTTGGCCTTTTTACTCTAAATATTGAGTTTGATTTTTCTACGATGGTCTTGGGCCTTATTCTTACTTCCGTATTCGTAATGACGGTTTTTCACAGTATAATTTCATACTGTTTATTATACTGCAGTACCGTCTCACTTATGTCTTAAAATTTTTTTTTCTTTTTCCAGGTCAAACATTGACCGGAATGAAGTCATACATAAATTCTACTTCCGATAAAATCAGTTTAGGCATTTCATATAAACATACATAATACAAACTTCAATTTCAAATAACAGAAATCATGATTTGTACAAAAGTTGGTTATTACAGAAATTGTGACAGCCAAGTGGGTACAATACAACTGCTAAGAAAAAACCGTGTTTTCAATATTTTTTGTAGGAAAATTTACGTAACATGTAACTGTTTGATAGTAATACAAATTATTTTGACCGTGTATTTATGTCCTTTGCTATGTCTTATTTCAGGAACTTTGGAGGCTTTACATGTAACAACCGCCCATTTTGCTGATTCATGATTTCCTTGTTAAGGAACATAAAGGTTTATTTGAAATGTCCGATTTGATTTTATCAGACTGTAATATCCGATTTTTCAATGTTCACATTTTCCTTATAGGGAATTATTTTTACATTATGAAGATATGCGTGAAAAAGCTCGATTTAGGGCTTTTATTCGATTTTGTGAGTTTTGATGGGTCGAGAAGACTCAAAATTTATTTCTAAGCTCGAGAACGGACCTTTTGAGTTAAAAAGGCCGAAAACGCTCATGATTTTACGAAAGTCAACTTTGACTGAAAAAGTCAAAGTTTGACTGACAAAAGTCAAAGAGTTGACTTTACGATATGTTGAAATGCAGTATGGGAAGTATACTGCGAAAAGTAATTTTTGTGAGCTAGATAGCAAGAATAGGCCTTAAAATGTCCCTAGAAAATCAAGCACACCAAGTAAGATTAAGGACATAAAGGGCTCCGAAAAATAAGAAAAAAATTATATGGTTCGATTTTACACAGATAAATTTTTATACTTTGGTACAGTATAAAAATACTGTGTATTAGTGAAACACAGTATTAGAAATATCTGTGTAGCACAAAAAAAATGGAAATTTTTTGAAGAAAACAGAGATCCAAACAAGGCCCTTGTTTAAGCTTATGGAATGATGTCACCTTGTGTTAGAATAATGACATCATTAAGCTTAAGTAAGCTTAGAAAAAAATCAAGGGAATCTCCAAATCCATCCCCCTTGGCCGGCCACCTCATTGGGCAAGCTAAGAAATATCAAAAATTTGGGGTAAAAATCACAATTTAGCAAAGCTTTCCCACCTCTATAAATACCCATGGGTTTTGCTCATTTTAATTGGAAAACTTGGGGAAACTCTTGACTTTTTTTCTCTTGAAAAATCCGGATCTAGGAGGGAGAGAGGGAGGAGAGGAAAACCAAAAATTTTCTTGGGGCTTTTGTCCATAGGGGTTCGGTTTTGAGCTAGGAGAAGCAAGGAGAAAGTTTGAAAATTTTTTTGTGGGTTACTTGAGGTGTGGCCGAATGGGTGAAGGAAAGAAATAGGAGAGGAAAGTTGAAATTTTTTTGGGGCAAATCACCTTGGTGGAGTCGGCTTTGGAGAGGTTCAACCAAGGAAAGCAAAGCAAATTTTTGGAGCTCAAATTGAGGGTTGGCTGTGGGTGAAGGGAACTAGGGGGAGGAATATTTTTGGATGACCAAAACTTGACTTTGGTCTAAGGTAAAACCCTTGAACCCTAACTCTTCAATTTTGAGTTCAATTTCAAGTTGATTTGTGGTTCAATATGGTTGTAAGGACATAAGTCCATTTGGGATTTCTTGCCCTAAGTTTGGTTGCTTGTGCTTGATTTGTAGATCTAGGGTATATGGCTTGATTTCTTGCTTAAGTTTGTGATTGTTTGTGCTTGATTGTTGATTGATTTTCATGCTAGATGTTAGGGTTGTGTGTCCCCTGATTTTGGTCCAAAATCTGCCCTAGGCAGTAGGTGAGTGTAGCTGCTAGCATGTGGTTGAATGATGAATGCTTGTTGAATGTATGCATAATTCTAGAACCATGCAAGCACTAGGTTTTGTGCAATTTGGGTTCGGCTTGCATGGATCCAATGGAGCAGTTTATGGGTTCATGTGGGACGTTAGAAGCGCTATGTGTTTAATATGTAGGCTCCCGAAGTAGTCGGTCGAGTTAGATTTACAAAATAAGACGTAAAACGGATTAACCAACCGAAACTGCCAATTCGGATTCGAAACTGGCCAGTTTCGGGAAAGTGAAAATTTAAGGCCCTTGGAAGCCGAACTAGATAAAACTCGAAACATGAAAGTTTCTTGGAACGATTTTTCCTAGGGGGCAACGCAAATAGAATCTCAAAATGAGGCTCCAATGGCCTCCGTTTTTATTAAAACCCGTGGCTGATCCCCCAGACCAAGTTTTCAGGGTCAGCTAGTTTCAAATAAAAACTGGTACTAATACACGCAGAATTAGATTTTTGCAAAACAAGAAAGTTTTAAAATTTTTTGAGAGCTACAACTTTCGTGAAGAAAAGTTTTTCAAATTCTAAACGAATCTTTAAACTGACACAGTTTTACGAAGGGTGTGCAGGGAACCGAAAATTCCTACACGTGAGTTTTTACAAATATTTTCAAAAACTATATTTATGTTTGAAACAGTTGTTTTTAAGTATGAAAACTATTCTAAAGGCAGTTTTCGACCCTAAACGGCCTTTATAGAGATTTGTTTTAAAGATCGGAATTTTTATAAAGTTTTTTAAGGATTTAAAAGCTAAGTTACTCAAAAGTGCAAAAAGGTAAGGAAATGGAAAATTGAGATAAGAAAATGGATTTTTAAGGTAAAATTGGTAATCAAGCCGATTACGGGCCGTAACCGGGAATAGTACCCGAGTTACCGGGCTTAGTCCCAAAAGCCCAAAGTTGACCAAGAGTTGACCATTAGTTAACCAAATGTTAGCTTTGGTAAACCCAACGATTGTTTAAAGGTAACCTTAAGGGTTATCCAACGTAACCCTAAGGAATACCAATAGTCTATAAATGGACCAAGAGAAGAGAGTTAAGGAAATTAACCAAATGAGCCATGATATAAGAGTAAAGCCCAAGGTTTTAAAGAAAACCCAACCGTATGTCAAGGACTTAGCTGAGAGGTTATCCAACGTAATCTCTTTAGGAATAATCAAAGAACGATTATTCCCAAATAGCAAGAGGGTTATTTTTGACCAAGTCAGATATCGAGTATCGGGGACATACAACTAGGTTTTAGTAGGCATATTGGTTAGGGTACCAACATTCCACACAAGAAGCAGAATCTCACCTATGTCCTTACTCAAGCAGGAGAAGGCCTGCAGCTGTGCCCGGAGGTAGGACAGCGCCAAGAAGGACATAGCAAGAGAGGTAAGTACAACTCCGCCTGCAGTATAGGCTTTAGTTGATACTTGCCAAAGTATGTAAATGTATGCTAGGAATATATGTTGATTTTTGATATGCTATGTTATGTTGTTATGGGTGATATGATATATGATATGATAACATGCTACGTATGTTGAAAGAATATGTAAGATGAGCATGTAAGGTAAGGTACAATGTATGATATGTTTTATGCAAAGATTGACATCACGATGCATGTTCACTAAATATAAGATGAGATTAAAGAATAAGAAGGTAAGATGGCAAGCAAGCTTACCAGTGTCGTACCACCCGTCCAAGATCGGGTTGGACTATGGTTTGAGTTGGACTGGGCTAGCCGCCCCAACCACTCTATAGTCACGCGCCGGGTACGGACACGTATGTAAGGGCCCATAAGAAAGATAAGCATGATAGTAAGTTAAGAGTAAAATGAGCATAAACGGACCATGCATTCGTTATGCAATTTAATGTATGAATTGATGTGATATGCTATGTTATGATGAATGTAATGATGATACGAAGATTTGTGCTATGATAAGTTAAGTTAGAATGTGTATGCTAGGTTATGTATGTGACGTCGCGGTTTAGATAGTTGTGCTTACTGAGCGTTAGCTCATAGTTTGACGTCTATGCTGTAGGTAAGCCACCTGACAGCAATGGATGATGCAAGATGAAAGTGCGAGGCGGGGCACACTGTGAAATTGTGGGAATACGATGCCGCTACGCGTTTTGTTCAATATGTATTTTCTTATGCTAAATATTTTATTCACGATATGCTTATTTCGTTTAGACGTATATAAGCTAGTATAAAAAAAAAATTTCCGCTGCTTTTCTTCAAATAAACAAGTAAGTACGATAAGTAGGTTAGGTAAGAAAGTACGTATGTATGTAAGGTAACGGCCTGTGCTAGGCGGGTCGTTACACAGACTATAACTGAGTTCTTATAATCTCACAAGACTCAATAATAGTTTGCTTAGCTAAGCATAAGGCCTTTTGAGGAACAAAGGCAAGACAGAAATTTAAGATTTTCTGTTGGTCAAAGTTTGACTAAGGTTGACTTTAGGTTGACTAAAGTTTGACCAAGACGGTACAACGGTATAATAAACAGTATGGAAATTATATTGTGAAAAACCGTCATCACAGATGAAAATGTGAGAATTGTAACGACCCGTCTAGCACAGGCCGTTACCGTAACTTACATACTTTATTGACTTAGCAAAATTAGCGGAAATTTTTTTTTTCTTTTTTTTTTCCACAAACATATGAACATACATACCTTAACTGACTTAAGATGTTTTGCGTACGCATATACCATAATTACACAACTTTGTTCTGTTTGAAATAAAATACTTAATAATGCAAAACACGTAGCGGTCATGTTCCCACTTTTTCACAGTCGCTCCGCCACGCTCCTCCATCATTGCATCAGCCGTTGCTCATAGGTTGCTTACCTACAGCATAGACGTAAGACGTAATCTTTCGCTCAGCAAGTACAACATTGTTAATCCGCGATACAATAAAATAACACATAGTAGAACTTGGTATCTCTTAATATGTCACAACATAACTTACTTAAACATGCATGAGTCATTTATGCTTCATTATGTTTCCTTATACTTTCATAGCATACTTTCTATCATATCTTGCTTATCTTGCTTATGGGCCCCTTACATAAGTGTACGTACCTGGTGCACAACTTTGGAGTGGTTGGGGCGGCCAGACCATTTCCAACTCAAACCATAGTCCAACCCAATCTTGGACGGGTGGTACGACACCGGCAAGCTTGCTTGTCATTCTACTTGTTTTTCATGATCTCTTTCTTGATCTTGATCTTATCTTAATCATGGGTGAACATGCTTCATGATGTTACACCTACTTGATCATATTCTAACATACCTCGTATCATATCCATGATCTCAACATAAACATGCCTCAACCTAACATATCACATAGCATAGCATGCATCTTATTAAACATTAATCACATGCTTGGCATATCACATGACAACAACATAGCATACATCGAACACTATATTAACATGCTTAGGTAAGCATCACAACAAATGCCTATGCTGTAGGCGGAGTTGTACTTACCTTGATGGTTACGTCCTATGTGAGGCTGCTCCTGATTAGGATGCCTGTGCAGGTAATTTCCTGCTTCATTGAAGGACAAAGATATAAGTTCCTAATCTTAGGATATTGGTAACCTAACCAACGTTCATACATATAGTCCTAATTGTATGTCCCCTTCATAACTCATAATAGCTTGTGGGGTTACTACAAGTAACCCTCGTGGTTTATTATCACTCTTGGATCTTACCTTATTAGGTTACCTAGGGTACTCTTGTAGCCTAAGTTCATACATAGATACTTAGGACTAGGTCATTATTTAATTCTTAAACTTTGTTGTAACCCATAACCTACTCGGTTATTATTGGTCACCTTAAGTATTACTATCTTGATACAATGGTGGGTTTCTTTGGGTAACCCTTGATATTATAAATTTGATACCATGTTGGGTTACATTGGGTAACCCTTAGTCTTACTAACCTTGGTATCACGTTGGGTTACATTGGGTAACCCTTGGGTTGACTTATCTTAAATTAACCTTTATTGGGTTATTAAGGTCCAACTAAGGGGTAACCTATTGAGTGACTATAGGTAACCCTGGGCTTTGGACCCAGTGCTATAGTTCGGGTGTAATACTTAGTTATTGGTGGTAAACTTCTTGCTTACCTTAATTTTAAGAAACCCTAGGTCTATAGTTCCACTTGTTTTTTTTAGAAAATGTAGGTGTTTTCACCACCTTTTTACAACAATCATTTTTATTTTCCTTATAAAAATTTGGGTTTTCTTATCAAAATATTTGAAAAATGTTATTAATGATCGGAACTGCCTTTGGAGCAGTTCCTGTAGCCAAATTATCAGTTTTGATTCAAAAATACTAAATCCTTACATTTTTCTAGAAAATCTTGTACAGAATTCTACTATTTCCTGTATAATCTTTGTAAATCCAATTATACTTTAAAATCTAAGAAGAATCTGAAAATTTTGTCTTCATGAAACTTTTAGATCTCGAAAAATTCTAGAACTTTCATGTTTACTGAAAAACCCAGTTCGGACTCTAACCCTTTCGTTTTCCTCTTGGAACACAACTGGACATGCTTAAAGGTCCGGGCACGTCACTCTCGGATTTTTGTAAAAACAGAGGCCATTGGAGCCTTATTTTGGAAAACTGTCCAGGTTGTCCTCTAGTAAAAACTATTCTGAACAATTTTCATGTTTTGAGTTTTTCCAAATTCGGCCTCTAAAGGCCTCAAAATTTACTTTTTCGAAAACTGGTCAGAATTTATCTGAATCTGTCCGTTTTTCGGTTTAGAGTTTGTTTTACGTCCTAAACGTGAAACCTAGTTCAACCAGCCACCGCGGGAGTTCTAATATACACATGTAGCAGTTTTCTAACGTAAATTTTGTTTAACACATTTTCTAACATAGCCATGCAAGCCTATCAACATTAGATAATTTTTTTGTTGCATGACTTGGATCATAGCAAGCATATCAAGCATTGTTACTACATTCTAGCAAACTAGCATCAAATTTTCATCCACAACCATCCTAGGGCAGATTAGGGGACATACTATAGACCATCATTTTGCATGAAATTTACAAATTTAAAGCAAGCATGCAAAGATAAAATCAAACCACCCTTAATCTAACTCAAGCACACCTAGGTTCTAACTTTGGGCTCAAAAATAAATTGAGCTTATGCTCTTATAATTTCAACTTGAAATACATGTAAATTTCAAATTGAAAACTTAATTGAAAGAGTTAGAGGTTTAGAAAAATTTACCTTGATCAAAAACACAAGTGGGAGCTAAGGTTGGTTCTCCAAAAATTCTCCCTTTTTGCACCCCTCCTATGGCCGGTTTTTGTTCTCACTTTGCACCAAGATGGTGGCTGATTTTGGGGTGGTTGTTAGCACTCAATATTAAGCCCTCCTTAACACAAAATTTGGTCACTTTTCCACCCTCTAACAGCCGGCCCTTTGGCCCCAAAAACTGCACAAAAGCTGTCCAAAAAAAACTGTTTTGCACACTACAAGAAATCTCACACTCCAAGCACCAAAACCCCTATGTTTCTTGAATTTTTTCTTCACTAAAGCTCACCCTTGAATTTGCAGATTTTTGGAGAGGAAAAATGGCAAGAGTTTGGCTGCTTTTCCTTGTTTTTCTGCAGCAAAAACCGCCCCCCCCCCATGGCCTATTTATAGGCAAGATTTTGGGGTCAAAATGTAATTATTTTTTGTTCTCCTTTTTGAAACAACCCCATAAGTTTTTCTAATTGTATTTTCTCCCCAAAGTGGCCGGCCATCCTAGTATGAGTTGTCAAAGATCATCCAATTTTTTAATATGATGCCATAAATCCCATAGGTGAGGTTATGCATGTGGTCATAGGGCTTGTTTGGCTTTTTCTCTTAAAAGCTGTCTACTTTAAAGTTCACACAGATATTTTTGATACTGAGCTCACTAATACACAATACTGTGACATAGTATAGCAGTCCAAAATTTATCTGTGTGAAAATAGACAGTACGAAAAATTTTCTTTTTGCTTAAAACTTTTTGGCCCAAAAATACCTATGTATTGTGCTTGATTTTTCTATGGTAATTTGATTTCTTATCTACATTTCCTTGACTATATTTTTGGTTTTTGCAGTATATTTTCCATACCGCTCGTCATTTATCAGTGTGGTCAACTCTTTGACTACCTTTGGTCAACCTTTGACTTCATTGACCAAACTTGACCCCCTTGGTCAACTTTGACTCTTTTGGTCAAATTTTGACTTTCGTTGACTTTTTTTTGACTTTCTTTGACTCTCTTTGACTCTCTTTGACTTTCTTGGTCAAAGTTTGACTTCCTTGACTAACTTTGACCAATCATAAAATCATGGGTTTTCTTCCTCTTTTTACCCAAAAAGTCATTTGCTTAACTAAACCATTCATTTTCGAGTCTTATAAAGCTAATAAGATCTCATAAAATTATTCAAAAACCCTAATTAGGATTTTACACAAATACCTTCATGGTTTAACTTGAACTTCTCTACAAGAAATTGTATTGAAGAAAATTTAGTTATTACAAGAATAAGGTACGAGACCACTATAAAAAAATCAAGCACATTATTTAGGACATTAAGGGCTAAGTAGTTTCAAGTCCTAAGAAAAACCCACATGCAGTCCAATTAAGTGCAGATAAATTCTGGACTGCAGTCCAGTATAACTATACTGTTATTAGTTGAAAACTGTATTAGCATTATTTGAGTTATGAAGAAAATGAACTGCTTATTAAGGGAATAGCCAAACGAGGCCCTAACGGGAAGACACCCCATTCATTATAAATATGGGATTTTTGAATTAAAAAGTTTGGAGATAAAAATACATTAATTATGTGCAAGATGGCTCTAGGATGGCCGGCCACCTCAAGAGGTATATGGGCAATTATTTTTCTTGTAGGGTTAGATATGCAAATAAAGGAATAAAAATAAATCCAAAAATAAATTATTTTTCACCTATAAATAGGTGATGGGGGGAGTTTTTGGGTCATTTTTATTTGATTTTACCCCAAAACTTTGGCTCATTTTCACCTCAATCTCCCTTACCCTTAACAGCCGAAACTAATAGAGAGAAAAAGAAATAATGGTGGTTGGATTTTTGTGAAGTGAACCAAGGAGGAAAAAAATTTAGATCCAACTTCAAGGAACCAAGGTAACCCTCTTAAATTCCCTAAGCCTTTCCATTAAGTTTTTGATCCAAGTTTATGTGTAAAAGCATGAGCTCATTCATTTATTTTCATGCAATAGGTTTAGATGCTAGGTTATGTGCTTGATTAGGGTCTCAAGGTCTTTATTCATGTTTTGGTATATGTTTTCATGGTATGCTTGGGTGATATTATGGTTTGCATGCATGCTTTTAAGGTGTTTGTTATATATCCCCATATGTTCAAGAAGATGTAGGTTGTGCCTGAATGATGGAATGAGTTAGTAATAAGCTTGTATGATGAATTAAGTATGTAAATCAACCCTAAAACCCTAAGTGGGCAAAAGAAAACCACACAGGTTGCATGGTTTGAAACAAATGCATGATTGTTGAAAACTTACATTAAAATGCTGCATGTTGTCGTAGGCTCACTGTTGCAACCGTTTGAGGTAGTGTGCTTGTAAATTTTACGTAAAATGGACCACATGCAAAACTGCCAATTTTCGGGTAAAACTGGGCAATTCTCTAGTAAGTCGATTTTGAGGCCCTTAAAGGCCGAATATGGGAAAATATAAAACATGAAAGTTGTAAAAAATTGAAAATTCTAGGGGCAAAGAGGATAGATTTTGAAAAAGAAGCTCTAAAGGCTTCCATTTTTATGAAAACCCGAGCCCTGGTTTGCCCAAACCCTATACACGGCCAGCCAGCTTCAACCAGAAATATGAATAAGTTAAAGGCAGAATTAGGTTTTGAGAGGAACATGAAAGTTGTAGAATTATTCAAGTTCCATAACTTTCATGAAAAAAAGTTTTTCAAATTCCAAGCAGATTTTGAGATAATAATGCATCTTAAAAACTTTGCAGGAAACAGGAAATTCCTACGCAGGATTTTTAGAAAACAATGCATAAACAGGAAATTCCTGCATATGCACTGATAACGAGAGTTATGAACTGTTTTCAAAGAATGATTTTAGAATTTGATGATTTTTAACTATTTTTACTTAAAAACAACAGTTTTCCAAAAATATGGTTTTAAGAAAATTAAAGTTTTAACCAAGACTTTTAAGAGAAAACTTGACAAAGTTTTGTCAAGAAAAAGAGAAAAGTAAATAAGCCAAAAAGTGTTTTTGAAAACATGGTAACAAAAAAATAACCAATAGTAATAGATAGGATACTCAAGATACTGGGTTGGGCCTCACACCCAAGGTTACCAATAGTAATCTAATAGGGTGATGCTTTTAATTGATTGGGCCCTAGTAACGCAATAGGGTATCACTCATGTCTAAATAGGCCTTACCCTAGGATTACCCATAGTAACCTAATAAGGCATTTATTTAAAATTAATTGGGCTTAAAACCCAGGGTTACCCATAGTAACCTAATGGGATATGGATTAAAAGTAATCGGGCTTAGGCCCGAAGTGACGAATAGTAACCTAATATTATTCAAGTCTGATTGGGCCTAGTACCCAATGTTACTCTAAGTAACCAAACAAGTTATCATAAGGTAATGTAGGGGGCATATAACTAGGGTTACTCATGGAAGTTGGTTAGGATACCAACATTTAATGTAATGACTTATGGTAAGATAGGATGATTCTTATCCTACATTCTTTTGAAAACATGAAGGTAACCTATTGTTGCAACCAGTTGGAGCAACAAACACAGGACATTGTCTAACCTATAAATACAACTCTGCCTACAGCATAGGCAAATTGTTTTACTGCTTTGCATGTTTTTCAAAGCTATGCACGCATGTTTGTGATGCATATGATTTATGCTATACTATTATGGGATCATGAATCATGCCCACTAATAATAAATCACTTGATAAGAATAAGATCAAGTTTCAAATAAGAAACTATTTTCAAGTATGGAATGATTTTCCAAGTATGAAATGGTTTTTCAAATATGTTTCAAAACAAGAACAAGTTTTTAAAGATAATGACAAGCAAGTTGCCTTGTGTCGTACCGACCTGCTCTAGGTCATTGTAATACCTGATTTTTTTCTATGTTACTATTTCCTCCATTAGAAGGCTTGAATGTATGCCATAAGAGCATTTTATAAAAAAGTTTGATTTAGAACTTTATTATGTGAGATGAGTCCTTGTAGCTTTATAAGACTCAAAGATGAAGGTTTAGATTAGAAAACGGTCTTTTCGGATGAAAATGGATGAAATTTGCATGATTCTATGTCGGTCAAAGGTTTGACCAAAAAAGTCAACTTTGACCCGGGAAAGTCAAAGTTTGATCAGAATAGTCAACGAGTTGACTGTATAATTTTGTGACATACAGTATGGAAGAAATATTGCGAAAACCCAAATTTTTGGGTAAGATAGCATAAATAAGAACTAAAACCGCCATAGAAAAATCAAGCACGCCAAGTTAGGGCACAGGGCAAAAGGACTCAGGAAAATAAGAAAAAAAATTTTCCAGTCCGATTTTTCACAGATAAAATTTTTACTGCAGTATAAAATATTAATACTGTGTATTAGTATAACACAGTATTAGATTTATCTGTGTTAAGTTTAAAATTAGACTGCTTTTTCAAAAAGTAGCCAAACAGGGCTTTTTAATTATGACATCATCACCCCTTTTGAATTATGACCTCATAAATATGTTGTGAACCAAGCAAAGCAAGACAAGTGTCTTGTTTTAGAAAATTTTTGGCTTGATCACCAAGTAAAAATTCGGCCACCTAAGGGGTAAAAATGCAAGAATTTTCACTTTTGGGGTAAAAGTGTAAATTTTAAAATTTGATGATGTAAGCAATGATGTCATCTCCCCTTGTTCTCTAAGCAAAGTGGCTGGCCACCTCACCCCCGAAAAGTGTAAATTTTTAAAGTTTTGGGGTCAAAAATCTAAATTTTTGAAAGTCCCACATTGCCTATAAATAAAGGTGATCTCTACCCATTTAAATCAGATATTTTAGCCAAACTTTGGCCAATTTTCTGCACACCAAAACCGAGAGAGAGAAAGGGAGAGTGAAGAAGAGAAAACAAAACTTTTTTGAACCAATTTTGAGGGTTAGTTCGGTTTGGCTCTAGGAAACCAATAGGAAGAGCTAGAAAAATTTTTCCAGCCCATTCTAGCTGCAGCCGTGGGTTAGAGAGCAGGAGAAGCAAGAGAGAAAAATCAAAAAAATTTTTGGTGAATGGTTAGTGGAAAATTCGGGTGAGATTGAGCAAGCAAGAAATCAAGTTGAAATCAAGTTTTTGAGGTCAATTTCTCCCTAAGAGAACCCACGGGTTTGTGCAGGAAATCAAGGGAAAAAAAATTCAGATTTTGGGACCAAATTGGTGCTGTGGCTGAGCATTAGGGGGAGGCTGAAATTGAGTTCAAAAAAGTCAAGTTTTGGAGCCATTTGGTGAGGTAGAACCGGTTCTAGGAGCTAGGAGCCAAGAGTGAGATTTTTGGTTCCAACCCCAAGCCAATCCCTACCTAACCAAGGTATTTTCCAAGAACCCTAACCCTATTTTCATTTAAGCTTTTAAAGTAAAGTTTAAATGTATTTCAAGCCAGGTTGTAAGAGCATAAGCTCACCAATTTATTTTTATGCCTTTAGTAGCTTTAGTGCTTGACTAGGTAGCTTAAGGGTGGTTTGGTTTAAATTTCATGCTTGAGATGCTATGATTTCTATATGCTAGGTTGCATGCTAGATTATGGTTATATGTCCCCAATTGTGTGTTTGGAACTATGAAGCATGTTAGGATGCTAGATGGAATGAAATGGAATTGTATGGCATGAATGATTGGATTGTATGCTGGGATTAGAACCATGCAGCCAAGGTTTAGTGTGACCGGTTTTATAGGGCTGCATGGGTATGTTGGGCTAGCATGTTATAACATGCGGGACGTTAGAAACGTTGCATGCTTTGTAAGTAAGCTCCCGCAGTGGGCGGTCGAGGTAGAACCCGCGAATTAGGACGTGAACCGGTTTAAGTAGACAAGGCTGCCAGTTCGGGTTCCAAACTGGACAGTCTCAGAAAAGTGGTAATTGCAGGCCTTTAGAAGCCGAATGGGCTAAAATGTAAAACACAAAAGTTGTAGAACAGGGTATTTCCTAGGGGGTAGCGTGGACCGTTTCTCAAAATGAGGTTCCAAAGGCCTCTGTTTTTACGAAAAACCGAAGGTGGTCTGTTCAGACCCAGTTTTCACGACCGACCTGTTTCAATTTAAAACTGGTACTAATCTAAGCAGAATCAGATTTTTTGTAGAGCACAAAAGTTTTAGATATCTTCGAAAGCTATAACTTTCATGAAGACAAATTTTTCCAATTCTAAAAGGATTTTTAAATATAACTTGATTTCTGAAAACTGCGTAGGGAGCAAGAAATTCCTGCACAGGATTTTCTAGAACCAGTTTAGGAAAACTGTTTTTCTGTTTAAAAACACTATTTTGAAGATGAAAACTATTCCAAAGGCAGTTTCCAACCCTCAAACATTTTTAAAACCATGTTTCAAGAAACATGGATTTTTAGAAGAATTTAAAGGAAGTTTGGGCTTAATTGCCAAACTCTTTCAGAAAGATAAAAGAAATTTAAGATTTCTCAAGTTCAAGGTTTGCAAGGTAATTAGTTATGATAAGTAACCGGGAATCACACCCGAGTTACCGGGTTTAGCCCCAAAGCCCAAGATTGACCCAAAGAGGGTTGACCTTAGTAACCTTAGAGGTTAACATTGGTTAACCTAGTAGGGATTAAGTTAAGTTATGAATCAAGGTTAGGTGATGACCTAACCCTGTAAGTTGCACAAGGGTTTAGCAGAAAAGGTTATCCAATGTAACCTATTAAGTTACGATATATGATTTAATGGGGTTATTAAGTGTAACCCAAAGTGATAGGGTTACTTAGCGTAACCACGCATAAGATAGTTTATGATTTATAGTTAGGGAGACATATAACCAAAGCATTGCATGAATGCTGGTTGAAAACCAACATATTATAATCAAGATTAGAGACCTTACCTATGTCCTTCGGTTAAGCAGGACGTACCATGCAGCTGAACCCAGAAGCGGAGCAGCTTAGCATTGGACATAGACAAGGTAAGTACAACACCGCCTACAGCATAGGCTATTAGTTGTATACTCACCTAGATATGGTTGATGTGCTATGTGCTATGTGATGTGTTAAGTGTTATTTGATATGCTAGGGGGCATGTCAAAACATGATATGTGCTTATGTTATGAAAATATGTTATGATATGTACAAATACATATTAAGTTAAGAATGTGAGATGTTTATGAAGTAAGAATAAGTGGCATCATGATGCATGCTCACTAATTCTAATAAGAATGTTAAGGGTAAGTATGACATGACAAGATGAGAACTAAGCAAGATGGCAAGCAAGCTTGCCTGTGTCGTGCCACCCGTCCGAGGTCAAGTTGGGCTATGAATTGAGTTGGACATGGACTGGCCGCCCCAACCATTCCATAGTTACACGCCTGGTACGTACACTCCAGTAAGGGGCCCATAAGCAGTAAAGTAAGAAGTAAGTTAAGAATGAAATAAGAAAGCATAAGATGAACATAATTGGTACATGCATACGTTATGTAAGAATATGTTAAGTGTCGTGATGACATGTTATGATGTGATTAGGTTACGATGTATGTAGATTATGTGTTGCGGTGTAGGAGTTGTACTTGCTGAGCGAAAGCTCATTATTTTAAGTTTATGCTGTAGGGAAACCACCCGTCAGCATTTGATGATACAAGATGGAGGAGCGTGGCCGGGTACTGTGAAACGTGGGGAATGGAAGCCGCTACGCGTTTTCGATTTTCTAAGTATATGTTAATTTGAAAATTGTTCTTTCAGTTCAGTTATGTACTAGTGAGCATTATAAAAAAAAAATTTCCGCTGTGTTTCACGTACTAAATAAGTAAGTTTTGTAAGTATGTAAGTAGAGTAACGGCCTGTGCTCGGCGGGTCATTACAGAGTTGGTATCAGAGCGATTCCCTGCGATACAGTTTCACAGTCTGCCTGCCATCGCCGCCATCATTGTAAGTAAGTTTATAGTTCTATGAATATGCGTAAATAGCTATTTTACGATTATGGTACGATCAACGCGACGTTATCGGTTGACAAAGACGAGATGCGCAATGTCTTAGTACAGGCTGCAATTTATGGTATGCAAGGACACGTGACGGACAGTGTCATCGCCATGGTGGTATAAAACCGTATGGTATGGACGATTGACGAGTGTTGTCAACAACGCCATAATAAGGGAGTTACTGCACTAGACAGGCCCAGCACTTTGAGAGGACATAATTTCGGCAACTCACAACAGGAGATACCACCACAGGAGACAAAAGTTAACACGGATGCTAAGGATGACCCAAATAGAATTGTATTCAACCATAAAGAGTAGGACGCAGACTTCAACGCTTCCTCCATAGTCTCGATCGATCCCATAGGCTAGATGTAGGACCGACTTCCGTTAGATTATTCTTTCGACGATAGGACGATACGAATATGTGATGGCAAAGTGGTAGACACTTCCATCATAGTACTGATTATGTATGCATAGTACGATGATACCATTAAGTTATGGTATGATAAGATGTGATGTTTCATAGTACGATATATTAAGGTCTGCATGGAAGAAAAGATACTGATAAGTACGACAATATCTTTTCTTAAAATAGGAAGTTAGAGGATGGTTCGCATGCGCCGAAACGTACCTGCAAATCCGCCCCAGCCAGATTTAGCAACCGTAGTAGCTGACTTACAACGACAGTTGCGTGAATCGCAACAAGAAACGACAAGACTCCGAGAACAATTAACACGGATGAACCAGGCTCCCCAGCAAGCCCCACAAGTTCCCCCAGTGGTACCACAGGAACCCAATGTTCATCCGGAAGTTCAACCGGAGGCCCAGCCAGAAGTTCCTCGGAATGCTGAAATTCTAGCCAGAGTACAAGTAAACCCGCCGTTAGTACGAGAGGATCTACTATACGAGCGCTTTAGACGAATGAAGGCGCCCAAGTTCGAGGGACCTACAGACCCGATTGCAGCCAACAATTGGCTGATCGACATCCAAGTTATCTTGGATTTCATGCGACTGACGGAGCAAGAGAAGGTACTTTGCGCTTCCTTCGCTCTCAAGAAAGATGCGAGACACTGGTGGATGACAGTGCAAATGCGTCGGGACGTCATGGCCATGACTTGGCAAGATTTTGTGAACGAGTTCCGCGCTATGTACTACAACAGAGAGGTCCTTGCTGTGCAGCAGGACGAATTTGCTAACTTCAGACAAGGGTCAATGACGGTAATGGAAGCCGTCAGGAGATTTGAGCAACTTGCTCGGTTATGTCCAAACATGGCACCGAATGAAGGAGAAAAGGTGCGATTGATGATGAAAATGTTCCGAAAAGATATTGCCAAGCAAGTAAGTGCTGATAGTAGTCCGCCAAGGATGGAGTCCGATTGCATCAATCGAGCCATAGGAGCCGAATACAGGATTAACCGAGACAAGGAGGCTAGGGCTCAATTTTTCAAGGCTACGAAGGAGGAGAAGGCTGGAGCAAAGCAAACTCAGCCTCGACAAGAATCAGAGTCACAACCAAAGGGTCAAGCGAGTAATCATGCGCAAGATTCTAAGCAATCTGGGAGGAACAAGTGAAAAAGAAATTCCTCGAACCAGGGACAACAAGAAAATTTTCCTCAGAAGAGGAATAATCAAGGAAATGAAGATACTAACACTAACTATCCGGTGTGTGCCAATTGTGGAAGAAAACATCCGGGAGTGTGCAGGATAGGGTCAAATGCTTGCTTTCAGTGTGGCAAAGAGGGGCACTATGCAAGGCACTGTCCCCTGAACAACCAGAACGAGAACCCTCCGTATACGAACTGGAACAACAATAGTCACCAGCTGCATGCGGTTCAGGCAAGGCTTGAAGGACCCACGATTACGCAAGGAAGAATAGAGGCTCCTGAACCCCAGGCCAGGATTTATGCCTACACCAATGGGGATGTCGAAGCAGGAACTTCGCACGTGGTGACGAAATGAGACTTCTATCGTCATGTATAATATTATTGTATTGTATAATTCTGGTGCCACTCACTTGTTTGTATTTGTGGAGTGCGCCCAGAAATTAGTAAGTAGTATAGACAGCTAAAACAGTTTTTAAAGCTTTCCTTGCCTTTTAGGGAGATTTTGTAATCAAATGTTTGAATGCAAAATGCTTCCATATTTATCTATGGCAGAGAATTGTTTGTAGATCTCATCGCAATCAAGCTTTAGGATTTCGATGTGATCTTAGAAATGAATTTCTTAAGTTATTACAACGCTAAGTAGGACTACCAAGAAAGCGTTGTGGGACGTTAGCTATTACGATAAGGAAAGGGTTTAACCGTTACGGACAGTTGCGGAACTCCATATAAGGACAGCATAGATGGTAGAACATGTAAAGAGCAAGGAGTTTGGGGACTTCAGCCGATGGCGTAGTCTACTTCAAGGAGAGGATTTACGTTCTTAACAAGAAAATGGGAGCAAATTACGATAGATTTCGTAATAGGACTACCTAGTACTACAAGTGGGAACGACAAGATTTGGGTCATTGTCGATAAATTGACCAAATCGGCCCACTTATCCGCAATTAAGGCCACCTTTCGGTAGAAAAGTTGGTAGAATGTACGTAGCTCAGGTCGTTAGATTACACGAAGTACCAAAATCGATCATCTCGGATCGCAAGGGACGCTTTACTCCTCAATTTTGAACAAGTGTTCACACTGTCATGGGGTCGAAATTGAAGTCCAGTACGGCAATTCACCCTCAACTAATGGTCAGTCGGAGAGAACTACATCAGTTTGTTCGAATTTTCGAGGACGAAAATTTTTAAGGGGGGTAGATTGTAATACCTGATTTCTTTTTCTATGTTGCTATTTCCTCCTTAGAGGGCTTGAATGTATGCCATAAGAGCAATTTATGAAAAAGTTCGATTTAGAACTTTAATATGTGAGATGAGTCCTTATAGCTTTATAAAACTCAAAGATGAAGGTTTAGATTAGAAAATGACCTTTTCGGATGAAAAGGGATGAAATTTGCATGATTCTATATCGGTCAAAGGTTTGACCGAAAAAGTCAACTTTGACCCGAGAAAGTCAAAGTTTGACCAGAATAGTAAACGAGATGACAGTACAATTTTGTGACATGCAGTATGGGAGAAATACTGCGAAAACCCAATTTTTCAGGTAAGATAGCATAAATAAGAACTAAAACCGCCATAGAAAAATCAAGCACGCTAAGTTAGGGCACAGGGCAAAAGGACTAGGGAAAATAAGAAAAAAATTTTCCAGTCCGATTTTTCACAGATAAAATTTTTACTGCAGTATAAAATATCAGTACTGTGTATTAGTGGAACACAGTATCGGATTTATCTGTGTTAAGTTTAAAATTAGACTGCTTTTTCAAAAAGTAACCAAACAGGGCTTTTTAATTATGACATCGTCACCCTTTTGAGTTATGACCTCATAAATATTTTGTGAACCAAGCACAGTAAGACAAGTGTCTTGTTCTAGAAAATTTTTGGCTTGATCTCCAAGAAAGCAACCGGCCACCTAAGGGGTAAAAATGCAAGAATTTTCACTTTTGGGGTCAAAGTGCAAATTTTAAAATATGGTGATGTAAGCAATGATGTAAGCAATGATGTCATCTCCCCTTGTTCTCCAAGTAAAGTGGCCGGCCACCTCACCCCCAAAAAGTGTAAATTTTTAAAGTTTTGGGGTCAAAAATCTAAATTTTTGAAAGTTCACTTTTGCCTATAAATAGGAGGTGACCTTACCCATTTAAATCAGAAATTTCAGCCAAACTTTGGCCATTTTTCTGCACACCAAAACCGAGAGAGAAAGGAGAGTGAAGAAGAGAAAACAAAAATTTTCTTGAATCAATCTTGAGGGTTAGGTTCGGTTTAGCTCTAGGAACCATAGGGAAGAGCTGGAAAAATTTTTCCAGCCCATTCTAGCTGCTGCCGTGGGTGTTGTGAGCAGTGGAACCAAGAGGAAAAGTCCAAAAATTTTGGGACACTCTAGGTTAGGGAGAATTCGGGTGAGATTGAGTCAAGCAAGAAATCAAGTTTTTGGGTCAATTTTCTCCCTAATAGAACCCACGGGTTTAAGGTGCAGGAAATCAAGGAGAAAGAAAATTTCAGATTTTGGGTACCAAATTGGTGGTGTGGCCGAGCATTAGGGGAGGCTGAAATTTGAGTTCCAAAAAGTCAAGTTTTGGAGCCATTTGGTGTGAGGTAGAACCGGTTCTAGGAGCTAGGAGCCAAGAGTGAGATTTTTGGTTCCAACCCCTAAGCCAATCCCTACCTAACCAAGGTATTTTTCAAGAACCCTAACCCTATTTTCATTTAAGCTTTTAAAGTAAAGTTTAAATGTATTTCAAGCCATGGTTTGTAAGAGCATAAGCTCACCAATTTTATTTTATGCCCTTAGTAGCTTTAGTGCTTGACTAGGTAGCTTAAGGGTGGTTTGGTTTAAATTTCATGCTTGAGATGCTATGATTTCTATATGCTAGGTTGCATGCTAGATTATGGTTATATGTCCCCAATTATGTGTTTGAAACTATGATGCATGTTAGGATGCTAGATGGAATGAAATTGAATTGTATGGCATGAATGATTCGATTGTATGCTAGGATTAGAACCATGCAGCCAAGGTTTAGTGTGACCGGTTTTATAGGGCTGCATGGGTACGTTGGGCTAGCATGTTGGAACATGCGGACGTTAGAAACGTTGCATGCTTTGTAAGTAAGCTCCCGCAGTGGGCGGTCGAGGTAGAACCCGCGAATTAGGACGTAAACCGGTTTAAGTAGACAAGGCTGCCAGTTCGGGTTCCAAACTGGACAGTCTCAGAAAAGTGGTAATTGCAGGCCTTTAGAGGCCGAATGGGCTAAAATATAAAACACAAAAGTTGTAGAAGAGGGTTTTTCCTAGGGGGATTCGTGAACCGTTTCTCAAAATGAGGTTCCAAAGGCCTCCGTTTTTACGAAAAACCAAAGGTGGTCTGTTCAGACCTAGTTTTCACGACCAACCTGTTTCAATTTAAAACTAGTACTAATCTAAGCAGAATCAGATTTTTCGTAAAACACAAAAGTTTTAGATCTCTTCGAATGCTAAAACTTTCATGAAGACAACCTTTTCCAATTCTAAAAGGATTTTTAAATATAACTTGATTTCTGAAAACTGCGTAGGGAGCAAGAAATTCCTGCACAGGATTTTCTAGAACCAGTTTAGGAAAACTGTTTTTCTGTTTAAAAACACTATTTTGAAGATGAAAAATGTTCCAAAAGCAGTTTCCAACCCTCAAACATTTTTAAAACCATGTTTCAAGAAACATGGATTTTTAGAAGAATTTAAAGGAAGTTTGGGCTTAATTGCCAAACTCTTTCAGAAAGATAAAAGAAATTTAAGATTTCTCAAGTTCAAGGTTTGCAAGGTAATTAGTTATGATAAGTAACCGGGAATCACACCCGAGTTACCGGGCTTAGCCCCAAAGCCCAAGATTGACCCAAAGAGGGTTGACCTTAATAACCTTAGAGGTTAACATTGGTTAACCTAGTAGGGATTAAGTTAAGTTGTGAATCAAGGTTAGGTGATGACCTAACCCTGTAAGTTGCACAAGGGTTTAGCAGAAAAGGTTATCCAATGTAACCTACTAGTTACGATGGTATGTATTCAATGGTTACTTGGGGTTTTAAGTAACCCAAAGTGATAAGGTTACTTAGAGTAACCACACATAAGAAGTTTATGATTTAGAGTAGGGGGACATATAACCAAAGCATTGCATGAATGTTGGTTGAAAACCAACATATTATAGTCAAGATTAGAGACCTTACCTATGTCCTTTGGTTAAGCAGAACGTACCCTGCAGCTGAACCCAGAAGCGGAGCAGCTTAGCATTGGACATAGACAAGGTAAGTACAACGCCGCCTACAGCATAGGCTATTAGTTGTATCTTACCTAGATATGGTTGATGTGCTATGTGCTATGAGATGTGTTGTTATGCTAAGTGTTATTTGATATGCTATGGGGCATGTCAAAACATGATATGTGCTTATATTATGAAATATGTTATGGTATGTACAAAGTGCATGCTTAAGTTAATAATGTGATATGATTATGAAGTAGAATAAGTGGCATCACGATGCATGCTCACTAATTCTAATAAGAATGATAAGAGTAAGTATAACATGACGAGATGAAGAGTAAGCAAGATGGCAAGCAAGCTTGCCTGTGTCGTACCACCCATCCGAGGTCGGGTTGGACTATGGATTGAGTTGGACTTGGACTGGCCGCCCCAACCACTTCATAGTTGCGCGCCGGGTACGTACACTCCAGTAAGGGCCCATAGATAAGATAAGTTAAGAAAGTAAGCTAAGATGAGATAAGAAAGCATAATATGAACATAACTGGTTCATGCATATGTTTTGTAAGGATATGTTAAGTGTCGTATTGACATGTTATGATGTGTGTAGATTATGTGTTGCGGTGTAGGAGTTGTACTTGCTGAGCGAAAGCTCATTGTTTTAAGTTTATGCTGTAGGTAAACAACCTGTCAGCATTTGATGATACAAGATGGAGGAGCGTGGTCGGGCACTGTGAAACGTGGGGAATGGAAGCCGCTACGCGTTCGATCTTTTTAAATATGTTATTTGAGAATTGTTCTTTCATTGCAGTTATGTGCTAGTTAGCACTATATAAAAAAAATTTTCCGCTGTGTTTCATGTACTAAGTAAGTAAGATATGTATGTATGTAAGTAGAGTAACGGCCTGTGCTAGGCGGGTCGTTACAGGTTTGGTCTATGGGT
>CM046378.1:1178520-1202052 GCA_025413485.1 Ficus microcarpa
TGAGTTGGATTGGACTGGCCGCCCCAACCACTCTATGACTGCGCGCCACGATATGCACAGTCGTGTTATGTAAATGGCCCAAAAAGATGCTAACATAAGGAAGCATAAAGAATGCGATAAGAAAGCATAAATAGATCATGTATATCCTTGTCAAAATAGTTTTGTGGATAATAAGTTATACTTGCTGAGCGAAAGCTCATTACTTACGTTTATGCTGTAGGAAAGTAGCCTATCAGTAATGTATGACATGACTATGGATGATGGCGCTGCAGACTGTGAAATTTGGAATAGACACCGCCACACGTTTTGAGAGTTCATCATATTATGTAATACTTAGTAAGAGTTGTTTGATATGTTATAAAGACTCGAACCATACTTCTTAATTAAGTATGTACTTGTATATATATATATATATATTTATATAAGTATAAAAATATATATATATTTAGTACTTTTTCATGAATAAGTAAGTTAAGTATTTAATAAGATAAGCAAGGTAATAGCCCAACATAGGTGGAGTGTTACAGAGTTGGTATTAGAGCGTGTGTCCTGCCATCTTGTTTCACAGTTCTACTGCTAGTACCACAGTTTTTGTAAGTTAATTTCCTTACCTAGTGATATGTGTACTTATTATGCGAAGTATGATATGATAGTTAAAGATATGGACCCGAGGTGGATTGAAGAAGACCATGATGCTTCATTAGCATTCTAAGAGATGGAGCCACGTACATTCGATGGAACCTAAGGAGCTGCAGTTCTAGTCGAGTGGCTACTTGACATGGAGACTATCTTTACATTATGTCACATCGGAGTACACCTCCAAGTCATGTTAGCTAGTCGAAGACTGACGGGTGAAGCTCGCCTATGGTGGCTTAGTTTGGGAGACCCCGGGATTCCTACGGATGTCTGGCCGACCTTCCGATATTTGATTACGTCATGATACGGGCCACTACCGGGAGAGGGATTCGGCATACCCTACTATGATCCTGAGATTTACACTGATATGTGTAGGAGGCGATACGCTAGTTACATTGCAACTTGGCATGCCTATCTAAATAAGTCGATGGATCATTATTACCAGCGGTTTCGTGATGCCATATTACTATACACTCCACTAGACACACACATGGTACGGACTCTTAGCATTCTTAGAGGCGGTTTACCTCCTGAGATTATGCGATTCAAACTGATCGCCACATCCGACATGACATTGGATGAGATGATAAAGGCAATTATAGATGCGGAGATTTTGGCTAACTGGGTTCGGGCTGTTCCAGAGGTCCTTGCACCTATGTTTCAGGACGACCACCCGTTTGAGCCGATGGATGATGCAGGCATAGGTGAGCCCATTGGCCACGGAGGCCCATTCATGTGGGACGAGGCCATTCTAGCCGTACCGATTTAGGAGATCCCTCCACAGGAAAAGGATGCAGATGATGCAAAGACGGATCCTAATGATCAGCAGGTTGACCCAGAGGAAGATCTAGAAGACCCGCCTGTGATCATCATGAACAGTGATGACGATGAGGAAGTAGAGGAAGAAGTTCAAGAAGAAATCGAGGAAGTGGTTGAGGACGCAGATGAGGAATAATTGAGGAAGATCCCGATGAGGTTCTGTTTAACGAGGACGAGGAGTGGGATGTTTTTTCGGACGTCATAGTAGAGTAGATAGTTTTGATCATAATCTGACGTTCTTTGATTCTTTTTGACCGATATTGTATATATGTATCTGATGGTAAAGTGGTAAACACTTCCATCCTGACTATGCATATGAGGCTTGGCATATATTGGACAAGTGTTAGACACTGCCGACAGACTATATCCTTTTTGTACAATGCATATATCCTGACTATGTATATGAGGGTTGGCATGTATCGGACAAGTGTTAGACACTGCCTACAAACTATATCCTTTTTGTACAATATATATAATGGTACAATATGTATATGAAAGTATATATATATATGATGGAGTTATGATTAAATGTGGCTTTTCATGACAAGATTATGATAAGTTTATGATGCGAGATGATGAGATCATGATGGATCTCTAATATGATATTTTTATGATATGATAAGAAATGGTATGATGAGATCAAGAAGAATCTCGAATATGATATGATAAATCATGATATTTATATGACATGATACGATATAAATGAAAGAACGGATATTAGAAGTATAATAATATCCTTTCTTGTGATTAAATAGGAATTAGAAGATGGTTCGCCCATGAGTGTGATTAAATCAGATCCCGCAAGGAGCTAATCTTGTGACGGTGGTAGCCAACTTGCAAAGGCAGTTGTTGGAACAACAACAAGAAACAAATAGGCTCCGAGAGTAGCTAGCTAATCTAAATCAGATGCCTCACGCTGGAGAGGTTCCACTTCGGAATGATGCTGTGCCCCTAGTAGCCCCTCATGCACCGGAAGTCAATCAAAGGATTTCATGAAATCCCGAAGTCCCAATAGCGCCAGCTGTACCAGTTGGGATGCAAGCAATTCTGCCTATGGCTCGAGAGGACTTGTTGTACGAACGATTTAGGCATATGAAGGCGCCTGAATTTGAAGGGCTTATGGACCCGATTGAAGCAGATAACTGGCTGATGGATATCCAAGTTATCTTAGATTTTATGGGACTCACAGAGCAAGAGAAAATCCTTTGTGCTTCCTTTGCCCTTAAAAAGGATGCACGACATTGGTGGAGAATAGTCCAATTACATAGAGACGTGGCGAATATGAGCTGGTGGGATTTTGTAACTGAATTTAGGGTAATGTACTACAATCGAGAAATCCTTACGGCCTAACATGACGAGTTTAACAATATGAAGCAAAGGTCGATGATAGTATTGGAAGCTGTCAAGAAATTTGAGCAGCTAGCCAGCTTGTGCCCGGAACCCGTACCAAACGAAACGGAGAAAGTAAGGTGAATGATGAAGATGTTCCGCACCGATATTGCTAAGCAAGTAAACACTGAGAGTAGCCCTCCAACCCTTGTAGTTGATTGTATAAGTCGGGCTATAAGAGTTAAGTATTGGATCAATCAAGATAAGGAGGCAAGGGCTCAAATTTTTAAAGCCAAGAAAGAAGAAAAAGTGGTGGTGAAACAGTTACAACCCCGACAAAACCAGGACTTTTATTCAAAGGTCCAAAACAGTAATTCTGCCCAGAATTTTAAACAATTCGGGAAAAACAAAAGAAAGGGGAATGCTTCCAACCAAGGACAGTAAAGGAGTTATCCTCAAAAGAGGAACAACCAGAGCAATGGGGGTAACAACAATAATTATCCCCTATGCACAAAATGTGGGAAGAAGCATTCTGGAGTCTGTAGGATAGGAACAAATGCTTGTTACCTTTGCAGTAAAGAAGGTCACTACGCTAGGAATTGTAATTTAAATAGCCAGAATCAGAACCCTCAATACCCGAATAGGAATTCAAACAACCAACTTCATGCAGTAAAGGCAGAGATTGAAGGCCCGACAATTATTCAGGGAAGGTTAGAAGCTCCTAAACCACAAGCAAGGATCTATGCTTACACAAAAGAGGATGTTGATGCTGGAACTTCTCGCGTGGTAACAGGTCAGCTTTCTATTGCCACCTGTGATGCAATTGTTCTGATCACAGGTCAGCTTACTATTGCCACCTGTGATGCAATTATTCAGGTCAGCTTACTAGCGTACCGGTATTGACAATTTCCGACGTGGACATAGGGAATTTTGTAATATATAGTGACGCCTCTAAAACCGAACTGGGGGCTGTCCAAATGCAAAAAGGAAAGGTGGTCGCCTACGCCTCCTAACAGCTGAAAGATCACAAACGGAACTATCCAACGCACTATTTGGAGCTTGCGGTGGTAGTTTTCACATTAAAGATTTGAAAACACTACTTGTATGGGAATAGATGCGAAATCTATACAAACCATCAAAGTCTCAAGTATATTTTCACTCAAAAGGAGCTTAATATGAGGCAACGAATGTGGCTTGAACTTGTGAAAGACTATGATTGCGAGATTCTTTATTACCTTGGAAGAGCAAACAGTGTAGCAGTTGCTCTAAGTAGGAAATCATATGGCAAGTCAATGTCAATTGGAATGTTGCGCAAGCCACTTCAAAAGTAGATTTCTGATTTCAATGTGGAAGTGATAACTGGAAAGTTGTCTATTCTAACTCTCTAGTCTAGCCTTCTAGAATCCATTAAGTCTCATCAAGAGAAAGATTCTTTTTTGCTAAAGGCGTAACTTTTTGGTAGAAAAAATAAGGAATTCAAGAACTTTAAGGATGGGGTAATTTATTTCAAGGAAATGATTTACGTTCCTAATTTCGAATTCCTTAAGAAACAAATTATGTCGAAAACACATAAGATGCCAGACTCGATACATCCTGGAGCTACCAAGATGTACAGAGATCTTAAGGAGAACTATTGGTAGCCAAAGATGAAGAATGAGATTGCGGATTTCGTGTCAAAATGCCTAACTTGTCAAAAAGTTAAGGCTGAACACCGACAACCTGGCGGAGATCTCCAGAAAATCGAGCTTCCCGAATGGAAATGAGAACAAACTACGATGAATTTTATAGTAGGATTGCCCAAGACAACAAGTGGGAATGACATGATTTGGGTCATTGTTAATAGATTAACCAAATAAGCCCACTTTAATGCCATTAAGGCTACTTTTTCAATAGAAAAACTGGTTGAGATCTACATATCTCAACTAGTTAGGCTATATGGAGTGCCGAATCCATTATTTCAGATCGTGATAGGCGTTTTACCTTTCAATTCTAGTCAAGTGTTTACACTGCTATGGGGTCGAAATTGAAGTTTAGTACAGCTTTTCACCCCCAAACTAATAGCCAATCAGAACGAACAATCCAAACACTGGAAGATATGCTAAGATCATGTGTTTTGGATTTCAAAGGAAGCTGGGATCAGAAGCTGCCCTTGATTGAATTTTCCTATAACAACAGTTATCATGCCTGGAATTCCAAGAGGGAGACTCTGTTTGTATTCAAATTGCTCCTATGAATGGAGTAATGAGGTTTGGTAAGAAAGGCAAACTCAATCCGAGATACGTCGACCATTTAAAATCCTTTGATTACGCCCAAATGTGTACAGAAATAAGCGGTCGATTGTAGTACAGATCGGGCGGTCCTATCCACGAGGAGGTAATAAAAACAAACAAGAAAAGATTAGCGGAACAAAAGCGTAAGAGAAATAAGTAATCAAATAAAGAAAAAAAAGAATTATTTTTGTGATTTTTTTTTCTAATAAATTTAAAAACAACGTAATTTAAAATAGAGAAAAATTCAATAATCAAAAGTTGGTAAAGCATCAAGAATCCCTCATATGTATTGTTTCCCAATTTTAGTTTTGATTCAACAAAAGTATTTAAATAAATTAGACTTCTCACGTTAGGACCAAAAAGATTATTATTACAAATTATCTAAAATCGACAATATATCAAATTGACAATATTGCAGTAAAAGATCAATTTATAAAATAATTTTAGTTACAAAACATTACATGACAAAATTTACATAGAAAAAGCATGACTAAATCTATATAAAAACTTGGCACATAATATTTAGCATTCAAGAAAATTAGAAAAATTGGAGAAGAATATTTCACTCGAATATATATTCATTACAAAATCAAACAAACAAAACTTCAATTGGAAAACTCAACACATGAGTTCATCTTTAGCTTCACCAAAAGAAATTTAGCCTAGCTTGCAATCCATCTCACAAAATTCTAACAAGAAAATATGAGATGAAAAATGCAAGAAAAAGAAAAATCAAACTAAAAGTTCAGCCAAAAATCTAATGGAAAAAAAACAAAAAACGTCTCGAGCTTGCTACAATGGCTTGCTTTTATAGGCATCAATGTCCAATGGTGATAGAGAGAAATTCGGCCCAAAATTCACACTTTCCAGCTGGTAATCTGAGTGGATATTCGCGGTAAATCAGCTGGATGAATTGGATTGCCTGGGCTGGAGTTGCGCGGGCTTGGTTGGAAAGTTGGCCCGAGATTCGCGGGCCTCAGCTGGCGTTGAAGGAGCAGCTGGCTGTGCAGTGATTACGGGCTTGAGCTGCTGGATTTTCGGCCTGGACTGGAGTTTGGCTGAGAGACGCAGCCCCAAACTCGCGCGGGCCAGCTGGATGAAGAGCTGGAACAACGGGCCTGCCTGCGCGCGGGTTGGATTGGCTGGCAGCTGGAGACACGGGCCTGGGATTTCGGGCTGAAATCACGCACGCTGGGCTGCAATTTGGCGTGGATTCACGGGCTGCAACTGGAATCACGCGGGCTGGGCTTGGTCAACAGCTGGAGTCAGCAGATTTCATGTGGGCCGAAAATCTCGGTGGACTTCGGGCTTGGCTGCGGAAGAAGGGAAACAGAAAAGGAAAGAAAGGAAAAAAAAAGGAAAAAAAGAAAAGAAGGAAAGGAAGGAAAATGAAAAATAAATAAATAAATAAATAAAAACAAATAAACTAAAAATATTTACAAAGTAAAATATTAAGAATTAATATTATAAAAATACTTATTTAAGTTATAAATTATCTAATAAATTACATAAACAAAAGTGTGTTTTTGTGTATTTATCACAACCCCCAACCAGCTTATTGCTAGTCTCTAGCAATTCAAGCGGAAGAAAAATCAAGTCAAGCTGAAATTTTAAATCAAAACCTGCAAAAATCATTCAAGCACTCAAACAAAGTATTAGTAAGAAATCAGGAAATGCTATCAAAGCTACTTCAGTCACTATTCCAGAGTTGTGTCTGTGTGCATTAAACCATATCCTTCTTACCATAGTCCGTAACACAAATTGTATTGAAAAGTTTACCAAGAAAAAGTCTCAACTCCATTACCTCACGGGTGTTGGAAATATTTTAGTGTAGGGGTTTTCACTCATGGAGTTGGAAGGGAATTAGTCAACGCTCGCATGGGAGAAGGCAATTTAAGGACAAGCTAATAAACAACCATTGATCAAATGATAGGCGAATCAAATATTTAGAACATTACACCATTTTCACCATAAACAAGCTTTCGGGGTTTCATTCGGATCAAATAGAAAGTTACATAAAGAGCCGTGAAATACAAACAAACAGATATCCAACACTTTTTTTTTTTTATAATTAAATAACAAGAGACATCATGCTTGATAGAACAAATGCAGTAAGGGATTCTTTTGACTGCTATGCAGCCCCAGATGAGATTACAACCGAACTACATTAATACTGATGTTGAAATGAATGCTCTTGCTTGTTTTTTTTTTTTTTTTTTTTTTTTTTTTTGATAATACAAGAGAAAATTGACGAATCCTACAGAACAGGACTCTATTACAAAAGAACAATTCTATCTATCCAAAAATCATCCCTCAAGCAAAAGTACAAGTTAAATGGTGGTGTTCCAAATAGTGATTATACCAACTCACAAGATCAATAAAAGTTCAAAAAGCTGTTTTCTCAACTCTCACAACTCACCAAAATTGAAACACTTAAACTCGGAAATTTTTCTCAACTAAGTGTGTTAACAACCATCTTACCACAAGGTTTAGCATGTGCATAAAAAGAACTCTAGAAATCATTTCTTAATAGTCAAGATAACAAAAACTGACTCAAACCAAAAATTTTGAAATCGCACTTAGATAACTTTGCAAAAATTTTGATCCAGATTCCAAAATGACAAGAATTAAACTGACGCATGAATATGCTCACCACCCCCAACCAAAAATCAGACAGTGTCCTCAATGTCTAAAAATATGTATAAATGTGGAGAATAAGGAAAGAGAACACCTGGGTGATGACGGTGGGAACGTAGATGAGCTACCTGATCTGATGCTTCAAAACACACAACAAATATAAAAGCACACAAAACAAACCGAAAATAAAGCACACAAAACACACAAAAATAAAAGAAATAGAAATATGATACAAAAAGGGTTGGAAGCAAATTACTCATAAACCGGGGCCTCAGGAATGATTTCTTCAGCCTGGCTCACTCGTTCAATGTAATGCTTCAGTCTCTGACCATTGACTCTGAAAATTCTCCCATCGCTTGGGTCCTCGATCTCGACAGCACCGTTGGGAAAGACTTGTTTCACCACAAATGTGTGATACCTAGAATTTTCATGATTGCCATTTTTCCTCTTTTAAAGGAATTATGAGTATATGTGACATGTTTACGGAAAAAAAAAAAACTCAGTTAAGATTTGTTCACACGTTTTACGTAGTCTTATGGCTCAATATGCCTTGCAAGAAGAAATTAAGTACCAGCCACTTTTGGGGGTGAAAATGCAAAGATTTTGTCTTTCGGGGCAAAAATGTAAATTTGGGAAATATGTGATTCAAGGATGAGAAAATCACATAAAATTATGAAAAGAATGATATTTACATGGAAAGCAAGCATTATGGCTAATTTTGAAGTTTAGGGGCCTAAATGCAAAAATTTTCACTTTTGGGGCAAAAGTGTAAATTTTAGAAATTTGACGATATGAGCGTATAAAGTCACCGAGATGCTTATATCATAAAATAGGATGGGTGTGTTGATTTTTAGGATAATCGGACACCTAGAGGGCATTTTTGCAAGAATTTCCATCTAACACACAATAACATAACATATCATACTTAGCATACATAGCATACATAACATACATAACATACATAACATGCATAACATACATAACATACATAACATACTCAGCATATATATAACACTTAGCATGCATAGGTCATCTTATTCTTCATTATCTTTCATTATATCTTATGGGCCCTTAGTCCACGTGTTCGTATCCGGCGCGCGACTATGAATTGTCTGGGGCGGCCAAACCAATTCCAGTTCAATTCACAGTCCGACCCGACCTGACGCGGGTGGAACGACACGGCTCTTAATTTCTTACTTAACCTTGTTTACGTGTGAACACACACTTCTGATGTCATCTTTCTACTTAGCTTCTTGCTTATCTTGTCTTAGCATACCTACATACTTAGCATTTTCTTGTTGCATTCATAACACAGAGCACATCATCGAGTCTAATAGTTTAATCCTATTAGCTTGTGCTGTAGACGGTGTTGTACTTACCGTCTATTCTTTTAGTTGTTACGCAGATCCTCGTCCAGGCTCTGCTGCAGAATCCCTCCTGCTTGATGGAAAGTCGTACATCAGTCTTCAACTCCATTCTATCGTATGTTGGTACTAACCAACATTTTTACGGGTTTTCGGCTATATGTCCCCCTAACGTAGAGCCTCTTGTAACCCTTAGGGTTATTTTGAAAAATCGTGTTGTATACTTAACCCATTTAGAAAACATTGGGTTAGGTCGAACACCTACCCTTGGGCTTGTATTTAAGCTTGTTATCTTGTTGGTCAACCGAAGTCAACCATTTTGTGAGCTAAAGTCAACCCTGTCGGGTCAACTCTGGGCTTTGGGGTGAAGCCCGGTAACTCGGGTGCTGAATCCCGGCTACCTTACGCTCTAAAATTTTCTCTCAACACTTAGCTTAAAAACTCTTTCTTTGAAAGCTTAGCTTAAAAATCTTTGTATAAAACTTAGCTTAAAACTTAGGGTTCATACTCGTTTTCTAAAAATTTCGTGAATCTTGGCCTATATTTTCATAAAATGATCGAGGGTCGGAAACTGCTTTTGGGACAGTTTCCGTGCTTGAAATCATGTGTTATGTCCGAAAATCATTTTTCCTAAGTTGGTTCTACAAAATTCGTGTACAGGATTTTGTTGAACCCTGCACCGTTTTCAGATTTTAGGTTATAGTTAAAAATCCGTTCCGAGTTGGAAAAAGTTTCCTTCACGAAAGTTCTAGCCCTTGAAGAGTTCTAAAACTTTCGTGTTTTACACTTTTTCTGATTCTTTACCGTTTGGTGCCAGTTTTAAATTGAAACCGAGCTTAACACAAAAACTGGGTCTTCTGACCCACCTACGGTTTTTCTTGTAAAAGTAGGCCTTTGGAGCCTTATTTTGGCAAAGTGCCAGCGCTACCCCCTAGGAAACACCCTAGTCTACAACTTTCGTGTTTTACGTTTTGGCCAATTCGGCCTCTATCAGCCAACTGGGACGTTTTACCGAGGCTGTCTCCTGGGAACCCGAGAGACAGTTTCGATTTTTACATTGCTTGTTACGGCCTAAGACGTTGGTTCTAGCTCGACCGCCCACTGCGGGAGTTAGGTTCATGGCAGGCAGCGCGTCTAACGTTCCCTTACGGCTAATTAAGCCAATCCCTCGTGCTCGTGCAATCCACAAACCCGAGCCTAAATTGCCTAGGGATTGCACGGTTCCACTAACCAAGCATGCAACAAAATTTTCTAGCAACCTAGCATCATAAATCCGAGCCATTCATGCATCAAAAATTCTGACCTATTGGGGGACAATAGCCTACTACACCCTAGCATGCATTCTAACAAGAATCAAGCATAAACCGAGCTCAAAAATTTCATGCACACACCACACAACCACACGGCTGCACACATGCACACACACACGGCCACAAGCAACCATAGGGCAGAAATTAACCATGCATGGGCTTATGCCCTTATAACCTTTTGGCACGAAAAATACACATAATTTCAAGCTTTAAAATCAATTTAAAAACTTGAGAAGTGTTTTAGGGTTTTACCTCAAGTGGGTGGATTTTCGGCCCTTGAGGTTTGGACAAACCGAATGGCTCCTTGGCTGCCCCTTGGTTCTACCTCATGGCTGGTCCTCCTTGGCGCACCAAGCACCAAGCCGATGGTCCCTAGGACTGGTTCCTCACCTCCCTCGGCCATACAAGGGGCTGCTAGCCCAAGCTGGAAAATTTTTTCCTGCTTCCTTGCACAAACCCGAGACTTGCTTGGAGCAAAATTTGAGCTCCAAAACTTCACTCAAACTCACCCAAACTCTCTCCTAAGGCTCGGCTAGGCCACCCGAAGCTTAGCCCCAAATTTTTCCCTTGAAATTTGGTCTCTCTCCCTCGGTTCCCCTGCACCAAACTCGCGGCAAGGCTGCTCACAAGGGCTGCCAGAATTTTCTTTCTCTCCCTCTCGGCTCCCTAAGCTACCCGAAGTGGAGAATGGTGGTTTGGCTTGAAAAATTTCTGAACTCTCTTGCTCTCTCTCTCTCTCGGATTTTGAGTGGGAATTTTGCAAGAGTTTCACTAGCTTTTTGAATAAAAGTGAATAGAAGAAGTGGGCTATTTATAGAGCTCTTGAGAGAGCTTTTGGAATTTATGTTTTCCTCCCCAAAACTTTTGAAAGTTTAGCCTTGTGGAGGGGGGGTTAGTGGCCGGCCATCAAAGGAGGTGCAAGACACCTAAGGATGAGTTGTCTTGGACATGTGTCAAGTGTTGATTGGGCCACCACACCAAGAGGATAAGAACAAGGAATGTTCTAGAAAATTTCTTAGAGCAAAGCTTGGTTTTTGACTGAAAATCTTGAAACGTCGAGTTCAAAAATTTAAATTCCAATACTGTAAATATTATTTTACAGTTTTTGGATCTTTAACGTGCCGTCGGAAAATCGGGTCGAAAAATATTTTTCTTGTTTTCTCAAACCCTTTTTGCCCTATGAGCTCATAAAAATCGCCGGATTCTTAAATAGGATTTCCGGAGTCTCATTTTCATTATCTGTTAATAAAAATGAGTTTCTGCGATATTTCTCGTGAAAAACTGATCTTAAAATTCATGATTCTCAATTTCGACCGTTTTGGTCAAACGTTGACTTTTCGGGTCAACGGTTGACTTTTCGGTCAAAATTTTGACTTTTCATAAAATGATCAGTTTTCACTCCTTATCGTCCGAAATATCAGTTTTGAGTCTTTTTAAGCTATAAAAACCCATAATACACACATGAAAGTTCTGAACTGAACTTTTTCATAAAATTGCATAAACTGCACATGTATTAATTCTTTACAAGAATTAGGAGCATGAAAACCAGATATCACAATCTACCCTCCTTAAAAATTTTCGTCCTCGAAAATTAGAACAACTCGGGGTAGTCTTTCTTCATCGCATCTTCTGGCTCCCATGTCGCCTCTTCGACCTTATGGTTTCGCCACAAAACCTTAACCATAGGTATAACCTTATTCCTCAAGACCTTATTTTCTCTATCGAGAATTCTGACAGGCTTTTCTTCATACGTCAGATCTGTCTGAACCTCCACTGGTTCCTGGCTAAGCACGTGAGAAGGATCGGGAACATACTTCTTCAGCATCGAAACATGGAATACGTCGTGCATTGAGGCTAATTCTGGCGGTAAAGCGAGCCTATACGCGACTTTTCCAATCCTCTCGAGAATCTCAAACGGTCCTGTGTACCTTGGACTGAGTTTTCCCTTTTTACCGAACCGCATTACTCCTTTCATTGGAGCAATCTTGATGAAAACAGCATCCCCTACTTGGAATTCCAGCGGTCGTCGGCGTTTGTCTGCGTAGCTTTTCTGTCTGCTAAAGGCTATATCAAGTCTCTGCTTGATTTTCTTGATGTCTTCGGAGGTCTTTTCTATGAAGTCTGTGGTCTGCAGCTGTTTCTGCCCGACTTCTTGCCAATGAATCGGCGATCGGCACTTCCTTCCATACAAAGCTTCGAACGGAGCCATCCCTATCGAGGCATGATAGCTGTTGTTGTAGGAGAATTCTATCAATGACAGCTTTTCATCCCAATTTCCCTTGAAATCTAGGACGCATGACCTCAACATGTCTTCTAAGGTCTGTATGGTTCTCTCGGACTGTCCATCGGTTTGGGGGTGAAAGGCAGTACTGAACTCAGTCTTGACCCCATTGCAGCGTGAACGCTCATCCAAAACCGCGACGTGAAACGCCCATCACGATCAGAAATGATCGATTTTGGGATTCCGTGATATCTGACAACTTGAGCCACGTAAATTCCTGCTAATTTCTCTACTGAGTGAGTGGCTTTAATCGCAATAAAGTGCGCCGATTTGGTCAAACGATCCACAATGACCCAAATCGTGTCGTTTCCGCTCGAGGTTCTGGGCAGTCCGACTACAAAGTCCATCGTGATTTGCTCCCATTTCCATTCCGGAAGCTCGATCTTTTGCAATTCTCCTCCTGGAAGTCGGTGTTCGGCCTTAACTTTCTGACAAGTTAGGCACTTTGACACATATTCTGCTACCTGATTCTTCATGTTTGGCCACCAGTAGGTCTCTTTAAGATCCTTGTACATCTTGGAAGCTCCTGGATGTACTGAATACGGTGTTTGGTGTGCCTCCGACATTATTCGTTCCTTCAAATTCTTCACGTCAGGAACGCAGATTCTCCCTCTAAAATGGAGTATGCCGTCATCAGAGTCTTGAATTCGTTACCCTTCTCACTAAAAGTCTGGCTTTCAACAGTGAAGAGTCATTTTCTTGGTGTGCCTTGATGACGTCTAGCAGATCAGACTTGAGAACAAGCGAAGACAATCTCCCCGTATCATTTCAAGTTGAAATCCACAATTCCTTCTGCAAGGCTTAGGAAGTGCTCCAATAGACATCAGCATGCCTACTGACTTCCGACTTAGTGCGTCTGCCACCCTGTTTGCCTTACCAGGATGGTATAGGATTTCACAGTCGTAGTCCTTGACCAGTTCTAACCACCGTCTTTGCCTCATATTTAACTCCTTTTGAGTAAAAATATATTTGAGACTCTGGTGGTCAGTGTAGATCTCACACTTGTTCCGTACAGATAATGTCTCCAAATCTTAAGAGCGAAACTACTGCCAGCAATTCCAAGTCATGGGTAGGGTAGTTCTTCTCATGATTCTTCAGCTGTCGGGATGCATAGGCCACTACCCTCCCGTTCTGCATTAACACCGCTCCAAGCCCATTCTTGGAAGCGTCACTGTATATCACAAAATTTCCTGCTTCAACATCAGGAATAATCAGCACAGGTGCGCTTGTCAACTTCCTCTTAAGCTCTTGGAAGTTTTCTTCACACTTCTGAGTCCACTCGTACTTCTTCTCCTTCCGAGTGAGAGCTGTAAGAGGTGCTGCAATCTTTGAAAATCCTTCTACAAATCTCCTGTAGTATCCTGCCAACCCAAGAAAACTTCTGACTTCCGTAACATTCCTGGGTGCTGGCCATGAGCTAACTGCTTCCACCTTAGTTGGATCTACAGAGATTCCTTCCTTCGTCACTACGTGTCCCAAGAAATGAACTTTCTCCAGCCAAAATTCACACTTCGTGAATTTGGCATACAGTTGATGCTGTCTCAACATCTCCATCACCAGCCTCAGGTGCTGCTCATGTTCTTCCTGGGACCTCGAGTATATCAGGATGTCATCGATAAAAACGATCACAAACTTATCCAAGTAGTCCCTGAATACTCGGTTCATCAGATCCATAAATGCAGCTGGGGCATTCGTCAGTCCAAAGGGCATAACCAAAAACTCATAGTGCCCATAACGAGTCCTGAAGGCCGTCTTCGAGACATCTGACTCCTTGATCCGGAGTTGATGATAGCCTGAGCGCAGATCAATCTTTGAGAAGACTGTGGCTCCCCTGAGCTGGTCGAACAGATCGTCTATCCTTGGGAGAGGATATTTGTTCTTGATGGTGATCTTGTTCAACGGTCAAGAATTGGTCGGCTTCTCCATCTTGGGAGGTATTCCCAATATCTGCTCCATTTTATAATATCTGCTCCCAATATCTGCTCCATTTTCTAAAGCCATAGCCTTCTCTAGTGAGAGAAAATTGGTCGGGCTCAAAATTTCTAGAAATTTAAATCATTAAATCTTGCTCTAAATAGTATTCCAACGGTCCCCTTTAGGTCGAAAAATACCTTCCGGATGGTGATTTAAGGTACTCAAAATATTCGAAGGATATAGCCTACTCCGTCGAGCAAAAATTGGTATGTCAAAATTCCAAAGCCTATAGCCTTATCTGGCAATAGAAAAATTTATCTGCTCAAAATTTCTACAACTTTGGATCATTAAAATATACTTTTAACAGAATTCTAATATCCATTTCCTGTCGAAAAACTCCTTCCGGATTACGATTGGAGGTATTCCCAATATCTACTCCATTTTCTAAAGCCTATAGCCTTCTCTAGTGAGAGAAAATTGGTCGGGCTCAAAATTTCTAGAAATTTAAATCATTAAATCTTGCTCTAAATAGTATTCCAACGGTCCCCTTTAGGTCGAAAATACCTTCCGGATGGTGATTTAAGGTACTCAAAATATTCGAAGGCTATAGCCTACTCCGTCGAGCAAAAATTGGTATGTATCAAAATTCCAAAGCCTATAGCCTTCTCCGGCAACAGAAAATTTATCTGTCTCAAAATTTCTACAACTTTGGATCATTAAAAGATACATTTAACAGAATTCTAATGATCCATTTCCTGTCGAAAAACTCCTTCCGGATTACGATTGGAGGTATTCCCAATATCTACTCCATTTTCTAAAGCCTATAGCCTTCTCTAGTGAGAGAAAATTGGTCGGGCTCAAAATTTCTAGAAATTTAAATCATTAAATCTTGCTCTAAATAGTATTCCAACGGTCCCCTTTAGGTCGAAAAATACCTTCCGGATGGTGATTTAAGGTACTCAAAATATTCGAAGGCTATAGCCTACTCCGTCGAGCAAAAATTGGTATGTATCAAAATTCCAAAGCCTATAGCCTTATCTGGCAATAGAAAATTTATCTGTCTCAAAATTTCTACAACTTTGGATCATTAAAATACTTTTAACAGAATTCTAATGATCCATTTCCTGTCGAAAAACTCCTTCCGGATTACGATTGGAGGTATTCCCAATATCTGCTCCATTTTCTAAAGCCTATAGCCTTCTCTAGTGAGAGAAATTGGTCGGGCTCAAAATTTCTAGAAATTTAAATCATTAAATCTTGCTCTAAATAGTATTCCAACGGTCCCCTTTAGGTCGAAAAATACCTTCCGGATGGTGATTTAAGGTACTCAAAATATTCGAAGGCTATAGCCTACTCCGTCGAGCAAAAATTGGTATGTATCAAAATTCCAAAGCCTATAGCCTTATCTGGCAATAGAAAATTTATCTGCCTCAAAATTTCTACAACTTTGGATCATTAAAATATACTTTTAACAGAATTCTAATGATCCATTTCCTGTCGAAAAACTCCTTCCGGATTACGATTGGAGGTATTTCCAATATCTGCTCCATTTTCTAAAGCCTATAGCCTTCTCTAGTGAGAGAAAATTGGTCGGGCTCAAAATTTCTAGAAATTTAAATCATTAAATCTTGCTCTAAATAGTATTCCAACGGTCCCCTTTAGGTCGAAAAATACCTTCCGGATGGTGATTTAAGGTACTCAAAATATTCGAAGGCTATAGCCTACTCCGTCGAGCAAAAATTGGTATGTATCAAAATTCCAAAGCCTATAGCCTTTCCGGCAACAGAAAATTTATCTGTCTCAAAATTTCTACAACTTTGGATCATTAAAAGATACTTTTAACAGAATTCTAATGATCCATTTCCTGTCGAAAAACTCCTTCCGGATTACGATTGGAGGTATTCCCAATATCTACTCCATTTTCTAAAGCCTATAGCCTTCTCTAGTGAGAGAAAATTGGTCGGGCTCAAAATTTCTAGAAATTTAAATCATTAAATCTTGCTCTAAATAGTTTCCAACGGTCCCCTTTAGGTCGAAAAATACCTTCCGGATGGTGATTTAAGGTACTCAAAATATTCGAAGGCTATAGCCTACTCCGTCGAGCAAAAATTGGTATGTATCAAAATTCCAAAGCCTATAGCCTTTCTGGCAACAGAAAATTTATCTGTCTCAAAATTTCTACAACTTTGGATCATTAAAAGATACTTTTAACAGAATTCTAATGATCCATTTCCTGTCGAAAAACTCCTTCCGGATTACGATTGGAGGTATTCCAATATCTACTCCATTTTCTAAAGCCTATAGCCTTCTCTAGTGAGAGAAAATTGGTCGGGCTCAAAATTTCTAGAAATTTAAATCATTAAATCTTGCTCTAAATAGTATTCCAACGGTCCCCTTTAGGTCGAAAAATACCTTCCGGATGGTGATTTAAGGTACTCAAAATATTCGAAGGCTATAGCCTACTCCGTCGAGCAAAAATTGGTATGTATCAAAATTCCAAAGCCTATAGCCTTCTCTGGCAACAGAAAATTTATCTGTCTCAAAATTTCTACAACTTTGGATCATTAAAAGATACTTTAACAGAATTCTAATGATCCATTTCCTGTCGAAAAACTCCTTCCGGATTACGATTGGAGGTATTCCCAATATCTACTCCATTTTCTAAAGCCTATAGCCTTCTCTAGTGAGAGAAAATTGGTCGGGCTCAAAATTTCTAGAAATTTAAATCATTAAATCTTGCTCTAAATAGTATTCCAACGGTCCCCTTTAGGTCGAAAAATACCTTCCGGATGGTGATTTAAGGTACTCAAAATATTCGAAGGCTATAGCCTACTCCGTCGAGCAAAAATTGGTATGTATCAAAATTCCAAAGCCTATAGCCTTTCTGGCAACAGAAAATTTATCTGTCTCAAAATTTCTACAACTTTGGATCATTAAAATATACTTTTAACAGAATTCTAATGATCCATTTCCTGTCGAAAAACTCCTTCCGGATTACGATTGGAGGTATTCCCAATATCTACTCCATTTTCTAAAGCCTATAGCCTTCTCTAGTGAGAGAAAATTGGTCGGGCTCAAAATTTCTAGAAATTTAAATCATTAAATCTTGCTCTAAATAGTATTCCAACGGTCCCCTTTAGGTCGAAAAATACCTTCCGGATGGTGATTTAAGGTACTCAAAATATTCGAAGGCTATAGCCTACTCCGTCGAGCAAAAATTGGTATGTATCAAAATTCCAAAGCCTATAGCCTTCTCTGGCAACAGAAAATTTATCTGTCTCAAAATTTCTACAACTTTGGATCATTAAAAAAATACTTTTAACAGAATTCTAATGATCTATTTCCAGTCGAAAAACTCCTTCCGGATTACGATTGGAGGTATTCCCAATATACTCCATTTTCTAAAGCCTATAGCCTTCTCTAGTGAGAGAAAATTGGTCGGGCTCAAAATTTCTAGAAATTTAAATCATTAAATCTTGCTCTAAATAGTATTCCAACGGTCCCCTTTAGGTCGAAAAATACCTTCCGGATGGTGATTTAAGGTACTCAAAATATTCGAAGGCTATAGCCTACTCCGTCGAGCAAAAATTGGTATGTATCAAAATTCCAAAGCCTATAGCCTTCTGGCAACAGAAAATTTATCTGTCTCAAAATTTCTACAACTTTGGATCATTAAAAGATACATTTAACAGAATTCTAATGATCCATTTCCTGTCGAAAAACTCCTTCCGGATTACGATTGGAGGTATTCCCAATATCCTCCATTTTCTAAAGCCTATAGCCTTCTCTAGTGAGAGAAAATTGGTCGGGCTCAAAATTTCTAGAAATTTAAATCATTAAATCTTGCTCTAAATAGTATTCCAACGGTCCCCTTTAGGTCGAAAAATACCTTCCGGATGGTGATTTAAGGTACTCAAAATATTCGAAGGCTATAGCCTACTCCGTCGAGCAAAAATTGGTATGTATCAAAATTCCAAAGCCTATAGCCTTATCTGGCAAAGAAAATTTATCTGTCTCAAAATTTCTACAACTTTGGATCATTAAAAAGATACTTTTAACAGAATTCTAATGATCCATTTCCTGTCGAAAAACTCCTTCCGGATTACGATTGGAGGTATTCCCAATATCTACTCCATTTTCTAAAGCCTATAGCCTTCTCTAGTGAGAGAAAATTGGTCGGGCTCAAAATTTCTAGAAATTTAAATCATTAAATCTTGCTCTAAATAGTATTCCAACGGTCCCCTTTAGGTCGAAAAATACCTTCCGGATGGTGATTTAAGGTACTCAAAATATTCGAAGGCTATAGCCTACTCCGTCGAGCAAAAATTGGTATGTATCAAAATTCCAAAGCCTATAGCCTTCTCCGGCAACAGAAAATTTATCTGTCTCAAAATTTCTACAACTTTGGATCATTAAAAGATACATTTAACAGAATTCTAATGATCCATTTCCTGTCGAAAAACTCCTTCCGGATTACGATTGGAGGTATTCCAATATCTACTCCATTTTCTAAAGCCTATAGCCTTCTCTAGTGAGAGAAAATTGGTCGGGCTCAAAATTTCTAGAAATTTAAATCATTAAATCTTGCTCTAAATAGTATTCCAACGGTCCCCTTTAGGTCGAAAAATACCTTCCGGATGGTGATTTAAGGTACTCAAAATATTCGAAGGCTATAGCCTACTCCGTCGAGCAAAAATTGGTATGTATCAAAATTCCAAAGCCTATAGCCTTTTCTGGCAACAGAAAATTTATCTGTCTCAAAATTTCTACAACTTTGGATCATTAAAAGATACTTTTAACAGAATTCTAATGATCCATTTCCTGTCGAAAAACTCCTTCCGGATTACGATTGGAGGTATTCCCAATATCTACTCCATTTTCTAAAGCCTATAGCCTTCTCTAGTGAGAGAAAATTGGTCGGGCTCAAAATTTCTAGAAATTTAAATCATTAAATCTTGCTCTAAATAGTATTCCAACGGTCCCCTTTAGGTCGAAAAATACCTTCCGGATGGTGATTTAAGGTACTCAAAATATTCGAAGGCTATAGCCTACTCCGTCGAGCAAAAATTGGTATGTATCAAAATTCCAAAGCCTATAGCCTTTCTGGCAACAGAAAATTTATCTGTCTCAAAATTTCTACAACTTTGGATCATTAAAAGATACTTTTAACAGAATTCTAATGATCCATTTCCTGTCGAAAAACTCCTTCCGGATTACGATTGGAGGTATTCCCAATATATCTACTCCATTTTCTAAAGCCTATAGCCTTCTCTAGTGAGAGAAAATTGGTCGGGCTCAAAATTTCTAGAAATTTAAATCATTAAATCTTGCTCTAAATAGTATTCCAACGGTCCCCTTTAGGTCGAAAAATACCTTCCGGATGGTGATTTAAGGTACTCAAAATATTCGAAGGCTATAGCCTACTCCGTCGAGCAAAAATTGGTATGTATCAAAATTCCAAAGCCTATAGCCTTCTGGCAACAGAAAATTTATCTGTCTCAAAATTTCTACAACTTTGGATCATTAAAATATACTTTTAACAGAATTCTAATGATCCATTTCCTGTCGAAAAACTCCTTCCGGATTACGATTGGAGGTATTCCAATATCTACTCCATTTTCTAAAGCCTATAGCCTTCTCTAGTGAGAGAAAATTGGTCGGGCTCAAAATTTCTAGAAATTTAAATCATTAAATCTTGCTCTAAATAGTATTCCAACGGTCCCCTTTAGGTCGAAAAATACCTTCCGGATGGTGATTTAAGGTACTCAAAATATTCGAAGGCTATATACTCCGTCGAGCAAAAATTGGTATGTATCAAAATTCCAAAGCCTATAGCCTTTCTGGCAACAGAAAATTTATCTGTCTCAAAATTTCTACAACTTTGGATCATTAAAAGATACTTTAACAGAATTCTAATGATCCATTTCCTGTCGAAAAACTCCTTCCGGATTACGATTGGAGGTATTCCCAATATCTATCCATTTTCTAAAGCCTATAGCCTTCTCTAGTGAGAGAAAATTGGTCGGGCTCAAAATTTCTAGAAATTTAAATCATTAAATCTTGCTCTAAATAGTATTCCAACGGTCCCCTTTAGGTCGAAAAATACCTTCCGGATGGTGATTTAAGGTACTCAAAATATTCGAAGGCTATAGCCTACTCCGTCGAGCAAAAATTGGTATGTATCAAAATTCCAAAGCCTATAGCCTTCTCTGGCAACAGAAAATTTATCTGTCTCAAAATTTCTACAACTTTGGATCATTAAAAGATACTTTAACAGAATTCTAATGATCCATTTCCTGTCGAAAAACTCCTTCCGGATTACGATTGGAGGTATTCCCAATATCTACTCCATTTTCTAAAGCCTATAGCCTTCTCTAGTGAGAGAAAATTGGTCGGGCTCAAAATTTCTAGAAATTTAAATCATTAAATCTTGCTCTAAATAGTATTCCAACGGTCCCCTTTAGGTCGAAAAATACCTTCCGGATGGTGATTTAAGGTACTCAAAATATTCGAAGGCTATAGCCTACTCCGTCGAGCAAAAATTGGTATGTATCAAAATTCCAAAGCCTATAGCCTTCTCTGGCAACAGAAAATTTATCTGTCTCAAAATTTCTACAACTTTGGATCATTAAAAGATACTTTAACAGAATTCTAATGATCCATTTCCTGTCGAAAAACTCCTTCCGGATTACGATTGGAGGTATTCCCAATATCTACTCCATTTTCTAAAGCCTATAGCCTTCTCTAGTGAGAGAAAATTGGTCGGGCTCAAAATTTCTAGAAATTTAAATCATTAAATCTTGCTCTAAATAGTATTCCAACGGTCCCCTTTAGGTCGAAAAATACCTTCCGGATGGTGATTTAAGGTACTCAAAATATTCGAAGGCTATAGCCTACTCCGTCGAGCAAAAATTGGTATGTATCAAAATTCCAAAGCCTATAGCCTTTCTGGCAACAGAAAATTTATCTCTCAAAATTTCTACAACTTTGGATCATTAAAAGATACTTTTAACAGAATTCTAATGATCCATTTCCTGTCGAAAAACTCCTTCCGGATTACGATTGGAGGTATTCCAATATCTACTCCATTTTCTAAAGCCTATAGCCTTCTCTAGTGAGAGAAAATTGGTCGGGCTCAAAATTTCTAGAAATTTAAATCATTAAATCTTGCTCTAAATAGTATTCCAACGGTCCCCTTTAGGTCGAAAAATACCTTCCGGATGGTGATTTAAGGTACTCAAAATATTCGAAGGCTATAGCCTACTCCGTCGAGCAAAAATTGGTATGTATCAAAATTCCAAAGCCTATAGCCTTTCTGGCAACAGAAAATTTATCTGCTCAAAATTTCTACAACTTTGGATCATTAAAAGATACTTTTAACAGAATTCTAATGATCCATTTCCTGTCGAAAAACTCCTTCCGGATTACGATTGGAGGTATTCCCAATATACTCCATTTTCTAAAGCCTATAGCCTTCTCTAGTGAGAGAAAATTGGTCGGGCTCAAAATTTCTAGAAATTTAAATCATTAAATCTTGCTCTAAATAGTATTCCAACGGTCCCCTTTAGGTCGAAAAATACCTTCCGGATGGTGATTTAAGGTACTCAAAATATTCGAAGGCTATAGCCTACTCCGTCGAGCAAAAATTGGTATGTATCAAAATTCCAAAGCCTATAGCCTTATCTGGCAACAGAAAATTTATCTGTCTCAAAATTTCTACAACTTTGGATCATTAAAAGATACATTTAACAGAATTCTAATGATCCATTTCCTGTCGAAAAACTCCTTCCGGATTACGATTGGAGGTATTCCAATATCTCCATTTTCTAAAGCCTATAGCCTTCTCTAGTGAGAGAAAATTGGTCGGGCTCAAAATTTCTAGAAATTTAAATCATTAAATCTTGCTCTAAATAGTATTCCAACGGTCCCCTTTAGGTCGAAAAATACCTTCCGGATGGTGATTTAAGGTACTCAAAATATTCGAAGGCTATAGCCTACTCCGTCGAGCAAAAATTGGTATGTATCAAAATTCCAAAGCCTATAGCCTTTCTGGCAACAGAAAATTTATCTGTCTCAAAATTTCTACAACTTTGGATCATTAAAAGATACTTTAACAGAATTCTAATGATCCATTTCCTGTCGAAAAACTCCTTCCGGATTACGATTGGAGGTATTCCCAATATCTCTTCCATTTTCTAAAGCCTATAGCCTTCTCTAGTGAGAGAAAATTGGTCGGGCTCAAAATTTCTAGAAATTTAAATCATTAAATCTTGCTCTAAATAGTATTCCAACGGTCCCCTTTAGGTCGAAAAATACCTTCCGGATGGTGATTTAAGGTACTCAAAATATTCGAAGGCTATAGCCTACTCCGTCGAGCAAAAATTGGTATGTATCAAAATTTCAAAGCCTATAGCCTTATCTGGCAATAGAAAATTTATCTGCCTCAAAATTTCTACAACTTTGGATCATTAAAATATACTTTTAACAGAATTCTAATGATCCATTTCCTGTCGAAAAACTCCTTCCGGATTACGATTGGAGGTATTCCCAATATCTACTCCATTTTCTAAAGCCTATAGCCTTCTCTAGTGAGAGAAAATTGGTCGGGCTCAAAATTTCTAGAAATTTAAATCATTAAATCTTGCTCTAAATAGTATTCCAACGGTCCCCTTTAGGTCGAAAAATACCTTCCGGATGGTGATTTAAGGTACTCAAAATATTCGAAGGCTATAGCCTACTCCGTCGAGCAAAAATTGGTATGTATCAAAATTCCAAAGCCTATAGCCTTATCTGGCAAAAAGAAAATTTATCTGCTCAAAATTTCTACAACTTTGGATCATTAAAATATACTTTAACAGAATTCTAATGATCCATTTCCTGTCGAAAAACTCCTTCCGGATTACGATTGGAGGTATTCCAATATCTGCTCCATTTTCTAAAGCCTATAGCCTTCTCTAGTGAGAGAAAATTGG
>CM046378.1:1202152-1228933 GCA_025413485.1 Ficus microcarpa
CGCTCCTCCATCTTGTATCATCAAATGCTGACAGGTAGTTTACCTACAGCATAAACTTAAAACAATGAGCTTTCACTCAGGCAAGTACAACTCCTATACTGCAACACATAAACTAACATCACAACATGTCAACACCTTCATTGAACACTATACTGATAAACATATGCATGAACCGTTTATGTTCCATATTATGCTCTGTTATCTGCTACTAACTTACTTACTGTCTTTCTAACTTAATCTGCTAATGGGCCCCTTACTGAAGTGAACGTACCCGGCACGCAACCATGGACTTACACTTACCATAGCCCGACCCGCCCTGTGACGGGGGATACGACACCGGCAAGTACTGCTTGCCGTCTGCCTACTGATCTTCTAACCATGTTATACTTACTTTGGTCATTCTTATTAGAACTAGTAAGCATGCATCGTGATGCTACTTATTCTTACTTCATAAACATCTGACATTCTTAGCTTGACATGTAATCATACATATCATAACATACATCATAGCATAAACATAAATCATGTTTTGATATGCCCCATAGCATATCAATTAACACTTAGCATATCAGCACATCACATAGCACATAGCACATCAACTTTGTCTAGATAAAAATATCCTAATAGCCTATGCTGTAGGCGGCGTTGTACTTACCTCGTCTACGTCCGATACTAAACTGCTCCGCCTCTGGGTTCAGCTGCAGGGTACGTCCTGCTTAACCGAAGGACATAGGTAAGGTCTCTAATCTCGACTATAATATGTTGGTGTTCAACCAACATTCATACAATGTTTTGGTTATATGTCCCCCTAACTATAAAACATGTTATGTGTGGTTACCTCAAGTAACCTTATCACTTTGGGTTATATCTCACAATCCCATAAAATCGTATACCATAATCTAGTAGGTTACGTTGGATAACCTTTTCTACTACACCCTTATCCCATAACCTGATGGGTTACACTAACCCATGAGATATTTCGTTCTACAACTTATTAGGTTAACCTTTGTTAACCTCTAAGGTTACTAAAGTTAACCCTCTTCGGGTCAACCTTGGGCTTTGGGGCTAAGCCCTGTAACTCGGGTGTAATTCCTTGTTACGTGTCGTAACTATCTACCTAGCAAACCTTGAACTTGAAACTCTTAAATCTTTTCTTTATCCTTGAAAAAGTTTTTGGCTTAAAAACCGAAAAACTGCTATACTTCCCCTTAAAAATCCTTGAATTTTAAAACATGGTTTATAAAATGTTTGAAGGCTAGAAACTGCCTTTGGAACAGTTTCTGTGTTCAAAACAGTGTTTAAAACAGGAAAAAACTATTTTTCCTAACTGGTCCTAGAAAATCCTGTGCAGGAATTGCTTGCTCCCTGCACGGTTTTCAGATTTCAAGTCGTAGTTTAAAATCCTTTTAGAATTGGAAAAAGTTGTCTTCATGAAAGTTCTAGCTCTCGAAGAGATCTAAAACTTTCATGTTTTACAAAAAATCTGATTCTGCTTAGTTTAATACCAGTTTTAATTTGAACAAGCTGGTCGTGTAAAACTGGGTCTGAACAGACCACCTTCGGTTTTTCGTAAAAACGGAGGCCTTGGAACCTCATTTTGAGAATCGGTCCATGCTGCCCCCTAGGAAAAACCTGATCTACAACTTTATGTTTTACTTTTTGCCCATTCGGCCTCTAAGGGCCTGCAATTACCACTTTCCTGCGACTGGCCAGTGTGGAACCCGAACTGGCAGCCTTGCTTACTAAAATTGGTTCACGTCCTAATTTGCGGTTTTTAATTCAACCGATCACATCGGGAGCTTAATAACAAGACATACAACGTTTCTAACGTCCCGCATGTTCTAACATGCCTTCCCAACGTACCCATGCAGCCCTCTAATCCGGTTGCACAAAACCATGGCTTCATGGTTCTATCTCTTAGCATACATCAACCATTCCATACAATATCATTCCATATCATCACACCTAGCATCCTAACATGCATTCACATTCTAAACATATAATTGGGGACATATAACCTTAATCTAGCATGCAACCTATCATCACACAAGCACATGCATAAAGAAACCAACCACCCCCTAGACTAGCAAATCAAGCACCATGCACTAGCTAAGAGCACAAAATTAAATGGTGAGCTTATGCTCTTACAAACCATAACTTGAAATACATTTAAACTTTACTTTAAAAGCTTAAATGAAAATAGATTTAGGGTTTTGAAAAATACCTTGAACTACTTCAAGGATTGGCTTTAGGATTTTGGATCAAAACCTTCCTAGCTCACACTTGCTCCTAGGTTCGGTTTCCACACACCAAGTGGCTCCAAATTGGCTCTTTTTGGACTGAAAATTGACCTCCCCTAGGCTCGGCTACACACCCTTTTGGACCCAAAATCTGAAATTTTTCTTCCCTTTTCCGCACAAACCCGTGGCTGCACCAAGGGAGAAATTGACTCCAAAACTTGCTCTAACTTGGTTTTGGTTGTGAAATCAAACCCGAACTCTCTCCTAACTCTTTCCCTCAAAAATCTGATTTTTTTTCCACTTGGTTCCACTGCTCACAGCCCCCACGGCAGCAGCTAGAATGGCTGGAAAAAAATTTTCTAACTCTCCCTAATGGTTTCCTACACCAACCGAAGCAAAACCCAAAAATTGGTTCAAGAAAAATTTTTGTTTTTCTTCCTCACTCTCCCTTTCTCTCACTCGGTTTTTCTTGGCTGAAAATGGGCAAAATAAGGCTGGAATTTCTGATTTAAAAAGGGTGGAAGACACCCCTATTTATAGGCAATGTGGGACACAAAAAAGTTTGCAATTTAGTCCCTAAATTTTTTGGAAATTCACACTTTTTGTGGGGGTTAGGTGGCCGGCCAAGCTTGGAGAACAAGGAAATGATGTCATGGCTTACATCATGCCTTACATCATGGCTTACATCATCAAATTTTTAAAATTGCACTTTTGCCCCAAAAATGAAAATCTTGGCATTTAAGCCCCCTAGGTGGCCAAAACTTTTCTTGGTGATCAAGCAAGGATTTTTCTAGAACAAGACACTTGTCTTGCTTAGATTTGTTCTCAAAATATTTATGAGGTCATAATTCAAAATAGTGATGATGTCATAAATCAAAAAGCCTTGTTTGGCTACTTTTTGTAAAAACAGTCTAATTTAAACTAAACACAGATAAATCTAATACTGTGTTGTACTAATACACAGTATTAATATTTTATACTGCAGTAAAAATTTCATCTGTGTAAAAATCGGTCTGGAAAAATTTTTCTTTATTTTCTCAAACCCTTTTGCACTGTGCCTTAACTTAGCGTGCTTGATTTTTCTATGGTGGTTTTTGATATTATCTATGCTATCTTACTCATAAAAATGTGTTTTCGCAGTATTTCTTCCATACTGCATGTCACAAAACTATACTGTCATCACGTTGACTATTCTGGTCAAACTTTGACTTTCCCGGGTCAAAGTTGACTTTTTCGATCAAACCTTTGACCGACCTAGAATCATGCAAATATCATCCCTTTTCTTCCGAAAAGGCTATTTTCTACTCTAAACAATCATCTTTGAGTCTTATAAGGCTATAAGAACTCATCACACATAATAAAGTTCTAAATCGAACTTTTTCATAAAATACCCTTATGGCATACATTCAAGCTCTTTCTAAAAGAAAGAATAACATAGAAAAAGTCAGGTATTACAATCTACCCCCCTTAAAAATTTTCGTCCTCGAAAATTAGAACAAACTGGTGTAGTTCTTTCTGGTTGTCCATCTGTTTGGGGTGAAATGTCGTACTGAACTCCAATTTCGACTCCATGGCTGTGCGAACACTCGTCCAAGCTTGAAGAGTAAAGCGTTCATTACGATCCGAAATGATCGATTTTAGTACTCCGTATAGTCTAACGTCCTAAACTACGTAGACTCCTACCAATTTTTCTACCGAAAAGATGGCTCTATTCACAAAAACGTGGGCCGATTTGGTCGATCAATCAGCAACGACCCAAATCGTGTCGTTCCTATTTGTAATCCTAGGTAGTCCTACTACGAAATCTATCGCAATTTGCTCTTATTTCCATTCTGGAGACTCTGTTTCCTGCAAATCTCCTCCGAGATGTAGGTGTTTAGCCTTGACTTTCTGACAAGTTAGGCTTTTCGACACGTATTCCGCTACTTCATCCTTCATGTTGGGCCACCAATAGGTCTCTTGCAGATTCTTGTATATCTTGGAAGCTCCAGTATGTACCGAACATGGCGTCTTATGGGCTGCTGACATCATCTAATCCTCCAAAATTTCCATGTCAATAACGTAAATCCCCTCCTTGACGTAGACTACGCCATCGGATGGAGTCCTGAACTCCTTGCTCCTTACGTGCTCTAACCATCAATGCTGGATGTGGAGTTCCACAACTGTCCGTAACGGTTAATCCCTTTCTTTATCGTACTAGCTAACATCCCACAACGCCCTTAGAAGTCAAACATAACGTTGTACTAACTTAAGAAACTCATTTCTAAGATCACATCGAAATCCTAAAGCTTGATTACGATGAGATCTACAAACAATTCTCTGCCATAGATAAATATGGAAGTAATTTGCATTCAAAAACTTGATTACAAAATCTCCCCAAAAGGCAAAGAAAGCTTTAAAAATTGTTTTAACTACCTCTACTACTTACTAGTCTTTGGGCACACTCCAAAAGTACACACAAGTGAGTGGCACCAGAATTATACAAGACAATAATATCGTATATTGCGATAGCAGTCTATATCATCGCCGCATGCGAAGTTCCTGCCTCGGCATCTCCATTAGTGTAGGCATAAATCCTGGCCTGTGGTTCAGGAGCCTCTAATCTTCCTTGTATAATTGTGAGTCCCTCCTGATTTGCCTGAACTGCGTGCAACTGGTGACTATTGTTGTTCTGGTCTGGATATGGAGGATTCTGATTCTGGTTGTTCAGGGGACAATTCTTGGCATAGTGCCCATCCTCGCCACACCGATAGCAAGCGGTTGACCCTTTTCTGCACACTCCTAGATGTTTTCTCCTACAACTTACGCATACCGGGTAGTTAGTATTTGCATCCTCTTTCCCTTGCTTATTCTTCTTCTGAGGAAAATCCCTTCGCTGACCCTGGCCAGAGGAATTTCCTTTTCTCTTGTTCTTTCCAGCATTTTGCGCGGGGTTGTTCGCCTGGCCTTCCTGGTGCGACTCTAATCCTTGTCGATGCTGAGTTTGCTTTGCTCCAGCCTGTTCCTGCTCCGTGAGTCTCATGGGATCCGAGATAACTTGGATATTGATAAACCAGTTGTCAGCTGCAACCGGGTCTGTGGGTCCCTCGAACTCGGGTGCCTTCATTCGTCTAAAGCGCTCATATAGTAAGTTCTCTCGTACTACCGGCGGGTTAACTTGTACTCTGACTGGTGCCATCGGAATTTCAGCATTCCGAGGGACTTCTGGCTGAGCTTCCGGGTGAGCATCGGGTAGAACATTGGGTACAACATTTGGTCCCTGAGGCACCGCTGGGGGAACTTGGGGTGCTTGCTGGGGAGCCTGGTCCATCCTCGTTAATTGTTCTCGAAGCCTAGTCATCTCTTGTTGCTGTTCCAGCAATTGTCGTTGTAGGTTAGCTACTACGGTCGCTAAATCTGGCTAAGACGGATTTGTGAGTACGTTTCGGCGCGTACAGACCATCTTCTAACTTCCTATGTAAGAAAAGATATTATCATTCTGTTAATATCTTCCCTTTCATTCAGGACTTATCACATCTCTCATACTTAAACTGTCTTTCTGTATGCTTACAAAAAGCACATCCTATTTACGATGTCATATTGATTACATCGTACCATGCATACAAAATCAACGTTGTGATGGAAGTGTCTACCACTTTGCCATCACACAATCGTATCGTCCTATCGTCGAAAAGTTAATCTAACGGAAGTCGGTCCTAAATCTAGCCTATGGGATTGATCGAGACTACGGAAGAAGCGTTGAAGTCTGCATCCTATCCTTCGTGGTTGAAAATGATTCTGTCCTGGTCGTTCTTAGCATCTGCGTTAACTCCTACCTCCTTTGATGGTATCTCATTTCGTGTTAACTTCTGTTTCCTTTGATGGTATCTCCTGTCGTGAGTTGCTGAAATCAGGTCATTTGAAAGCGTCAGGCTTGTCTAGTGTCGTAGCTTCCTTATTCTGGCGTTCTTGACGGCATTCGTCAATCGTTATCCTACTTCCTACGATCATTCCAGCTATAACTGCTAGAATGAATCACCTGTGAGAAGACACTCTTGCGTCCCGATCTTCGTCAACCCGATCCGGATTCCTTAGCGTCGTGTCGATCGTACCGTGATCGTAAAGTAACTAATTACGCATATTTATAAAACTCTAAACTTACTTACAATGATGGCGGCGATGGCAGGCAGCTGCGAAATTATGTCACAGGGAACCGCTCTGATACCAACTCTGTAACGCCCCGACCTGGCGCCGGACCGTTACCTTACTTATCTACTTACTTATCTTTCCTCTCGTACTTACTCAAGTACTTAAGGGATTGCATACAAACTTTACTTACTTAGTACATGAAACACAGCGGAAATTTTTTTTTTTTTTTATACGGTGCTAACTTGCATATAACTAAACTGAAGGAACAATTTCAAATAATATATCTAGAAGATCAAAACACGTAGCGGCTTCCATTCCCCACATTTCACAGTGCCCGGCCACGCTCCTCCATCTTGTATCATCGAATGCTGACAGGTAAGTTACCTACAGCATAAACTTAAAACAATGAGCTTTCGCTCAGCAGGTACAACTCCTATACCGCAACACATAAACTAACATCACAACATGTCAACACTGCATTGAACATATACTGATAAACATATGCATGAACCGTTTATGTTCATATTATGCTCTGTTATCTGCTGCTAACTTACTTACTGTCTTTCTAACTTAATCTGCTAATGGGCCCCTTACTGAAGTGAACGTATCCGGCACGCAACCATGGACTTACACTTACCATAGCCCGACCCGCCCTGTGACGGGGGATACGACACCGGCAAGTACTGCTTGCCGTCTGCCTACTGATCTTCTAACCATGTTATACTTACTCTGGTCATTCTTATTAGAACTAGTGAGCATGCATCGTGATGCTACTTATTCTTACTTCATAAACATCTGACATTCTTAGCTTGACATGTAATCATACATATCATAACATACATCATAGCATAAACATAAATCATGTTTTGATATGCCCCATAGCATATCAATTAACACTTAGCATATCAGCACATCACATAGCACATAGCACATCAACTTTGTCTAGATAAAAATATCCTAATAGCCTATGCTGTAGGCGGCGTTATACTTACCTCGTCTACGTCCGATACTAAACTGCTCCGCCTCTGGGTTCAGCTGCAGGGTACGTCCTGCTTAACCGAAGGACATAGGTAAGGTCTCTAATCTCGACTATAATATGTTGGTGTTCAACCAACATTCATGCAATGTTTTGGTTATATGTCCCCCTAACTATAAAACATGTTATGTGTGATTACCTCAAGTAACCTTATCACTTTGGGTTATATCTCATAACCCCATAAAATCGTATACCATAATCTAGTAGGTTACGTTGGATAACCTTTTTTACTACACCCTTATCCCATAACCTGATGGGTTACACTAACCCATGGGATAATTCGTCCTACATCCTACTAGGTTAACCCTTGTTAACCTTTAAGGTTACTAAAGTTAACCCTCTTCGGGTCAACCTTGAGCTTTGGGGCTAAGCCCTGTAACTCGGGTGTAATTCCCGGTTACGTGTCGTAACTATCTACCTAGCAAACCTTGAACTTGAAACTCTTAAATCTTTTCTTTATCCTTGAAAAAGTTTTTGGCTTAAAAGCCGAAAAACTGCTATACTTCCCCTTAAAAATCCTTGAATTTTAAAACATGGTTTATAAAATGTTTGAAGGCTAGAAACTGCCTTTGGAACAGTTTCCAGGTTCAAAACAATGTTTAAAACAGGAAAAACTATTTTTCCTAACTGGTTCTAGAAAATCCTGTGCAGGAATTGCTTGCTCCCTGCACGGTTTTCAGATTTCAAGTCGTAGTTTAAAATCCTTTTAGAATTGGAAAAAGTTGTCTTCATGAAAGTTTTAGCTCTCGAAGAGATCTAAAACTTTCGTGTTTTACAAAAGATCTTATTCTGCTTAGTTTAGTACCAATTTTAATTTGAACAAGCTGGTCGTGTAAAACTGGGTCTGAACAGACCACCTTCGGTTTTTCGTAAAAACGGAGGCCATTGGAGCCTTAATTTGAGAATCGGTTTACGCTGCCCCCTAGGAAAAATCCTGATCTACAACTTTCGTGTTTTATGGTTTTGCCCATTCGGCCTCTAAGGGCCTGCAATTACCACTTTCCTGCGACTGGCCAGTGTGGAACCCGAACTGGCAGCCTTAGCTAATTACACCGGTTAACGTCCTAATTTGCGGTTTCTACCTCAACCGATCACATCGGGAGCTTAATGACAAGCAATACAACGTTTCTAATGTCCCGCATGTTCTAACATGCCTTCCCAACGTACCCATACAGCCCTCTAATCCGGTTGCACAAAACCTTGGCTGCATGGTTCTATCTCCTAGCATACATCAACCATTCCATACAATATCATTCCATATCATCACATCTAGCATCCTATCATGCATTCACATTCTTAAACACATAATTGGGGACATATAACCTTAATCTAGCATACAACCTGTCATCAAACAAGCACATGCATAAAGAAACCAACCACCCCCTAGGCTAGCAAATCAAGCACCATGCACTAGCTAAGAGCACAAAAATAAATGGTGAGCTTATGCTCTTACAAACCATAACTTGAAATACATTTAAACTTTACTTTAAAAGCTTAAATGAAAATAGGTTTAGGGTCTTGAAAATTACCTTGAACTACTTCAAGGATTGGCTTTAGGATTTTGGATCAAAACCTTCCTAGCTCACACTTGCTCCTAGGTTCGGTTTCCACACACCAAGTGGCTCCAAATTGGCTCTTTTTGGACTGAAAATTGACCTCCCCCTAGGCTCGCCTACTTAGCCCTTTTTGGACCCAAAATCTGAAATTTTTCTTCCATTTTCCTGCACAAACCCGTGGCTGCTCCTAAGGGAGAAGTTGACTCCAAAACTTGCTCTAAACTTGGTTTTGGTTGGTGAAATCAAACCCGAACTCTCTCCTAACTCTTTCCCTCACAAAACTTGATTTTTTTTCCACTTGGTTCCACTACTCACAGCCCCCACGGCAGCAGCTAGAATGGCTGGAAAAAAATTTCTAACTCTCCCTAATGGTTTCCTACACCAACCGAAGCAAAACCCAAAAATTGGTTCAAGAAAAATTTTTGTTTTTCTTCCTCACTCTCCCTTTCTCTCACTCGGTTTTTCTTGGCTGAAAATGGGCAAAATAAGGCTGGAATTTCTGATTTAAAAAGGGTGGAAGACACCCCTATTTATAGGCAATGTGGGACACAAAAAAGTTTACAATTTAGTCCCTAAATTTTTTAGAAATTCACACTTTTTGGGGGGGTCATGTGATATCTGGTTTTCATGCTACTAATTCTTGTAAATAATTAAATATGTGCAGATTATGCAATATTATGAAAAAGTTCAATTCAGAACTTTCATGTGTGTATTATGAGCTTTTATAGCTTAAAAAGACTCAAAACGGGTGATTCGAAGAAGCAAACTGCCTTTTCGGACAATAAGAAGTGAAACCTGATCGTTTTGTGAAAAGTCGAAATTTTGACCAAAAAGTCAACCGTTGACCCGAAAAGTCAACGTTTGACCAAAATGGTCCAAATTGTGAATCATGAATTTTAAGATCTGCATTTTTTGAAAAATACTGCAGAAACTCATTTTCTTTAACAGATAATGAAAATGAGACACCGAAACCACTATAGAAAAATCCGGCGTATTTTATGAAATCATAGGGCAGAAAGGGTTTGAGAAAACAAGAAAAATATTTTTCGACCCGATTTTCCGACGGCACGTTAAAAATCCAAAAACTGTAAAATAATATTTACAGTATTGGAATTTAAATTTTTGAACTCGACGTTTCAAGATTTTCAGTCAAACCAAAGTTTGGTTCAAGAATTTTCTAGAGAAAAAGTTGATCCTTATCCTCTTGATGTGGTGGCCCAATCCAAGCATGACACCTACCCTATGCCAACTCACCCTTAGATGGCTTCCACCCTCCCAAAGTTGTCGCCCATCCTTGATGCCACAAGGCCAAAGATTCAAAAATAAAGGGGCCAAAATAGAATTTTTCCAAAGCTCTCAAGAGGTCTATAAATAGAACTCCCTCCTATTCATTTTATTCACAAAAGTTAGTGAAACTCTTGCAAAAATTCTGCTCACAAGGCCGAGAGAGAGAGGGAGAAAGAGAGCTCAGAAATTTTCTTGTCCAACCTTCACCATTTTGCTTCGGGTAGACTAGGAACCGAGGGGAAGAGAAAAGAAAATTCTGGCAGCCACCTTGTGCAGCCCTTGCCGTGGGTGTGGTGCAGGGGAAAGGAAGAAGAAAGACCAAAAATTGAGGGAGAATTGAGGGCTAAGAGTTTCGGGTAGTGAGCTAGCAAGAAAAGAGAAAGCTTGAGTGAGTTTTTGGAGCTAGATTTTTGCTCCAAGTAAGCCTCGGGTTGGCTAGAGAGAAAGAAGGAAAAAAAAATTCCAGTTTTGGCAACCAGCCCCTAGTGTGGCCGAGGGAGGAGAGGAGCAGCTCTAGGGACCGAAATTTGGTTCTTGGTGCACCAAGAAGGATCAGCCGTGCATAGGAGCCAAGGGGGGGAGCCTAGGACGAGTTTGGCTAACCAAACCCTAAGGCCGAGTACCACACACCATTGAGGTAAAATTCTAAAATTTTTCTCAAGCTTTTAAAATGGTTTTTAAGCTTTGATTTACATGTATTTTGTGCCAAAAAGATGTAAGGGCATAAGCCCATTGCATGTCTAAATTTTCTGCCCTATGTGCTTAGTGTGCCGTGTGTGGTGATTAGGTGTAGCCGAGTGGTTAGTTTGACTTGTGCATGAGATTTTAAGCTCGGTTTTGTGCTTGATATTGCTAGATGGCATGCTAGGGTTTATTTAGGGCTTTATGTCCCCATTAGGTCAGATTTATTTATGCATGAATGATTTAAAGTTTTATGAACTAGGATGCTAGAGTATGTATGTTGTATGCAAGCTAGAGGAACCGTGCAACCCTAGGCAATTAGATTCGGTTTGGTGGGTTGCACGAACACGTGGGATGGCTTAGCTAGCCGTAAGGGGACGCTAGGCGCGCTGCATGATATTGACCTAACTCCCGAAGTGGTCGGTCGAGCTAGAACCCGCGCCCTAGGACGTAACAATGAACTTAAAAACTGAAACTGCCTCTCGGGTTCCCAGGAGGCAGTCTCGGTAAATCGTCACAGTTGGCTGATAGAGGCCGAATGTGTGATGTCCAGTTTTTCATGTAACTAGCTTTTGTAAAGAATTGAATGTAAATAGTACATGCAATTTCATGAAAAAACTTAGTTCAGAGCTCTAATGTGTGTTATGAGTTTTTATAGCTTAATAAAACTCAAAAATGACTGTTCGAAGAAGCAAATAGCCTTTTTGAACAAAAAGGAGTGAAATCTATTCGATTCTACAAAAGTCAAAATTTTGACCAAAAAAGTCAACCATTGACCGAAAAGTCAAAGTTTGACCAAAATGGTCAAAATTGTGACGGAGGAATTTTAAGATCTGCGTTTTATGAAAAATACTGCAGGAACTAATTTTTATGACTGATGAAAACTAAAACCACCTTAGAAAAATCAAGCACGCCACATTAGGTCATGAGGCAGAAAGGATTTGAGAAAATATCTTCGATCCGATTTTTTTGACTGTAAATATGAAAAATCCAAACTGTAAAATAATAATTACAGTATTGGAATTTAAATTTTTACAATCAAAGTTTCAAGGTTTTTCATCAAACAAAGCCCTAAATTTAAGATATCACAAAAAGAAATTATTATTTTATTCCCATGAGAGGTGTGTTGGACCAATAGCAAGATGACAAGTGGACTATGCCAACTCACTATAAGTTGTCTTGCACCTCCCATTAACTCCGGCCACCTAGCATGCTCAAAGTCCAAAATTTTAAAAATTTTGGGGTCAAAATGAGATTTTTGAAAGCTTACTCTTGGCCTATAAATAGATGGGTCTTCTATTCATTTTAATCAAAAAATGCAGCCAAGTTCTTGCAATTTTTTAGCTCAAAAAGCCGAGAGAAAAAGGGAGAGTGATCAGAAAAATTTTTCCAAGCCAACTCCATCTAGCTTGCTTCGGGTAGCCTAGGAACCGAGTGGGAGAAAGAAAAAATTTTTCTGGCAGCTCTAGCAGCCCCTTGCCGAGGGTTTGGTGCAGGGGAAACCCAAGGGAAAAACCAAATTTTGAGGGAGAAATTAGGGTTAGAGATTCGGGTTGGTAAGCTAGCAAAAAGGGTGAGAGTTGATCAAGTTTTGGACACTTGATTTGGCTCCAAGCAAGCCTCGGGTTTGTGGTTAGAAAAGAGGAGAAAATTTTCAGATTTGGGGCTAACCTTCCTTGAGTGGCCGAGCAAGGAGAGGAGACCACAAGGAAACCAAAAATTTGATTTTTGGTGCACATAGGGTGAGCAGCCGAAACTTGGAGATAGGGGGAGCCAAGGAAAATTTTTCGGGTATCCCAAACCCTAAGCCGAAAATCCACTTCATTGAGGTAAAAATTTTAAAAGCTTTTTACCAAGTTTAAATGAGTTTTAAGCTTAAGATTTATGTGTATTTTATGCAAAAATTTTTGTAAGAGCATAAGCTCCTATGTATGTTTAATTTGCTGCCTTAGATTGCATGTGTGCTTAAGTGCTTGATTAGAGTGATTCTAGGTGTGGTTTGGTTTAATTTTATGCTCATAAATTATGCTATGTGATTAGATTGCTAGAATGGTATGTTAGGGTTTTGAATTAGGTAATATGTCCCCAAATTAGGTCAATTAGAATTATGCATGTATGTGATGATTTTTATGAGCCAAGTGCATGAAATGTGTGATGTATGCTAAGTTAGAAATTATGCAACCCTAGGATAGTGAGTTCGGATTTTTGGGTTGCAAGATCACATGGGCTGTATGGTTAGGTTAAGGGACGTTAGATGCGCTGCATGTATGTTGACTATCTCCCGATGTGGTCGGTCGAGCTAGAACCCGCGACTTAGGACGTAAAAATAAATGTAAGAACCAAAACTGTCTCTCGGGTTCCAGGGAGCAGTTTCGGTAAAACATGGATTACAGGCCTTTAGAGGCCGAATGGGCAAAAACTTAAAACACGAAAGTTGTAGACTAGGGTGTTTCCTAGTGGCCAACGTGGCCAGTTTTCCAAAATAAGGCTCCAACAGCCTTCTTTTCCAAGAAAACCCGTAGGTGGTCTGTGAGACCCGGATTTCTAAGTTAACCTCATTTTCGATTAAAAACTGGTACCAATCGGTACAGAATCAGAAATTTTACAAAACACGAAAGTTTTAGAACTCTACGAGGGCTAGAACTTTCGTGAAGGAAACTTTTTCAAATTCAAAAGGGATTTTTAAGTATAAACTGAAATATCAAAACTGCGCAGGAATCAAAGAATTTCTGTGCAAGATTTTATAGAACCATACTAGGAAAAACGTTTTTCGAACCAAACACGTTACTTCAAGTATGGAAACTGTCCCAAAAGCAGTTTCCGACCCTTAAATATTTTATGAAATTTTAGTCCAAGATTTACGAAATTTTACGAAGCAAGTTACCAAGATCAAGTTTTAAAAGCTAAGTCTTTCTATGAAAAAGGGATTTTAAGTTAAAGTTTTTAAAGAAAATGGATTCTAAGTTAAGATTTCAAAGAAACGTTAAGACGGAAGATAATCGGGAATTTATACCCGAGTTATCGGGATTTAATCCCAAAACCCTAAAGTGGACCGAATAGGGATTCACGTTAGTAATCGTAAGGGTTAACCTTGGTTAACCTATAAGTTGATGATTAAAGCCCAAGGGTTGATGTTGATCTAACCCGACACGTTTATAAATGGGCTAAGTGTATAAAATGGATATCCAATGTAACCTTTTAGGTCACGATTTATGATCTATAAGACTACTAAAGTAGTCACCCTCTATGTATGCATGGTTTTATTTTTAGGGGGACATATCACCGAAAACCCGCATGAATGTTGGTTAGTTACCAACATAATTATGAGTTAGATTAGAAATCTCATGTACGTCCTTCGATCGAGCAGGAAGAATTCTGTAGTTGAAGCTTGAAGAGGAGTAGCCAAGCGACAGACGGATAGACGGTAAGTACAACACCATCTACAGCATAAGCTACTAGTATATATTACTAGATTTCCATGATGTGTTCTGTGCTATGTGTTAGATAACATGTATGCAATATAAAATATGTTAAGTATATGATTATTATGCTAAGGTAAGAAATAATAGAATTAAAAAAGTGACAACAGAATGTATGTTCACTAATAATAAGAATAAGTAAGTCATCAAGCGCTGTGTCGTACCACCCGCGCCAGGTCGGGTTGGACTGTGGATTGAGCTGGATATGGTTTGGCCGCCCCAACCAATCCATAGTCGTGCGCCGGATACGAACACGCAAGTTAAGGGCCCATAAGGAGTAGGAATAAGAAAGCATAATGTGGTCAATGCATGCTATGTGTATGTCATGTCTATGTTATATTTTCTTTACGGCTTAAGAGTTGTACTTACTGAGCTTTAGCTCACTGTTTAAGTTTATGCTGTAGGTAAGGAACCAGCTATCTGAAAATGATGCAAGATGGAGTAGCGAGCCAAGGGACTGTGAATGAGTGGATAATGGGTATCGCTACGAGTTTTGTGGTTTTATGTAAATTATGAAATATTTTATATCAACTGGTAATTAATATACTCGTACGCAAAAATAGTATTACTTTATGTTTATAGTGTTTTGTGAATGCTATAAAAAAAAAAAAAATTTTCCGCTGTGTTTTCAATCATTGTGAGTAAGTTTATATTATGAATGTATGTTAACAAGTATGGTAACGGCCTACGCTAGGTGGGTCGTTACAGAATGGGCAAAAACATAAAACATGAAAGTTGTAGATTAGGGTGTTTCCTAGGGGGTAGCGCGGGCACTTTGCCAAAATAAGGCTCCAAAGGCCTACTTTTTCAAGAAAAACCGTAGGTGGGTTAGTGAGACCCAGTTTTCAAGTTAAGTCTGTTTTCGATTTAAAACTGACACAAATCGGTAAAGAATCAGAAAATGTGTAAAACACGAAAGTTTTAGAACTCTTCAAGGGCTAGAACTTTCGTGAAGGAAACTTTTTCCAACTCAAAACGGATTTTTAATTACAACCTAAAATCTAAAAACTGCACAGGATTCAACAAAATCTTGTGCATGATTTTGTAGAACCAAACTAGGAAAAATTATTTTCGGACTCAAAACGTTATTCCAAGCACGGAAACTGTCCCAAAAGCAGTTTCCGACCCTTAACCATTTTATGAAAAAATAGGCCAAGGTCTACGAAATTTTTTTAAGAAAGTAAGTTATGAAATTTAAGCTAAGTTTTTTATGAAAAGGGTTTTAAGTAAAGTTTTCAAGGAAAATGGATTTTAAGCTAAGTTTTTCAAGAAAATCATAGAACGTAAGGTAACCGGGATTTAGCACCCGAGTTACCGGGCTTTGCCCCGAAGCCCCGAGTTGACCCGAAGAGGGTTGACTTTAGCACTCGTAAAGGTTGACTTTGGTTGACCTAGAAGAGAATCAAGTTTTAATACAAGCCCAAGGGTAGGTTTCGACCTAACCCAATGTTTTTATAAATAGGCTTAAGCTTATGAAAAGATTTCTCATCGAAACCCGCTGGGTTACAAATGGCTTCACGTTAGGGGGACATATAGCCGAAAACCCGCATGAATGTTGGTTAGTACCAACATACGATAAAGATGGACTAGAGACTGACGTACGTCCTTTAATCAAGCAGGAGAAGTCCTGCAGCGAAGCTCGGAAGAGGATCTGCGAAACAACTGAAGTACAGACGGTAAGTATAACACTGTCTACAGCACAAGCTAATAGGATTATACTATTAGACTCGACGATGTGCTCTGTGTTATATGTTAAGTACCATGTATGCAACATGAAAAATGCTAAGTATATGGTTATATGCTAAGACAAGATAAGAAAAAATCAAGTTAGAAAGATGACATCAGAAATGTATGCTCACACGTAAACAAGTTCAAGTAAGAAAATAAACACCGTGTCGTACCACCCGCGCCAGGTCGGGTTGGACTGTGGATTGAACTGGATTTGGTTTGGCCGTCCCAGACAATCCATAGTCGCGCGCCGGATACGAACACGTAGACTAAGGGCTTATAAGATATAAGGAAGATAATGAAGCATAATATGACCTATGCATGCTATGTGTTATACTAAGTATGTCATGCTATGCTAAGTAGTATGCTATGTATATGCCATGTAATGTTATATGTTATGTTAAGTTATTATGTTTTAAATGTTATATTGTTATTATTTTTGTTACGGCCTAGGAGTTGTACTTACTGGGCCTTAAGCTCACCGTTTTGAGTTTGTGCTATAGGTAAGTCGCCTATCAGCTGATATTGATGCGGTGGGGAGTAGCGGGTCAAGCACTGTAAATCGTGGTATATGGAACCGCTACGCATTTTTTTGAGTAATATATACTTATGAAAGACAAGAAACGTTTTATAAGTATTAGTTAATATGTTTATGCACAGAAACAATATTTTAAGTTCATGTACATAGTTTTGTGTACTATAAAAAAAAAAAAAATCCGCTGTGTTTTTACGAGCTAAGAAAGTAAGTAAGCTTTATGTTATGAATGTATGTTATCAAGCAAGGTAGCGGCCTACGCTAGGTGGGTCGTTACAGGTTAGGTGGCCGGCCAAGCTTGGAGAACAAGGAAATGATGTCATGGCTTACATCATGGCTTACATCATGGCTTACATCATCAAATTTTTAAAATTGCAAAAAATGAAAATCTTGGCATTTAAGCCCCCTAGGTGGCCAAAACTTTTCTTGGTGATCAAGTAAGGATTTTTCTAGAACAAGACACTTGTCTTGCTTAGATTTGTTCTCAAAATATTTATGAGGTCATAATTCAAAATAGTGATGATGTCATAAATCAAAAAGCCTTGTTTGGCTACTTTTTGTAAAAACAGTCTAATTTAAACTAAACACAGATAAATCTAATACTGTGTTGTACTAATACACAGTATTAATATTTTATACTGCAGTAAAAATTTCATCTGTGTAAAAATCGGTCTGGAAAAATTTTTCTTTATTTTCTCAAACCCTTTTGCACTGTGCCTTAACTTAGCGTGCTTGATTTTTCTATGGTGGTTTTTGATATTATATATGCTATCTTACTCATAAAAATGTGTTTTCGCAGTATTTCTTCCATACTGCATGTCACAAAACTAAACTGTCATCACGTTGACTATTCTGGTCAAACTTTGACTTTCCCGGGTCAAAGTTGACTTTTTCGGTCAAACCTTTGACCGACCTAGAATCATGCAAATATCATCCATTTTCTTCCGAAAAGGCTATTTTCTACTCTAAACAATCATCTTTGAGTCTTATAAGGCTATAAGAACTCATCACACATAATAAAGTTCTAAATCGAACTTTTTCATAAAATGCCCTTATGGCATACATTCAAGCTCTTTCTAGAAGAAAGAATAACATAGAAAAAGTAAGGTATTACAATCTACCCCCTTTAAAAATTTTCGTCCTCGAAAATTAGAACAAACTGGTGTAGTTCTTTCTGGTTGTCCATCTGTTTGGGGTGAAATGTCGTACTGAACTCCAATTTCGACTCCATGGCTGTGCGAACACTCGTCCAAGCTTGAAGAGTAAAGCGTTGATTACGATCCGAAATGATCGATTTTAGTACTCCGTATAGTCTAACGTCCTAAACTACGTAGACTCCTACCAACTTTTCTACCGAAAAGATGGCTCTATTCTCAAAAACGTGGGTCGATTTGGTCGATCAATCAGCAACGACCCAAATCGTGTCGTTCCTATTTGTAATCCTAGGTAGTCCTACTGTGAAATCTATCGCAATTTGCTCCTATTTCCATTCTGGAGACTCTGTTTCCTGCAAATCTCCTCCGAGATGTAGGTGTTTAGCCTTGACTTTCTGACAAGTTAGGCTTTTCGACACGTATTCCGCTACTTCATCCTTCATGTTGGGCCACCAATAGGTCTCTTGCAGATTCTTGTACATCTTGGAAGCTCCAGTATGTACCGAACATGGCGTCTTATGGGCTGCTGACATCATCTGATCCTCCAAAATTTCCATGTCAAGAACGTAAATCCCCTCCTTGACGTAGACTACGCCATCGGATGGAGTCCTGAACTCCTTGCTCCTTACGTGCTCTAACCATCAATGCTGCCTTATGTGGAGTTCCGCAACTGTCCGTAACGGTTAATCCCTTTCTTTATCGTACTAGCTAACATCCCACAATGCCCTTAGAAGTCAAACATAACGTTGTACTAACTTAAGAAACTCATTTCTAAGATCACATCGAAATCCTAAAGCTTGATTACGATGAGATCTATAAACAATTCTCTGCCATAGATAAATATGGAAGTAATTTGCATTCAAAAACTTGATTACAAAATCTCCCCAAAAGGCAAAGAAAGCTTTAAAAACTGTTTTAACTACCTCTACTACTTACTAGTCTCTGGGCACACTCCAAAAGTACACACAAGTGAGTGGCACCAGAATTATACAAGACAATAATATCGTACATTGCGATAGCAGTCTATTTCGTCGCCGCATGCGAAGTTCCTGCCTCGGCATCTCCATTAGTGTAGGCATAAATCCTGGCCTGTGGTTCAGGAGCCTCTAATCTTCCTTGTATAATTGTGAGTCCCTCCTGATTTGCCTGAACTGCGTGCAACTGGTGACTATTGTTGTTCTGGTCTGGATATGGAGGATTCTGATTCTGGTTGTTCAGGGGACAATTCCTGGCATAGTGCCCCTCCTCGCCACACCGATAGCAAGCGATTAACCCTTTTCGGCACACTCCTAGATGTTTTCTCCTACAACTTACGTATACCGGGTAGTTAGTATTTGCATCCTCTTTCCCTTGCTTATTCTTCTTCTGAGGAAAATCCCTTCGCTGACCCTGGCCAGAGGAATTTCCATTTCTCTTGTTCTTTCCAGCATTTTGCGCGGGGTTGTTCGCCTGGCCTTCCTGGTGCGACTCTAATCCTTGTCGATGCTGAGTTTGCTTTGCTCCAGCCTTTTCCTGCTCCGTGAGTCTTATGGGATCCGAGATAACTTGGATGTTGATAAACCAGTTGTCAGCTGCAACCGGGTCTGTGGGTCCCTCGAACTCGGGCGCCTTCATTCGTCTAAAGCGCTCATATAGTAAGTTCTCTCGTACTACCGGCGGGTTAACTTGTACTCTGACTGGTGCCATCGGAATTTCAGCATTCCGAGGGACTTCTGGCTGAGCCTCCAGTTGAGCTTCCGGGTGAGCATCGGGTAGAACATTGGGTACAACATTTGGTCCCTGAGGCACCGCTGGGGGAACTTGGGGTGCTTGCTGGGGAGCCTGGTCCATCCTCGTTAATTGTTCTCGAAGCCTAGTCATCTCTTGTTGCTGTTCCAGCAATTGTCGTTGTAGGTTAGCTACTACGGTCGCTAAATCTGGCTGAGACGGATTAGTGAGTACGTTTCGGCGCGTACAGACCATCTTCGTACTTCCTATGTAAGAAAAGATATTATCATTCTGTTAATATCTTCCCTTTCATTCAGGACTTATCACATCTCTCATACTTAAACTGTCTCTCTGTATGCTTACAAAAAGCACATCCTATTTATGATGTCATATTGATTACATCGTACCATGCATACAAAATCAACGTTGTGATGGAAGTGTCTACCACTTTGCCATCACACAATCGTATCGTCCTATCGTCGAAAGGTTAATCTAACGGAAGTCGGTCCTAAATCTAGCCTATGGGATCGATCGAGACTACAGAAGAAGCGTTGAAGTCTGCATCCTATCCTTCGTGGTTGAAAACGATTCTGTCCTGGTTGTTCTTAGCATCTGCGTTAACTCCTGCCTCCTTTGATGGTATCTCATTCCGTGTTAACTTCTGTCTCCTTTGATGGTATCTCCTGTCGTGAGTTGCTGAAATCAGGTCCTTTGAAAGCGTCAGGCTTGTCTAGTGTCGTAGCTTCCTTATTCTGGCGTTCTTGACGGCATTCGTCAATCGTTATCCTACTTCCTACTATCATTCCAGCTATAACTGCTAGAATGAATCGCCTGTGAGAAGACACTCCTGCGTCCCGATCTTCGTCAACCCGATCCGGATTCCTTAGCGTCGTGTCGATCGTACCGTGATCGTAAAGTAACTAATTACGCATATTTATAAAACTCTAAACTTACTTACAACGATGGCGGCGATGGCAGGCAGCTGCGAAATTATGTCGCAGGAAACCGCTCTGATACCAACTCTGTAACGCCCCGACCTGGCGCCGGACCGTTACCTTACTTATCTATTTACTTATCTTTCCTCTCGTACTTACTCAAGTACTTAAAGGATTGCATACAAACTTTACTTATTTAGTACATGAAACACAGCGGAATTTTTTTTTTTTTTTATACGGTGCTAACTTGCATATAACTAAACTGAAGAAACAACTTCAAATAATATATCTAGAAGATCAAAACGCGTAGCGGCTTCCATTCCCCACATTTCACAGTGCCCGGCCACGCTCCTCCATCTTGTATCATCGAATGCTGACAGGTAAGTTACCTACAGCATAAACTTAAAACAATGAGCTTTCGCTCAGCAAGTACTCCACGGAGAGCGAACGGCGAATCTCCTTTCTCACTGACCTTCGGTGCAGAAGCTGTTGTCCCAGCGGAAATTGGAGTCCCTACACTTCGGCGTCAATTGGCTTTCGAGAACGAAGGACAGAATCAAGAAATGCTCAACGACAGTCTGGACTTTCTTGACGAATGGCGAGATCAGGCTCTGATTCGCATGGCGAACTACCAACAATCAGCAGCCAAATACTACAACTCAAAGGTTCGACCGAGAACTTTCAATGAAGGAGATCTCGTTCTTCGCAAGGTATTCCAGAACATAGCCGAGCCGAACGCTGGAAAGTTGGGAGCAAACTGGGAAGGTCCCTACAGGATCTTGAAGGTTATTCGAACAGGCGTTTACCGTCTCGAGACTCTTGACGAAGTTGAAGTCTTGCGCAGCTGGAATTCCCATCATCTTCGCAAGTATTAATTGTGAAAAACATAACCATCATTTTCTTTTTTCTTACATAGCCAAATTTTCTGTATATATTTTACTTTGGCTATTTATCAAACAATCATTTGGTACAGTTTAATTGTAAGGCCAGATCCTTTGTGGTTGATCGTTCGATCCTACAGGTCTGCGTCTAGGATTATTCTTCACTTTGCCTTCCGAGGCTTGAACTACGTTCGACTTGATCCCTAAACTCTGGGTACGTAGGCAGCTCGTGTACATTTATACGAGTCCAGTCATAATATCATTCAACAATATGTCGAACTACGGATGGCTTGATCCCTAATCATTGGGTACGTAGGCAGCTCATCACATTTGAATGAGTTCAGCTGTTGTTGTAATTCAATGTATTACATTACTTTGATTTTTTCGCAGATAGATCTACTGTGATTAGTACTCACAACGATTCCTGATCGTTCGACAATTCAAACGAACCCTAAAATGTTCGCATATTAATTCAGTGTCCTGTACACTATTGTTCGATTCTAATTCGAATACTTGGATTTACATCCTATGTTTGAACTATTGTTTAACGATCAAGCTATCGTTCGACATTCGGATACTTCAGCAAAATTAATGCAAATTCAGAAAATGAAGAAAAAATTTGAAGTCTTCATTAAAATCAAAATCTAGTTCAATATTTCAGTAACTACAAAAATAGTTATAAAACTATAGAAACTATTACAAAAACTACTCCCGTACATCACAGTCTTGAGTAGCATCCTCTTCGACTGGGGGCTCGACTTCTACGTCAGCTCGAGAAGAAGGATCCTTGCTTGGAGCAACACCTTGACCCGAGGTTAAGTCTGGAACTGATTCTGACGTCCCAGCTTCATCGAGTATCTCGTACATCTCGATCTCCTCATCGACATCAGCTTCGACCAGGAGCCCTTGTTTATATTGCTTTAAAAGCTCGTATCGAGCTCTCATAGTCGATTCTTCATGGATGCTCAAAACCTTCTCGACGAGCGAAGCCTTCTCAGTGACGAGCGTCTTTCTTTCAGCCTCGAGGGCAGCTTTCTCTGCCTCGAGTGTAGCTTTCTCAGTCTCGAGGACTTTAATCTTGTCCTGAGCTTCGTCATGACGGCTCGCGATGACCTGCGACGCTTCGAGATTTTCCTGCGACATTCTTAATGTATTTCGAAGGTCAGCTACCAGGCTCTCAGCGCTCGCCTTGACACCCTGAAAGTTTTTGCTGATGCCATTGAGCTTTGCCTCACGTTCACTGTCTTTCTCCTCGAGCTCTTTAATTTTGTTGCTCATAGCTGAAACTCTATCAGCTGTTCGATATACCAGCCCCATCGTTCGGATGTTGTTTTGCAGAAACAAAGGAAAAGGTGTTAAATTAAGCTCATCGTTCGACGATCTGGATGTGCTAGTGAAAAATATATATATATTACCTTCAAACCATCCCAGAGCACGTCGTCCAGATGATCATGAATCCGTCCACTGTTCATCTTATCTTCATCCACTTCAGAGAACAGTCAGCGCATGAGCTTAACGCTCGCCTCCTTGTCTTCAAGAAAACTTATGTCTGAAGGCAAGTCGAGCTTAAACTTCTTCTGCCCTTCCTTTATAGTTTGAGGCTCATCATCATGTTCGGGCGTTGCAATTTTCGACTTCTCGCTCCTGTTAGCAGGAACTTTCCTTTTGCCCTTCGCCACGATTTTCCTATTCTTCGTGGGTGGCTGAGATGGCTCAACAACAGGCTCGGCTGGCTGGACAGTTGGTTCGACCTGATCAGCTGCAGGAGGTTCTGGTGAAGACTCCAAGACAGGAAATGGAGCTGGGGCATTGCTCACAGCCTTTGCCGCTGCTGCAGCGGCCTTCTTAGCCTCGAGCACAGCTTTCGCTGCTGCCTTCTTCTTTGCTTTAAGTTCTTCGCTCGATGGCAGCTTAAAGTCCATTCTGTCCAAAACTGACTCTGCAACCAAAGCTTCCTCGTCAGTTAATGGTTCGATGAACAGTGGAGGGCCGAACAGTCGTCTTAGCGCTCCCTTGATAACGAACGACCAATCGACCCAGGAAGGAAGACGTTTAACAATACCTGTTGGAATGTCTTTTAGGTCCTTCCACACGTTCGATGCTTTCAATCTCTTTTGTACGTTGATCTCGTCCCACTCTCGGTTGGGGATGGCAATCAATTTGTCAAACTTCTCTTCGAAGATCAACGCCTTTGGTGGGGGTTTTTTCAGCTCCTTACCTGCGAAAACAACAAACGAAACGTTAGATCTTGATACACTATGTTACGTCAGACCCGTAAGTTCATCGCTCGATACTTACGTAGAGTACCCCATAAAGGGTAAAACGCATTAGCCAATTCTCCCATCGATCGTTCGTTAACGTGCATGAAGAAATACCGATCTGCATTCTTCATGTCTCCCACCACTTGCTTCTTCCTCCTCGGGTACATCGAGTACCTTCCTCGATCCTTCGAGTTTTCTTGGGGGTAATACAGGGCGAGGAGGTCATCCACTGTTAATTCAATCTTTGCTTCGTCGGCCAACACAATCAATCCTATGAAGACCCTCATACCGTTCGGCATCAGTTGAGGGATCGCCAACTGATAATGATGCATAGTCTGAATCAAAAGTGGGGGAAGCGGGAGTCGAAGGCCGCACTCGAAATAGATCGTATACATGCAGATCCACCCTTATGACACGGTGTCTGCTCGTTCGTTCGGTAATGGCAAACGGAGTTGAACTTTGTTTGGAAAACAATATCTTCCCCTAATTTATGACAGATCGTCTTCTGTCAGAGTAGATCGAGGGTTCGACATTCAGAGGAACGACTCCGAACTCAAACGTCGTGGTGCCTTGGTTAATCGAGCGATCGGAGGTATTGACAGAACATCTGTTCCTGACGTCGTCGCTGGTCGGTTCCTCTCTCGTCCAGCATCGCTCGTCCCAGCACCGTTTTGATTTTGAGCATACTCGTTGTCGAACTTCGAACGACGAATTGCTTCTGCCAACTCTTCATCTGCCGAGCTACTGTCACTGGAATCAGTGCTCGTCCATTCGACAGTCTTATCTTCAATAATTTGCTTCTCTTTATCCATTGACTCACAAACAGAGTTTTGGACGAACAAAAGAAAGTTATTGGATCTACAGTCCTATCTAGCCGAAAAATCCTTTGATTCTGAAGAAGAACTCGAAGAACAGTAGGCTAAAAAACCAAAGAGAAAACCCAGAAAAACCTCTCCCAGGATCTCTCAATCAAACCTCTCAAGAAAATGCAGAAAAACAACCCAAAAGACTCGAAAATAGAACAAGAAACACTTTGCTAAAACTAAAAATTGCGCAAAGAGGAAAAGAAGAGGGAAAGAGATCTTGCCTGGAAATGGAATTCTCGAAGAAACTCTTGATTCTGAATAAATCGAAATGCTCCAAATGTATGTTATAGAAGAAACCGAGAATGCGAAAAGTTAAATAACTTCAAGGAGCCCATCAGACGGCTCTGATTTCTTGATGACGCCTAATCAGACGGCACAACTTCCGCAACCGTTCGCATTATCCCTCTCACGCGAATCATTACAGCGATTCGTACCATTGCAACGGTTCGAATTTTGAAAAATGGAAGCGTCGTTTCGAGACACCCATTCAGTACACGCCACGTGTACCACACAATTCCCTCTTTACTGGAATCGATGCGTTTCATTAAATGATGACAGCTTTTTCAGATTTCGAAAATCTGAAGTACCAGAGTTCGACATCATTATAAACGTTATTCATACACTCTATCAAGAATTCATCGCTCGATAGAGTGGGGGGGCTATCTGTTGGGGTTAGACTTCGTCTTCCCATTGTACCGTTAGTCTTTCGATGTACATTAAACAGACGCCCGATTCATTTATGGAATATGTTTGGGCCATGCCCAAGTTTCGGACCTGCTCCTCGATATCCATCCAACGTTCGATTAATTGGGCCGGACCCAATCCGCGTATCACATGATATCAAGCATCAAACTTGACCGTTCACACGAACAATGAACAACGAACGATGGATGATGCAAATCATACGTTGAACGTTCATCCCTTATCTATCGTTCGTAGTTCGACCTTTCAAATGGCTTTTCAAGGAAAATATCCCTTAACCATCAGACTCACACTCATCGATGACATGTCAGATTATTTACAATAACTGACGATCTGAGAAACACATTTCAACCGCTGAGCCCACGATTGCGCCTGGTAACTGTCTAAGTCAACTGCACGACTTACATTCTGACAAGTGTCCTATCAGACAGGAACGATAACCGTTCACTGAAACTTCGGATTCAGACAGGGTTCATTCCTCTATAAATAGAGGAAGACCCCTCATTCTTCAAGGATCGAAAAACCTTTATCTGAAACCCACACATACATAGGAAATCCTGAAATCAAATACTCTCACGCGGCCGAAATATTTTCAGAAACACTACAATCATCTGTACTGTAAAAATACTTATATACAGTAATACAATTACTCTCAGAGGACGTAGCACATCGATTGAGCGAACCTCTATAAATCTTGGTGTTCATTTATTTCATGTTTATTTCAGATTCAAGCATTTATTTTCGTTTTATCTTCTGATATAAGCATTTCAGTTTTTCGGTATGCTTTATGGATTTCATCAACGATTGCCAGGGGCCCAATCAATTATTTAATTCGTACAATCTAACTGATCTCTGTTAAATTTTTGACTGTAGTAATCCTGCATCTACACTTTGTCATCTCTTTTTTTTTTTTTTTAAATATATCTATATATTATTTATTTATTTTTATTATTTATCTATTTTTTGTTTTTTGTTTTTTGTTTGGTTAACTAACAAACAACTATAAGCTTTTCTCAACTTTACCCATCCTCCTAAACTTTAACATAGCTTAAGATAATTCTTAGAATGATCAACATGCTTAAGATTAAGGGTTAAAAGGTTGGAAGTTATTAAAAAGTTAGGCTTAAAGATGTGGGCAACAAAGAAAAGGTAAAAATTAAGCTCAAATGGGTGACTAGGGATATGCATATGTAAAAGGGTCAGCTCGAAAGGCTCAAACGATCCAAAGATGGCCTAAATCATGTCCTTGGCAAAGTGTAGTCTGGGATTTCACCTCAACTGAATATCAAATAGGTTATAGAGCTCCTTTTGAGATTAAAAAGTTACTTAACCAACATAAACTTCATCTGAATAACAAACAATCCAAGTGATCATAGCTCAGGTGCACAAAAGTGTCAAAGAATTTAGGGCATAGCAAAACCACATAAGAACCAAGCACACACACAAAAGCAACGTTTTTCATCTTCTCAGAACCATGTCCAATTTCAATCAGTTTCATTTCATTGGCCTCTTACGATTCAAACTAAAATTAATGCTCAAAGTGACATTTTTTTTTTCATAAAATAGAAATAGGGGTGGCAATTCATGTCACGTGTCGGGTTCGTG
>CM046378.1:1229033-1244040 GCA_025413485.1 Ficus microcarpa
TCGTGTAAGAGTCATGTCAAAATTTTTTTCTCCGGACCCAAACACGACCTGTGACCAGAAAACGATTCGAAACCCTGACACGAACACGACACGAGCCCATATTGGGTTGACACGACACGAACCGAACTTGATCCGCGACACGAAATTGACACGCGACACGAACAACCCGAAATTGACACGCGACACGAAATCAACCCGAAATTGAAAATTGACACGAAATTGACATGAACATTGACCTGAAATTGACACGAAAAAAAACATGTCGTGTTCAGGTTATGCGAGTCCAACCCAAACACGTTCCATTCTTTTCTGCGTCAATTTCGGGTCACAATTTCGGGTGACTCGAAATTGACCCAATCCCTATTTTTCCCAACCCAAACCCACAAAATTCGTGTCGTTTTCGAATTGTGTCATCGTGTCGTGACCCGTATTGCTATCTCTAAATAGAAATACCAAAGTAGAACAGCTACCCCTCAACTTAAACAAAACATTGTCCCCAATGTGAAGAAAAACAAAGAGAAAAAGGAAAGAAAAGAAAAGAGAAAAATTACTCCCTCAACGAAAAGGCATGAGTACTCAATCTTCTTCTTCCTCGTCATTCTCCTCGTTATGTGGAATGAGAATAGGTTAAGTCATCCATAAAAATCTCTATAATCCACTCCACCATGTCTGAAAAAATCACCATCATGTATATCTGAAAAGTAGCTAGTGCATTACAGAGCCCAAATGGCATCCGACGAAAGGCAAATGTACCATAAGGGCCTGCGAACGTCGTTTTCTCTTGATCCTCCGGTGCTATGCCTATTTGGTTATACCCTGAATAACCATCTAAAAAGCTTATGACCCCTTAACCGATCCAACATTTGATCAATGAAGGGCAATGGGAAGTGATCTTTCCGAGTTGGTTTGTTCAATTTCCAATAGTCTATACAAATCCTCCATCCAGTGACGATTCTTGTTGGAATCAACTCATTGTTCTCATTCTTCACCATTATCATGCCTCCTTTCTTTGGAACTACTTGCATTGGACTAACACATAAGCTATCAAAAATAGGGTAAATAACCTCAGCATCTAAGCATTTAAGCACTTCCTTACGAACTACTTCTTTCATGGTAGGATTAGTTCCTCTATGTGTATGCACTAGATTTTGATGGTGAAGTTGATGATTCTCTGAGAAAAGCATAGCATAAATGATCTGATAAAGGCTTAAGCTCAAGAACTGGTGGCTTCTCAATTGATGGAAATAGTTTTGATGGACCGGTTCCCAAATCTTCAAAATATCACCTGTTGTTAGGACCGAAAGAATCCAACAAATTCACAAACTCCATAACTTTTTCATTTTCTAAGAAGGATGGATGTGGATGAACCAAACTCAACTCCAAGGGTTTTTTTGGTTGACCAAGGTGTTCAAAACCAAGGCATCAAGAGCATTAATGAGGAAACAAGCGTCACTCATGCTTGGGTACTTAATAGCATTGAACACACTAAAAGTTACCTCTTCTTCATGTATCTGAAGCCACAATTCACCTTTTTGCACATTGATGAGTGCTCGACCGGTCACCAAGAAAGGTTTTCCAAGTATAATAGGGATTTCTTTATCCTCCTCCATGTCTAACACAATGAAATCTACAAGGAAGATAAATTTGTCCACCTTGACAAAGACATCCTCAATAATTCCTCTCGGATGTTTAATAGATTAGTCAACTAACTGCAATGAGACCATATTAGGTCTAGCTTCACCTAATCTAAGCTTCCTGAAAATAGACAAAGGTATTAAATTAATGCTAGCATCAAGATCACACAGTGCCTTTTCAAAAATAGAGTTTCCAAAAGAAGAAGGAATAGTGAAACTCTCTGGATCTTTGAGCTTCTGGAGTAATTTTCTCTGGATGACAGCACTAACTCTTCTGTAAGTGCAATAGTTTCATAGTCCTAGAATTTCCTCTTGCTCGATAGGATGTCTTCCATGAACTTCACATAACTTGGCATATGTTCAAGAGCATCTACGAAAGGGATGTTGATGTGAAGCTTCTTGAAGACATCCAAGAATTTGGAAAATTGCTTTTCAAGTCTGCTCTTTCTAAGACACTGAGGAAAAGGAACCTTAAGGCCTGGTTCTTAAGGAGGCAATGGCCTAACTTCAAGGATGGTTTCAGTTTGCTCTAAACCATCTTTATTAGCTTTTTCACCAGTTGAAAAGAGTCTCCAATTCTTCCACTCCTCATGGTTATTGTCTTGCATTGTTCTTTTAGATTCACTTCAGTAGTGCTAGGCAAGTTACCTTGTAGGCGACCATTGAGCATGTTAGCCAATTAACCAACTTGAACTTCTAAATTTCGGATCTGTGTAGCTTGATTTTGGAAGTTGGTCTGGGTATCGGCCATGGACTCGTTAGTGTGCTTGGTTAGCTGGAGTATTGCTTGTTCTAATTCAGACTTCTTCTCCTGAAGTGGCACTCCCTACTGAGGCTGCCCTATATTTTGGTTATTCCTCCAAGAAAACTTTGGATGATTACGCCATCCTTGATTGAATGTGTTGGAGAAAGGGTTGTTTTGTTGTCCGTTGTAATTCCCGAAATATTGTGCTTGTTCAGACTGAGATTGAGGAAAAACTCCCTTTTGACATTCTTCAGTAGGGTGGTTCCCTTGACAGTAGTCACACATAAATGGAAGAGTTTCAATAGAATTGATAGCCAAATGGTTATTCTGAAGCTATTTCGTAAGAAAAGCAACCTGAGCAGTCAAAGCAATTATAACATCAATCTCATAAACTCCAGCTACTTTCTTTGATATAACCCTTTCACTTGGCCATTCAAAATTGTTGGTGGCTACGTCATCCAGCAACTCTTAAGCTTCATCTTTAAGTTTCCTGATGAAAGCTCCTCCTATAGATGCATCAATTACAATTCTTGCAGTGTCATTCAGCCCATTGTAAAAATTGTGGACTATCATCCACTTAGGTAATCCATGGTGAGGGCACTTCCTTAATAGCTCCTTATATCTCTCCCAAGCTTAATACAATGTTTAGCCATCCTATTGAGCAAAATTGTTGATCTCTATATGCAGTTTTGCTGTTTTTGCTAGTGGCAAAAATTTAGCTAGAAATTTATGCACTAAATCCTCCTAAGTAGTGGTTGAGTCTGCAGGCAAAGAAGTCAACCAATCTCTTGCTCGATCCTTTAGAGTAAATGGGAATAGTAGAAGGTGAATGGCTTCGTCAGTAATGCCATTATACTTGAATGTATTGCAAATTTCAAGAAAACTTGCAATATGAGCATTGGGATTCTCAGAAGGCAAACCATTAAATTGAGTTGCTTGGATCATCTACATTTGCAACACCTTGATCTAAAAATTATTTGCAACCATAGTCGGTCTTCTTATGGCCGAATATAAACCACTGCAATAGGCAATGTATAGTCTCACAGGGCAGGTGGCAGGTTGTTCTTGTTTCTTACTTCACCAATATCACCCATAGTTTCTTGTGAATGTCTAACTACTTCTATTCTCTTCCTTCTGTTTCGTCGACAAGAACGCTTGATTTCAAGATCAAAAGAAAGTAAATTCTCACTTCCAAACTTTCTCATGCACCTAAGGAATATTGCTAAAAAGTAGAAACAAAGACCATGATAAATAAAAGGAATTCAAAGTAAAATTAGAATTATTTGACTCGATATTAGTAGGACTAAATAGTCCCTGGCAATGGCGCCAAAAACTTGATAGGTATTTTTTGCATGTGCATGAGCCGGTTTAAGTAATAAAGTGATAAAAAGATATTGTTCCCAACGAGGACTATTTACTACTAAGTACCGAATTACTTTAATCTCAATTCTATTTGAAAAATAAATTTATGAGATGTAGTATAATAAAAGAAAATTAAAATAAACACAACGCATGAATTTAGCAAGGAGAAATTCAATATATTAGGATTATTAGGGTTTCCGATTTCACCAGATTAATCCTGCTCAAAGCACCAAATTTAATCAACCACTGCTTATTCCTATGCTGATGACAAACTTCCCTAATGTAATCACTAATCTTTCTCAAGCATTAGCAAACTACCATAACAAGCCAGTTTTCACCTCTCGATCTCAAACTCCAAACCTATCATGATTTATAAGAACAATAAATTCCTAGTATCACACAAGCTTCATAGATATCTCTATCCTACGATAATCTCATGGTATTTACTCAAAGTCTAATCCAACTCTCACTTCTCAGTCTCAAATTGGATCACAAATCAATGGGAAAGAGCGTGCACACTTTCACAAGCATTAAGAATAGATTAAACACACAGTATAGATATGAATAAACATTAAAATTAAATTAAATCATGATGAATTTGAACATTCATAATCTGGCTATATCGTAGCCCTAGAAAAGGAGATTTAGCTTATAATGAAACTAAACGAAATCCAATATAAAGTTCTAAACATGATTAGAAAAGAAAAGAGCTGGTTTATGAATTGGAATTGCCGCGTTCTGTCTCTGGAATCGCTACTCTTCTTCTCCAATTTACCCATTGCTTGTTGGGTTCTATAGGTGCCATAAGGATAGAAAATCTTAGGGATTTTCTGTAAATATGACCTTTTGATATTAATAAGAGGAAATTATTCATGTTTAATAAGTTGTGTCCTATTTACTTTCATTTGTTGATTGTAAAATTATTTTGAGCAAACATAAAATAATCCTAGGCTGTTGGTAATATATCGAATTACCATATGTATACGGGGTATGCATAGAAGACGTGGTAATTTGATAACAGTCTAAATAAATAGTCCGCAATCAACGGAATAAGATTTGGGGATCTTATTCATCATAAGATTGTAAAGGTTGTCTACTTCCTTGGAGGGATGGTTTGTCTTGACCATCGGATAGGTTCCGAGTAGAAACTTTAATGTATACCAGTATTGAGGTATGACATTGGACTGGACCTAAAGTGTTAATTGATTCGGTTTAATAATTCCGTTTGTAAGAATCAATGATACTTTGATTATCATCCTGCATTAATCTTAATCCTGAAATGATTACTTGAGTTCGCATCCATGACTTATGTACTTTGATGCACTAAATGTGAGACACTGTTAATTCATGGTCAACATACTTGTGTTTTGGGTGCATGACTTATGGATGGAGAAATCAAGATTCATAGATACGGAATCCATAGCTATCTTAATGATAGTAAATGTTATCTACTTAAAGGTATTATTCAGGGATTGAAAGATAGTATAACAAGATCTTGGCCATCGGTTTACTTTGTGTTCTCTGGTGGTTTTCCAATTGTATGGTTTTACAATTGGTGGTTCTTTCAATGGAGAATAATTGAACTTTAAGTTAAAATGATTGAAAAGGTAAAATGGAAAAAGTCCTTAATTCAATCATGGATAACATATGGGGATTAAGCAAGCGATGAATAAATCATGGAAGAAGCACTACGTGAGAGCGCTTTCGTAATACGGTATGTAAACAGGAGTTCAGCTTCAAACTTTTAGTGGAATAGTTTTGAAGTTGATAATTGATGGATAATTAATCTGGGATTAATTTTTCATAATTATAGGAGCCTCTTTACATATTTCCATCGGGTCCCTCTATTAGCTCATATAGTTCCACGAAGCGTCTCGGGATTTGTTCCTAATGAGATTGGTAAATTGTAAATGGAATTTTGTAATGTCTATTAAGACATGGTACTCTCTAACATGCAATCCAGAAAGGATTGGACATGTGAAATTTGTAGACAAATGATTTGTCAACATGTGATTGGTTAATTTGAATTTTGAAAATAAGATTGTGTTTGAATTTTGGAAAACAAAATTTTTCTCTCCTAATTAAAAGTGGTGCACGGTTTTTAATTGTATGGAGGGAAGAAAATTTTGTTTCAAAATTATTTAAATATATTTCTAACATTTAATTATTAATTGGTTTAAATAATGGAGATTATTCCATGAATTTTTCTTTCCTAATTAAATAGGTGCATGGTTTTTGTGAGGAAAGAAAATTTGAAATATTTCATTAATTTAAATTAATTAATATGGATAATGTTTATGGAAAATATTTATTCAAATATGTAAATCCTATTTAAATTCGAAAAGGTTTAAAAGAAGTTTGAATCTAGATAGGACTAGGATCTTTTGACTAGTCTAGATTCTTGATTTAAAATTTAAACCACCAATCAAGATTTCTCTCACTTTGTGGCCGAATTTTAAAGGAAATTTCCTCTTGAAAATTATTTTTATGTTCAATGAATCTAGCCCTAAAGTTGTATGATCTTTTGGTTCAAGATTTATCCGGAAAATAATTATTAATTATTTTTCAAGTAGGAGATAAATTTTGAAAAGGATTGGAATACTATATAAAGGCTAGGAGTTCTTGAAAAACAAATTTCTGATTTTTTTTTTTAAGGAGAAAAACGTTTTTTAATAATAAAAAAAAAAATTTTTTTCTTCCACATCAAAAATTCGGCTTTCTTGTGAGAGAGAAAAAGAAAGAAAATTCCATTGAATCAAAACTGCGAGGAAGGTTAAACCGAGTAATAATTTTTCATAGGAGGTTAACCGGTTCTTGTTTTGTAGTTTTGAAGAAAGAAGTTGGATCAAATTCTCAACGAGGATCATCGGAATTGAGAAGGAGGGATCTTGACTTCGGAAAGTATTACCGGTCGCTTGGTTTCATAGAACGTGTGCCCACACACACTCTGAGACGTGGAACTCGAGAATAGTAGAGAAGACACGTTGGTCAAATGCTCTAGCAATTCCGGAATCCAAGAAATAAGGTACGCTTGATCATGAATTAATTTATTATTATATGCATCATGAGCTTCTTTTCCGGAAATGGCATAAAATTTTTAAAACTTCCGCTGCGCCGTAACTCCAATACCGGATCCGATTTTTCCAACATTGCTCTCCTTTCCTTTTCTGCTAAAAAAACTCCTTTGGAACCCTAAAAGGATTCTATTTATAGTCATGGACTGAAAGATTTGATTTTTAAATTGCAAATTCAGTGAATCAAAAAAAATCCTGCATAATCCCGCATCTGGTGCCTAGGCCCTCTTTTTTCTACACCTAGGCACAAAACTATTATACACATGCTTGCTTAAGGAACCACAATCTGTGGCTAGGCACACATTTAACAGCTCCTAGGCCCTAAGTTACATAGACGGAAATCCCTTTTGGCACCCAGCGAGCACTTCTAAAACAATGCCTAGTCCCTAAGCTCTCTAGTTTTTGTACTAAAAAACTTAATTCAAGCATCCAGGCGCCCATAAAATTGATGCATAGCTGCCCATTCTCTTCAAAACACACAAACTTCATGTGACGCCCCGACCTACCCACGTGGGACCGACCACGCGGATGAGGGACCGTCACCTTTTCTTTTACTTGCTTGACTTAAACCTTTTAGAATATTTCGGAATAAATTTTTTTTTCTTACTTTTAAAACGTGAAAACTTGAACTTCTCTTTCTTATGAAATCGTGACTTAAAATTAATACATACATAAATCACGTAACTTCACATTTAAACATACTTGAAAAACTTCATAACATAAATATTGTGCGGAAAATATTGCAGAGTGGTATCCCACACCACCCTTCACTTGCTGCATCATCTCCAAGCCCACCAAGTAAGGCTACGAGCCTTTAATCTCTACCTGCAGTATGGAATATATCTGATGAGCTTTCGCTCAGCAAGCACAAACTTTAATCTCACAAAACATTTTTCATTTTAACATCTTGAAAACATACATCATCATATGCATGAACCATTTATGTTCATTTATACATTCCTTTTTAGCTTGAACTTATCTTTCATATGGGCCCCATAGTGTACGTACCCTTAACATATAGCGCGCCTCCAGATACAATTAGGGTTTGCAAGGTCCATAACTGCTATGGGAAAAACATGAGTGATTACACCCTCCCGCATCAACGAGAGGGCGAATCCATAATTTGAACATGAAAAACCCTCCACCTTGGGGGAGGTTAGTACGACACTTTACTTGTGAATTTTTACCAAGTGGTTTATCATTAGTGAACATACCTTATGATGTCACAAAATCATATCTTATAATGCACATGGCATATTTTAACATAACATGGCCGCTTTAAATCATGGCACCGTTAACATATGGCATTCTTTAAAACTTAAAATTCTTTAAATCATGGCCTCTTAAAAACATGATATCGTTAAACATAACATCCTTGAAAACATAGCATTTAAACATAGCATTGCATATTTGAACATACATTACTATTTTTCCATACCACAGGTGAGGTTTGTACTTACCTGAAGTCCTACGCTCTTGACGTATCATTCCTCGTGATATCTCAACAGGTTCCTATTCCTGTTTCAAATGAGGTGTAAGATAAGGTCATCTTATCTTACCATAAACCATGATATATGATGTTGGTATCCTAACCAACATCTATGAACACTCCTAGATGTATGTGCTGTATGTCCCCTCTTATACCTCTTGTTAAACTTGATTGGTCACTTCCTTCCTCATGGGCTTGTACTTGACTCTTACTCGATCCATACTCCATTGGATTATCATCTCATCAATAACCCTAGGTCTTAGCCCATTTCATTGATCTTGGTATCATTTAGGGTTATATTGAGTAACCCTTAAGGTCAAACTTTTGGTCAACCCAAGTCAGCATGTGGTCAACTAAGGTCAACCCCCTTTGGGTCTAATGTTGGGCTATGGGCTTAGCCCTATAACTCGGATATAGTTTCCGGTTACTCTCCGTCGTCGGCTTGTTTACCCATTTTACATTAGAATTCCATTTCCTTGATTTTTTGGAAAAACATTATAACTATCTTCCAAAAATCATTTAATTTACTTGTAAAAACTCTTACTTTCTTCATCTTGAAAATACTTGGCTAAAATCTCATTTTCTTTACTTCTTGGAAAAATATGGAATTTCAAATCCAAACCCTTAAAATTCCACTTCTCTTCTTAACTTGAAAAATCTTATTTTTCCTTAACTTGGAAAATTCCATCTTTCTTCATCTTGAAAACTTTGGGTGAATAATCCCAAAAACTCTTAAAATTTCATTTCTCTTCTTAACATGGAAAAGTTGAGGAAATTTTCAACTTTAAAATAATTTGATCCAAATACTTTAAAATCTCATTCTTTTCTTAACTTGAAAGAGTTGAAGAATAACTCTTAAAACTCTTACTTTTACTTGTAAAAATTCATGTTTTCAAAACGGATTTTTATAAAAATCATTTAAGGCTGGAAACTGCCTTTGGAACAGTTTCCATAGTTAATACAATGGTTTAAAGAGAATTTTACAGATTTTAGAAAGCATTTGAAAAACTAAGGTGCAGAAATTTTCGGATTCCCTGCGTACCCTTCGTAAAACAAACCCAGTTTAAAAATCCGTTCATAATCTGAAAAACTTGTCTTCACGAAAGTTGTAGCTATCGAAAAATGCTAAAACTTTCATGTTTTGCATAAAATCCATTTCTACCTAGATTAGTATCAGTTTTCGTTTGAAACTGGCTGACCCTGAAAAACCGAGTGAAAACTGGGTCTGGGGATCAGCCATGGGTTTTCATAAAAACGAAGGCCATTGGAGCCTCATTTTAGAAATCTGTTCACAATGTCCTTTAGGAAGAACCCTTCTGAACAACTTTCGTGTTTTAACTTTTACCTAGTTCGGCCTCTAAGGGCCTTAAAATTTCACTTTCTCGAAACTGGCCAGTTTCGAATCCGAAATGGCAGTTTCGGTTGCTTAGCTCGGTTTACGTCCTATTTCGTGGATTCTATCTCGACCGATCACATCGAGAGCTTATACATAAATCAAGCAGCGTTTCTAACATCCCATACATTCATGTATGTCAATCCATCATACCCATGCAGCCCTCAAAAACCGACTATCCAAGTCTTTGGCTACATGGTATTCTAGCTTTTGCATCCCTTAATCAAGCATCACATTCACCCTTATCTAGCAGCCATACATCCACTGCCTTAGGGCAGATTTTTGACCAAAAATTAGGGGACATTACCATCACATCTAGCATACATCCTAACCATTTTTCAAGCATAAAATCATACAAGCAAATCATCATCATCAAGCCAACCAAACCCTAATCCCTGATCAAGCACATACCACCGAAACTAGGGCTGAAAAAATAATATGGACTTATGTCCTTACAAACCAACTTGAATCACTATAAAAATGCTTAACTTTAACTTAATTTCAAGCTTGGTTGAAGAGTTTACCTTAAACCCAAATTAGGGTTTGAAATCCCTAAGCTCCTCCTTTGGTTCCATGGCTCACGGTTTTGGCTCCACCATGAGACCTAAAATATTTCTTTTGGTTCCTCTCCAAAAGCCGAACTCCACCACATGATTTCCTTCAAAAATTTTCTGGATTTCATCTCCTTTTTCACTCCCTAAACCCACAGTTTTGGTGCCCAAAAATAGGTCTCCAAGGCTCCAAAAATTTTCTCTTCTTCCTCCCTAGTGAACCCGAACAACTCACAAGTAAAAGCCCTCTAGAATTTTTCTGATTTCTCTTCTCCTTCTCTCCCTCTCACTCATGGTTTTTGCTGGAGAAAAATGGGCAGAGTTTGGCTGCCTTTCATCAATAAAAATGGGTCTTTTTTGGGGCTGCTATTTATAGAGGAAAGGGAGAGGTGTTGGCTGGCCAAGGGGCTGCCGAACCTTGGGGGACAAGGGGGGATGGTGTGGGCTGTTGATCACACCCTTTTTTCCTTAAATTAAGGCTTCAACCCATGCTCTCCCATGTGCTGCTGCTGCTGCCTTTGGAGTGGAGAAGCTGCCAAATTTTTGGGGGCCAAGGGGACATGTGGCAGCCATTGGTGGAAGGAAGGGGTGGTTGGTTGCTTGTCCCCATTTTGTGGCTTTTTCCCTTGATTTTAGGCTTTGTCTTTGTCCTTCCATGTGCTGCCGAAAATCTGGGGAAGGGGGAGTGTTGGCTGCCGATTGGTGTGGGGGAGGAAAGCTAAGGGAGATGTGGAGGGTTGTGAGCCTTTCCTTTCCCATTGCTTAGCTCACACCTTGTGAGGTCATGAAAGAGACATCATTCCTTAAATTTGGGCTTTTCCCCATCCTTTTTCCCTTGGTGTTGCCGAACTTTAGAGGGGATGGAGAGCTTCCACATAGCTAGCTTAAGCTAGTGGGATGTGAGGTCATGGGCATGGGTGATGGTCTTTTTTGCTAGGCCTTTAATTTGAGGCTTTTTCCTTGCTTTTGCCATGTGGTTGCCGAAAATGTGAAGGGGGAAATGAGCATGTGGCCGAAAATTGTGGAGAGCAAGGGGAAGCTAGAGGGTTCTAGAGTCTTCTAGAATTTTCTTTCAAAGCCACATAAGGCTTGTGATGTCACCCACATGAGGTCATCCCTTAAAACAAGGGTCTTGTTTGGTTCTTGTCTCCTTCCCAAATTAATTCATTTTTCTTGTGCCACAAGTTATTTCTAATACTGTGCTCCTTGTTTTCATATTGTACTTCGGTTCAAAATTCTTCCTTGTAAAATCGAACCGAAAAACTTTCTTTTTTCAATTTTTCGGAGACCTTTTTGCCTTTTAATCTTAATTCGGTATGCTTGATTTCTATGGTGGTTTTTAAGGCTTAATCTTGCTTTCTTGACCATAAAAAGTCTTTGCAGTCTCTCCTTATACTGCATTTCATCACATTTCGTGGTCAACGCTTTGACCTGTCCTTGGTCAAACTTTGACTTTCGGTCAAACTTTTGACTTTCGTAAAATTACATCATTTTTCATTCTTTTCGACTAAAAATGCCGTTGGTAACCATGGCATTCTATTCCGAGTTTCATAGCTGGTTAAAAGAAAATTCTAACCTTAGCTAATAAAATTATGAATTTCACATGCGATTCATAATTTTTCATGAAAACATCTCATAAACACAACATGCGGACTTCTAATTTCTAATAAATAGAGAAATCTTAAGTCCATGAAAATTCCGGGTATTACACTTCACACCAAAGGATGTCAAATGTTCCATTTTGGCTCCAATTGCACCGAAAAACAACCTTTTTACCTAAATCCTACAAAAGAGAATAAGACAAAGTGAAAGAACCTAAAAACAAATTGAAAACTAACAAAATAATAAGTTAAAAGTACCCAATTAATTAGTATAAAACTAACTTATTATTGTTTCAAACAACCTCTTAGGTATTATGCTTTGATTTCCGTTTTACTTGACCTTTAGCCCAAAAAAAAAATTTTTTTTGATGATGCCAAAATCCAAATCTCCTTTTCGGGCATCAACCCTGCTTAGCACTAAAAATTATAAAATAAAATAAAGTGCATCCTTATCCCACTTCAAGTTTGGAATGACACTTGACGAGCTCATCCCACCTTCCATCTTTAAGCATTAAAAAAGCACAAAAATGCCCTCCATAGCAAAACATATTTTGTCAAGAAATGTATAATTTCCATTTTTGCTTTGAAATTTTATTCTCTTTAGGGGCATCAGCATCAAAGATGAACTGGTGTAGCTCATTCTTTTATGGGACAGTTCATTTTGCTTCATATTCTCTTCATAGTAGATAGTTTTACCGACTGTAACCCAGTGGTTAACTCGTCCACTTTCGGTTGAAAAAAAAATCTAAAAATAAATATGGGATATGTGCTTAAATGACATTTTCAAAGAAGTCTTTAATCAATAGTTGAAGTTTTGTAAAACTAGCAAAATGATTATTTTCTCAAAACATAGTCACTCACACTAATTTATTGATTGACCGTGGTTAATTAGTGATCGACCAATATTAATATGTATTTTTCATTGATTAACAGTTATTTTACTAATTAAAATAAATTTACGTCTCCAAAATACCCCTCACAAACAAAACCCATTTAGAACCCCACCGCCCTACAATCCTTGAGAACACTCAAACAACCCACCCAAAAACTTGAAACCCTAGCAAACCAAATTAGCCTCCAAACCCAAACCCAAAATCCAAATCTGCTGGTCCTATTGTTGCTGCCACCAGATAAACACCGATGAACCTTAGGGAGCGTCTTTGCAGTCTCGTCGCTGTTGTAATTCAGTCCTAGTCGCGTTGCGATTCCATTCCATACGCCGTCGCATTTCCATTCCAGTCACCCTTTCGTCCCAGTCGTGGCTGTCATGAAGATTGTATTTGAAAAGCAAACCATGCAACAGCCGAAGTCTGACAAGAGCTCGTATGGGTGAGAACTGAGATCTCACGAAGAGGATAATCATGGCATCGTTAGCACTGGTGAGCCTGGGTTCCAATCATCTGATTTGTTAGAGCTTCGATGGGTTGCCAGCGACGATGGATGATGTCATGGATCGTGATTTAGCGAAATGGAGATCGAATTGTGATTTCTCCAGCAGTGTCACGACAATACTGCTACTAACTAACAGTGATGAGCAGCCACATCTTGGTGGTGACAGCTTCATCTCTAGCAATGGAATTTGATACGAACCATGCCAACAACGTAACGAAACCCGATACCAAATTTGGAAACAATAACCCAAGATCTTGCAAATTTGATGGAAACCGCGACCCATTGCTTAGCGAAGCAAGAACCTTGGTATGGTGAAGACGCCACAAATGGTTATGGAAGTCTGTTTGATAAGTCGATTTGAACGCCACAAGGAATTCCTTGATAAGTTCAGATAAGTTTCTTCAAGAACTCAAGAAGAATAACTCACAATATGAATAAACATCAAAATCTTCTATTCCATAATCTGAGAAGTCAACCTTATATAGCTAAATTTACACGTGTAAAATTCGTAATCCACCCTTAAGGATAAACATGCCTAAAAATCAGATTTTAAGTAAAAAAATTCAGAATTAAAAATATAGCTAAATTCAAATTTTGAATTAAAACTTTAAAACTCAAATAGGATTACAAAGAAATCAAATCTTGATCAGATCTTATAAACTTCTTGAATTTTGTTTTGAATCTTGAACTTCTTGAAACTTGAAAACATTATCTTGACTTGATTCTTTGTTGGGAAAAATGTCTACATCAGCCGGAGTCTTCCTTGCACGTTTATTCACATCATTCCCCCCTCTTGAGAAAGATTTGTCCTCAAATCATCATCTCTTTGGGGCAGCAACTTAAAACGTCTTTGTGCCGGAAATCTTTTTTTTCCTCATTTGTGACCAACCCCAATCTCCAGGTTCAAAAACTAGCCTTTGAAATCTTTTGTGAGCTTGCTTTATGTGCTGTTCTGTTCTGTTCTCCCCGTTATGTTGATCCGTTTTAAAATCAATGCTTGTTTAATCTCACTTGTTGTTGCATTGAAATTATTTTGTTTTCTCTTAGTTTTAACCTCATTAGTCGAATTCTTCTCCCTGTTTTCTTCCTCACCGGATTCGACATTACTTTCACTATGCATGTCCTCACTACTCTTTTCGCTCAAGGGCGTTTGATCTCCCTGTTTATTTTGTTCACTCAATCTTTGCAACCTCACTTGATCGTCATAAACTTGTTTTGGTGTCATCGGCATAAGAGTGATTGGTTTTTGATTGAGCACAAACGAATACTTGTTGCTGAAGCCATCATGCTTAACTCGCCGATCAAATTGCCACAATCGGCCTAAAAACAAATGTCCAGCTTGCATCGAAACTACATCACACGAAACTTCATCTTCGTATTTCTCAATGCAGAATGAGCCCGACACGTGTTTATTCACCCTAACCTCACCATTATCGTTGAGCCATTGCAATTTATAAGGCCGGGGATGTTTAATTACTGGCAGTCCCAATTTTTCAATCAAAGTAGTGTTAGCAACATTAGTACAACTACCTTCATCAATAATCACGCTGCACACCTTGTTTTGCACGTGGCATCTAGTATGAAAAATGTTTTCTCGCTGCAACTTGTCATTTTCTTTGACTTGCACACTTAGAGCTCTCCTTGCAACCAACAATTCACCTTGGACCGCGTATTCCTCATCATCCACGTCCTCCAATGGTGGCATAGAGTCAGTTTCTGATTCGTCATCGGTTTCAATCTCACCATTATCCTGTATCATCATGATT
>CM046378.1:1244140-1294140 GCA_025413485.1 Ficus microcarpa
TTGTCCCTCTTTTCTCCCCCAAATTTTCGGCCAAGCACATAGGAAGCAAGGGAAAAAGCCATAATTTAAGGAAAAAGTGTGAGCTAAGCTTGGTGAGGTGTGGAAGCTCTTTCACCACCCAAAAGAGTGCCACTTGCCCTCCAAGAAATTCGGCCACATCATGGAAAGACAAAGGAAAGGCTCACAACCCTCCACATCTTCCCTTAGCCAACAACACTCCCTTTTTTCACTCAATAGCTGCCACATACCCCCCAAGAAGTTCAGCAGCCCCTCACCCTCCTTCCTCTATAAATAGCCACCCCAAAAAGACCCATTTTTATTCACTAAAAGCATCCAAACTCTGCCAAAATTCCAGCAAGAAAAACCGTGGGTAAGAGGGAGAGAAAGGGAAGAGAAATCAGAAAAATTTCTTAGGGCTTTTCTTCCTTGAGGTACTTGGGTTGCTAGGGAGAAAGAAGAGAAAATTTTGGAGCTTTGGAGACCCATTTTGGGGGTGTGTAGCCGTGGGTTTGAGAGAAGAAAGAGGTGAGGAAAATCTAGAAATTTTGAGGGGAAATCTTGTGGTAAGGCTCGGGATTAAGTGGATCAAGCAAGGAACTAAGAGAAAAATTTTTGGTGCACCCTTTGGACCAAATCCGTGGGCTAGAAGGAAGGAAGGAGATTTGGAAATTTCCAAACCCTAACTTGGGTTTAAGGTAATCTCTTGAACCAATCTTGAAATTAAGTTAAAGTTAAGCATTTTTTTTATGGTGATTCAAGTTGGTTTGTAAGGACATAAGTCCATTTAAATTTTCAGCCCTAGTTTGTGGTGTGTGTGCTTGATTAGGGATTAGGGTTTGGTTGGCTTGATTTTGATGTTTGCTTGCTTGATTTATGCTTGGTTGTGATTGATTTTCATGCTAGAAAATTAGGTTGTATGTCCCTCAAGTTGTGGCCGAAAATCTCCCAAGGCAGCCCCCTTGATGCATGCTAGTTTAGGGTTGATTGTTAATGCTTGAATGTGTGGTATGGAAATGTTAGAACCAAGCAACCCTAGGTTTATGATTTTGGATTGGGTTGCATGGACTGTATGGACGACTAATGGGACGCTAGAAAACGCTGTGTGTTTGAATCGTAAGCTCCCGAAGTGGTCGGTCGAGATAGATCCCCGAAATATGACGTAAACCGAAAGTAAATCTCAAAACTGCCAATTCGGTTTCGAATCTGACCAGTTTTGGAAAAGTGAAATTTCAAGGCCTCTAGAGGCCGAACGGGGTAAAATTTAAAACACGAAAGTTGATCGGAACAACTTTTACTAGAGAATAGTGCAAGCAGAATCTCGAAATGAGACTCCAACGGCCTCCGTTTTCCCCAAAACCCGTGGCTGATCCCCAGACCCAGTTTTCACTCAGTTTTTAAGGGTCAGCCAGTTTCAAACAAAAACTGGTATTAATACAAGCTGAACTGGATTTTTTACAAAACACAAAAGTTTTAGTATTTTTCGAGAGCTACAACTTTTGTGAAGACAAGTTTTTCAGATTCTCGATAGATTTTTAAACTGAGCATGTTTTAGGGAAGGTGCGCAGGGAATCTGAAAATTCCTGCACCTTAGTTTTTCAAAGATGTTTTCTAAAAACTGTAAAGTGTTTTTAAACTGTTATTTTAGATACGAAAACTGTTCCAAAGGCAGTTTCCAACCTTAGACAATTTTATAAAAGATATGTTTCTAAAACCATGAATTTTGAGGGCTCGGATTTGAAATTCCATATTTTTCCAAGAAGTAAAGAAAAAGGGGTTTCAAACCAAATGTTTTCAAATTAAGGAAAAAATGGTGATTTTACGCCAAGTGCTTTCAAGTTTAGAAGAGAAATGGATTTTTAAGTCGAAGTACTTTCAAGTTAAGGAAGTAAGAATTTTTACAACCAAACTAAAGGATTTTTGGAAGAGAGTTACACAAGGTTTTCCAAAAGTAAGGAAATGGAGTTTTAAGGAAAAATTGGTAAGCAAGCCGATTACGAACGGTAGCCGGATGTTATATCCGAGTTACAAACCTAAGGGTTGACTAAGGGTTGACCCAATGTCCACTTAAAGTTGACCTTAAGGGTTACCCAACATAACCCTAAGGGACACCTGTAACGACCCGACTTTTCGGAACGTTAACAAAACTTACTTAAGTCTTAACACTTATTTAGATTCGGTTCAAAAAAAATACATACAATTTTTTTTTATATTTAAATCATATTCATACTACAAAAATTAGAATTATTAAAATTTTTATCTGTGGAAGTTAAAAATCTCTAGTAAATAATTATCCTGTTTAAATTCGTGTTTAAATAATATTTAAAAAGCTATAACTTCATGTTGATGAAAACGAAAGAGTCTAAAGTCTTTTTCTTATAGAGTACTCATACTAATTTAATAGTACCAGAACATTGGAACGTAATTATAAATATAGTCGTTACAAAATAAATTACGAAGTCTAAATGCGGAAATTAATTTCGTGGTGGTATCCCACTCCCTTCCTTCACCACCTCCGCATAGCTTCCCTGTCCATAAGAACATCTAAGTAATAGGCTGCTTACCCGCGTTACCTACGGCATGAACACACACGTATGAGCTTTCGCTCAGCAAGTACAAACAATATCTCACAAAACATTTTCATAAGTCATATCATCACACGTAATTATCAAGAATGTTCAAAATGCATGGAATCATGTGTGTTCAATTATGCTTCATTATATACATATCTTGTCTACTTAAGGGCCCCTATGTCGTACCCATATGCGCGCAATCAATGGGGAGTTAGGGGAGCGACCCTCTAACAACCTCCAAGGTCATATCTTATAACTTCGTTGTTATCATATCCTCTCACTAATTGGAGGTTGGTACGACACTTAATCCTATATTTTATTAGCCTCATTATTATTATTTGTGACAATGTGTGGATTTTCATGTCACTATGCAACTATCATTACGGCATACATATCTGTGAAGCATGTCAATCATATCAGTGTAAGAGAATTTATGCACATCAAATACTTAATCAAAGCAATACGTATAATTTATAGACTCATCACATCATCAAGTCAAGTCATAGCAACGTAGAGCATCATCAAAGAAAACATTTTGTTCCATGCTGTAGGTGAGGTTTGTACTTACTTGTCTTATGTGCTTAACTTCGGAAGTTGTATCTCCTACTATGCGGATTTGAGAAATTATCCTGATTTAACAATAACTCATTATTAGATAAAATCATGATTATATTACTTTATTCAATTATTCATTTATTTTATAAACTAGAGTAAACTTAATTTACTTATATCATAATTAACCTTCATAATTAATTCTTATTAATTATTAAACGCTAAAATAAATTTCTACTAATTATTATTATTTAATTAATTTAATTTAATTAATTAATTTAATTAATTAATTAATTAATTAATTAATCAATTGATTAAATAATTAATTAAATAATATTTAATTATTACATTAATTAATTGAGTTATTAAAATTAAATCATATAATTTTAGTTGACTTGATAATAATTAGATTATTAATAATTGTTACTTAAATATTCTTTCTCATATAATAATTAATAATTATTAATTCTAATATTAATAATTAATAATTTGATTAATCTGATAATTAATGTTTGATTAATCTCTAGTTAATCATCCCTAATTATCTTGATGATTATATCAATGATTAATGATTAATAATTAATTAATTTATAATTAATCATGTATTATAATTATGTAATTATTTAACATAATAATCCTAATTATCATATATTAACTCTTATAATTAATTAATTAATTAATTAATAATCAATAAATTAATTAATTCCTTTATTAAATTACATTTGGTTATGAATTAATTAATTAATTTATTTATTTATTGATTTATTAATTAATCAATCAAGGTGATAAGAAGTCACCTACGGGTATACCTCTATTTTACTATTGGGCTAGTCCAATTCCCTTAGTTATGTTCATTTAGTTGGGCCAAGGTAATCTCATGGAATAGGCCCAGTAACCTTCTAGTATACTTTATCTTAGCCCATTAAAACCTATGATTCAACTTTAAAAACTTAGGATTTTTCAAATCATTAGATCATACACTTAAAATCAACTCATTTCATAACTAAATTTATTCATATGTTATGCTTACCCATATGTCACATTTTAATGTTTAATCATTTTATCGGTGTAGGGCTTTAACTTGTAAGATTTATTTAAATTTGAGTATAATTCCGTTTTGGACACTTGATAACTTGTTGGAAAGCTTGAAACATCTAGTTTCTGTCTCTATAATTTGTTTCCTCAGATTTCAAGCATTTCAAATGATAATGTGGACGTTTTCTTAAGTGTCTTATGGTAAAATCTCAGATTTCCAGATTTCAATACAATATTTAAGGATTTATTAAAATTCATATACATAACCGTTTTAAACACATGATTTCTCATTTTGAAGCTTAAGATGTATACTTTACAGTGGTAAAGTTATTTCTTTTAGTACTTGAGCATTTCATACCATAAACTTAGGTTTTGTCACTGTTGGTCCCACGTTTGCACCACCAGTCCAGATTCATGAGTAAGATTTGAAAATCCATAACAATTTACTTACAAGTCCAAATAAGACAAAAGATATGTCATTGGAAAGCTTATAATGTCTATTTTGTATGATAAAAATATTTTATAAAACTCATGGTTTGCTAAGTCAAAATCAACAAAACCCGTAGCTAGTACCGGGTTCCAGCAAGGTTTTTCGGTTCGTAGACCAAACTTGTAAAATTCACCAAAAATTGTAAATTTATCCATTCAAGGTGTATGATAACTTGTTGGAAAGCTTAAAGAATCTAGTTTTTAGTTCTCCAACTTATAAACCAAAATTTTGAGTCTAAAGGGTTCGGAGTATAAAAAACCCGTGGCTGGTCAGTGGCTCGGAGGTTCATTTCTTCCCTAGTTTTTTGTCACAACTTCAAATGCACATAACTTTATACATATAAAAGCAAATCAAGTGATTCCAAAGCCTAAAATGAAGCTTATCCTCTGTAGAATCTTAATATATAATTTATTTTTCATACCAAAGCTTCTAATGCATGCTATATCACCACAACAACTACGACCTTCAACAAAGTTCGTAAATCTTACCGAAATGCTCCGAGGATCCTTTAAGGTCTCGAACCTCCCGAGTTCTTCTCAAAACTTTTTCCTAGGTAAGAAAAGTCTAATATTAAGATCATAACTAAACATCATACTTTTGTTCTCCAAAAATAACTAAAACCCGAAGAGTACCACTAGGTTACCTCTAGTAAAACGTCCTCTACTCCGTCTCGCACTTCTTCGATCTTAGTGATGGGGTTCCTTAGACCTTGAAAATGGATGGAGGAGGGTGCTTGAGGAGTGTTGGAGATGGAGAGTAGTGTTGGTAGTTCTTGGTTTTGTTTAGAGCTTGGTGGTGGTTAGAGAGTTAGGGTTTGAGCTTGATTTGTGTGAGAAAGAAAATGGGGTGTTAGGGGTTTGTGCTTAGCCAACTTTGGCCTTGAGGGAGCTGTCTTTTGGGAGATGAAATTTGAAAAATATTGGCTGAAGCAGCCCCTTCAATGGCCGGCTGTTTTGGGAGCAAATTTGGGTGAAATTTGGTTCAAAAAGTTGAGATGAAAGGTCACTATCACTTGCCTCTTCTCTAGGTCAAATTGCCCAAAGAGACCATGCCATTTCTTACTTGTGGTTGCATGCATGCACCACTTTCCTCATTTCTCTTTTGTTCACATTTTTTCCTTGTTTCTTGAACCAACAAAACCGAATTTCTCCTTGGCTCCCCATTTTTTTTTTTTTTTTTTTCCTTTCATTCAATTTCCACCCTTGATCCAAAGTTATCATCCTTATTCTCACCCATTGGATCTTCCATCACACCAATCCTTAACCTAAGTTCTCATTGGTCACTTATCACCCAAGGTTTGGCCATTGATTTGCCTAGGATTCTCTAGCATCAAATCTACACCATTGATTTCAAATCAAGCTTAATTTTTGATAAATCTTCCACCTTTGGATTTCCTAAGAGTAAATACTAATAATTCATTTTCTATCCATGTGACACATTAATTCCCAATCATGCTCTCAAAGCTTGACTATTAATATGATCAAAATAAATACTAAGATCATTAAATCGATCTACTAATAAAAATCGGGATCCTTCCGAAAAATTATCGCTATACTCTAATACGATATAACTTATTTTTTTCGTATAAATTTTTATGTCGTTCATCACACGTTTTATGTATTTAAAATTTCTCATTTAAATAGAGAAACTCAACATTGTTAAATCATCGACATCATCACACCGATGATACATATATTATCAGTCATGATCTTGAAATTTGATATTCATCAAAATAATTCATTAAAATCACATTAATGAATAAAATCCATAATAATAATTCATTAATCAAGCTTATGAATTTCTAGGGCATCACAATCTACCCTCCTTACAAAATTTTCGTCCTCGAAAATTAGAATAAAAACGGATAATTTTTCCTCATTTCATCTTCACGTTCCCAAGTGGCTTCCTCGATCTTGTGATTTCGCCATAACACCTTGACAAGGGGTATGGTCTTGTTTCTGAGAGTCTTTTCTTCACGAGCTAGAATTTGCACCGGCTTTTCTTCATAAGTGAGGTCTTCGTGAACTTGAATTGGTTTATGCTCTATTACGTGAGACGGATCCGGAACATATCTCTTCAGCATTGAGACATGAAAGACATTGTGCACAGTTGACAACTCTGACGGTAATGCTAATCTATAAGCTACCTTACCAATGCGTTCTGTGACCTCAAAGGGTCCTATGTACCTCAGGCTCAACTTGCCTTTCTTTCCGAATCGCATCACACCCTTCATTGGGGCTACCTTCAAGAAGACAAAGTCTCCTTTTTGAAATTCAAGGGGTCTCCTTTGCTTGTCGGCATAACTTTTCTGTCGACATTGAGCTGCTTCCATTCGTTGTCGTATTTTCTTGACTGCTTCAGTGGTCTTGATAATGAAATATGTGGTTTCCAATTGCTTCTCCCCCGTTTCATGCCAGTGTACCGGCGATCGACACTTCCTACCGTAGAGTGCTTCATAGGGTACCATCCCGATAGTTGCCTGATAACTGTTGTTGTAGGAGAATTCAATCAACGGTAGCTTCTTATTCCATGCACCTTTGAAGTCCCTAACGCAAGCACGAAGCATATCCTCTAAGGTTTGAATGGTTCGCTCGGATTGACCATCCGTCTGAGGGTGAAAAGCAGTGCTAAACTTGAGCTCAGTTCCTAACGCTCGACATTTTTCCAAAAAGTAGAAGTGAAACGGCTGTCGCGGTCTGAAATGATCGATAGAGGAATGCCGTACAGCTTAACGACATTAGATACATACAATTCCGCCAACTTTTCCAGGGAATAAGTCACTTTAATTTCTATGAAACGTGCTGATTTAGTCAAACGATCTACGATTACCCAGATGGCGTCATAACCTTTACTGGTTTTCGGCAATCCGACCACAAAGTCCATAGTGATTTGTTCCCATTTCCACTCTGGAACTTCAATAGGTTGCAATTATCCAGCTGGTCGCTTGTGTTCCGCCTTAACTTTCTGACAGGTTAGGCATTTGCTCACGAATTCAGCGACGTCGTTCTTCATCTTGTTCCACCAAAAATGCTCCTTCAAGTCCTTATACATCTTAGTCGCTCCGGGATGGATGGAGTATGGAGTGTCGTGGGCCTCAGATAGGATCTGCTTTCGAAGTTCTTCATTGCTAGGCACGCATAATCTACCTTTAAAATGAAGGATACCCTCATCCGACACACTAAAATTAGTTTCTTTTCCTTCCATAGCTTCCTTTCTTATCCTGACCAAACTAGGATCAAGTCCCTGAGCTTCCTTGATTTCACCAAGGATTGTAGGTTGGACAGTTAATGAGGAAAGTTTTCCCGTAATGAGCTCAATTCCAAGCTTGAGAATATCTCCCTGAAGCGGTTGTGGTAGTGCTTGAATTGTCATGAGGGTGGCAGACGACTTCCGACTCAGTGCGTCAGCGACTTTGTTGGCCTTTCCGGGATGGTAAATAATCTCACAATCATAATCCTTAACCAATTCCAACCATCTTCTTTGTCTCATGTTGAGTTCCTTCTGGGTGAAGATGTACTTAAGACTTTTATGATCTGTAAAAATCTGACATTTAACGCCGTAAAGATAGTGTCGCCAGATCTTAAGGGCAAACACCACAGCTGCTAGTTCCAAATCATGGGTCGGGTAGTTTTTCTCATGCTCCTTCAATTGCCGTGAGGCATAAGCCACGACTTTCCCGCTCTGCATCAAAACTGCTCCTAAGCCCATCTTGGATGCATCGCTGTAGATATCAAACTCTCCTTCGTCTGATGGAATCGTGAGAATAGGAGCACTAGTGAGTTTCTTCTTCAATTCTTGGAAATTTGCCTCGCATTTCTCCGTCCATTCATATTTCTTTCCTTTCCGAGTAAGTGCGGTAAGAGGTGCGGCTAATGTCGCGAATCCTTCAACAAATCTTCTGTAGTAACCGGCTAGACCTAAAAAGCTTTGCACTTCAGTCATATTCTTCGGTGCTGGCCACTTGCTCACAGCTTCGATCTTGGATGGGTCGACAGATACTCCATCTTTGGAGATCACGTGTCCGAGGAATTGAACCTTGTCAAGCCAAAATTCGCACTTAGAGAATTTTGCATAAAGCTGGTGGTTCTTTAGAGTTTGGAGAGCGATCCTCAAATGCTCTTCATGTTCCTTTTGGGTCTTTGAATAGATCAAAATGTCATCAATGAACACAATGATGAACTTGTCTAAGTATTCCTTGAATACTCTATTCATCAAATCCATGAAAGCTGCAGGTGCATTCGTCAATCCAAAAGGCATGACTAAGAACTCATAGTGACCGTAACGTGTACGAAATGCTGACTTTGGGACATCGCTTTCCTTAATCTTCAATTGGTGATAACCCGAGCGTAAGTCGATCTTAGAAAAGACTGATGCTCCTTTAAGCTGATCGAAGAGGTCGTCGATTTTTGGAAGAGGATACTTATTCTTGATGGTCGCCTTGTTGAGCTCACGGTAGTCAATGCACATCCTTAACATACCGTCCTTCTTTTTGACGAATAAGACAGGCGCACCCCAAGGTGAGTAACTTGGACGTATGAACCCCTTGTCCAGAAGTTCTTGAAGTTGGGTCTGCAGTTCTTTGAGTTCAGCTGGGGCCATGCGGTATGGAGCCTTTGATATCGATGCTGTGCCGGGCATAAATTCGATTTCAAATGAAATCTCACGATCAGGAGGTATTCCAGGTAAGTCTTCTGGGTAAACCTCAACAAAGTTTCTGACTACCGCCACATCTTCCGGTTTGGATCGTTCTTCTTTCGTCGTATCTATGATATTGGCTAGGTATCCAACGCATCCACTATGTAGCATCCTTCGCGCCCTCATGGCAGAAATCATCACCCTCGGTTGTTTATCAGAAATGTTGACATATTCGAACTCTTCTACTCCATCAGGTTTGAACGTCACCTTACGTGCCCGACATTCAGTGTTCGCATTGTATTTTCCTAGAAAGTCCATCCCTAAGATGATATCGTAGTCGAACATTTCTAAAATAATTAGATTAACAAACAATTCTCTACCAGCAATAATTATTGGCACATGACGTAACCAATAACTTGACAGCAGAGTTTGTCCTGAAGGCAAGGCCGTTCTAAAGGTCTGATTGATTCTATCCGTAAATTGAGTAAGCTTCTTAGTAAATGTATGTGATGCAAAGGAATGAGTTGCTCCAGAATCAATAAAACATGTATCTTGGTTGGCCACAGAAAGCTGACCTGTCACCACATTCGAGGTTCCAACTTCGACATCATTCTTTGTGTAGGCAAAAATGTGAGCGTTCGGTCCTGGTGGGGCCTCCAAACGTCCTGGTTAATCTGCGGACCTTCGATCTTGGCTTGCATGTTATGGAGTTGGGTCCCTTGTGGCTTCAATTGGTTTTGTTTGTTGGTGTAGCAGTTTTTGGCAAAATGACCCTCCTTGCCACATAAGTAACAAGTATTGGAGCCAAGTTTGCATTCACCTGGATGTTTCTTCCCACACTTAGAGCATGTAGGGTAGACAGTGCTGTTCTTCTTCTGGGGATGGTTTTTCTGGTTCTTGTTCCTATTGAAATTCCCCTTTCGCTTGTTGTGGTTTTGATTGGAGTGATTGCCATTAAGGTTGGATCTGTTTCCTTGGTTGTTTAGTTGATTTCCTTGGTTTTGCCTTGATTGCGACTTCTCTTTCTTCTTCTCTTCAAAGAACTTAGCCCTCTCTTGTTTAGCTTGGGCAAGACGATACTCAGCGTGTAGCGCTCTTTCGACACATTCAGCAACAGTCGTAGGCGGTTTCTCGCCACTATCAATCAGTACCGCAATCTCAGGGCGAAACATGTCTAACATCCTCCTAACCCTTTCATCCTCAGTTGGCACAAGGTGAGGGCAGAGCCGTGCCAGTTGATTGAACTTGCGGACAGCCTCAGTTACGGACATAGTGCCTTGCTTAATGTTGTTGAATTCATTCTGCTGTGCTTTCATAGCCATCCGATTGTAGAATTTGTCATTGAATTCCTGAATGAAATCATTCCATGTCATCTCAAGTACATTCCTCCTCATTTGCACAGTCTCCCACCAATAACGAGCATCCTTCTTCATGACATAGGAAGCATAAAGCACTTTTTCTTGATCTGTGAGGTCCATAAAGTTCAAGACTATTTGAAGAGAGGTTAACCATTCCTCAGCCTCCAAAGGATTGGTGGATCCTTCGAATTCTGGTGGTTTCATACGTCGGAACTTCTCATACAACGGTTCATGTCGGACCACAGGTTGGGCAGCTTGAGCCGCAGGCACAGCTGGTGCTGCTGGTTGAGCTAGGACAGTTGGAGGAGGAGGTGGTTCTTGATTTTGTTGAGCAAGATGTTCGCGGAGATTCTGCATTTCACGCTCTTGGTCCTCCAATCTACGCTGAAGGTTAACGACCATTTCAGCTAGGTTCGCTTCTTGTGGTCGTCTTGCTGCTGCCGCTCGAGGACGTACCATGACTTTATATATATGACTCTAGTGTTCAACCTAAAAGAACCATACTTGTTTAATATTCTGGATGAAGTTCTTTTAACTTAAGCGAAATCTTATGATGTGAGTTTTATTTAAACATAATGATAGAGGTACAATTCATAAATCATGGCACATCATATCTTAAAAGTATCATGTCAAAACATCACATAATCATAAGTTCACATAACGATCAACCATACTGATCATAATTAGTCATTGAGAATACATAAATCATAAAGATAACACAGGTGTCATCAAATACATAAGATAGATAATAGATAAAATATCCACAACAATGGAAAACTACTTGATAGTAAACGACTACACTCGATTTTCTACTAATACTCATGGGCCATCAGTCTCGTCGTCTTCTCCTTCAGTGAAAACCTCGGTGGGGTCCTCCTCTTCTAAACCAATACGGGCATCATCGTCTCCCACGGCTTCTGGTTGGTGTGGGGCTGGTACCTCAACATGACTTTAGCGTCCTCCGCATTTTCTAATCCCCTTGATAGGGGAGTATCTACTCTTTCTGCTCTAAGGTGCATCTCGGCGTAGATGACCTCTGAACATAGGTGGTCGTAATCCGGGTACGGTCGAGGAAAGTACACAAGTGCCTGTATCTCGGGGGGAACTCCTTGCCAGAACAACTCACATGCGTCCTCTTGGCGCAGTTCATAAGGGCACTCGACTAGGAGGTCCTCTTCGAATCGGCGTTTGTACTCCTGCATGCTCTCGCCACGAACACGTGCCCATCTCGCCGCCCGAGTAAAGAAGCGACGTCCTTGTGCATAAGTCAATTCAGCCCTCCTCTCTCGGTAAAGGAAAGGACCTACAAAATACTCCGTAATGTTGCGGCAAAAATCTCTCCAATGTACGAGGTTCAGGTCTTGCCCAATAGACTCCCACCAATGCCTAGCAGCAACCCTCAGCTGGATTACTGCTAGTCTCGACCGTGCTTCTCGTGTTATGCCACATGAGCTGCATAAGGACTCGATGTGATGTAGCCAATCTCCCGGATGAGTTTCTCCGTAGTAGTGATCCGGTCTGGCTCTCCGAAATGCAGCCGTTATTTTGGCACCGAGCTCACTAAGAAGTGTGTCTTCCGATGACGATCCTCTAATTGGTGGCATGGTGATAATATAGAGATGTCTAGTTTTAAAATTAAGGTCAATAGCAACTACAAAATAAAAATAAATAAAAATAAAATTCTAACTTACTTGGACAAGCATGAAACTGATGTGGAAACGACGTAGGGTAGGATGGCAGGATACCGGCTCTGATACCAACTGTAACGACCCGACTTTTCGGAACGTTAACAAAACTTACTTAAGTCTTAACACTTATTTAGATTCGGTTCAAAAAAAATACATACAATTTTTTTTTAATATTTAAATCATATTCATACTACAAAAATTAGAATTATTAAAATTTTTTTCTGTGGAAGTTAAAAATCTCTAGTAAATAATTATCCTGTTTAAATTCGTGTTTAAATAATATTTAAAAAGCTATAACTTCATGTTGATGAAAACGAAAGAGTCTAAAGTCTTTTTCTTATAGAGTACTCATACTAATTTAATAGTACCAAAACATTGGAACGTAATTATAAATATAATCGTTACAAAATAAATTACGAAGTCTAAATGCGGAAATTAATTTCGTGGTGGTATCCCACTCCCTTTCTTCACCGCCTCCGCATAGCTTCCCTGTCCATAAGAACATCTAAGTAATAGGCTGCTTACCCGCGTTACCTACAGCATGAACACACACGTATGAGCTTTCGCTCAGCAAGTACAAACAATATCTCACAAAACATTTTCATAAGTCATATCATCACACGTAATTATCAAGAATGTTCAAAATGCATGGAATCATGTGTGTTCAATTATGCTTCATTATATACATATCTTGTCTACTTAAGGGCCCCTATGTCGTACCCATATGCGCGCAACCAATGGGGAGTTAGGGGAGCGACCCTCTAACAACCTCCAAGGTCATATCTTATAACTTCGTTCTTATCATATCCTCTCACTAATTGGAGGTTGGTACGACACTTAATCCTATATTTCATTAGCCACATTCTTATTATTTGTGACAATGTGTGGATTTACATGTCACTATGTAACTATCATTACGGCATACATATCTGTGAGGCATGTCAATCATATCAGTGCAAGAGAATTTATGCACATCAAATACTTAATCAAAGCAATACGTATAATTTATAGACTTATCACATCATCAAGTCAAGTCATAGCAACGTAGAGCATCATCAAAGAAAACATTTTGTTTCATGCTGTAGGTGAGGTTTGTACTTACTTGTCTTATGTGCTTAACTTCGGAAGTTGTATCTCCTACTATGCGGATTTGAAAAATTATCCTGATTTAACAATAACTCATTATTAGATAAAATCATGGTTATATTACTTTATTCAAATATTCATTTATTTTATAAACTAGAGTAAACTTAATTTACTTATATCATAATTAACCTTAATAATTAATTATTATTAATTATTAAACGCTAAAACAAATTTCTATTAATTATTATTATTTAATTAATTTAATTTAATTAATTAATTTAATTAATTAATTAATTAATTAATTAATCAATTGATTAAATAATTAATTAAATAATATTTAATTATTACATTAATTAATTGAGTTATTAAAATTAAATCATATAATTTTAGTTGACTTGATAATAATTAGATTATTAATAATTGTTACTTAAATATTCTTTCTCATATAATAATTAATAATTATTAATTCTAATATTAATAATTAATAATTTGATTAATCTGATAATTAATGTTTGATTAATCTCTAGTTAATCATCCTTAATTATCTTGATGATTATATCAATGATTAATGATTAATGATTAATTAATTTATAATTAATCATGTATTATAATTATGTAATTATTTAACATAATAATCCTGATTATCATATATTAACTCTTATAATTAATTAATTAATTAATAATCAATAAATTAATTAATTCATTTATTAAATTATAGCCTTCTCTGCCAACAGAAAATTTATCTGTCTCAAAATTTCTACAACTTTGGATCATTAAAAGACACCCTTAAAAGAATTCTAATGATCCATTTCCTGTCGAAAAACTCCTTCCGGATTATTATTGGAGGTATTCTCAATATCTACTCCATTTCCTAAAGCCTATAGCCTTCTCATCTGGTTATGAATTAATTAATTAATTTATTTATTTATTGATTTATTAATTAATCAATCAAGGTGATAAGAAGTCACCTAAGGGTATACCTCTATTTTACTATTGGGCTAGTCCAATTCCCTTAGTTATGTTCATTTAGTTGGGCCAAGGTAATCTCATGGAATAGGCCCAGTAACCTTCTAGTATACTTATCTTAGCCCATTAAAACCTATGATTCAACTTTAAAAACTTAGGGTTTTTCAAATCATTAGATCATACACTTAAAATCAACTCATTTCATAACTAAATTCATTCATATTTTAAGCTTACCCATATGTCACATTTTAATGTTTAATTATTTTATCGGTGTAGGGCTTTAACTTGTAAGATTTATTTAAATTTGAGCATAATTCCGTTTTGGACACTTGATAACTTGTTGGAAAGCTTGAAACATCTAGTTTCTGTCTCTATAATTTGTTTCCTCAGATTTCAAGCATTTCAAATGATAATGTGGACGTTTTCTTAAGTGTCTTATGGTAAAATCTCAGATTTCCAGATTTCAATACAATATTTAAGGATTTATTAAAATTCATATACATAACCGTTTTAAACACATGATATCTCATTTTGAAGCTTAAGATGTCTACTTTACAGTGGTAAAGTTATTTCTTTTAGTACTTGAGCATTTCATACCATAAACTTAGGTTTTGTCACTGTTGGTCTCACGTTTGCACCACCAGTCCAGATTCATGAGTAAGATTTGAAAATCCATAACAATTTACTTACAAGTCCAAATAAGACAAAAGATATGTCATTGGAAAGCTTATAATGTCTATTTTGTATGATAAAAACGTCATGGTTTTATAAAACGTCATGGTTTGCTAAGTCAAAATCAACAAAACCCGTAGCTAGTACCGGGTTCCAGCAAGGTTTTTCGGTTCGTAGACCAAACTTGTAAAATTCACCAAAAATTGTAAATTTATCCATTCAAGGTGTATGATACCTTGTTGGAAAGCTTAAAGAATCTAGTTTTTATTTCTCTAACTTATAAAGCAAAATTTTGAGTCTAAAGGGTTCGGAGTATAAAAAACCCGTGGCTGGTCATTGGCTCGGAGGTTCATTTCTTCCCTAGTTTTTTGTCACAACTTCAAATGCACATAACTTTATACATATAAAAACAAATCAAGTGATTTCAAAGCCTAAAATAAAGCTTATCCTCTGTAGAATCTTAATATATAATTTATTTTTCATACCAAAGCTTCTAATGCATGCTATATCACCACAACAACTACGACCTTCAACAAAGTTCGTAAATCTTACCGAAATGCTCCGAGGATCCTTTAAGGTCTCGAACCTCCCAAGTTCTTCTCAAATGGATGGAGGAGGGTGCTTGAAGAGTGTTGGAGATGGAGAGTAGTGTTGGTGGTTCTTGGTTTTGTTTAGAGCTTGGTGGTGGTTAGAGAGTTAGGGTTTGAGCTTGATTTGTGTGAGAAACAAAATAGAGTGTTAGGGGTTTGTGCTTAGCCAACTTTGGCCTTGAGGGAGCTGTCTTTTGGGAGATGAAATTTGAAAAATATTGGCTGAAGCAGCCCCTTCAATGGCCGGCTGTTTTGGGAGCAAATTTGGGTGAAATTTGGTTCAAAAAGTTGAGATGAAAGGTCACTATCACTTGCCTCTTCTCTAGGTCAAATTGCCGAAAGAGACCATGCCATTTCTTACTTGTGGTTGCATGCATGCACCACTTTCCTCATTTCTCTTTTGTTCACATTTTTTCCTTGTTTCTTGAACCAACAAAACCGAATTTTTCCTTGGCTCCCCATTTTTTTTTTTTTTTTTTGTTTTCCTTTCATTCAATTTTCACCCTTGATCCAAAGTTATCATCCTTATTCTCACCCATTGGATCTTCCATCACACCAATCCTTAACCTAAGTTCTCATTGGTCACTTATCACCCAAGGTTTGGCCATTGATTTGCTTAGGATTCTCTAGCATCAAATCTACACCATTGATTTCAAATCAAGCTTAATTTTTGATAAATCTTCCACCTTTAGATTTCCTAAGAGTAAATACTAATAATTCATTTTCTATCCATGTGACACATTAATTCCCAATCATGCTCTTAAAGCTTGACTATTAATATGATCAAAATAAATACTAAGATCATTAAATCGATCTACTAATAAAAATCGGGGTCCTTCCGAAAAATTATCGCTATACCTCTAATACGACATAACTTATTTTTTTCGTATAAATTTTTATGTCGTTCATCACACGTTTTATGTATTTAAAATTTCTCATTTAAATAGAGAAACTCAACATTGTTAAATCATCGACATCATCACACCGATGATACATATGTTATCAGTCATGATCTTGAAATTTGATATTCATCAAAATAATTCATTAAAATCACATTAATGAATAAAATCCATAATAATAATTCATTAATCAAGCTTATGAATTTCTAGGGCATCACAACACCCACATGTATATTTGGGCTAGAATTTAAGGGGTTAATGGAAATGACCCAACAATGAGGATGTATGAGTAAAGCCCAAAGGAAGAATGGAAATTGAACCCAAATGGTATGATTAAAGGCTTAGTATCAAGAAAAGGAGGTTATCCAACGTGATCTCTTAAGAATAATCAAAGTTTGCTTATCCTTAATGAAGAAGAATGAGGATTAAGGTGACCAAGAAGGATAACAAGTATAGGGGACATACAACCAAGATTAGGCATGAATGTTGGTTAAGTCACCAACACCTTATGAAAGGATCCTGATCCTATATTCTTTCAAATAGCAGGAAGTGAATTGCTGTTGCGAACAAATTTAAGGACGCAACTTTCAGAAAACGGCATACGAGGTAAGTACAAACCTTACCTGCAGTATGAAAGCTAGTAAATTATGTTCAAGTATGTGGTTTTCAAATATACTACAACATGTTTTGTGCTATATCTATGAAATGCCATGCTTTACAAAATGCTATGTTTATAAAAGTGCTATATTTACAAAATGCTATATTTGCAAAATGATATGTTTATGAAAAGTGTTATATTTGCAAAATGCTATGTTTACAAAAAGTGTTATATTTGCAAAATGTCATGTTTATAAAAGTGCCATAATTGCAAATGCCATGAATGAAAAGAATGCCATGCCATGTTATGAATGAGATGAAAGTCATGTTATCATATAGTGACATCATAAGGTATGTTCACTAAGGATAAACAACATGGTAAGATATCACAAGTAAAGTGTCGTACCGACCTCCTATCAGGTGGAGGGTTTTTCATGTTAAAGTTATGGATTATCGCCCTCTCGTTGATGCGGGAGGGTGTAATCAATTATGTTTTCCCAGAGCAGTTAGGGACCTTGCAAACCCTGACTGTATCTGGAGGCGCGCTAAATAAATAATGGTACGTACACTATGAGGCCCATATGAAATATAAGTACAAGTTAAAAAAGAATGCATAAATGAACATAAATGGTTCACGCATATGCATATGATGAATGTTATGTTTTCGAGATGCTATAAATAAAATGTTTTGTGAGATTATGTTTGTGCTTACTGGGCGAAAGCTCATTCAGTTATATTTCATACTGTAGGTAAGAAACCTGCAGCTTAAATGGTGGGCGTTGTGTGGATGATGCGGCGGCAGATGAAGGGCGGTATGGATACCACTACGTATAGATTTCGCAACCTTTTTGATATGTCAAGAAGTTTTTGTATATAAGTATATGTGATGAAAACCACTTATGTTGTAACGACCCGCCTAGCATAGGCCGTTACCGTACATACATACATGCATTCATACATAACTTTTACAACTTACTTAATTATTACATGAAACACAGCGGAAATTTTTTTTTTTTTATATAAGGCGTATATACATATATGAAACATAAAATATGACCAGTAATATTTCTTGCGCATACTACTCAGTAGCCATAATTAAACATTTCATAATTTAACATAATTAACAAAACGCGTAGCAGTCCCCATTTCCCACTACTCACAGTGCCCGGCCACGCGATTCCACCTTGCATCATCAAATGCCAGCAGGTTGTTTACCTACAGCACAAACTTAATACAATGAGCTTTCGCTCAGCAAGTACAACTCCTATACCGCGACTCATACTTATATCAAAACATATCATCATTCTATTGCATATACTTCAAGACATATAGCATGCATGAACCAATTATGTTCATATTATGCTTACTTATTTCGGTATCTACTTGTTCTACTTAGGGGCCCTTAACATGTGTGTTCGTACCCGGCGCGCGATTATGAATTGGTTGGGGCGGCCAAACCAAATCCAACTCAATCCACAGTCCAACCCGACCTGGTGCGGGTGGCACGACACAGGCGACGTATCGCCTTTACCTACTTTTCACCTTGTCATTCTTAATCGTGTCATACATGATCCCATTTTGTGAACATCTCGTTCGATGTCAATTTATCATGATTCATATGCACCTAATATATATTTCGTAAGCATACGTTGCTTACTTAACACATTTCAAAGCATAAACTTATTACATACATATAACATAACATCACATCATAATACATAGCACAACAATAATATCTAGGCAAGTATACAACTACTAGCCTATACTGTAGGCGGCGTTGTACTTACCTTGTCTATGCCTGTTGATATGCTGTTCCACCTCGGGGCTCAGCTGCAGGTTATATCCTGCTTAATTGAAGGACTAGTTAATACTCTAGCCTATGACTATAATAATGTTGGTTATCCACCAACATTCATGCAATGCTTTGGTTATATGTCCCCCTATCTTAAAACATTTTATGTGCGGTTACGTTGGATAACCTTTCAAATCTATCACATGTGAGAGCTTAAAAAGGTTAGTGCTAACACCTAACCTTAAACTTATCGTAATCCTAATCCGAATTAAGTTAACCGAAGTCAACCACTAGGTTACTAAAGTCAACCCTCCGTTCGGGTCAACTTCGGGCTTTGGGGCTAAGCCCTGTGATTCGGATATAAATTCCCAATCACCGTTCGTCTTAACTTTTTACCTAGCAAACCTTGAACTTGAACATTTTATTCTCTTTTCTTTGTCTTTGAAAAAAGTTTTTGACATAGAAGCTTAAAACTGCTATAATTTCCCTTTAAAATCCTTGGATCTTAAAACATAGTTTTTAAAACATTTGAGGGTTCAAAACTGCCTTTGGAACAGTTTCTGTGTTCAAAACAGAGTGTTTAGACAGAAAAACAATTTTTCTCTATTGGTTCTAAAAAATTCTGTGCAGGAATGTTTTGCTCCCTGCACAGTTTTCAGATTTCAAGGTCTAGCTTAAAATCCTTTAGGAATTAGAAAACGTTTCCTTCATGAAAGTTCTAACTCTCGAAGAGATCTAAAACTTTCGTGTTTTACAAAAATTCTGATTCGGCTTAGTTCAGTACCAGTTTTTATTTGAATTCGGGTGATCATAAAAACTGCGTCCTGATAGACCACCTTCGGTTTTTCGTAAAAACGGAGGCCTTTGGAACCTCATTTTGAGAAACGGTTCACGTTGCTCCCTAGGAAAGACCCTGATCTACAACTTTTGTGTTTTACATTTTTGCCCATTCGGCCTCTAAAGTCCTGTAATTACCGATTTCCTGAGGCCGACCAGTTTGGAACCCGAACTGGCAGCCTTGCTTACTAAATTTGGTTTACGTCCTAATTTTCGGTTTCTATCTCAACCGATCACATCGGGAGCTTAAAGACACATCATGCAGTGTTCCTAACATCTTGCATGTCCCAACATGCAGCCCTAACCCGTTCATGCAGCCCATAGAAACCGAATCCTAACCTAGGGTTGCATGACTAGCATAGCATATCCATTCATTCCATACATTCATCACATACCAAAATAAATTCAAACCATACATTCACATGCTCATACATACCCTAAGGGATATATAACCTCATGTAATATTTCTAGCATGCAATCCTAGCATACCAAACAATCATAAACATATTAATGAGCATAAAGGAACCAAACCACATCTAGCAACCTAATCAAGCACTTTAAGGGCATAAAACTAAATTAGTGAGCTTATGCTCTTACAACCATTAACTTGAACAAATACATTTAAATTTGAACTTAAAAACTTGATTGGAAAAGGATTAAAGCTTTTGAAAAATTTTACCTTGAAGTGGATAGGGTTTGGCTCTAGGACTTGAACCAAATCTCACACCCTTGGCTCTAGACTTGCAAACCGGTTTTGGCTCACCAATTGAACACCAAATTGGCTGATTTTGGGCTCAAATTTTGGCTCCCCCTTAGGCACGGCTACTGCACCTAAAATGCACCAAAATCTGAAAAAATTTTTTCTTGGTTTCTAACACAAACCCGTGAGCTTGCTAGGAGGAGAAAAAGGTTCCGAAACTTACCCCTAACTTGTTTGATTGAAACCCAAACTCTCCCTCAAGCTCTCCCCTAAAAATTCTGATTTTTTTCTCACTTTTTCCTGCTTGCTGGACACGGTTACAGCCAAGAACAAAGGCTGGAAAAATTTTTCCCCTCTTTCTCTTGCTCTCTCACACAAACCGAACAACACACACAAACTTGGTTCAAAATTTTTTTTCAGATTTCCTTCCTCACTTTGCTCTCGGTTTTCTTGCTGAAATTTGGGCATAATGAGGTTACATTTTCTGATTTAAAAGGGGGTGGAGGCAGCCCTATTTATAGGCAATGTGGGACACAAAATTCTTTGCAATTTGGCCCCCAAAATTTTTGAAATCTTGCACAAAAAACCCTTAAAGTGGCCGGCTGTCATTGAGTGGAAAGCAAGTAAGAAAAAGCTAGAAGGGGACACATGGCTTGCATGGATTTGTTCTCCAAAAAGTGGGTGATGTCATAATTCAAAACTTTATGATGTCATAAATCATAAAGGGCTTGTTTGTCTCCTTTTCCAATAAACAGTATAATTTAAACTTAACATAGATAAATCTAATACTGTGTTGTACTAATATACAGTATTAATATTTTATACTTTCATAAAAATTTTATCTGTGAAAAATCGGGCTGAAAAATTTTTTCTTTATTTTTCCGAACCCTTTTGCCCTGTACCCTATTTTTGCGTGCTTGATTTTTCTATAGTGGTTTTAGTTCTCAAATATGTCATCTTATCCGAAAAATGAGTCTTTCACAGTATTTTTCCTATACTGGATCTCATAAAATTGTACAGTGAGGGTTTTGACCATTTTAGTCAAACTTTGACTTTTCCGGGTCAAAGTTGACTTTTTTGGTCAACCCTTTGACTTTCCTAGAATGATGTAAATTTCATCTCTTTTCTTCCGAAAAGACCATTTATCATTCAACACAAGCATACTCGAGTCTTATAAAGCTATAAGAACTCGTAACACATAATAAAGTTCTGAAGCGAACTTTTTCATAAATGCCGATACGGCATGCATTCAATTCCTTTAAAAATGAAATAATAATCATAGAAAAAGTAGGTATTACATATGTTATATGGTATTTTGATACGAAAGACTTTAAGTAAACTTTCTATTTCAGTATCAATGATCTATTGCTAAAGACAAATGCTTTTTATAAGTATGTTTCAAAAAAAAAAAAAAAATTCCCAAATTTTAAGTTAAGTAAGTAAGGTGGTGGCCCTACGTAGTAAAGGGGCGTCACATGAAGCATGTCAATGACGTGATACAAATACAGCTACCATGGCATAAAAACCATGGGTTCGATGTTAAATAAGATGGTTGCAAGTATAACCTACAATTAAGCCCCTTAATAATAAACAATGGCTTATATACCGGTAGCTGACAATATAAATCGAACAACTGACTCACCGGTCAGATAAAATTACAATATATGTTAATGGGCTTTTTACGTCATAGTCAAACGGATGGGAAAAGTGCACATTAACACCAACATAATCCTAAAAAAATGGTCCTAAAGTTGAAAACAAAAGCCAGGACCTGCTTGAGGCTGCAAGTTACCCAAAAATGACCCAAAACTGGTTTCACCATGTAAAAGAAACCAAAACGAAGCAAACACCTAATTTACGCTATAAATGACCTAAAAATGACCCAAAACCGGTTTCACCATGTAAAAGAAACCAAAACAGAAGCAACCACCTAAGTAATGCTGTAAATGACCTAAAAATGACCCAAACCAGTTTCACCATGTAAAAGAAACCAAAATAGAAGCAAACACTTGAGTTATGCTGCAAATGACCGAAAAATGACCCAAAACCAGTTTCACCATGTAAAAGAAACCAAAACAGAAGCGAACAACTGAGTTATGCTGTAAATGACACAAAAATGACCCAAAACCGGTTTCACCTTGTAAAAGAAACCAAAACAGAAGCAAACAACTGAGTTATGTTGCAAATGACTGAAAAATGACCCAAAATCGGTTTCACCATGTAAAAGAAACCAAAATAGAAGCAAACACCTGAGTTATGCTGCAAATGACTGAAAAATGACCCAAAACCAGTTTCACCATGTAAAAGAAACCAAAACAGAAGCGAACAACTGAGTTATGCTGTAAATGACGCAAAAATGACCCAAAACCGGTTTCACCATGTAAAAAAAACCAAAACAGAAGCAAACACCTGAGTTATGCTGTAAATGACCCAAAAAATGACTCAAAACTTGTTTCACCATGTAAAAGAAACAAAAACAGAAGCAAACACCTAGTGATTGTAACGACCTAACCTAATCGCGGTCGTTAATTAACTTTATGAACTTAGCTACTTGCTTTGACCTTAGACTTAATTCCCCAAAATTTCAGAAATTTTTTTTTTTATAACTTAAATATTTCATAGCTTACATGGAGTCTATGATCATTTTAAATTTTTAAAGATTCAAACACAATGTAAACTTTTCAAAAAGACTAGCACCTCAGAAACACTTTTTCTTTTTTTTTTTTTTAATGAAATCTAAACTTGATAATTTAATAAATAAGAACTGAATCTAAAGTTTAAAACATCAACATGTCAAACTTACATAATTAAAACTTCGAACAGGCATATCTTAAGTTTGGTTTCTTGTAAACCAAACTACTTGGTCAAATAGAGGTCCTTTCATCGTTCAAATACATATAACCAAAAGAGTAAAATACATTTTAAAAATATTAAACTTTCTTAACCTTGCTTAGTTAAAATTAAACTCAGTATTCATTTCATATGGGTGCCTTAGAACCCAATTACTTGAAAATAATTATTCTGAAAGGATACAAATCTCTTAGAGCTTATTCATTTCATATGGGTTCCTTAGAACCCAATTACTTGAAAATAATTATTCTGAAAGGATACAAATATTTTAAAGCTTATCATAATTTAAAAGAATTTCTTATCATGGAATTTACATTTTGATGGCGGTATCCATAACCCATGCCTCCATTGTCTCGACACAGTTCACCAGTCCATCGAATCACCGTGTTGCCTACAGCATGAACAAACATTAATGAGCTTTCGCTCAGTAAGTACAAACACAAATCTCACATAAACTAAATGCATATAATAATGCGTGATATTTTATGAATCGTACAATTATGCTTGCTTCTTGTTTCTTATTTTCTTGTTTCATACTTATTCTTCCTTAACTTTTTACTTTGGGCCCCATGTGTGTACGTACCCATTGAGCGTAACCACAGAAAGTTAGGGTTTGCAAGGTCCCTAACAATTCTGAGAATCATATACGTAACCCTTCACGATCTACGGAAGGTCTTAAAATTTTTTGAAACATACATAATCCTCCATGAACTGCGGGAGGTTGGTACGACACTTTTCTTGAACTTATCTTTCACTTTCATTAACCTCTTACTTTCTTAAGGTGAACATGTAATTATGATCATGATTCCATGAACATACATTCAAACCTCATGATGCACATAATAATGCATTACATTTTATGCATAATTAAATTATGCTTATTATCTTCTTATCTTGGGCCCCATAGTGGTACGATACTTTCTTGAACTTATCTTTCACTTTCATTAATCTCTTCCTTAGGATGAGCATGATCTTATGTTCGTAACTCATGAGCAGATATTGCAGTTTCACACAATATAGAGGCATCGTCATCAATTCAAACATATTAAGGCATAAAAACATATGTTCACTAAAGCATATCAAGCAACTATATAATCACATTGCATAAGAGCATCATTCTTCATATTCAATCACAAGCATGGTATTCTAAACATGCACACATCCGTTGTTCACAGATGTGCTTGCATCGACAAACAAATTTCATGCTGTAGGTGAGGTTTGTACTTACCTGGATTTCGCATTTAGCATTCATCCTCGACTAATCCTCAACCTCATTAACGCCGGTGTTGTGTCCTAATTAAATTGACAACCGACAATTAGAATATGGTCATATCATATTTGTGATTAAACCACCCCTTTCTTTTATACTCGTTCATAGTTCTTAAATCTCATTTCCCGTTTAAATGGTTCAAGGATTCGTTTAAGGTCATGATTCTGTCACATTTAACTTGAAAATTATAGAGTAACTACAGATGTCAAGACTCGACTTCAGAGTCAAGAATGAAACTGGGAAAAACAATGACTTTTCCCCCATTTAAACATCAAAACGTTAAACCATGTAACAACTTAAAAACTAGGCATTCTTGTGAATATCAATTAAGAATGCACCTTATTAATTAGTGGAAAATGTGGAGGAGTGTCCATCTTTTACTACTTTCATATCATATGCAACAAGGCATATAAATATACGAAACTTATTGGTGAGAAATAACCACCATAAAACATATTCCTCCACAGCTCAGTACCACTTAAAATCAAGACATGAATTCTATATTATAAAATTGTTCTGATAGAGTAACTTGTAAAACTAATTATAAATTCAATCACTAATTATGGTTGAATTTAATAAAAAACCGGCAGCATAACGACTTATTTTCCTTAATACCCAAAATTTAAACCTGCAATAAAAACCATTTTATAGAGAGTTTTGGCACACCATAACTGTAAGATGTGTCATCCATAACACATTCATCATAAAAACATACAACATATCTCATTCTAATTCAATTTCACTTAATTAACTTGAACATCAAATATATAAACATATATATATTTTGATATTCAATTCAAAGCATATAAATAGGCATGTAATTAATTCAATAAATGACTTAAAAGTAGTCAAGATTACTACCGAGATCGTTCGACGACGTTCGGTGAGTAAAATGCTTCCTACTGGACATTCAAAACTCTTCTTAATTTCGAGCGAGTAAACTTTTAATCGCTATTCTTAACCTTCGAGATTCCATCTCGCAAATCCGAGGTTGTAAACATGTCCGGAACGTCGAAAATAAGCCAAAAAGGCGATCTTCGAAAATTCATCAACGGTTGACCGACGTTGACCAGCTTTGACCGGGTGTTGACCAGCGTTGACCGGCTTTGACCGGGCGTTGACCGGTGTTGACCAGCGGCAAAAGGGACAGAGATGGGCACCGCTTCGAATATCTCGACGAGAGGAACCCATTTCTGGTGTCCACTTCTTCAAACGGCGTTCGGTTTTCTCAAAAATGTAAGAAAACGAACTAGGAGACGGCGGCGGACCGGGAAAATTTCCGACAATGATCGGAGTGGTAATGGACTGGGCTTTGTTCCTCTCGACGAGTGGAACTCAATGACACCAACGGCTCGTAAAATAGAGCTCGGATTGCACCGAAATCTCGCTTGAAAGTTTATGTGACCGAAACTTTCCTAGCATTTTTCCGGCAAACGGCGGCGAGTGACGCGGCCAAACTCCGGCTATGGGACACTCGGGTGATGTGCTGCAAGGTTCACCGGTGCGTGCGGCGGTGGCTGGCCGGAGACGCGACCTCCTTTGACGGCAGCGACGGGCGTGAAACAGCGAAAGAGAGAACGAAAAAGAAGAAAGAGAGAGACAGGAAATGGTCGAAAAAAAGAATAGAGAGAGAATGAAGAGTTGGCTAATGTTATCCTCTTTTCCCTTCATTAATCTCTCTTTTCTGACTTCCTTCACAAACCAACCGGATGTGAAATAGAAAGAGAGAGGGAAAGAGAGAGAGACGTGAAGGAGAAGGAAATAGCTAGGAAGAGGTCTGATGTTTATCCTCTTCCTTTCCTTATTTATTCTTTGCCCTTTCTTTTTTTTTTTTCTTCTTGAACGTGTGGACAACTGACCACACAAAACCACCACACCTATTAATATATGTATACATATATATTGCTTCTTTCTTTTCTTTTTTTTTTTTTTTTCCTTTCTTTTCTGACTTTCCTCAAGGCAACCTTTTTTTTTTTTTTTTTTTGACTTCCTTATACGTGTGGCTGACCAATTCCACACATATTAGTATAGCATATTATGTATATAAATACATTACTCATTTTCTTTTTTTTCTAACTTTCTTTAAATTTACAATTTAATCCCTCCAAAAAGAAGTAATTTCCCACAAATCCATGCAAGGTGACAAGTCAAGGGAGGCTTGCTTGGTGGGCAAGTCAAATTCAATGGTCAACTTTGACCAAAATAAAAGTTAAAATTTCTATTTTGTCCTCTTTCTCAAAAAAGCCATATATTTGCCGAAGCAACTATTTTTGAGTCTCGTAGCTAATTAAACGAGAACTCAAACATATACTGATATTTAACTCAGATCATGAGTTTCATATCGTCATACATAATTAAATCTTAATTTTCATTGTCTCCAAGGAAATCATATATCATAAAAATTCGGGTTCTTACAGTGATGTTGCGAATGACCCAAAAATGACCCAAAACCAATTTAACCACAGGAAAATGACCCCTAACGGCAGCAAACACCTGATTTAGGCTACAAATTTGACAAAAATGACTCAAAACCGGTTTCACCATCCAAAATCAACAAAATTCAGAAGGCAAGACCTGTAATAGGCTGCATATGACCCAAACATGTCCCAAAACTGATTTAACCATGCTAAAATGAACCTAAACAAAAGCCAATACCTGTTTTACTATGCAAATGATAGAGAAATGACCAAAAACTGGTTCCACCATGTAAAATAACCCAAGAAATAAGCCAAGACCTGATTTAGGCTGCAAATGATTGCAAAATGACACAAAACTAGTTTAACCATGCTAAAATAACCCAAATCAAAAACCAGGACCTGTTTTAGGCTGCAAATGACACATAAATGACCCAAAACAAGTTTCACACATAAAAATAACCCAAAACAAATCCAAGAGCTTGTTTAGTCTGCAAATGACAGCAAAATGACCCAAAACTAGTTTAACCATGCTTAAATGACCCTGAACAAAAGCCAGGGCATGTTTAAGGCTGTAAATAGGACAAAATCAACAAAAACCCCACTATTTCAGCATCTAAAATGAACAAAAACCCCTCCGAAATCTGGTTTCAACATCCATACTTAAAATAAACACCAAACAAATATGGTTTCATCATCCAAAATCAACAAAAAAAATCAACACAAATCCGGTTTCAACATCGAAACAGATTTAACACAAAATCCAGACAAATCCGGCCTTCCATACACTTAAAACATATGAGAATGAATCCGATTTCTAATAGGTGAAGAAGTTATACTAGGGTTACCGAGTTCGAGCCAAAGGATAAGTATACAGTGGATGACAGCAGATCAAGGTAGGAAGCAACGGCTCTCTAAGATGATTTACGAACTTGGAAATAGTGGGTAATGAGCCCTTTTGTTCGAGATTGCCTCGTGGACCCTAGTCAGTGTCATATTTGCCACTGGAGGTACCTAAGCCAAGAGTCTGTTGAATAGACCCAGTGGTGTCGCAAGTTCCCGAACCGGTTTGGAATAGAAGCCCAAAGCAGAAAAACCCTAGAAACGAAATTTGGGAGTTTCGGATTTAGATACATGACAGATTCTCAGGCTCGACAACATTCATACACCTGGAATCCACTGAAGGGAAGAAACCATGGCGATTAAGGTTCAGGGATGGCTCTTACATATGTGATAGATTCTCGGGAAAATGCTACTAGAGCCGATACTCACAGGGAATCAAATATATTCGATTCGAAATGTAACGACCCACCTAGCGTAGGCCGCTACCTTGCTTGATAACATGCATTCATAACATAAAGCTTACTTACTTTCTTAACTTGTAAAAACACAGCGGATTTTTTTTTTTTTTATAGTACACAAAACTATGTACATAAACTTAAAATATTGTTTCTGTGCACAAACATATTAACTATTACTTATAAAACGTTTCTTGTCTCTCATAAGTATATACCACTCAAAATGCGAAGCGGTTCCATATACCACGATTTACAGCGCTTGAACTCGCTACTCCCCATCGCATCAATATCAGCTGGCAGGCGACTTACCTACAGCACAAACTCAAAACGGCGAGCTTAAAGCCCAGTAAGTACAACTCCTAAGCCGTAATTAAATAATAATATAACTTATAACATATAACATTTAAATCATGATAACATAGCATACACATAGCATAACACTTAACATAGCATATAGCATACATAACATATAACACTTGACATACTTAGTATAACACATAGCATGCATAGGTCATCTTATGCTTCATTATTTTCCTTATTCTTATATCTTATGGGCCCTTAGTCTACGTGTTCGTATCCGGCGCGCGACTATGGAGTGTCTGGGGCGGCCAAACCAATTCCAGTTTAATCCACAGTCCAACCCGACCTGGCGCGGGTAGTACGACACGGTGTTTATTTTCTTACTTGAACTTGTTTACGTGTGAGCATACATTTCTGATGTCATCTTTCTAACTTGATTCTTTCTTATCTTGTCTTAGCATATAACCATATACTTAGCATTTTTCATGTTGCATACATGGTACTTAACATATAACACAGAGCACATCGTTGAGTCTAATAGTATAATCTTATTAACTTGTGCTGTAGACGGTGTTGTACTTACCGTCTGTACTTCAGTTGTTTGGCAGATCCACTTCCGAGTTTAGCTGCGGGACTCTTCCTGCTTGATTAAAGGACGTACGTTAGTCTTCTAGTACATCTTTATCGTATGTTGGTACTAACCAACATTCATGCAGGTTTTCGGCTATATGTCCCCCTAACGTGAAGCCATTTGTAACCCAGCGGGTTTCGTTGAAAAATCTCTTCGTAAGCTTAAGCCCATTTATAAAAATATTGGGTTAGGTAAAACCTACCCTAGGGCTTGTATAAAAACTTATTCTCTTCTAGGTCAACCAAGGTCAACCTTTACGAGTGCTAAAGTCAACCCTCTTCGGGTCAACTCTGGGCTTCGGGGCAAAGCCCGGTAACTCGGGTGCTAAATCCTGGCTACCTTACGTTCTATGATTTTCTTGAAAAACTTAGCTTAAAAATCCATTTCCCTTGAAAACTTTAACTTAAAATCCTTTTCTTAAAAGACTTAGCTTAAAACTTAAATTTCATGACTTGCTTTCTTAAAAAATTTCGTAGATCTTGGCCTATATTTTCATAAAATGTTCGAGGGTCGGAAACTGCTTTTGGGACAGTTTCCGTGCTTGAAATAATGTGTTGAGTCCGAAAAAATAATTTTCCTAGTTTGGTTCTACAAAATCATGCACAGAATTTTGTTGAATCCTGCGCAGTTTTCAGATTTTAGGTTACAATTAAAAATCCGTTTTGATTTGGAAAAAGTTTCCTTCACGAAAGTTCTAGCCCTCGAAGAGTTCTAAAACTTTCGTGTTTTACACATTTTCTGATTCCTTACCGATTAGTACCAATTTTAAACCGAAAACAGACTTAACATAAAAACTGGGTCTCATTGACCCACCTACGGTTTTTCTTCAAAAAGTAGGCCGTTGGAGCCTTATTTTGGCAAAGTGCCCGCGTCACCCCCTAGGAAACACCCTAACCTACAACTTTCATGTTTTACGTTTTTGCCCATTCGGCCTTTATCAGCCAACTGTGATGATTTACCGAGACTGTCTCCTGGGAACCCGAGAGGCAGTTTCGGTTTTTAAGTTCATTGTTACGTCCTAGGACGAGGGTTCTACCTCGACCGACCACTTCGGGAGTTAGGTCAATATCATGCAGCGCGTCTAGCGTCCCCTTACGGCTAGCTAAGCCATCCCACGTGTTCGTGCAACCCATAACCCGAACCTAAATTGCCTAGGGTTGCACGGTTCCTCTAACCAACATACAACATAAAAATTCTAGCAACCTAGTTCATAAAAATCCGAGGCATACTTGCACAAATAAATCTGACCTAATGGGGATATAAAACCTACAATAACCCTAGCATGCCATCTAGCAAATTTCAAGCATACAACCGAGCTTAAAAATTCATGCACACAATCAAACCAACCACTCGGCTAGCCTAACCAAACCACTCGGCACATCAAGCATGCATAGGGCAGAAATTAAACCACATGCATGGGCTTATGCCCTTACAAATTTTTGGCACAAATTACATATAAATCAAAGCTTAAAAACCAATTTAAAAGCTTAAGAAAAATTTTAGAATTTTACCTCAATGGTGTGTGGTATTCGGCCCTAGGGTTTGGTTAGCCAAATTGACTCCCCCTTGCTCCCTTGGTTTCCTAGGCTCGGCTGATCACTCCTTGGCGCAACAAGCACCAAATTTTGGCTTCTTTGGTTGGTTCCTCTCTTTGCTCAGCCACTAAGGGTCACTTGGCCCAAGGCTGAAAAATTTTTTCTCCTTTCTTTCTAGCCTACCCGAGGCTGTCCTACGGGCACAAACAAGCCTCAAAACTCACCCAAACTCACTCCTATGGCTCGGCTAGTCCACCCGAACCCTTAGCCCCAATTTTTCCTCAAATTTTTGGTCTCTCCCTTCGGTCTCCCCTGCACTATGGCTCACGGCAGTGGCTGCTCTAGGCTGCCAGAATTTTTCTTTTTCTCTCCCTCGGCTCCTAGACTCTACCTGAAGATGAAGATGGAGTTGGCTTGGTTACAAAATTTTTCTGAACTCTTTCTCTCTCTCTCTCGGCTTGTTGAGCAGAAAATCCTCAAGAGTTTGGCTGCTTTTTTGAATAAAAATGAATAGGGTGGAGCTCTATTTATAGACAACTTTCAAACTTTGGGAAATTAGACTTTTCTCCCCAAAATTTTTGAAAGTTTAACCTTGTTTCTAGCTTGGTGGCCGAACTTTTGAAGGGTGGAGGCCATCTCATTGTGAGTTGTCAAGGGACATGTGTCATGCTTGGATTGGGCCACCACACCAAAGAGGATAAGGATGAAGTTCTCTAGAATTTCTTGAACCAGTCTTTAATTGACTGAAAATCTTGAAACGTTGAGTTCAAAAATTTAAATTCCAATACTGTAAACATTATTTTACAGTTTTGGATTTTTATACTTGCCGTCGAAAAATCGGGTCGAAAAATATTTTTCTTGTTTTCTCAAACCCTTTCTGCCCCATGATTTCATAAAATACGCAGGATTTTTCTATGGTGGTTCCGGTGTCTCATTTTCATTATCTGTTAAAGAAAATGAGTTTCTGCAGTATTTTTCAAAAAATGCAGATCTTAAAATTCGTGTGTCGCAATTTGGACCATTTTGGTCAAACTTTGACTTTTCGGGTCAACGGTTGACTTTTTGGTCAAAATTTTGACTTTTCATAGAACGATCAGATTTCACTCCTTATTGACCGAAAAGGCTGTTTGCTTCTTCGAATCATCAGTTTTGAGTCTTTTTAAGCTATAAAAACTCATAATACACACATGAAAGTTCTGAACTGAACTTTTTCATAATATTGCATAATCTGCACATATTTAATTCTTTACAAGAATTAGTAGCATGAAAAACCAGATATCACAATCTACCCTCCTTAAAAATTTTCGTCCTCGAAAATTAAAACAACTCGAGGTAGTCTTTCTTCATGGCATCTTCTGGCTCCCATGTCGCTTCTTCAACCTTGTGGTTACGCCACAACACTTTAACCATAGGAATAACTCTGTTCCTCAAGACTTTATTCTCTCTGTCGAGGATTCTAACAGGTTTCTCTTCATAGGTGAGATCTGTTTGAACTTCCACTGGCTCTTGACTAAGCACGTGAGAAGGATCTGGAACATACTTCTTCAGCATTGAGACATGGAATACATCGTGCATTGAAGCTAACTCTGGCGGTAAGGCGAGCTTATATGCCACTTTTCCAATCCTCTCCAGGATCTCAAACGGTCCCGTATAACGTGGACTGAGCTTTCCCTTCTTGCCAAACCGCATTACTCCCTTCATCGGAGCAATTTTAATAAAAACAGCATCTCCGACTTGAAATTCAAGCGGTCGTCGGCGTTTGTCTGCATAGCTCTTCTGTCGGCTAAAGGCTATATCAAGTCTCTACTTGATCTTCCTGATGTCTTCGGAGGTCTTTTCTATGAAGTCTGTGGTCTGCAGCTGTTTCTGCCCGACTTCTTGCCAATGAATCGGCGATCGGCACTTCCTTCCATACAAAGCTTCGAACGGAGCCATCCCTATTGAGGCATGATAGCTGTTGTTGTAGGAGAATTCTATCAATGACAGCTTTTCATCCCAATTTCCCTTGAAATCTAGGACACATGACCTCAACATATCTTCCAAGGTCTGTATAGTTTTCTTGGACTGTCCGTCGGTTTGGGGCTGGAAAGCAGTACTAAACTTCAATCTCGACCCCATTGCAGCGTGAACACTCATCCAAAACCGCGACGTGAAACGCCCATCACGATCAGAGATGATCGATTTTGGGATTCCGTGAAATCTGACAACTTGAGCCACGTAAATTTCTGCTAATTTCTCCACTGAGTGAGTGGCTTTAATTGCAATAAAGTGCGCCGATTTGGTCAAACGATCCACAATGACCCAAATCGTGTCGTTTCCGCTCGAGGTTCTGGGCAGTCCGACTACAAAGTCCATCGTGATTTGCTCCCATTTCCACTCCGGAAGCTCGATCTTCTGCAATTCTCCTCCTGGAAGTCGGTGTTCGGCCTTAACTTTCTGACAAGTTAGGCACTTTGACACGTATTCTGCTATCTGATTCTTCATATTTGGCCACCAATAGGTCTCTTTAAGATCCTTGTACATCTTGGAAGCTCCTGGATGTACTGAATATGGTGTTTGGTGTGCCTCCGACATTATCCGTTCCTTCAAATTTTCCACGTCAGGAACGCAGATTCTCCCTCTAAAATGGAGTATGCCGTTATCAGAAGTCTTGAATTCGTTACCCTTCTCACTAAACAGTCTGGCTTTCAACAGTGAAGAGTCATTTTCTTGATGTGCCTTAATGACGTCCAGTAGATCAGACTTGAGGACAAGCGAAGACAACTTCCCCGCTATCATTTCGATGTTGAAATCCACAATCTCCTTTTGCAAAGGCTTAGGAAGTGCTCCAATAGACATCAGCATGCCTACTGACTTCTGACTTAGTGCATCTGCCACCCTGTTTGCCTTTCTAGGGTGGTATAGGATTTCGCAGTCATAATCCTTCACAAGTTCTAACCACCTTCTTTGCCTCATATTTAACTCCTTTTGAGTGAAAATATACTTGAGGCTCTGGTGGTCAGTGTAGATCTCACACTTGTTCCCGTATAGATAATGCCTCCATATCTTGAGAGCAAAGACTACTGCGGCTAATTCCAAATCATGGGTAGGGTAGTTCCTCTCATGGTTCTTCAGTTGTCGCGACGCATAGGCCACTACCCTCCCGTTCTGCATTAAAACAGCTCCGAGTCCGTTCTTGGAAGCGTCACTATAAATTACAAAATTTCCTGCTTCAACATCAGGAATTATCAGCACAGGTGCGCTTGTCAATTTCCTCTTAAGCTCTTGAAAGTTCTCCTCACACTTCTGGGTCCACTCGTACTTCTTCTCCTTCCGAGTGAAAGCAGTAAGAGGCGCTGCGATCTTTGAAAATCCTTCTACAAATCTTCTGTAATATCCCGCCAACCCAAGAAAACTCCTAATCTCCGTGACGTTCCTGGGTACTGGCCATGAGCTGACTGCTTCTACCTTAGTTGGATCTACAGAGATTCCTTCCTTTGTCACTACATGCCCCAAAAAGTGAACCTTCTCAAGCCAAAATTCACACTTTGTGAATTTAGCATACAGCTGATGCTGCCTCAGCATTTCCATTACCAGCCTCAGGTGCTGTTCATGCTCTTCCTGGGACCTCGAGTATATCAGGATGTCATCAATGAAGACGATTACGAACTTGTCCAAGTAGTCCCTGAATACTCGGTTCATCAAATCCATAAAAGCAGCTGGGGTATTTGTCAGTCCAAATGGCATAACTAGAAACTCGTAATGCCCATAACGCGTCCTGAAGGCTGTCTTGGAGATATCTGACTCCTTGATCCGCAGTTGATGGTAGCCTGAGCGTAGGTCAATCTTTGAAAAGACCGTCGCTCCCCTGAGCTGGTCGAACAGATCGTCTATCCTTGGGAGAGGATACTTGTTCTTGATGGTGATCTTGTTCAACTCCCTGTAGTCTATGCACATTCGCAGCGATCCGTCCTTCTTCTTTACAAACAAGACGGGTGCTCCCCACGAAGAGTGACTCTGCTTAATGAACCCTTTGTCCAGCAGCTCTTGTAGCTGTACCTGAAGTTCCCTGAGTTCCGCGGGTGCCATCCTGTATGGAGCTTTTGATACTGGTGCAGCTCCGGGTATCAGCTCGATTTCGAACGAAATTTCCCGCTCTGGAGGCAATCCTGGTAATTCTTCTGGGAATACATCCACATATTCCCTGATGATGGGAACATCATCTGGCATCAACTCCTTCTCCTTCTTCTTATCCACCATGTTAGCTAAATATCCTTGACATCCATTAGCTAACATTTTCCATGCCCGTATAGCAGACACGAACTTGGTGGTGGAATTTCTAGGCTGTCCTTGGAAATTAAACTCCTCCTTCCCGTCGAGGCTGAACGTTATGCGGCGCCTTCGACAGTCGATCCTGGCGTCGTATTTTCCCAAAAAGTTCATCCCCAAGATCACATCGAAATCATGGAGTTTGATTGCGATGAGATCTGCAACTAATTCTCTGCCATTTATAATGATGGGAACATTTTGGATCCAGAAATTGGACCACAAAATTTCGCTGGATGGTAAAGAAGCATTGAAAGGTTGTTCTATTCTCCTAACTCTGCCTCCTAGCTTCTGAGCAAATTCTAGGGATATGAAAGAATGCGTGGCACCAGAATCGAATAAGGCAATGACATCATAAGTGGTGATAGAAATCTGACCTGTCACCACGTGTGACGTCCCTGCCTCTGCATCCCCTTTTGTGTAGGCATAAATCCGGGCTGGAGGTTCTGGTGCTTCTATTCTGCCTTGAACTACTGCCGATCCCTCCAGCCTAGCCTGTACTGCATGTATCTGCCTCTGATTGGGATTGCGGTTCTGATATTGCTGCTGTTGGTTCTGGTATTGGGATTGTGGGTTCTGATTGTTCTGAGGGCAATTCTTAGCAAAATGTCCCTCCTTGCCACAAAGGTAGCAAGCACTTGATCCCTTTCTACAAACTCCCGGGTGCTTCTTTCCGCAAGTGTCACAAGTAGGATAAGTGACATTGTTACCATCATTCCCCCGGTTATTTTTCTTCTGCGGAAAGTTCTTCTGCTGCCCCTGGCCATTGAAATTTCCTTTCCTTTTGTTCTTCCCAGACTGTTTGGGACTTTGGCCAGAGCCGCTTGCTTGTCCCTTTGTGTTGGCTTCTGTACCCTGGCGGGGTTGGTTGGTCTTAGCAGCAGCTTTCTCCTCCTTTCGGGACTTAAAGATCTGGGCTCTTGCTTCTTTGTCCCGGTTTATCCAATATTCAGCCCTAACCGCCCTGCTGACACAATCTGATACGGTCTCCGGTGGACTGTTTCCAATACTGACTAGTTTCGCAATATCCGTGTGAAACATCCTCATCATCAACCGCACCTTCTCTTCTTCATTCGGCACCAACTTAGGGCATAGGTGAGCGAGCTGCTCAAACCTCTTAACTGCATCCATTACTGACAGCGATCCCTGTCTGAAATTTGTGAACTCATCTTGTTGTACTGCAAGGACTTCTCTGTTGTAGTACATCGTACGAAACTCGTTGACAAAGTCCTGCCAGGTCATCGCCATCACGTCTCTCCGTGCTTGCACTGTTGTCCACCAATGCCTTGCATCCTTCTTGAGCGTGAATGAAGCACATAATACTTTCTCTTGTTCCGTAAGTCTCATAAAATTTAGGATAACTTGAATATCCATGAGCCAGTTATCTGCAGCAATCGGATCAGTAGGTCCTTCGAACTCAGGCGCCTTCATGCGTCTTAAACGCTCATACAACATGTCTTCCCGAACCACTGGTGGATTTACAGGGATGGCAGCTGGTGCCATTGGTACTTCTGCGGGTCGAGGCACTTCTGGCTGAGCCTCTGGTTGCACATTAACGTTGGGTACCTGAGGTACCACTGGTGGTACTGGCTGTGCGGGCTGTGGTGCCGCTTGAACCTGAGGGGCTTGGTTCATCCGCTCTAACTGTTCCCTGAATCTATTCATTTCTTGCTGTTGTTCTTGCATCTGCTGTTGCAAGTTCATCATCAGCGTTATCAGATCCGGCTGAGGCGGATCTTCGGGTGCATCTGTAGATGTGTTTCCTCTTGTACGTACCATCCTTATCTTCCTAATATAGGAAAAAGAAATATTATCAATACCCTTCTTCCCATACATATCTTAACATATCATGTTATTATCATACAATCCATTCATGACATCACATAAACATACATATCATATCATAACGTAGTAACATCATCATAACACATAAGTACTTAACATATCATAACATAACTTGTCATATATCCCGTGATCGCACGGTCCCTTTTTGTACAATCTCAAAAGTACATCATCATAACGAACGTACATACTGTACAGAATACTTATTGTCATATATACAATACTTTCAAAATACATTATACTGTACATATTTACATAATACGGCCAGAACTTCGGATGGAAGTGGCTACCACTTGCCATCCTACATATATGTACAATCTAACAACCGAATACAAAATACTATAAACGGTCCTAACAAAAGAAAATATACAAGGTTGACCCTAATCTAATCGGTGTCGTCGAGGGTGCTGACTGAAGTATCCGAATCGGAAAGTACTATCACCTGTCCAGGTGCATCCTCGTCAGGTATCTCATCGGGGTCGTCCCACTCGTCATATGCAGCCTCATCGTCCATGTCATCCTTGTCATCGCTAGAAAGGACGATGACTAGGGGATCCTCATGCTCTGGTGGATTTATGGGTACGCAATCGTCATCCGAGTCATCCTCTGCGTCCATCGGGTCTACAGCAGCTGGCTCAGGCATCTCAGGTATCGGGTCCTCATCCACAGGCCCCACCTCGTACTGTGGGTCCTCCTGCTCATCATCATCGGCGGCTGGAGCCTGGGCCTCGGCTATGTGCTCAGCGGCAGGCATAGTCTGAGCCCTCGTCTCGGCCTCTAAGATGTCGTCATAAAAACTGCCGAGGACCATCTGGCTAGTCGGTGTCGGAACAAACTGCCGAATATGCTGTGGTATTCCATTCCGTAGAAGCATCAATGCCTGTAACTCAGACTCAGGCATGTCCTGAGGAATATATGGGAGCATCATCTCCTGGAATCTCCGACAATAGTGACTCATCGTCTCCCCCGGGTAAGCGTGCCAATCCTGGGACAGTCTCTGATAGCGGGCCTGTCTCATATCTCGATAGATGGCGGGGTCGCGAGCTGGCTCTCCTGGTCCCCTGGCTGGCAGTGGCCCATATCGGCTCATCACCACTGCGTAGAAATGTGCCCATGTACGACTAGGCAACTGTGGCTCTCCTATCGTAGCCCACCATAATCTGGCATCACCGCTCAGACATCTACTCGCGAGCGTGACCTGTAGATGCTCCTCGATATGGCACATCGCGAACGTCTGCTTCATATCGTGCAACCACGTCTCTATTGACATCGACCGCCTAGCGCTGTCGAAATATGCCGGCTGTGATCGGTAGAAAGCTACCATTGCATCTCGATCCCTCTTGACTTGTGCTGGATCCATGATGCCGCGTCTACTCCACATCATAAATCATAAGGCACATAAATAAAACAATACATAAGCAAATAAATCTAACTTACTTGCAATGGTGGAGGCGATGTCAGGCAACTGTAAAATCGTGTCGCAAGGAAACCGCTCTGATACCAACTCTTGTAACGACCCACCTAGCGTAGGCCGCTACCTTGCTTGATAACATGCATTCATAACATAAAGCTTACTTACTTTCTTAACTCGTAAAAACACAGCGGATTTTTTTTTTTTTTTTATAGTACACAAAACTATGTACATAAACTTAAAATATTGTTTCTGTGCACAAACATATTAACTATTACTTATAAAACGTTTCTTGTCTCTCATAAGTATATACCACTCAAAATGCGTAGCGGTTCCATATACCACGATTTACAACGCTTGAACTCGCTACTCCCCATCGCATCAATATCAGCTGGCAGGCGACTTACCTACAGCACAAACTCAAAACGGTGAGCTTAAAGCCCAGTAAGTACAACTCCTAAGCCGTAATTAAATAATAATATAACTTATAACATATAACATTTAAATCATGATAACATAGCATACACATAGCATAACACTTAACATAGCATATAGCATACATAACATATAACACTTGACATACTTAGTATAACACATAGCATGCATAGGTCATCTTATGCTTCATTATTTTCCTTATTCTTATATCTTATGGGCCCTTAGTCTACGTGTTCGTATCCGGCGCGCGACTATGGAGTGTCTGGGGCGGCCAAACCAATTCCAATTCAATCCACAGTCCAACCCGACCTGGCGCGGGTGGTACGACACGGTGTTTATTTTCTTACTTGAACTTGTTTACGTGTGAGCATACATTTCTGATGTCATCTTTCTAACTTGATTCTTTCTTATCTTGTCTTAGCATATAACCATATACTTAGCATTTTTCATGTTGCATACATGGTACTTAACATATAACACAGAGCACATCGTTGAGTCTAATAGTATAATCTTATTAGCTTGTGCTGTAGACGGTGTTGTACTTACCGTCTGTACTTCAGTTGTTTGGCAGATCCTCTTCCGAGTTTAGCTGCGGGACTCTTCCTGCTTGATTAAAGGATGTACGTCAGTCTTCTAGTCCATCTTTATCGTATGTTGGTACTAACCAACATTCATGCGGGTTTTCGGCTATATGTCCCCCTAACGTGAAGCCATTTGTAACCCAGCAGGTTTCGTTGAAAAATCTCTTCGTAAGCTTAAGCCCATTTATAAAAATATTGGGTTAGGTAAAACCTACCCTAGGGCTTGTATAAAAACTTATTCTCTTCTAGGTCAACCAAGGTCAACCTTTACGAGTGCTAAAGTCAACCCTCTTCGGGTCAACTCTGGGCTTCGGAGCAAAGCCCGGTAACTCGGGTGCTAAATCCCGGCTACCTTACGTTCTATGATTTTCTTGAAAAACTTAGCTTAAAAATCCATTTCCCTTGAAAACTTTAACTTAAAATCCTTTTCTTAAAAGACTTAGCTTAAAACTTAAATTTCATGACTTACTTTCTTAAAAAATTTCGTAGATCTTGGCCTATATTTTCATAAAATGTTCGAGGGTCGGAAACTGCTTTTGGGACAGTTTCCGTGCTTGAAATAATGTGTTGAGTCCGAAAAAATAATTTTCCTAGTTCGGTTCTACAAAATCATGCACAGAATTTTGTTGAATCCTGCGCAGTTTTCAGATTTTAGGTTACAATTAAAAATCCGTTTTGATTTGGAAAAAGTTTCCTTCACAAAAGTTCTAGCCCTCGAAGAGTTCTAAAACTTTTGTGTTTTCCACATTTTCTGATTCCTTACCGATTAGTACCAGTTTTAAACCGAAAACCGACTTAACATAAAAACTGGGTCTCACTGACCCACCTACGGTTTTTCTTGAAAAAGTAGACCGTTGGAGCCTTATTTTGACAAAGTGCCCGCGCTACCCCCTAGGAAACACCCTAATCTACAACTTTCGTGTTTTACATTTTTGCCCATTCGGCCTCTATCAGCCAACTGTGATGATTTACCGAGACTGTCTCCTGGGAACCCGAGAGGCAGTTTCGGTTTTTAAGTTCATTGTTACGTCCTAGGGCGAGGGTTCTAGCTCGACCGACCACTTCGGGAGTTAGGTCAATATCATGCAGCGCGTCTAGCGTCCCCTTACGGCTAGCTAAGCCATCCCACGTGTTCGTGCAACCCACAACCCGAACCTAAATTGCCTAGGGTTGCACGGTTCCTCTAACCAACATACAACATAAAAATTCTAGCAACCTAGTTCATAAAAATCCGAGGCATACTTGCACAAATAAATCTGACCTAATGGGGACATAAAGCCTACAATAACCCTAGCATGCCATCTAGCAAAGTTCAAGTATACAACCGAGCTTAAAAATTCATGCACACAATCAAACCAACCACTCGGCTAGCCTAACCAAACCACTCGGCACATCAAGCATGCATAGGGCAGAAATTAAACCACATGCATGGGCTTATGCCCTTACAAATTTTTGGCACAAATTACATATAAATCAAAGCTTAAAAACCATTTTAAAAGCTTAAGAAAAATTTTAGAATTTTACCTCAATGGTGTGTGGTATTCGGCCCTAGGGTTTGGTTAGCCAAATTGACTCCCCCTTGCTCCCTTGGTTTCCTAGGCTCGGCTGATCACTCCTTGGCGCAACAAGCACCAAATTTTGGCTTCTTTGGCTAGTTCCCCTCTTTGCTCGGCCACTAAGGGTCACTTGGCCCAAGGCTGAAAAATTTTTTCTCCTTTCTTTCTAGCCTACCCGAGGCTGTCCTAAGGTCACAAACAAGCCTCAAAACTCACCCAAACTCACTCCTATGGCTCGGCTAGTCCACCCGAACCCTTAGCCCCAATTTTTCCTCAAATTTTTGGTCTCTCCCTTCGGTCTCCCCTGCACTATGGCTCACGGCAGTGGCTGCTCTAGGCTGCCAGAATTTTTCTTTTTCTCTCCCTCGGCTCCTAGACTCTACCCGAAGATGAAGATGGAGTTGGCTTGGTTACAAAATTTTTCTGAACTCTTTCTCTCTCTCTCTCGGCTTGTTGAGCAGAAAATCCTCAAGAGTTTGGCTGCTTTTTTGAATAAAAATGAATAGGGTGGAGCTCTATTTATAGACAACTTTCAAACTTTGGGAAATTAGACTTTTCTCCCCAAAATTTTTGAAAGTTTAGCCTTGTTTCTAGCTTGGTGGCCGAACTTTTGAAGGGTGGAGGCCATCTCATTGTGAGTTGTCAAGGGACATGTGTCATGCTTGGATTGGGCCACCACACCAAAGAGGATAAGGATGAAGTTTTATAGAATTTCTTGAACCAGTCTTTAATTGACTGAAAATCTTGAAACGTTGAGTTCAAAAATTTAAATTCCAATACTGTAAACATTATTTTACGGTTTTGGATTTTTATACTTGCCGTCGAAAAATCGGGTCGAAAAATATTTTTCTTGTTTTCTCAAACCCTTTCTGCCCCATGATTTCATAAAATACGCCGGATTTTTCTATGGTGGTTCCGGTGTCTCATTTTCATTATCTGTTAAAGAAAATGAGTTTCTGCAGTATTTTTCGAAAAATGCAGATCTTAAAATTCGTGTGTCGCAATTTGGACCATTTTGGTCAAACTTTGACTTTTCGGGTCAACGGTTGACTTTTTGGTCAAAATTTTGACTTTTCGTAAAACGATCAGATTTTACTCCTTATTGACCGAAAAGGCTGTTTGCTTCTTCGAATCATCAGTTTTGAGTCTTTTTAAGCTATAAAAACTCATAATACACACATGAAAGTTCTGAACTGAACTTTTTCATAATATTGCATAATCTGCACATATTTAATTCTTTACAAGAATTAGTAGCATGAAAAACCAGATATCACACGAAAACCCAAAACACAGAGGCTGGACGAAGACAAAGGATCAACGACCTAAGCAGCACATGGGAAAGTGGAAAGAGCACATTTATTGCATGAACTGCAGTGGGCAAGGGTTGGGAGGACGGTCAACCGAGCAATAGTGAAGCAGCAGAGGGGTGAGGAAGGAGGGAAAATAAGGCTGTGGGTGCACAGTGCTCATTCAATGTGAGACAGAAAGCATGGGTTGGCCGCTTAGTAAACCGAGTTTGGTTTACTGTGCAACGGTTCAATGCATAGTTGGGACCAAACTTACTCACCAAATGGGTTGAGTTCAGTTTGAACTCAAAAAATTGAGTCCAAACTGACTCACCAAACAAAGGCAAAGTTTTTTTTTAATATTATCTAAGTACGAATTTGAATATGATATTTATTATCTAGAGGTTTTCAATTTCTACAGTTAAAAATTTTAGTAAATTTAACTTTAGGAGGACGAATATGGTTCATGTAAAAAAAATGTATTTTTTAAACCAAACATAAATAAGTGTTAAGACTAAATTAAATAAGAATAAGTAAGCTAGTTAACGGTCTGAAAAGTCGAGTCATTACAGAAATTCAATATATTAGGATATCTAGGGTTTCCAATTTTACCGAATTAATCCTTCTCAAAGCACCAAATTTAATCAACCACTGTTTATTCCTATGCTAATGACAAACTTCCCTAATGTAATCACTAATCTTTTTCAAGCATTAGCAAACTACCACATCAAGCCAGTTTTCACCTCTCGGTCTCAAACTCCAAACCTATCATGATTTATTAAGAACAAGAAATTTATAGTATCACACAAACTTCATAGATATCTCTATCCTACAACAATCTCATGGTATTTAATCAAATTCTAATCCAACTATCACTTCTTAGTCTCAAATTAGATCACAAATCAATGAGAAAGGACATGCACACTTTCACAAGCATTAAGAATAGATTAAACACGCAGTATAGATATGAATAAACATCAAAATTGAGTTAAACCATGATAAATTTGAACATTCATAATCTGGCTACATCGTAGTACTAGAAAAAGAAATTTAGTTCATAATGAAAATAAATGAAATCCTAGATAAAATTCTAAACATGATGAGAAAAGGAAAAGAACTGATTTATGAATTGGAATTGCCGCATTTCATCTCCAGAATTGCTACTCTTCTTCTCCAATTCACCAACTGCTCTCTTCTCCTTTACACTCCCTTTTCTGCTGGAAAAACTTCTTTGGAACCCTAAAAGAATTTTATTTATAGCCATGGAGCGAAAGATTGGATTTTTAAATTTCAAATTTGGAGAATCAAAAAGAATCCAGCATAATCCCGCATCTGGTGCCTAGGCCCTCTTTTTTCTGCGCCTAGGCACAAAACTGTTATACACATGCTCGCTTAAGGAACCATGATCTGCGCCTAGGCACACATTTATCAGAGTCTAGGTGCTAAGTTAGGTAGATGAAAATCTCTTTTAGCACCCAGGCACTTTTGAAACAACACGTAGGCCCAAAGTTCTCTGGTTTTTGTACTGAAAAACTCAATTCAAGCACTCAAGCGCCAATAAAATTGATGCGTAGGTGCCCATGCTCTTCAAAACACACAAACTTCACACCAAAGTATGTCAAATGTTCTAATTTAGCTCCAATGGCACTGAAAAACAACGAACCCACCTTTTTACCTAAATCCTACAAAAGAGAATAAGACAAAGTGAAAGAACCTAAAAAAAAATTGAAAACTAACAAAATAATAAGTTAAAAGTACCCAATTAATTAGTATAAAACTAACTTATCAAATACCCCAAGCTTGAGGCTTTGTTAGTCCTCGAGCAAAAGAAAAGAAAGACACAAACAAAGAATTGAGCATCAAATTTTAGTTTTTCATTATAATGGCCTCAAAGATTGCATAAAGTACATGATTCAAAGGAAACTTTAACCATCACAATCATGTAGAATTTCAATTCAAATGATGACCTTACCATCCTTGAATTCCTTGAGCGTGTGTGTGCAAATCTTTTAAAACTTACTCATCTGCCTTTGGATTGGTTTATGTCAACCAATGACTTTTGAGAATATCTTAGGATAAAGAAATTTTTCAAACTCCATAAGCCTATTTTTCAACTCACTTTCCACTAATGTCGATAAACACGTTATCAAGGATCATTAGGACTTTTTAAGCTTGTAGTATTAGACTAGGGTAACGGTATGACATGGATAATAATGAGGCTCAAATCACCCTAAACATGTATCCATTTTAGGATCTTTTGTAAAGCTTTCTTAACACTCTCACTAACACCCCTAAACTTGATTTCAACTTACTTTGTCATATATTTTTTTTATATCTATATATTTTTTATTTATTTTTTGTTTTTTTGTGATTAACTAACAAACAACTATAAGCTTTTCTCAACTCCACTCATCCTCCCAAACTTTAAAATAGCTCAAGATAATTCTTAAAATGATCAACATGCTTAAAATTAAGGGTTAAAAGGTTGGAAGTTGTTAAAAAGTTAGGCTTAAAGATGTGGGCAACAAAGAAAAGGTAAAAATTAAGCTCAAATGGGTGACTAGAGATATGCATATATAAAAGGGTCAGTTCGAAAGGCTCAAACAATCCAAATATGGCCTAGATCATGTCCTTGGCAAAGTGTAGTTTGGGATTTCACCTCAACTGAATATCAAATATGTTCTAGAGTTTGTTTTGAGATTAAAAAGTTACTCAATCAACATAAACTTATCTAAATAACAAATGATCTAAGTGATTATAGCTCAGGTGCTCAAAAGTGTCAAAGAATTTAGGGCATAGCAAAACCACACAAGAACCAAGCACACACACAAAAGCAACATTTTTCATCTTCTCAGAACCATGTCCAATTTTAATCAGTTTCATATCATCAGCCTCCTACGATTCAAACTAAAATTAATGCTCAAAGTGACACACTTTTTTTTGTAATAAAATAAAAATACCAAAGTAGAACAGCTACCCCTAAACTTAAACAAACCATTGTTCCCATTGTGAAGAAAAACAAAGAGAAGAAGGAAAGAAAAGAGAAGAAAAAAATTACTCCCTCAACCGAAAGGCGTGAGTGCCCAATCCTCTTCTTCCTCGTCATTCTCCTCATTGATGTGGAATGAGCATAGGTTAAGTCATCCATAAAAATCTCTATAATTCACTCCACCATATCTGAAAAAATCGCCATCATGCATCTTTGAAAAGTAGCTGGTGCATTACAGATTCTGAATGGCATTCGATGAAAGGCAAATGTACCATAAGGGCTTGTGAACAACATTTTCTATTGATCCTCCAATGCTATGGCTATTTGGTTATACCCTGAATAACCATCTAAAAAGCTCATGACTCGCTAACCGATCCAACATTTGATCAATGAAGGGCAATGGGAAGTGATCTTTCTGAGTTGCTTTGTTCAATTTCCGATAGTCTATACAAATCCTCCATCCAGTGACAGTTCTTGTTGGAATTAACTCATTGTTCTCATTCTTCACCACTATCATGGCTCCTTTCTTTGGACCTACTTGCACAGGACTAACCCATGAGTTATCAAAAATAGGGTAAATAACCCCACATCTAAGCATTTTAGCATTTCCTTACGAACCACTTTTTTCATGGTAAAATTAAGTCATCTTTGGGCTTCCACCGATAGCTTGCTATTATCCTCGATCAAAATCCGGTGCATACACATAGAGGGACTAATCCCTTTTATATCCACTAGAGACCACCCAATAGCCATTCTGTATCTTCTCAGCATTTTCAATAACCTTTCTTCTTCTTCAATAGAAAGCATAGAAGAAATAATTATCAGTAAAGTTAATGATTCTCCTAGAGAAACATAGCATTAATGATCCGATGAAGGCTTAAGCTCAAGAACTATTGGCTTCTCAATTGATGTAAATGGTTTTGATGAACCTGTTCCCAAATCTTCAAAGTATCTCCTATTGTTGGGACCAAAAGAATCCAACCAATTCACAAACTCCACAACTTCTTCATCTTCCAAAAGGGATGGATGGATGAACCAAACTTAATTCCAAGGGTTCTTTTGATTGGCCAAGGTGTTTAAAAACCAAGGCATCAAGAGCATCAATGCGGAAACAAGTGTCACTCATGCCTAGGTACTTAATAGCATTGAACACGCTAAAAGTTACCTCTTCTTCATGTATCTGAAGGCGTAATTCACCTTTTTGCACATTTATGAGTGCTCGACCAGTCGCCAAGAAAGGTCTTCCAAGTATAATAGGGATTTCTTTATCCTCCTCCATGTATAACACAAAGAAATCTGCAGGGAAGATAAATTTGTCCACCTTGACAAGGACATCCTCAATAATTCCCCTCGAAAGTTTAATAGATCAGTCAGCTAACTACAATGAGTAGGTCTAGCTTCACCTAATCTAAGCTTCCTGAAAATAGACAAATGCATTAAATTAATGCTAGCACCAAGATCACACAGTGCCTTTTCAAAAATAGAGTTTCTAATAGAAGAAAGAATAGTGAAACTCTCTGGATCTTTGAGCTTCTGGGGTAATTTTCTTTGGATGATAGCGCTCTATTCTTCTGTAAGTACAATAGTCTCATAGTCATTCAATTTCCTCCTATTTGATAGGATGTCTTCCATGAACTTCACATGACTTGGCATCTGTTCAAGTGCATCTGCGAAAGGGATGTTGATGTAAAGCTTCTTGAAGACATCCAAGAATTTGGCAAATTGCTTCTCAAGTTTGCTCTTTCTAAGACACTGAGGAAAAGGAACTTGAGGCCTAGTTCTTAAGGAGGCAATGGCCTAGCTTCAGGGATGGTTTCAGTTTTCTCTTGACCATCTTTATTAGCTTTTTCACCAGTTGAGGGAGTCTCCAATTCTCTTCTGAAACTCAAGGTTATTGCCTTACATTGTTCTTTTGGATTCACTTTAGTAGTGCTAGGCAAGTTACCTTGTTGGCGACCATTAAGCATGTTAGCCAATTGACCAACTTGAACTTCTAAATTTCAGATCTGTGTAGCTTGATTCTAGAAGTTGTCTGGGTATCGGCCATGAACTTGTTAGTGTGCTTGGTTAGCTGGAGCATTGCTTGTTCTAATTCAGACTTCTTCTCCTAAGGTGGCACTCCCTGCTGAGGCTGGTCTATATTTTGGTTATTTCTCCAAGAGAAGTTTGGATGATTACACCATCCCTAATTGAATATGTTGGAGAAGGGGTTGTTTTGCTGCCTGTTGTAATTCCCCACATATTGTGCTTGTTCTAACTAAGATTGAGGAAAAACTCCCTTTTGACAATTTTTAGTAGGGTGGTTCCCTTGACAGTGGTTACACATAAAGGAATAGAATTGACAGCCAAATGGTTATTCTGAAGCTGTTTAGTGAGAGAAGCAACCTAAGCAGTCAAAGTAGTTATAGCATCAATCTCATAAACTCCAGTTGCTTTCTTTGGTACAACCCTCTCACTTGGCCATTCAAATGTAACAACTGCCCACTTTGCTGATTCATGATTTCCTTATTAAAGAACATGAAGGTTTATGTGAAAAATCTGATTTAATTTTATTAGACTATAACTGAGTTCTTACAGTCTCATAAGATTCAATAATAATTTGCTTAGCTAAGCATAAGGCCTTTTGAGGATAAAAGCCGAGACAGAAATTTATTATTTTTGTTGGTCAAAGTTTGACCAAGGTTGACTTTAGGTTAACTAAAGTTTGATCAAGACGGCACAACAGTATAATAAGCAGTATGGAAATTATACTGTGAAAACCATCATCACGGTTGAAAATGTGAGAATAAGGTATGAGACCACTATAGAAAAATCAAGCACATTATTTAGGACATTAAGGGCTAAATAGCTTCAAGTCCTAAGAAAAACTCACACGCAGTCCAGTTAAGTGCAGATAAATTCTGGACTGCAGTCTAGAATAACTGTACTGTTTTTAGTTGAAAACAGTATTAGTATTATTTGAGTTATGAAGAAAATGGACTGCTTATTAAGGGAAAAGCCAAACAAGATCTTAATGTGAGGACACCTCATTTATGATAAATATGAGATTTTTGAATTAAAAGAAAAAGATAAGTTTGGAGATAAATATGCATTAATGATGCTAGATGGCTTAAGGGTGGCCGGCCATTTCAAGGGGCTCTTGGGTAAATAAAATTTTGTGGGGTTAGATTTGCAATTGAGTAATAAAAATAATTCAAAAAGAAAAATATTTTTCACCTATAACTAGGTGATGTGGGGGGGGGGGGGGGAGTTTTTGGCTCATTTTATTCAACTTTACCCCAAAACTTTGCCTTACTTTTACCTCACTTTCTCTCACCCCTTTAGCATTCGAATATAGAGAGGAACAAAAAATAGGAGTATGGCCGGATTTTGCTGAAGCAAGAAAGGAGGGAAATTTTGACCCATAGCCTAGAACCAACCTTCCATTGCTAAGGTACTTTTCCTAGACTCCCTAAGCTTTTCCATTAAGCCTTTAATTCAAATTTATATGTATTTCTCATGTGGGCATGTAAGAGCATAAGCTCACCCATTTAATTTCATGCAATAGGTTTAGTTGCTTAGTTATGTGCTTGATTAGGCTTTATGGTCTCAATTTATGTTTTGGTGCATGTTTTGATAATATGCTTATGTGATATTATGGTTTGCATACATGCCTTTAAAGTGTTTGTTATATGTCCCTATAAGTTGAAGGAGATGTAGGTTTTGCATGGTTGATTTATGAGTTGGTTAGAAGCTTGTATGTTGAATGGTGTATGCAAAATCAACTCTAAAACCGTATGTGGGCAATGGAACACTACATGGGTTGTATGGCTTAAAACCAATGCATGGTTGCTAGAAACTGACGTTAAAGCGCTGCATGTTGTCTTAGGCTCATGGTTTCGACCGTTTGAGATAGTGCGCATGTAAATTTTACGTAAAATGAACCACATGCAAAATTGCCAGTTTTCGAGTAAAACTGGACTGTTTTCTGGTAAGTTCATTTTGAGCCCCTTAGAGGCCGAATTTGGGAAAACTTAAAACATGAAAGTTATAGAAAATTGAAAATGCTAGGGGGCAACATGGGAAGATTTTGAAAAATAAGCTCCAAAGGCTTCCGTTTTTGTGAAAACCCAAGCCCAGGACTGCCCAGACCCTAGCACGGCCAGCCGCTTCAACCAGAAATTTAAGCAAGATAAAGGCAAAATTAGATTTTGAGAAAAATATAAAAGTTGTAGGATTTTTTGAGATCTACAACTTTTGTGAAGAAAACTTTTTCAAATTCCAAACGGATTTTAAGATAAAACTGAATTCCAAAAGCTGTGCAGGAAATAGGAAATTCCTGCACAAGCTTTTCAAAACACTGTATGAACAGGCAATTCCTGCACATGCACTAACCACCAAAATTATGGACTGATTTTCAAAGACAGTTTTAAGGTTTTACAAGTTTTATGATCTATGTTCAAAAATAATAATAAATACGCGGGCCAAATTATTTTGAAATCCTCTTTACAAAGAGTTGACCGTTAGTAACCGGTTAGGATACCCAAGCTATTGGGTTAGGCCTAAAACCCATGGTTACCAAATGTAACCTAATGGGATATTACTTTAAAAAGTAATTGGGTCTTGGTAACCCAATAAGTATAATTGGGTCTCACACCCAAGGTTACCAATAGTAACCTAATATGATGATACCTTAAAACTAATTGGGCCCTAGTAACCCAATAGGATATCATTCAAGCCTTACCCTAAGGGTTACCCATAGTAACTTAATGGGGTATTCATTTAAAATTAATAAGGCCTAAAACCCAGGGTTACCTATAGTAACCTAATGGGATACGGATTAAAAGTAAT
>CM046378.1:1294240-1344240 GCA_025413485.1 Ficus microcarpa
TGGACTTAGGCCCAAAGTTATGAATAGTAACCTAATACTATTCAAGTATGATTGGGCTTAATACTCAAGGTTACTTTAAGTAACCAATCAAGTTATCATAAGGTTATGTAGGGGGACATATAATGTAATACCTAGAAATTTCATGTTATCATTTCCTCTTTGAAGGAATTATGTGCATACGTTGAGATATTTACGGAAAAACTCTGATGACCATGGAAGTGATTTGCTTGTACATGGGCTGCATAGGGGTGATCCAATGCATGTCTTCCATGTGTCTCAATCTGCATTGAAGGCAATTTGTTGAACAATTGTTGGGGGGCGTTTTTTTTGGGTTGCCAAAGTGGTGTTGGGGTTTTCAAGTGTTTTAGTGTGTCTTTTATGGCTGAAATAAAGCTATTTAAAGTGGGAGTTAAATTAGCTAAGTTTATGTTTGTTTTAAGTGCAATGTTACAGCCAATTAAGTGCAATGTTACAGCCAATTGTGGCTGTTGGTTTCTAAGTTTGGCTGTTGGTGTGCTAAAAATAATTAGTGTCATTAATGTGTTTCTTAAAGGATGTAATTAGTGTCATTTTGGAAGCTGAAAGGTTGTTTTCAGCTTTTGGGTTTTTTTAAGTTGTAATTTTCGGATTTGTGAAGGAGCCAATTTTGAAGAGTTAAAAATTTCAGAGAATACCTCTGTGTTTCTTCTTTCTCTTATCTCTTGGTGGATTCCTTGAGTGGCGAGATTAAGACTTATCTTGGTGGATTGCAAGTGGCGTCAAAACCTATCCGTTACTGTAATACCAATCTAAATACCCTTATACTCCTAAACACGTCCCTTAAGCCTTCATCGTCCTTTAAACCTTACAATTCCAGAATACCCTTACCAAGTCCCACAGGAACGGTATCATTTTTGGTATCAGAGCAGGTTGAAGAAAAATGAGGAGACAAGCTCTTCGAAGACAACTCGTTGAAGAAGATGAACCGGTGGAAAAAAGGAATCAAAATCTCGAGATGGAGGATATGCGAAGAACAATACAGCAGCTTCAACAACGCCTTGATCGGTTCGAGAAACAAGATCCACGAAGGCATGATAGGCACCGTGCAGATGAAGAGGATGACGATATCAATCCATTCCACAACGAAGCTGATTCTAGCGATGACTTCTATGCTTACCCAAGACGTTAAATTCACCGTAGAAGCCGCGATGGTGATGTGAGGGTGGATGTACCAGAATTTGACGGAAGATCTCAAGGCGATGCATTTCTTGATTGGTTGTACACGGTTGAGAGGATTTTCGAATTCAAAGATTACTCGGATTACAAGAAGGTCAAGTTGGTGGCAATCAAGCTAAAGGGATATGCATCCCTTTGGTGGGAGAATCTCAAGCGAGAACGGGAGCGAGAAGGACGGAGGCCTATTCGAACGTGGGAGAAGATGAAGCGAGAACTCAAGAGAAGATTCATTTCGGACAGTTACAAACAAGACAATTATTTGAAGTTTCACAACTTCAAGCAATCTGACTTGTTCGTAGACGATTACACTAGGGAGTTCGAATATCTTATGCTTAAGTGCGATGTGGTAGAACCTGAAGAGCAAACCGTTGCACGTTATCTAGGAGGGCTCAAGAAGGAGATTTCCGATGTCATCAAATTACAGCCATATCAGACTTTCAACGATGTCCGAAAATTGGCTTTGAATGTGGAGCAACAACGGAAGGATTTGCGAAAGTATCCGGCCAAGAGTACGGGAAGCACTAGTTATGGAATTAAGGGCAACCCTGGTCCGTCTTCTTCAAAACCAGCCTTTAACAAGGCATCTGCCACCACTAAACCGGAGGTGAAGTACGACAAACCAACCAACACTTCCAATTCTTCAAAAAAATGTTTCAAATGTCAGGGATATGGGCATATTGCTTCGGAGTGTCCAAATCGAAGAGTCATCACCATTGTAGAAAATGAAGTTGTGGAGGAAGAGGAGAAGGAGTCGGAAAAGGAAGAAATTGAAGAACACGTGGAGTATGCTGATGAGGGTGAAATTTTGGTTATTCGGAGACTTTTGAATTCCAATCACGTTAACGAAGATCCCTGGTTGAGAGAGAACATTTTTCAAACGCGGTGCACTTCTCACGGTCGTGTGTGTAATGTGATAATTGATGGGGGTAGTTGCACGAATGTGGTTTCAGAGGAGATGGTGACCAAATTGAGTTTATCAACCGAGCCTCATTCCAAGCCTTACAAGATTCAATGGTTTAAGAATGGAAATGGAGTATCGGTGTCCAAAAGGTGTTTAGTTTCCTCCTCTATATGGAAATCATATCTAGATGAAATCTGGTGTGATGTTGTACCTATGGACGCATGTCATCTCTTGTTGGAACGTCCGTGGCAATACGATCGAAAGGTGGTGCACGATGGGTTCAAAAATACTTACTCATTCATGAAAGATGGAGTGCGGATCATTTTAGCCCCCATGAAGCCGGATGGAAAGAAGAAACCTGCCAATTCCGACGGGCAAGTATTCTTGACCGGTTCCCAAGTTGAGCATGTTCTTTTAAAAAGTGAAGATGTTTTTGTTTTTTTTTTTTGCAAAAGAAGAACATGAACGGCTAGGAGAGTTTTCAGATTCGGTTCAGCCACTTCTAAGGGAGTTTGAAGATCTTATTCCGGAGGAAATACCGAGTGGGCTGCCCCCCTTGAGAGGAATACAACACCGGATTGATCTTATTCCAGGGTCATCACTTCCAAACAAGGCTGTCTATAGACTCAATCCGCATCAACAAGCTGAATGGCAAAGACAAGTGGAGGACTTGCTTTCCAAAGGGCTGATCCAAGAGAGTTTAAGTCCTTGTGCCGTGCCTGCCTTGCTTGTTCCAAAAAAAGATGGAAGTTGGAGGATGTGCGTGGATAGCCGAGCAGTAAACGAGATAACAATCAAATACCGGTTTCCCATTCCGAGACTTAATGATTTACTTGATCAACTTCATGGAAGCATTGTATTCTCGAAGATAGATTTACGCAGCGGTTATCACCGAATTCGGATGCTACCGGGAGATGAATGGAAGACAGCCTTCAAAACGGGAAGAGATCAAAAAAAATTCCAAAAGAGTACTTCTGTGTTTCTTTCCTTCTCTTATCTCTTGGTGGATTCCTTGAGTGGCGAGATTAAGACTTATCTTGGTGGATTCCAAGTGGCGTCAAAACTTATCTGTTATTATAGTACATATCTAAATACCTTTATAATCATAAACACGTCCCTTAAGCCTTAAACGTCTTTTAAACCTTATAATTCCAGAATACCCTTACCAAATCCCACAGAATACCCTTGACTCAAAAAGTGCTGTTTTGAGTCAAGGAGGCAAGCCAATTGCTTTTTTCAGCGAAAAGTTGAACGAAGTGTGGCGGAAGTACTCGACATATGACAAGGAGTTCTATGCAATCATCCGAGCATTGGGGCATTGGAGCCACTATCTTTATCCTAATGAGTTTGTTCTTTTTTCAGATCACGAAGCTCTTAAGTATTTGCATGCTCAACACAAGCTCAATTCACGCCATGCAAAGTGGGTGGAGTATCTCCAATCATTCAACTTTGTCATCAAGCACAAGTCCGGTAAAGCTAATCAAGTTGCAGATGCATTGAGTAGGCGCCAATTACTGTTGAACATGATGCAAGCTAAGGTGCTTGGGTTTGACATTGTGAAGAGTATGTACAAAGATGATGCTGATTTTTGTCGAATTTGGAAGCATTGTGCAAAGGGGCCATATAAACAATTTTTGGTCCAAAATGGGTTTTTGTATAAAGGTACGCAGCTTTGTGTTCTGCAAGGATCATTGAGGGAAGCCATTATTCGATAAGCTCATGGTGGAGGCTTGGCGGGTCACTTTGGCCGAGACAAGACCATAGCCCTAGTGCAAGACAATTTCTTTTGGCCACGGCTTACTAAGGATGTGGGGCGAATTGTGGATCAATGCGAGACTTGTCATCAAGCTAAGACTCATGGTAGCAATGCTGGTTTGTACATTCCCCTACCTGTTCCAAACACACCATGGGAGGATGTAAGTATGGACTTTGTTCTTGGATTACCTCGGACTCAAAGGCAAAAAGACTCAATCATGGTGGTCGTGGATCGTTTTTCCAAGATGGCTCATTTTGTGCCATGCAACAGGACAGCTGATGCAACTCATATCGCTGACCTCTATTTTCAAGAGATTGTGAAGCTACACGATGTTCCAAAGACTATTACATCGGATCGTGATACTAAGTTCCTTAGTCATTTTTGGAGGACTCTATGGAGGAAAATGGGAACTAGACTTCAGTTCAGCACTTCACACCATCCCCAAACGGATGGACAAACTGAGGTGGTTAATCGATCTTTGAGAGCTTTATTGTGAAGTCTCATCAAGAAGAACATCAAGGCTTGGGATTTGTCTCTTCCACAAGCTGAATTCGCTAATAATAGTTCCACTAGTCAAACAACCGAGTGTAGTCCTTTCGAGATCGTTTATGGTAAGAATCCAATCACTCCTTTGGATCTTGTGCCCCTTAAAACTGAAACAACTTTTAGTGGAGCAGCTGACGAAAGAGCAAAATATATCAAGAAATTGCATGAACAAGTTCGAGAAAAGATTGCCAAACAAAATGAGAAGTATGCGCAGCAAGCAAATAAACATAGGCGGAAGGTCACTTTTCAAGTTGGGGATAAAGTATGGATTCATCTCAGAAAAGAACGATTTCCCAATAGGAGGTTTCCTAAACTTCAAGCAAGGGGGGATGGACCTTTTACAATTGTTCAAAAGATCAATGATAATGCATACAAAGTTGAGTTGCCAGGTGATTATGGAGTGTCCGCTACCTTCAACGTGGCTGATCTTTCTCCGTTTGTTGAAGACACGCCTCTAGACTCGAGGTCGAGTCCTCTCCAACCCGGGGAGAATGATGACCATGGAAGTGATTTGCTTGTACATGGGCTGCATGGGGGTGATCCAATGCATGTCTTCCATGTGTCTCAATCTGCATTGAAGGCAATTTGTTGAACAATTGTTGGGGGGCGTTTTTTTTGGGTTGCCAAAGTGGTGTTGGGGTTTTCAAGTGTTTTAGTGTGTCTTTTATGGCTGAAATAAAGCTATTTAAAGTGGGAGTTAAATTAGCTAAGTTTATGTTTGTTTTAAGTGCAATGTTACAGCCAATTAAGTGCAATGTTACAGCCAATTGTGGCTGTTGGTTTCTAAGTTTGGCTGTTGGTGTGCTAAAAATAATTAGTGTCATTAGTGTGTTTCTTAAAGGATGTAATTAGTGTCATTTTGGAAGCTGAAAGGTTGTTTTCAGCTTTTGGGTTTTTTTAAGTTGTAAGCCAATTTTGAAGAGTTAAAAATTTCAGAGAATATCTCTGTGTTTCTTCTTTCTCTTATCTCTTGGTGGATTCCTTGAGTGGCGAGATTAAGACTTATCTTGGTGGATTGCAAGTGGCGTCAAAACCTATCCGTTACTGTAATACCAATCTAAATACCCTTATACTCCTAAACACGTCCCTTAAGCCTTTATCGTCCTTTAAACCTTACAATTCCAGAATACCCTTACCAAGTCCCACAGGAACGGTATCAAGCTCGGTTAAGAGTTTTTCATACTTTTTATGAGTTCTTATAGCTCAATAAGACTCAAAATAGGTTTTTAAGGTTAGAAAACGGTCTTTCAAGTCGAAAAGGACGAAAAAGGACGTAATTTCAGAAAAGTCAAAATTTGACCGAAAAGTGAAATTTGACCAAGAAAGTCAAAGTTTGACCAAGAGTGGTCAACGGGTTGACTTGGCAGTATTGTATGATGCAGTATGAGAAAATACTGTAAAATATGTCAGTATGGGCGAGATAGCTCAAATAGGCTTTAAAACCACCATAGAAAATCAAGCACACCTAGTTAAGGTCAAGGGCAAAAGGACATGAAAATATGAAAAACTTGGTCACCAAGTAACTCATTGGAACCGGTCACATGCAGGGGCAAAAATGTCAAAATTTTCACTTTTGGGGTAAAAGTGTAAATTTTGGAAATTTGACGATGTAAGCATAGTGATGTTATAAAGATGATGTCACAATGAGGCAATGACTTGCCTTGCAAGACAAGTAAGGGCCGGCCACCTATGGGGGCAAAATTGCAAATATTTTGTCTTTAGGGGCAAAAGTGTAATTTTGAAAAATATGTGATGTAAGCATGAGGTAAGCACATGATGTCATCAAGATGATGTCATCATGATGAAATAAGCTTGGCTTGTTCACCAAGGAAGCAACCGGCCACCTAGGGGGCATTTTTGCAAGAATTCTAGCTTTTGGGGCAAAAGTGTAAATTTTAGAAATTTGATGATGTAAGCATGTGATGTCACCGAGATGATGTCACCTTGATGAGGTCATCCTACCCTTATTCTCCAAGGCATTGGCCGGCCACCTCACCACCAAAAAGTGGGAATTTTCAAAGTTTAGGGGTTAGATTGCAATTTTTGGAAAGTTTGCTTTTGCCTATAAATAGGGGTGGCATTTAATCATTTAAATCAGAAAATTGGGCCAAGTTTTTGCCATTTTTCTGCACCCCAAAACCAAGAGAGAGAGGAGGAGAGAAACCAAGAGAGAACCAAGAGAAAAAGTTGGAAAAAGCCAAGGGAGGCTAGTTAGTGTGCATGTTCGGTTTCAAGCTAGAAACCAAGGGGAAATCTGGAAATTTTGGACCCATTTTCTGGGCAGTGGCCGTGCATGGGAGAGGAAGAAAAGGGAGAGAAATTTTGGTGAAAAAAAAATGGTGGTGTAGCCGAGAGTGAATAGGAAACACCAACCAAGGAACCAAAGTGATTTTTGGTGCCTAGATGGTGCAAAGGTTCGGCCTTGTTGGTGCAGAAAATAGGAGAAAAAAATTTGAAAAATATGGGTATAGGAGGCTTCGGCTTTGGCTGCAAGAAATCACCAAGTTTGGTGAAAAATTTTGGTGCCATTTGGAGAGCTAAAGCCGAGTGATTGGAGAGCCAAAGGGAGGGAGGATTTTCGGTTTGCATACCCTAACCCATCCCTAGGGTTAGCTAAGGTAAAACTCCCTCAAACTCTAGTATTTTTCCATGCAAGTTAGATGGGATATTTATGAGTATGTTTGTATGTGCATGGCTGAAAAATTGGAACCCCATTTGGAAGGGAAATCCGGTTGTGATGGCAGCCAATGGGGAAGCAAGGGAAGTTTGGATCCAAGCTAATAAACCAACTTCCAAACCCTAGAGGTAAACCCTATAATCTTAAGCTGTTGGTTTAAGCTTTAATGTGGAAATTTAAGTGTATTTCCAAGCATGGTTTGTAAGAGCATAAGCTCAAGTTTTATGGTTAATGCCCTAGACTAGGTGTGGTGCTTGATTAGGGTGTGTTAAGGGCGGTTTGCTTATGGTTTTGTTTATGCTTGTGTGCATTATATTTGTGCTTGTTTGCATGCTAGGATTGCATGGTTTATTGGTTGGTATGTTCCCTGCTTGTGTGCAGCCGGTTATGGCTGGTTTGCTAGATGGTTAGAGCTAGCTATGGTTTGTCATGAATGGTTCAATGTATGGTGATGCAACCTCTAGTTCATGCAACCCTAGGATAGTGCAGATTTGGTTTGGGTTGCATGGCTGCGTTAGAATCACGTGTTAATTCATGTGGGACGTTAGTTAACGCTGCATGTTGGTTACTTAGGCTCCTGCGTGATCGGTTGAGTTAGTTCCGCGAAGTAGGACACGTAAAACCAAGTAAGCACAAACACTGGCAGATTCGGAGAGAATCTGCCCAGTTTTTGGAAAAGTGAAATATAAGGCCTTGAGAGGCCGAATTGGGAAAAACGTAAAACATGAAAGTTGTCCAGAACGACTTTTTCTAGGGGGCTACGTGTAAGGAGTCTCGAAATGAGGCTCCAATGGCCTCCGTTTTCCCCAAAATCCGTGGCTGATCCCCAGACCCAGTTTTCACTTAGTTTTTTTCCGGGGTCAGCCAGTTTCAAACAAAAACTGGGACAAATCTAGACCGAACTAGAATTTTTATTAAACACAAAAGTTTTAGCATTTTTCAAGAGCTAGAACTTTCGTGAAGAAAACTTTTTCAGATTACGAACTGATTTTTAAACTGGGATTGTTTTTCGAAGGGTGCGCAGGGAATCCGAAAATTCCTGCACCACTAGCTTTACAAATGTTTCTAGAAAACTGTTTTTCTTCTACAAACTATTGTTTTGATAATGGAAAACTGTTCCAAGGACAGTTTTCAACCCCAAATGATTTTATAAAGCATTAATCCAAGAGTTTAGATTTTTATGATTTAAGTGAAGGATTTTTACAAGTTAAGTAAGAAGTTTTTGGATTAATTTCCCCAAATTTTCCAAGTAAAGAAAATGAATTTTTTAAGCTAGAGTATAGCAAGCGATTAGTTTATGAATGGTAACCGGGAGTTAGACCCGAGTTACCGAGTCAAGCCTGAGGCCCAAAGGTTGACCCATAGGGGGGGTTGACCATAATTGACCGTAGTTGACCGGAGTTAACCATAGTTGACTTTGGTTGACTAATAACATTGGTTTAGTTTGACCTTAAGGGTTATCCAATGTAACCCTAAAGGACACCGATTAAGCTAAGCTAAAGGGTTAATGAATTTAACCCGATAATTTGTGGATTAAGGATGAAGCCAGGGTTGGAAGATGATCTAACCCTAATGGTATGTTATGGGCTTAGTACATAGGGTTACTATGGTAACCAAGTAAGACATTTTGCACAAAGGGACATACAACCAAGACCATGTAAGCATGTTGGTTAGATCACCAACATTTCACGAGTTTAAATTAGATCATGTCCTTTATCGAGCACGATAGAACCTGCAGCTGTACCGGGAAAAGGAACAGCGTTAGTTGGGACAATAAATCAAGAGCGTAGGACGGAAGGTAAGTACAACTCCGCCTACAGCATGAACACATATTTGTTTGCATAAGACGTTTTATGAAATCATGAATGGCATTTCATGATTTATGATGTTATGAAGTAGTACGTTTATGTTAAGATGTGATATGTCATGATGAAATGTTAAGATGCAGTACGTCCATGTTTCATGTTAAGATGAAGTATGTTATGAAATATGTTATAAATTATGTTATGTTATGTATGATATTATGTTACGATGCAGTATGTCATAGCATGTTAAGTTATGAGATAGTATGTTACGATGAAGTAAGTTATGTTTTATGTTCGATATCATGGCATCACGAAGCATGCTCACTGATAATGAACTATATGGTAAGAACAAGTTCTTAAGATATGAGATAAGTTAAGTAAGGATTGTTGTATTGTACTGGCTTCCCTCTATGGTAAGTTCAAATGGTATTTTCCATGGTTTGACTTGAATTGGATGGGCTGTCTCCACTACTCCATGTTAAACATTTTGTTTCATGGTCTGAGTTGGATCGAACGGACCGCCTTCAACCACTCCATGGTTATGTACCTCAGTACGTGCATGCATGGTATAGAATTAAATAGGGAACCATAATCTGATTAATAAGAAATCATAATTGGTTCACGTATTCTTGCACTTTCATTTGCATGCGGATTGAATATTGTGCTTACTGAGCTTTTTAGCTCACTACTTACGTTCATGCTGCAGGTAAGCTACCTATCGGCAATACCTGATGCAAAGCTGTGGAGAGACGGCGCTGCGGACTGTGAAACGTGGGAATGGACACCGCTACGGGTTTCCAAAATATGTTTGAAATAAAAAATGTGTTTACATTATGTTTTAAGTATGTATGGTACAGTTTCAGTTTTAGTAGATATGGCAACAAGTTGCCTCTTATTGTACCGATCCGCATTAGGTCAGGTCTGGTCCACGGTTTATGTTATGTTTAAGTATGGTAGCTTCCCCAAGGGGTAAAAGCTCGGTACTCGAGTGAGTACATATTAAGAGGTTAAGTTTTTATGAATGAAAATAAGTTTTGAGTTTAAATGTAAGGTTTTAAGTTTTACCTGTGCAATGTTTTCAAATTACGATTTCAAAAAGAAAAAAAAAAATTTACTCTAAAAATTGGGTAAGGTTTAAGTTAAACAAGTAAGGTAGCGACCCAAGTTTGCGTAATTAGCCCTACGTGGATTTGGGGGCGTTACATATAACTAGGGTTACTCATAGATGTTGGTTAGGATACCAACATTTAATGTGATGACTTATGGAAAGATAGGAGGATTCTTATCTTACATTTTTTTGAAAACAGGAAAGTAACCTATTGTTGCAAACAGTTGGAGCAACAAACATAGGACATAATTTAACCTGTAAGTACAACTCCGCCTACAGCATAGGCAAATTGTTTTACTGCTTTGAATGTTTTTCAAAGCTCATGCACTCATGTATGCGATGCATATGATTTATGTTATATTATGATGGCATCATGAAGCATACTCACTAATGATAAGCCACATGGCAAGGATAAGATCAAGTTTCAAGTAATAAACTGTTTTCAAGTATGGAATGAGTTTCAAAGTATGAAATGGTTTTTCAAAACAAGAACAAATTTTTAAAGATGATGGCAAGCAAGTTACCTTGTGTCGTACCAACCCGTTCTAGGTGGGGTTTGGTCCATGGTTTGAGTTTGATTGGACTGGCCGCCCCAACCATTCCATGGCTGCGCGCCACGGTACGTACACTCATGTTATGTAAGGGGCCCAAAAAGATGCTAACATAAGAAAGCATAATGCAGGTGATAAAAAAGCATAAATGGATCATGCATATCTTTGTCAAAATGGTTTTGCAGATAATAAGTTGTGCCTGTTGAGCGAAAGCTCATTACTTACGTTTATGCTGTAGGTAAGCAACCTATCAGTAATGTGTGATACATGACTATGGATGGTGGCGCTGCAGACTGTGAAATTTGGGAGGGACACTGCCACGCGTTTTGAAAGCTTGTTATAGTATAAAATTCTTAGTAAGAGTTATGTAATATGTTATAAAGGTTCGAACCACATTCCTTAATTACGTACATACTTGTATATGTATATAAGTACCAAAAAAAAAATCTAGTACTTTTTCATGAATGAGTAAGGAAAAGTACGTAAGGTAACAGCCCTACATAGGTGGGGTGTTACATCAAAATTATTGGTGGCTACGTCATCCAGCAACTCATAAGCTTCATTTTCAAGTTTCTTCATGAAAGCTCCTCTTGTAGATGCATCAATTACAATTCTTGTAGTGTCATTTAGGTGACTGTAAAAATTGTGGACTATCATCCACTTAGGTAATCCATGGCGAGGGCACTTCCTTAACATCTCCTTATATCTCTCTAAAGCTTCATACAATGTTTAGCCATCCTGTTGAGCAAAATTGTTGATCTCTATATGTAGTTCTCTATTTTTGTTGTTGGGAAAAATTTAGTTAGAAATTTATGCACTAAATCCTCCCAAGTAGTGATTGAGTCTACAGGGAAGGAACTCAACCAACCTCTTGCTCGATCCTTCAGAGTAAATGGGAATACTAGAAGGCGAATGGCTTCATCAATAATGTCATTATACTTGAATGTATTTCAAATTTCAAGAAAACTTGCAATATAAGCATTGGGATTCTTAGAAGACAACCCATTAAATTGAGTTGCTTGGATATCTACATTTGCACTGCCTTGATCTAAAAATTGTTTACAACCATAGTCGGTCTTCTTATGGCTGAATATAAACCAATTGTAGCAGGCAATGCATAGTCCCGCAGGGCAAGTGATGGGTTGTTCTCATTTCACACTTCACCGGTATCACCCTTTGTTTCTTGCGATGTCTAACAACTTCTTTTCTCTCCCTTTTGTTTCGTTGACAAGAACACTTGATTTCAGGATCAAAAGAAAATAAGTTCTCACTTCCAAACTTTCGCATGCACCTAAGGAATACTCCTGAAAAGTAGAAACAAAGACAATGATAAATAAAAAGAATTCAAAGTAAAATTATAATTGTTTGACTTGATATTAGTAGGACTAAATAGTCACTAGCAATGGTGCCAAAAACTTGATAGGCATTTTTCGCAAGTGCATAAGCCGGTTCAAGTAATAAAGTGATAAAAAGATATCATTCCCAACAGGGACTATTTACTACTAAGTACCGAATTACTTTAATCCCAATTCTATTTGAAAAATAAATTTAGAGATGTAGTAAAATAAAAGAAAATTAAAATAAACACAACCCACGAATTTAGCAAGGAGAAATTCAATATATTAGGATATCTAGGGTTTTCAATTTCACCAGATTAATCCTGCACAAAGCACCAATTTAATCCACCATTGGTTATTCCTATGCTAATGACAAACTTCCCTAATGTAATCACTAATCTTTCTCAAGCATTAGCAAACTACTATAACAAGCTAGTTTTCACCTCTCGGTCTCGAACTCCGAGCCTATCATGATTTATTAAGAACAAGAAATTCATGATATCACACAAGCTTGATAGATATCTCTATCCTACGACAATCTCATGGTATTTAATCAAAGTTTAATCCAACTATCACTTCTCAGTCTCAAATTGGATCACAAATCAACGGGAAAGGACATGCACACTTTCACAAGCATTAATAATAGATTAAACATGCAACAAAGATATGAATTAACATCAAAATTGAATTAAACCATGATGAATTTAAACATTAATAATCTGGCTACATCGTAGCCCTAGAAAAAGAAATTTAGTTTGTAATGAAACTAAATGAAATCTTAAATAAAATTCTAAACATGATGAGAAAAGGAAAAGAATTGGTTTATGAATCGGAATTGTCGCGTTTCATCTTCAGAATTGCTACTCTTCTTCTCCAATTCACCAATTGCTCTCCTCTCGATCACACCTCCTCCCTTTCTACCAAAAAAAATTCCTTTGGAACCCTAAAAGGATTCTATTTATAGCCATGGGCTGAAAGATTTGATTTTTAAATTATAAATTCGGGGAATCAAAAAGAGTTATGCAAAATCCCGCATCTGGTGCCTAGGCCCTCTTTTTTCTGCGCCTAGGCACAAAAATGTTAGACACATGCTTGCTTGAGGAACTGCGCCTAAGTACACATTTTTCAGCGCCTAGGCCCTAAGTTACATAGACGCAAATCTCTTTTGGCACCCAGGCACTTTTGAAATAGCACGTAGGCCCTAAGCTCTCTGGTTTTTGTTCTGAAAAACTCAATTCAAGTGCCTAGGCACCCATAAAATTGATGTGTAGGCGCCTATGCTCTTCAAAACACACAAACTTCACACCAAAGTATGCTAAATGTTCCATTTTAGCTTCAATCGCACCGAAAAATAACCAACCCACTTTTTTCTCAAAATCCTACAAAAGAGAATAAGACGAAGTGAAAGAACCTAAAAACAAATTGAAAACTAACAAAATAATGAGTTAAAAGTAGGGGTGGCAATACGGGTCGCGCCACGATGACACGAATCGAAAACAACACGAATTTTGCGAATTGAAAACGACACGAATAGTGGACGGGTCAAATTCGGGTCACCCGAAATTGACACAGAAAAGAACAGTTCGTGTTCGGGTTGGACCCGTGTGACCCGAACACGACACGAATTGCCACCCCAGGTGGCAATACGGGTCGCGACACGACGACACGAATCGAAAATGACACGAATTTTGCGAATCGAAAATGACACGAATAGTGGACGGGTCAAATTCGGGTCACCCGAAATTGACACAGAAAAGAACGGGTCGTGTTCGGGTTGGACCCGTGTACCTGAACACGACACGAATTGCCACCCCTAGTTAAAAGTACCCAATTAATTAGTTTAAAACTAACTTATCATTGTTTCAAACAACCTCTCAGGTATTATGCTTTGATTTCCATTTTACTTTGATTTCCATTTTACTTGACCTTTAGCCCAAAAAAAAAAATGATGATGCCAAAATCCAAATCTCCTTTTTGGCCATCAACCCTGCTTAGCCCTAAAAATGATAAAATAAAATAAAAAAAAAAATAAAGTGCATCCTTACCCCACTTCAAGTTTGGAATAACACTTGACCAGCTTATCCCACCTTCCATCTTTAAGCATTAAAAAGCACAAAAATGCCCACCATAGCAAACCCTTTTCTGTCAAGAAATGTATAATTTCCATGTTTTCTTTGAAAATTTTTTTATTCTCTTTGAAAATTAACACTTTACTTGGACCGTTCATTTTGCTTCATATTCCCTTCATAGTAGACAGTTTCATCGACTGTAACCCAGCGGTTAACACGTCTAGTTTCAACTAAAATATATATATATATAAATATATATATATATGGGATATGTGCTTATATGACTTTTTTTAATAAGTTTTTAATAAATAGTTGAAGTTTTGTAAAATTAGTAAAATGATTGTTTTCTAAAAACATAGTCAATCACACTAATTTATTAATTCACTGTGATTAATTAGTGATCGACCAATATTAATATGTATCACTACAAGAATTATGACTTTAAGAGACCAAACTTTTTGATATCAAAAAAAATTTGGTAACAAAAAATAGACTTTCCGTTACCAAATTTTGGTTGCTAAAAGATGTACACATTTTGTTACCAACTTTAGTAGCAAAAACAACACAATCCGCTACCAAATAAGTTTGGTAACAGATGACATGGCTAGAATTGAATTTTGGTTCCCGCCGAAAACTTTTTGCTACCAAAATACTATTTGGTAACAAAATGTCAACATTCCGCGACCAATATTTGGTAGCGAATTATAATCTTTTACTACCAAAATTATTTTGGTAGCAAAAACATTAGCGGGAAACCAAATTTTTTTCCACTAGTGTCATCTGCTACCAAATTTCGTTTGGTAGCAAAATGTGAAATTTCGCTACCAAACTTTGGTAGTAGAATCTAAATTTTTGCTACCAAACTTGCCTTTGGTAGCAAAAACGTTGGTAGGAAGTCAAAATTTTTCCCACTCAACTTATTTGTTACCAAATTTTGTTTGGTAGCAAAATAGTACATTTTTCTATCAAAGTTTGGAAGTAGAATATGTGTTTCTGTCACCAAATTTTGGTAACAAAATATCATATTTTGCTACCAAACTTATTTTGGTAGCAAAATTATTGGTGGGAATTCAAAATTTTCCCTGCGGATGGTATTTGCTCTCAAATTAAATTTGATGACAAAATGATATTTTGTGCTACTTAAAGTTGGTAGCAAAATATAGTTTTTAGCTACCAAACTGTAATTTGGTAGTGAAATATATTATTTTTTGTTACCAAAATTTGGTACCATAAAGTAATAATTCGCTACCAAACTAATATTTTGGTAGTGCAAAGACATTTTTTGCTATCAAAAGTTACTTTTAGTAGTATATTTTGAAGAAACTTTATAATCTCATATTTTATGCTTGTAAATTTTTTTTTTAACTTTTGTTTATAGTTTTTCACAAATGTGTTCAATACGAAGTTTGTAACAATAATATGTTTTATATAAATAAATATATTTGGTGATTTAGCTCTTTCTTGTAGCACATATGAGTTTGTACGATATATATGTGTTAAATATATAATATATAAAGTAGACAATATATTTATAGTAGTATTTTATTATTTTAATATATAAAATAAGATATGTCATCTTAAAATCTATATTTTATGTTATAATGTGGCTAAAAAGTGGTTTTAAATAATTTTTTGTTATCAAATTATAATTTTTGTTATTTTTTAAATAATTTTCTTTTGGCAACCAAACCAAAATTTAGTAGCAAAATATGTGTTTTTGGCTACCAAACTAATATTGGATAGCGAAATATATGCTTTTTTCACAACCAAATTTTGGGAGCAGAAAAAAAGAATTCGCTACCAAAGTTATATTTTGGTGGCGGAAAGTCATTTTTTTGCTACTAAAAGTTACATTTAGTAGTAAATTTTCAAGAAACTTTATAACATCATATTTTATGCTTGTACTATTTTTTAATAGTTTTTCATGAATATGTTTGATAAAAAGTTTATAATAATAATATTTTTTATTTAAGTTAAATATATTTAGTGATCTAGCTCTTTCTTGTAGGATATATAAGTCTGTATGATATGTATTAAATATGTTATATCTAAAGTAAACAATGTATATACTTATAATAGTATTTTATTACTTTAATATATAAAATAAGATATATCAAATTAAAATCTATATTTCATGTAATAATGTGGCTAAAAAATGGTTTCAAATAAATTTATATTATCAAATTATAAGTTTTTTCATTTTTTTAAATAATTTTCTTTTGGCAACCAAACCAAAATTTAGTAGCAAAATATGTGTTTTGGCTATCAAACTAATATTGGATAGCGAAATATATGCTTTTTCACAACCAAATTTTGGGAGCAGAAAGAAAGAATTCGCCACCAAAGTTATATTTTGGTGGCGGAAAGTCATTTTTTGCTACTAAAAGTTACATTTGGTAGTAAATTTTCAAGAAACTTTATAACATCATATTTTATGCTTGTACTATTTTTTAATAGTTTTTCATGAATATGTTTGATACAAAATTTGTAATAATAATATTTTTTATTTAAGCTAAATATATTTAGTGATCTAGCTCTTTCTTGTAGGGTATATAAGTATGTATGATATGTATTAAATATGTTATATCTAAAGTAGACAATGTATATACTTATAATAGTATTTTATTACTTTAATATATAAAATAAGATACATATTAAAATCTATATTTTGTATTATAATGTGGCTAAAAAATGGTTTTAAATAAATTTTTGTTATCAAATTATAATTTTTTTCATTTTTTAAAATAATTTTCTTTTGGCTACCAAACCAAAATTTGGTAGTAAAATATGTATTTTTGAGTACCAAACTATATTTGGTAGCGGAATATATGCCTTTTTGCAACAAAATTTTGGTGGCAGAAAGAAAGAATTCGCTACCAAAGTTATATTTTGGTTGCGGAAAGTCATTTTTTGCTATTAAAAGTTACATTTGGTAACAAATTTTCGAGAAACTTTATAACATCATATTTTATGCTTGTACTTTTTTTTAATAGTTTTTTATGAATATGTTTGATACAAAGTGTGAAATAATAATATTTTTTATTTAAGCTAAATATATTTAGTGATCTAGCTCTTTCTTGTAGGATATATAAGTTTGTATGATATGTATTAAATATGTTATATCTAAAGTAGACAATGTATGTACTTATAATAGTATTTTATTACTTTAATATATAAAATAAGATATATCATATTAAAATCTATATTTTATGTTATAATGTCGCTAAAAAATGGTTTTAAATAAATTTATGTTATCAAATTATAATTTTTTTCATTTTTTAAAATAATTTTCTTTTGGCTATCAAACCAAAATTTGGTAGCAAAATATGTGTTTTTAGCTACGAAACTAATATTTGGTAGCGAAATATATGCTTTTTTGCAACCAAATTTTGGTGGCAGAGAGAAAGAATTCACTACCAAAATTATATTTTGGTAGCGGAAAGTCATTTTTTGCTATCAAAAGTTACATTTGGTAACAACTTTTCGAGAAACTTTATAACATCATATTTTATGCTTGTACTTTTTTTTAATAGTTTTTCATGAATATGTTTGATACAAAGTTTGTAATAATAATATTTTTTATTTAAGCTAAATATATTTAGTGATCTAGCTCTTTCTTGTATGATATATAAGTTTGTATGATACGTATTAAATATGTTATATCTAAAGTATACAATGTATATACTTATAATAGTATTTTATTACTTTAATATATAAAATAAGATATATCATATTAAAATCTATATTTTATATTATAATGTGACTAAAAAATGGTTTTAAATAAATTTTTGTTATCAAATTATAATTTTTTTCATTTTTTAAAATAATTTTCTTTTGGCTACCAAACCAAAATTTGGTAGTAAAATATGTGTTTTTGGCTACCAAACTAATATTTGGTCGCGAAATATATGCTTTTTTGCAACGAAATTTTGATGGCAGAAAGAAAGAATTCGCTACTAAAGTTATATTTTGGTGGCGGAAAGTCATTTTTTGCTACCAAAAGTTACATTTGGTAGCAAATTTTCGAGAAACTTTATAACATCATATTTTATGCTTGTACTTTTTTTTAATAGTTTTTCATGAATATGTTTGATACAAAGTTTGTAATAATAATATTTTTTATTTAAGATAAATATATTTAGTGATCTAGCTCTTTCTTGTAGGGTATATAAGTTTGTATGATATGTATTAAATATGTTATCTCTAAAGTAGACAATGTATATATTATAATAGTATTTTATTACTTTAATATATAAAATAAGATATATCATATTAAAATCTATATTTTATGTTATAATGTGGCTAAAAAATGGTTTTAAATAAATTTTGTTATCAAATTATAATTTTTTTCATTTTTTAAAATAATTTTCTTTTGGCTACCAAACCAAAATTTGGTAGTAAAATATGTGTTTTCGGCTACCAAACTAATATTTGGTAGCGAAATATTTGCTTTTTTGCAACCAAATTTTGGTGGCAGTAAGAAAAAATTCGCTACCAAAGTTATATTTTAGTGGCAGAAAGTCATTTTTTGCTACCAAAAGTTACATTTGGTAGCAAATTTTCAAGAAACTTTATAACATCATATTTTATGCTTGTACTTTTTTTTAAAATAATTTTTCATGAATATGTTTGATACAAAGTTTGTAACAATAGTATTTTTTTTATTTGAGCTAAATATATTTGTTGATTTAGCTCTTTCTTATAGGATATATAAGTTTTTATGATATGTATTAAAAATGTTATATATAAAGTAGACAATGTATATACTTATAATAGTATTTTATTACTTTAATATATAAAATAGGATATATCATCTTGAATTATATATTTTATATTATAATGTGGCTAAAAATAGTTTTAAATAAATTTTTTATTATCATATTATAGTTTTTTCATTCTTTAAAAAATTAAAATTTGGTAGCAAAATGCGTGTATTTGGTTACCAAACTACTATTTGGTAACAAAATAAATGGTTTTTTGCTACCAATGTTTGGTGGCAGAAAGAAAGATTTCGCTACCAAACTTATATTTTGGCGGCGGAAACGCATTTGTTGCTACCAAAAGTTACATTTGGTAGCAAATTTTCAAGAACTTTATAACCACTTATTTTGTGCTTGTAATTGTTTTTTTTTTTTTTAATTTTTAATTTTTAATTTTTATAGTTTTTCATGAATATGATGGATATCAAATTTGTAACAATCATCCAAGTATGTTTTATATAACAAGTATATTTTGTTATTTAGCTATTTCATGTAGGTGTAAGAAGATATGTTCATTTGTATCATCTTTGCTAAGTATGTTATACATAGAGTATACAATGTACTTCTAGTATATATATAAAATAAGGTATATCATCTTCAAACCTTTATTATATGTTATAATGTTGCTAAAATAAATAGTTTTTAAATATACTTTTGTCATCAAATTATATATATATATATATATTTTTCATTTGTTAAAATTTTTCTTCCCACTACCAAACCGAAATTTGGTAGCAAAATATGGGTGTGTTTGGTTTATATCTTCACTTAAACTAAATTATACTTTTTTTATCATGATTTTTGTCTTTTTCTGAAAAAGTTTTTATATTTTCTGAAAAAGTTTTTTATCTTTTCTGAAAAATTACTATTAGACTTAAAAATCTTAAACTAAACTCATTCACCAAACACCTCCTATGTTTTTGGCTATCAAACTAAAATTTGGTGGTAGAATATATGTTTTTTTGCTACCAAATTTTGGTGGCAGTACGTAGGAATTTGCTACCAAATTAATATTTTGGTGGCAAAAAGGTATTTTTTGCTACGTTTAGTAACAAATCTTTAAGAAACTTTATAACCACGTATTTTGTACTTGTAATTATTTTTTTATGTTGTTCTGCATGAATATGTTATAAATTAACGGTTTTCATCAAAATATAATTTTGTAATATGTTATAATGTGACAAAGAAAATGATATTTTCTTTAAAAGGACTAAAAAACATGGTTCTAATTTAACTTTGGTCATCAAAATATAATTTTTCCATTTTAATTAAAAATTGTCTTTTTGCTATCAAATTAAAAATTGTTTTTTGCTATTAAATTTAGTGATAGATTATAAGAATCTGTAACAAAAATTATTTTTTTGGTGATAGAAAATAATTTCAGCTTGTTTTTTGGTACCAAAATTTAGTAGCAAATTATTATTTTTTAGTGATAGAGTATAAGAATCTACAAAATTTATATTATGAGGATAGAAAACGATTTAAGCTTGTTTTTTGATAGTAAAATTTAGTACCAAATTATTCAATGTGGCTGCCAAAAAAGTTTGGTAACCAAAAACATTTTGTTGTATACAAAACCCTAAAAACTAAACATTCTCTCAAAAATTTTCGAAGTTTCCCGCGACCTCTCTCTCACTCCCTACGCCACCGTTACCCTCCCTCTCTCTTTCTCGCAACGCGTTGCCACACACACTCTCTCTCTTTCTCCCTTTCCACATCGTCGTCCCTCTCTCTTCTTCCCTCGTGCCGCTGCCACTCCCTTGCTTCCCCCTTCCTTCTCCTTCACCATGTTGCCTAGATTATTGGGTATGGAAAATTTTAATTTCGAATGTTAAATATGGTTTCGTTTTCTGATTTACAATTTGAAATTGATTTAAATTTCTTTTTTTTTTTTTTGTATAAATATGTGTTGGGTGAATTGATTTTTGTGAAAGAAATTTGTGATTTTTGTGAAATTGGACGACCTTCTCGCCTCTTTCTGATCTCTCTACATTCCCAGCCCCCTGTTCAGCCCCAGTACGCCTTCGTTTCCTTCCTATTTCTTTAGTAGAAGCTTGAGAAGCCATAAAACCAAGCAAACCCTAATGTGTGGGAGCTCCGTTCTTGTTCTCTCCTTCTCTCCTCCTACAATAGAGCACACAAACTCTCTATCTCTCTCTCTCTCTCTGAGGAAAAATTTTCAGATTTCTGTAGAAGAACCACGAAAGTTATGCCTAAGGACCTTGCCCAAGATGCACTTGAAAGCATAAAGGTTATTTCTTCACCATTGTTATTTTTTTGCAATTTCTTTGTCGAAACCTTGGGTCTTGAATTTTTTTGTGGCATTTCAGAAGTTATTTTTTGCAATTTCTTTGTCAAAACCATTTTTGGCATTTTTGGCTTTAACTTGATAGCACTTGGGACTCTATCATGGCTTTCATTTTTGTCAAAGATATTTTTGGCATTACAGGATGAGCTAACAATGGATTAGCAGCTTTTGAACAAGATTTCTCATCGAGGATTTTAATGACATATTGTAAAGGTTTGTGCCTATTAATTTTACATGTCGGATTCTGATTACCTTCATTTTGTACATCTTAGCTGCTGAATGAAAACTGACATCTCAGGCATCTCCAGGCTTTAGTGCTATTGGATATTCAAAGTACACTAGTGCGTAAATTAGGGTTGTATGCCTAGGAGCGGTCAGATGCTTGTTGCTCAGGTTTCGCATTTTCGCCTTTTGTTATTACTTTGTAACATGACTCGTGAATTTCCGCATTCCTGATTACTCGTTTCTATCTCTACAGGCTTTGATTTTCCCTCTATTGGGACGATCTTGGAAAAGACCATTACAAGGCGTAAGTGTTATCAAAGTGCACTCTTTCTTTTTTCCAAGTGAAATTCACATTTGTCTTTAGATATTCTGCCAAACCAATTGCCTTTAGAAACTCTTGTTGAATCTAGTTGAAGTGGCTCTGATTAATACGGAGCTTTTGGGTAGTTTTTCAGTGAAAGTATTTCCAATACAATTTTTTTTTTGGACATATGCGTGATTGATTGGGTTCTGAAAATGCATACTAGTTTATGAATAAGTGGGGAAATTTAACCCGTGAATGTTTTAGTAGATACTCACGGGTGGGAGAGGTATAATGCTAAAGGATTGACAGTCAAGGTGGGAGAAATGGGATGAGAATAATGATGGACGGGGTTTGATTCTCAAATGGTATTCTTCTATTCTTTACCAATTTTAGTCACTAGTACATAATTTGTATCTTAGTTATAGGGCATACATAGCATTTTGTTGCTGAATATTTCTGGCGATGATTCTAGGGGGTTCCATAGGTGTCAGTATTGTTTGCTAACCTTTTCACATAATGTCATTGGTCCCTAGTCCCCACACAACTCTCATGCCTGTTTTGTTACAAGAACTTTAATAGATGCAACAACATGCAGGTAATTTTCTCCCTCTCTCTCTGCATTTTTTTTTTCTCGTTTTAGTTCTATGTCTTCCCCCTTTATATGATTGAACAATACTACTTGTTCCTTTTGTGCTTTCACAGATTGTTAGGTTGTGTACGATAAGGAAAAAAAAAAGTCTATAGTTTTTCAGAGTGCGTGAACAAGTCGTGATCTTACTATCAAGCCAAATCACCAAGTTGGCATCTATGTATGCCTTCAGATCGTTCGGGGACTTTTGTACTGCGACAAGAAGATCAGCCCTCTCCAATTCTTGTTATTTAGATTTTCAAATTTTCAAGCTGTGTAGGATTATGAATTGTTAACAAGTAGCTTGAGAGTTACTTGAGTTTGATCATGAAAAGGTTGTCGTTAATTATGTTCTCAGAGATTTAGAGGTGCTATAATTAATTTAAGATATTTTATTCATTTCAATTTGATTTCTACAAAAATATTTATGAAAGATATGAGATAAAATTTAGAATAATATTATTGGCTAGAAAAAACTTTGGCAGCTAAAATTTTTTGCTACCACAAATTCGGTAGCAAAAAATTAGTTGTTTGTCCTTTTTGCTACCAAATATTTGGTGGCTAATACATAGGAATTCGCTTTCAAATATGATTTGTTACTAAAATTTTGGTACTTAAATATTGTATTTTCGTTACCAAATACATTTTGTTACCAAAATATTTGGTCACTAAATCTCATATTTTTTTGTTACCAAAATTTTGGTCATAGAATCTCATATCTTTTGTTACCAAATACTTTTTGTTACCAAATATTTGATGATTGAATCTCATATTTTTCGCTACCAAAATACATTTTGTTATCAAAATTTTGATTCCCGAAATGTCATACTTTTTGCTACAAAATACTTTTTGTTACTAAATTTTTGGTCACTAAATATCATACATTTCGTTATCAAATACAATTTGTTACCAAAAGAAATTTTGGTAGCAAAAACTTTTTGCTACCAAAAATTTGGTAACAAATACTTTCTGCGACTCACTTGTTGCTACCAAATATTTTTGATAGCAAAAACTTTTTGCTACCAAAAACAGGACTTTCGGCTACCAAATTTTTGGTAACAAAAAATCCAAATTCTTGTAGTGTATTTTTCATTGATTAACAGTCATTTTACTGTTGGAAAAATCGGATCCCGTATCAGAGTTACGGTGCAGTGGAAGTTTTAAAATTTTATGTCGTTTCCGGAAAAGAAGCTCATGATGCATATAACAATAAATTAAATTCATGATCAAGCATACCTTATTTCTTGGATTCTGGAATTGCTAGAGCGTTTGACCAACGTGTCTTCTCTACTATTCTCGAGTTCCACGTCTCAGAGTGTGTGTGGGCACATGTTCTATGAATCCAAGCGACCGGTAATACTTTCCGAAGTCTAGATCTCTCCTTCTCAATTCCGATGATCCTCGTTGAGAATTTGATCCAACTTCTTTTTTCAAAATTACAAAACAGAAACCGGTTAACCTCCTATGAAAATTATCACTCGGTTTAACCTTCCTCACAGTTTTGATTCAATGGAATTTTCTTTCTTTTTCTCTCTCACAAGATAGCCGAATTTCTTGATGTGGAAGAAACACCAATTTTTTTAATTAAAAAAACGTTTTTCCCCTTTAAGAAAATCAAATCAAAAATTGGTTTTTCAAGAACTCCTAGCCTTTATATAGTATTTCAATCCTTTGCAAAATTTATCTCCTTCTTGAAAAATAATTAATAATTTTTTTTCTAGATAAATTTTGAATCAAAAGATCATACAACTTTAGGGCTAGATTCATTGAACCTAAAAACAATTTTTCAAGAGGAAATTAATCCTAAAAAAAAAATTTGGCCACTTTGAGATAAATCATGATTGGTGGTTCAAATTTTAAATCAAGAATCTAGACTAGTCAAAAGATCCTAGTCCTATCTAGATTTAAACTTCTTTTAAACCTTTTCGAATTTAAATAGGATTCACATATTTGAATAAATATTTTCCATAAATATTATCCATATTAATTAATTTAAATCATTGAAATATTTCAAATTTTCTTTCCTCACAAAAACCGTGCACCTCTTTAATTAGGAAAGAAAAATCCATGAAATAATCTCCATTATTTAAACCAATTAGAATATATTTAAATAATTTTGAAACAAAATTTTATTCCCTCCACACAATTAAAAATCGTGCACCACTTTTAATTAGGAGAGAAAAATTTTGTTTTCCAAAATTCAAACACAATCTTATTTTCAAAATTCAAATTAACTAATCACATGTTGACAAATCATTTGTCTACAAATTTCACATGTCCAATCCTTTCTGGATTGCATATTAGAGGGTACCATGTCTTAATTGACATTTCTAAATTCCATTTATAATTTACCGATCTCATTAGGAACAAATCCCGAGACGCTTCGTGGAACTATATGAGCTAATAGAGGGACCTTATGGAAATATGTAAAAAGGCTCCTATAATTGTGAAAAATTAATTCCAGATTAATTATCCATCAATTATCAACTTCAAAACTATTCCACTAAAAGTTTGAAGCTGAACTCCTGTTTACATACCGTATTACGAAAGCTCTCTCACGTAGTGCTTCTTCCATGATTTATTCATCGCTTGCTTAATCCCCATATGTTATCAATGATTGAATTAAGGACTTTTTTCGTTTTACCTTTTAAATCCTTTTAACTTAAAGTTCAATTATTCTCCATTGAAAGAACCACCAATTGTAAACCATACAATTAGTAGACCACCAGAGAACACAAAGTAAACCGATGGCCAAGATCTTGTTATACTATCTTTCAATCTCCGAATAATACCTTTAAGTAGATAACATTTACTATCGTTAAGATAGCTATGGATTCCGTATCTATGAATCTTGATTTCTCCATCCATAAGTCATGCACCCAAAACACAAGTATGTTGACCATGAATTAACAGTGTCTCACCTTTAGTGCATCAAAGTACATAAGTCATGGATGCGAACTCAAGTAATCATTTCAGGATTAAGATTAATGCAGGATGATAATCAAAGCATCATTGATTCTTATAAACGGAATTATTAAACCGAATCAATTAACACTTTAGGTCCAGTCCAATGTCATACCTCAATACTGGTATACATTAAAGTTCTACTCGGAACCTATCCGATGGTCGAGACAAACCATCCCTCCAAGGAAGTAGACAAACTTTACAATCTTATCATGAATAAGATCCCCAAATCTTTTTTCGTTAATTGCAGACTATTTATTTAGACTGTTATCAAATTACCACGTCTTCTATGCGTACCCCGTTTACATATGGTAATTCGATATATTACCAACAGCCTAGGAGTATTTTATGTTTGCTCAAAATAATCATACAATCAACAAATGAAAGTAAATAGGACACAACTTATTAAACATGAATAACTTCTCTTATTAATATCAAAATGTCATATTTACAGAAAATTCCTAATAATGATTTTCTATCCTTAGGGCACATATAGATCCCAACAATCTCCCACTTGCCCTAAGCGAGTAAATGTGACATATTACGCATCCCATGCCTTCGACGTGTTCTTCGAATTTTCTGGCCACCAAAGTCTTCGTGAACGGGTCAGCAAGATTGTCCTCCGATGCGATTTTGCAAACCGTCACACTTCCACTCTCAACAAAGCCTCTGATAATGTGATATTTTCTGTCAATATGCTTACTCCTCTTACGATGCCTAGGATCCTTGGTATTAGCTACTGCTGCACTGTTGTCACAGTAGAGCACCATAGCTTTATCCATACCAGGAATGACCTCAACGTCACTAAGGAACCTGCGGAGCCAAACCGCTTCTTTGATGCCTCACTGGCTGCCACATACTCGGTTTCCATGGTCGATTTCCTTGAAGGGTGAAGACAGATCCTGAAGTCGATTTCCTTGAATCCTGATCTGATTGAAAATCAGAATCTGTATATCCTATAGGAACAAGGTCCTTACCGGAATACACTAGCATATAATCCATCGTTCTCTGTAGATACTTGAGTATATGCTTGACCGCAGCCCAATGGTTCGGTCCCGGATTCGACTGATATCGACTTACCATACCAACCGCAAAACAAATGTCAGGCCTAGTGCATAACATAGCGTACAAAGACTACCTACCGCTGATGCATAAGGTACATTTTTCATACACTCCCTTTCTTCCGATGTCTTGGGACAATCATCTTTAGAAAGCTTGATTCCAATCCTAAAAGGTTGAGCACCTTTCTTGGAATCCTTCATAGAAAACTTCTCAAGTACTTTATCAATGTATAAAGCTTGGGAGAGTGCTATCGTTTTGTTCTTTCTATCTCTAAAGAGTTGAATACCAAGAACATAACTAGCTTCTTCTAAGTCCTTCATGTCAAACTATTTGGCTAATCAAACTTTGACAGATGATAATATTGCCACATCGTTTCCAATAAGCAATATATCATCCACATAAAGTACAAGGAACACCACTTTCTCGTTCTTGATACATTTATACACACATGGTTCATCAATGTTTTGTTCGAATCCATAAGTTTTGATCGCTTGATCAAACCTAATATTCCAAGAACGAGATGCTTGCTTTAATCCATAAATGGATTTAAGCAACTTGCATACTTTGTCTTCTTGGCCTTTACCTTGAACCCGTCTGGTTGTATCATATAGATATTTTCCTCAAGAGAGCCATTCAAGAAAGCTGTCTTGACATCCATTTGCCAATCTCATAATCGAGAGCAGCCGCAATGGATAAAAGAATGCGGATTGACTTAAGCATTGCTACAGGCGAGAAGGTTTCTTCATAGTCGATTCCTTCTTTCTGCGTATAGCCCTTCGCTACAAGTCTTGCCTTGAAAGTTTCCACTTTCCCATCCACACCTCTCTTCCTCTTGTATACCCACTTACACCCAATCGGTTTTATGCCTTGGGGTAAGTCTACAAGTTTCCAGACCTCGTTGGAATCCATAGATTCCATCTCGGTGTTGATAGCCTTTTGCCAAAGACTAGAATCAACATCCTCCATAGCTTCCCTGTACGTAGCCGGATCATCAATATGTTCTATGGATTCTGCTTCATAAACTTCACCACTGAACATGTACCTTTCAGGTTCCCTGATAATCCTCCACTACGACGAAGCTCCTGTGGTCGTTGATTCTTTAGTGATTTTTCCACAGGGTTTTCTGTGACTTTAGGAATATCCAAACCCGAAGTCATCTCCTAAAGCACTACTTTGCTACGAGGTTTAAAGTCTTCCATGTAACTTTCCTCCAAGAATGTTGCATGTGTTGAAACAAAGACTTTATTTTGCTTCGGATTATAGAACATACCACCTTTTGTCCCTTTTGAATAGCCAACAAACAAGCACACTTCTGATCGTGACTCCAATTTCTTCGCTTCCTTATCTAGAACGTGTGCCGGACAACCCCAAAATGACATTTGTTTAAATTAGGTTTCCTACTCGTCCATAACTTGTAAGGAGTTTTAGGAACCGATTTGGAGGGAACGTTATTCAGAAGATAGCATGCAGTTTGTATGGCGTGCCCCCAAAATGATAAAGGTAAAGTGGAGTAACTCATCATAGACCGGACCATATCCAATAGGGTCCTATTCCTTCTCTCAGCTACACCATTCTGTTGAGGAGTACCAGGTGCAGTCAACTTGGATTGTATCCCATTCTCTATCAAATATCCTAAAAACTCATCCGATAGGTATTCCCCACCTCGATCCAATCGAAGTGTCTTAATGGACTTGCCTAATTGTTTCTCCGCTTCAGCCCGAAACTCTTTGAACTTGTCAAAGGCTTCGCTTTTGCAGGTCATCAAATAGACATATCCATACCTTGAGTAATCATCAATAAAAGTGATATAATACTCATACCCACCACGTGCTTCTATGTTCATGGGACCACAAACATCTGTATGCACAAGTTCGAAGAGTTTCTCGGCATGACCATCCTTGGCAGCAAAGTGCCGTTTAGTCATCTTGCCTTCCAAACAGGATTCGCATTGTAGCCAAGGTTCAACCTCGTACAAGTCAAGGCATTCATCTTTTACCATCCTTTGAATTATGTTAAGGCTTATGTGACCAAGTCGTAAATACCAAAGATATGATTTGTTAGAGTGAGAAGACTTATGTCTTTTAGAGTTCTTTTCCAATTTTGTATCAAGCAGTGAGTGCATTTTAGGTTTGATAAAATAAAGATTTCCATGCATCCATCCATTACAGATAAGAGAATTGTTTTTCCTAATAACAACTTAATTATTAAAAGAAACTGAATAAGAATCTTTAATTAAACAAGCTACCGAAATTAGGTTCTTTTAAAATTAGGAACATAAAAACAATGTCTCAAAACAATAAACCTAAATTCATCAAAATAAAGATGCACTTCTCCCATTGCTTCAGCTCGCACTAACGTCCCATCACCGGTTCTTAACGTAAAGTCCTCCTCATGCAGACTTCTCGTTACCTTGAAACCCCTGTAGAGAAATACAAACATGGTTAGTAGCTCCAGAATCTATAACTCAATTGTCTTTAGATTCTTCCACTAAACAACCCTCAAGATACAGGACATTGAAATTACCTTTCTGCTTTTGCAAAGCCAGGAAATCTCGGCAATCCTTCTTGAAATGTCCTTTCTTCACACAGTGAAAACACTTAACCTTTTTGGGGTCCACATTTCGCTTCTTAGTCTTGGTAGACTTCTTAGAAGCAGGTGCATTCACTGTAGGCTTGTTTCCCTTGTTCTTCCCTTTTTCTTCTTCCTTTTGGGATTAGGAACAGACGAATTAGGTTCAGCCAAATTTGCCTCAGCCTTAGATCCAGAACCCTTAAAAATGTTCTCAAAGGCTTGCAACTCTTTCATCAATTCCGTTAAAGACATCTCCTTCTGGTTAAGGTTGTAGGATGCCTGAAACAAATCGAAATCCTTGGATAAGGTTTGGAAAACCATGACCAATTGAGTTGCAGCATCGATCTCAGCCCCATTTGCCTGAGCCTCAGCCAAATAAGCCATGACTTTCATCATGTGCTCCTTGATGGGAGTTCCAACCTTCTGCCTGCAGTTCATGAGATCTTTGATAGCATCGGTCTTAGCCTGGATAGTTTGTTCACCAAACATTTCCTCCAGGTTATCCATGATCTGCCTAGTAGTTTGATGTTCCTCATGCTGTTTCTGGAGCACGTTAGACATGCTCGCCCGAATATAGCACATGGCACTAAGGTTGGAATTGTCCCAGCGCTCAAGCGCTACAAAATCCCTATCAGGAGCATCGATCGCAGGCGTAGGTGGTCGAGGTTGGGTTAGGACGAAACTGTGTTTCTCAAAGTTTAGGACGATTAGCAAGTTCCTTTTCCAGTCATTAAAATTCTCGCCAGTTAATTTGTTTTGCGTAAGTATCACAGATAAATGGCTCGACATTTGATCTATAATAAGTAAACATGTAATAAGTTCGAGCAAACATCCTATCAGTTTATAAAATATGATTTTGTAATGAAACAAAAAGATCTATATGCAATCTAAATGTTCATGTATAAAACCCTTAAAACACATACCTTACAACGATAATTCCTAGCTACCGCTTTCTAAGCTACCAAGGGGTAGTCATAGAATAACTAGTCAAGAACACGGATCCCTTCCGATTAATACATATTCATCCATGGAGCAAACTCCATTAAATATATATTAACTATCGTTTATTTGGCCACTACTTTAGATAACAGAGTCTCGAGGGAGGGTTAATAAATAAAGTAGCATGAGTGTGTAACCATCGTTTCCAATTTTGAATCCATATTTTACATCCGCCACCGAGGGGTGATCTAAACATAAAATATGCCCAAAATTGTTATCCTTTCGGAAATCCAAATCAGTGTGCGCTCTAGGTAAGATACCTATCCGAAGGGAATTCCCAGATCAAAACTGAGTAATAGGCACTACCATGCGTAACTATTGGACTAACAATGGAGGCCGTAGGTCTTAGTGTGTAAAACCTTCTCCCACTCAATCTTTTAAATTAGGGTTTTTGTTTTTCATGCATAAACAATATTTATTGAGTGGCACTCCCTAGTCTATATGGCATGTTATCAATACATCATGAAATAGTATAACATATTCATCTAGCAACTTATCATCCATGGTTTGCAAAATATGTAAATAGTCGTGGATCCTGATTCCATCTTAGAGAAAAGAAAATTGTAAAATTTACAAAAATTAACCGAAACATATATCGGCCTTCATTTGTAGATCCATGCCTTGTATCCTTCTTCAATATGTCTTCCTTCTCCAATGTCACATCTTTTTAAATTTAAAATTAAATTTTAAATTTCAAAAAAGATTATATGTGATTTTTAAATTTTAATCAAAATTGCAAAAATATCAAAATTTAAATTAAAAATCCGGTTTGTTAAATTTTAAAATTTAAAATTTGAAATTTCCAAATTTCAAATTTAAATCACAAAATTTTAAAATTCATAATAATATCCATTAAATTTAAATTTAAAATTTCAATTTTGATTTCCAAATTATCAAGATCACATATCATTAGAAAATTAAATTTTCAAAAAGATTCGTATGATTTTTTTTAATTATTCAAAAAAAATGTTTTTTAATTGAAAAAAAAATACCAAAAAACAAAAAATCACATCCTTTGAAAATTTCCATACCTTCGTTCATCTTCAATCTCTTTGAATCCATTGTAGCCCGAATTTTACAAAAAAATTCCTATGCCGTTTCCGGCTTACAAAAATTTTAGGAATTGAAGGAACGACCTAGCGGTGATAATAGACCGCATTTATTACACTTGAAAAACCTGGATACAAATTCTAACCTCTATGGAATCATGACCGGCAAAATTGAACAAGCATCATATATTATCAAAATAATATAAAGCATTCATTCATCCATCCATACATCCATTCATAATATATTTAACATACTCAAAATAAAACCTAGAGTGCCAACTCTCTAAAATATTTCATTAATGCATAGAGAGAAATTTATTTGATCAAATAATTTACGTTATATGCATGATCATGAGTTGGCTCTGATACCAGTTGTTGGAAAAATCGGATCCCGTATCAGAGTTACGGCGCAGCGGAAGTTTTAAAATTTTATGCCGTTTCCGGAAAAGAAGCTCATGATGCATATAACAATAAATTAAATTCATGATCAAGCATACCTTATTTCTTGGATTCCGGAATTGCTAGAGCGTTTGACCAACGTGTCTTCTCTACTATTCTCGAGTTCCACGTCTCAGAGTGTGTGTGGGCACACGTTCTATGAATCCAAGCGACCGGTAATACTTTCCAAGTCTAGATCTCTCCTTCTCAATTCCGATGATCCTCGTTGAGAATTTGATCCAGCTTCTTTCTTCAAAACTACAAAACAGGAACCGGTTAACCTCCTATGAAAATTATCAGTCGGTTTAACCTTCCTCATAGTTTTGATTCAATGGAATTTTCTTTCTTTTTCTCTCTCACAAGATAGCCGAATTTCTTGATGTGGAAGAAACACAATTTTTTTTTATTTAAAAAAACGTTTTTCCCCTTTAAGAAAATCAAATCAAAAATTGGTTTTTCAAGAACTCCTAGCCTTTATATAGTATTCCAATCTTTTTCAAAATTTATCTCCTTCTTGAAAAATAATTAATAATTATTTTTCTAGATAAATTTTGAACCAAAAGATCATACAACTTAACGGCTAGATTCATTGAACCTAAAAACAATTTTTCAAGAGGAAATTAATCCTCAAAAAAAATTCTGCCACTTTGAGATGAATCACGATTGGTGGTTCAAATTTTAAATCAAGAATCTAGACTAGTCAAAAGATCCTAGTTCTATCTAGATTCAAACTTCTTTTAAACCTTTTCGAATTTAAATATGATTCACATATTTGAATAAATATTTTCCATAAACATTATCCATATTAATTAATTTAAATCAATGAAATATTTCAAATTTTCTTTCCTCACAAAAACCTTGCACCTCTTTAATTAGAAAAGAAAAATTCATGAAATAATCTCCATTATTTAAACCAATTAATAATTTAATGTTAGGAATATATTTAAACAATTTTGAAATAAAATTTTCTTCCCTCCACACAATTAAAAACCGGGCACCACTTTTAATTAGGAGAGAAAAATTTTGTTTTCCAAAATTCAAACACAATCTTATTTTCAAAATTCAAATTAACCAATCACATGTTGACAAATCATTTGTTTACAAATTTCACATGTCCAATCCTTTCTGGATTGCATGTTAGAGAGTACCATGTCTTAATAGACATTTCTAAATTCCATTTATAATTTACCGATTTTATTAGGAACAAATTCCGAAACGCTCCGTGGAACTATATGAGCTAATAGAGGGACCTGATGGAAATATGTAAAAAGGCTTCTATAATTGTGAAAAATTAATCCCAGATTAATTATCCATCAATTATCAACTTCAAAACTATTCCACTAAAAGTTTGAAGCTGAACTCCTGTTTACATACCGTATTACGAAAGCTCTCTCACGTAGTGCTTCTTCCATGATTTATTCATCGCTTGCTTAATCCCCATATGTTATCCATGATTGAATTAAGGACTTTTTCCGTTTTACCTTTTCAATCATTTTAACTTAAAGTTCAATTATTCTCCATTGAAAGAACCACCAATTGTAAAACCATACAATTGGAAAACCACCAGAGAACACAAAGTAAACCGATGGCCAAGATCTTGTTATACTATCTTTCAATCCCCGAATAATAACTTTAAGTAGATAACATTTACTATCGTTAAGATAGCTATGGATTCCATATCTATGAATCTTGATTTCTCCATCCATAAGTCATGCACCCAAAACACAAGTATGTTGACCATGAATTAACAGTGTCTCACCTTTAGTGCATCAAAGTACATAAGTCATGGATGCGAACTCAAGTAATCATTTCAGGATTAAGATTAATACAGGATGATAATCAAAGCATCATTGATTCTTATAAACGGAATTATTAAACTGAATCAATTAACACTTTAGGTCCAGTCCAATGTCATACCTCAATACTGGTATACATTAAAGTTTTACTCGGAACCTATCTGATGGTCAAGATAAACCATCCCTCCAAGGAAGTAGACAAACTTTATAATCTTATCATGAATAAGATCCTCAAATCTTATTCCATTGATTGCAGACTATTTATTTAGACTGTTATCAAATTACTACGTCTTCTATGCGTATCCCGTATACATATGGTAATTCGATATATTACCAACAGCCTAGGAGTATTTTATGTTTGCTCAAAATAATCATACAATCAACAAATGAAAGTAAATAGGACACAACTTATTAAACATGAATAACTTCCTCTTATTAATATCAAAATGTCATATTTACAGAAAATCCCTAATAATGATTTTCTATCCTTAGGGCACATATAGATCCCAACATTTACTAATTAAAATAAATTTACGTCTCCAAAATACCCCACACAAACAAAACCCACTTAGAACCCCCCTACAATCCTTGAGAACACTCAAACAATCCACCCAAAAATTCAAAACCTAGCAGACCAAATTAGCCTCCAAACTCGAACCCAAAAATCCAGATCTGCTGGTCCTATTGTCGTCGCCACTAGAGAAACATCGATGAACCTCAGGGAGTGTCCTTGCAGTCTCGTCGCTATTGTAATTCAGTCCTAGTCGTGTTGCGACTCCGTTCCATGCGACGTTGCATTTCCATTCCAATCACCCTCCCATCCCAATCGTGGCTGTCATGAAGATTGTATTTGAAAAGAAAACCATGCAACAGCCGAAGTCTGACAAGAGCTCATGCGGGTGAGAACCTAGATCTCATAGAGAGGATAATCGTGGTATCGTCAGTGCTGGTGAGCCTGGGTTCCAATCGTCTGATTTGTTGGAGCTTCGATGGGTTGCCGACGACGATGGCTGATGTCATGGATCGTGATTTAGCAAAATGGAGATGGGATTGTGATTTCTACAGTAGCGCCACGACAATACCATTAGTGACTAGCAGTGACGAGCAGCCACATCCCGGCGGTGATGGCTTCATCTCCAACAATGACATTTCTACAGTAGCGTCACATATTTGGGTGGGATTGGGTTACGTTTTCTTATTTTGGGGGTGGACTATAATTTTTTGTAAATATAGATAATATGTGGTAAATACATATATTACTTGGTAAATACATGTATTTACTATTTTCTTGTTGTTGGGATTTTTTTTAAATGTTTTTGTTGTTGGGAATGAATTATAACGGTTGTAAATATAGGTAATATAAGGTAAATATAGATAATTCTTGGTAAATACATGTATTTACTAAATTTATATTTGTTAGTTTTTGTTAGTTTTTGTGTAAATATATATATTTATGGAAAATATGTTATTTTTTTGTTTAAAATTGAATACGTTTTTTTTTTTTAATAGTAATACTTGGTAAATACATGTATTTACTATTTTCTTGTTGTTGGAATTGAACTATCACGTTTGTAAATATAGGTAATATGTGGTGAAAACAGATAATTCTTAGTAAATACATGTATTTATCAAATTTATATTTGTTAATTTTTGTGTAAATATATATTTATGGTGAATATGCTATTTTTGTTTAAAATTGAATACGTTTTTTTTAAGTAATACTTGGTAAATACATGTAATTATTTTTATTTTTGAGGCCGAATTTTTTTTTTTTTTTTGTAAATATGGATAATTTATAACAACTACAGATAATGTTTGGTAACCAATTTTTTTTTATTATTTTTGTTTTTGAGGTTGATTTGTTTTTTGTTTTTGTTTTCTTTTTTGTTTTTGTTTTTGTTTTTTGTTTTTTGGTTTTTGTTTTTTGTTTTATGCTTTTTGTTTTTTTGTAAATATAAACAATTTATTACTAACTATAATTTGTTAATTTTTGTCGTTTTTGGGTGTGTCATTTTTATGTCGTTTTTATTCTGTAACTTTTTCAATGCAGTGTCGTATTGAAATTCATTAGTAGTCTCGCTTATGGCTTAGTCCTCTTTTAGTTCGGGTTTTTGTCGTTTTTTCATTTTATGTCTTTTACGTTACGACGTTACCGTTCGTAATTTTATAGTTTTTTTTTCCCACGGCGTCGGAGAAGTCGGACTCGAGACCAAGATATGTCGGAGGGCGGCGCTATCCGCGACGGTGTTGTCGGGTCGCGCTCCCAATGATGTCGATGGGTCGTGACTAGGCAATTCGCGGATCGCAAGCTCACGAACCTCGGCTCGAATGGGTGGCGACCGTTGCAGAGGGAATCGTCGCCGGAGAAGAAAGCCGCGGTGAGAAAACTCCCTCTCGTTGTCGGAGAAGATAACTCGCGGAGCCCGGAGATCTGATCCTCGCGGAGCTCGAAGATCGCGACCCTCGTGGTGCCTGGAGATCGCGAACCTCAGTCATCGGTTATCACGAACCTAGTTGCCGGAAAAGAAAAGCGATTCCGGTGGAAACAAAAGAAAGCTAGTTGTGGTCTTGTCATTTGGAAACGAACGAATGATGAATCATGCAACCGCCCCCACCACCACCCATGCATATAGTTTTTAATTGGAACAATGTTCAGTAATCCAGGGACTCTCGTAGATGTCCAAAATTCCAGTATATGTATATATGTATTTATTTACTGGATTTACTCATTTAATTCTTGTTTAATTCTTGCACATACCGTCAAGGAATGGATCAATATGAATATCTGTAAGGAGGGAAAATTTAACTGAATTTCCAACATTTAAATATGAGTGAACTCGGAGCCAATTCTTTAAAAAATAACAATTTTTACTAATTATTGGGCAGATTTTGCCCATTCTCATTTTCAAATACTAGATTATGACTCCAGCCTAGCAAGTACTGTAATTAACTGCTAATTTTTGTCTTTGAAATTGTCCAAGTACTAATGACAATGACATGTCTAGGGTTTAGGAGAAGATATTACGAACTATATATATAGAAAAAAGCACTGCTATTGCTCTCGTTTCTTCCAAGATATTTTGAACTAAAGTTAACCCATGTGCATGGCTTAATACTATATTGGTTAATGAATATTAAATGATCTTCTACTAGTGACAACTGGAAAAAGCTCCCAAAGTGAGTTTGATAAAAATATTAACTAATCTTCTAAACAAACCACTTTTCTCTCTCTCTCTTTCTTTCCTCATTCTCCATCTTCTTCTTCTTCTTCTAGTGCTACTCTCCTCTCCTCCTCTCAAAGCTCAGATTGACCGGTGTATCATGAACGCGTGTTTCATATCACGCACGCGTCGACTCCACTCCATCGTCTAACGCCGTCGAGCTCAACCTTCGCGCGCCAGTCTGCGAGAGTGACATCGTGCAACAAAGAGATTCACCCTTTCTATGGTCTCGTTGGGTAAATATTGCTCGTGTTTTAACTTCGTTTCCTTTCTTTATAACATAATTTTCTTGTAGTTATAGGCTCGGCGTTTGGCTCAGAAAGCTGAAGTTGTAGAACACCCTTGAAAGGTTTTGTCCAACTTACTCTTTCATATTTGTTTTTTTTTTTTAATAAGTAAAAAAAAACATAATAAATTTTATTAAAGTAGAAAAATAATGGTTTTCTTAAATTAAAAAAAAAAAAAATCACTAGTCCTTGTTGGATAACATTAATTAACTTATCGGTTAATTATTGGCTGACTGCTAATTGATAAATTTGATTAACTACATTTTAATCGGTTAATGTGTAGATTTACATGTTACTATGCATATATCATTACAGCATATATATCTGTGAGGCATGTCGATTATATCAGTGTAAGAGAAATTATGCACATTAAATGTTTAATCAACGTAATACATATGGCTCATAAACTAATCACTTCATCAAGGCAAATTATAAGAAACATAGAACATCAACAACGAAAAGTATTTTGTTCCATGCTGTAGGTGAGGTTTGTACTTACTTGTCTTATGTGCTTAAACTTCCGGAATTGTATCTCGCATACGCTAATTTGAGAAATTATTATGATTTAACAATATCTCATTATTAGATAGAATCATAGTTATATTACTTTATTCATTTATTTATTTATTTTATGAACTAAAGTGAGCTCAATTTACTTATATCATAATTAACTTTAACAATTAATTCATATTAATTATTAAGTGTTAAAATAAATTTCTACTAATTATTATTTAATTAATTTAATTTAATTTATTTTTAAATTTAATTGATTAATTAATCAATTGATTAATTAATTAATTAACTAATTAATTAGGTAGTAGTTAATTATTACTTTATTTAATTGAGTAATTATAATTAAATTACATAATTTTAATTGAATTATTAATAATTATATTATCAATAATTTAATTATGTTACTTAAATATTCTTTCTCATATAATAATTAATAATTATTAATTCTAATATTAATAATTAATAATTTGATTAATCTAATAATTAATGTTTGATTAATCTTTAGTTAATCAGATCCTAAGTTATTTTCATGATTATATCAATGATTAATTAATCTCTAGTTAATCATGTATTATAATTATGTAGTTATTCAACGTAATAATCTTAATTATCACGTATTAATTCTTATAATTGATTAATTAATTATTAATCAATCTATTTATTTATTTATTACAGTTGGTTATGTATTAATTAATTAATTAATTAATTAATCAATTAAGGTGAGAATGAGTCACCTAATTGTATACCTCCCATCTATTATTGGCCTTGTAAGGCTCAATCTCCTTAGTTATGATCATTTAGTTGGGCTAAGATAGTCTTTTGGTATATGCCTAGTAACCCTTTAGTGTACTTTATCTTAGCCCATTTAAAACTTGTGATTCAATTTTATAAAGTTAGGATTTTTCACATTATTTGATCAAACACTTAATACCAACTCATTTCATAATTAAATATGTTCATATGTTATGACTTATCCTTATGTCATATTTTAACATTTAATCATTTTATCGTTATAGGATTTTAACTTGTAAAATTTATTTAGATTTGAGTATAATCCCGTTTTGGACACTTAATGACTTGTTGGAAAGCTTGAAACATCTAGTTTCTGTCTTATAATTTTTTTTTCCAAGATTTCAAGCATTTCAAATATTAATGTGGACGTTTTCCTGAGTGTTTTGTGGTAAAATCTCAGTTTACCATCTCAGTTTACCAGACTACAATACAATATTATGTGATTTATTAAAATTTATGTACATATCCATTTTAGATACATGATATCTCATTTTGAAGCTTGAGATGTCTACTTTACAACGGTGAAGTTATTTCCTTTAGTGTCTGAGTGTTTCATATCATTAACTTAGGTTTTGTTATTATTGGTCCCACATTTGTACCACAAGTCCAAATTCATGGGTAAGATTAGAAAAATCTTAACAATTCACTTATAAGTCCAAATAAGGGAAAATATATGTAACGACCCGCCTAGCACAGGCCGTTACCGTACATACATACTTAACTTAACGTACTTATACGAATCATACTTACTTATTAACGAAAACAACGGAATTTTTTTTTATACGAGGCATATGAGAGCGTGCAAACGTATAAACGTATCTTATATAAAGATATTCGAACATGATATAAATACGTAAGAAGACAAAACGCGTAGCGGCTTTATTCCCCACATTTCGCAGTTCGCCCTGCCACGCTCCTCCATCTTGTATCAACAATTGCTTGCAGGTTGCTTACCTACAGCATAGACGTAAGACAATGAGCTTTCGCTCAGCAAGTACAACTCACTATACCGCGACATAAACAATATAACCTATCATACACATCTTGACTTAACTAATCATGGCATATCACATCATATCGTAACTTAACTCATCGTAACATAACATCGCATAATATATGCATGATCCGTTTATGCTCGTATTATGCTTTCTTACTCATTCTTAACTTACTTTCATAACTTATCTTACTTATGGGCCCCTTATTTGAGTGTACGTACTGTGCGCGCAACTATGGAGTGGTTGGGGCGGCCAGTCCATTTCCAACTCAAACCATAGTCCAACCCGACCTACGAGCGGGTCGGTACGATACAGGCAACTTGCTTGCCATCTTACATTCTTTTCATCTCATCATTCTTGATCATATAATTTAGTGAACATGCCTCGTGATGTCACTCTTACATAAATCATATCTCAATCATAACATAATGTGTCATAACATGCATCATGAATTTAGCTTATCATACATCATAACTTAACATACAACATAGAAGCAACATGGCATACATCATAGCATAGCAGCAACATAGCATAGCAACAACATAACATGCAACATGGCATACATCCCTAACGTACATCTAACATACTTCGGCAAGTACCACAACAAAGCCTATGTTGTAGGCGGAGTTGTACTTACCTCGTTTGCTATGTCCTATAGGGTGCTGCTCCAAGCTCGAGCGCAACAACAGGCTATCTCCTGTTATTCCATGGACATAGTGTAAGAATTCATAATCATAAGATGTTGGTAACCTAATCAACATTTATGCATAGCCTAAGTTATATGTCCCCTTTAAACTAGATGTCTTACTTGGTTACAACAAGTAACCCTATGGTTCAAGACTAACTAAACATGGATCATATCTTATTAGGTTACATTGGGTAACCTTATGTGATACCTAGAATTTCATGTTGCCATTTTCTTTCTAAAAGAGGAATTATGAGCATATGTTGAGATGTTTACGGAAAAACTCAGTTAAGAGTTTTTCACACGTTTTACGAAGTCTTATGGCTCAATAAGACTCAGAATAGATTTTTAAGGATATAAAACGCCCTTTCAGGTCGAAAAGGACGAATTAGGACACAGTTCCGAAAAAGTCAAAGTTTGACTGAAAAAGTCAAAGTTTGACTGAAAAAGTCAACTTTGACCAAGAAAGTCAAAGTTTGACCAAGAGTGGTCAACGGTTGACTCGATAGTGAAAAATGATGCAGTATGAGAAAATACTGCAAAATATGTCAGTATGGGCGGGATAGCCCAAGTAGACAGTAGAACCACCCTAAAAATCAAGCATCCCTAGCATTAGTCAAGGGCCAGAGGGCCAGATTTAGTCAACAAGTCACCCAAAAGGACCCGGTCAAAGTTAGGGGCATAAATGTCAAAAATTTCACTTTTGGGGCAAAAGTGTAAATTTTGAAAAATATGTGAAGTAAGCAAAGTGACGTCATTAGATGATGTCACAATAAGGTAATGACTTGCCTTGCAAGAAGAAATTAAGGACCGGCCATTTTTGGGGGTGAAAATGCAAGATTTTGTCTTTCGAGGCAAAAACGTAAATTTAGAAAATATGTGATTCAAGTATGAGAAAATCACATAAAATCATGAAAAGAATGATATTTGCTTGAAAAGCAAGTATTATGGCCATTTATGACATTTAAGGGTATAAATGCAAAAATTTTCACTTTTGGGGCAAAAGTGTAAATTTTAGAAATTTGACGATATGAGCTTATGAAGTCACCGAGATGATGACATCATAAAATAAGTTGGGTGCGTTGATTTATAAGACAATCGGACACCTAGAGGGCATTTTTGCAAGAATTTCCATTTTTGGGGGTAAAAGTGTAATTTTAGAAAATGTGAGGTAAGCCATGAGCTAAGCAAAGTGACATCAGCCATGACATCACCCATGCATAGCTGTTGCTGAGCTAAAGACAGCCGGCCACCTTGGGGTACAAGTCAAAAGTTTGGAAAGTTTAGGGGTCAAAATGTAATTTTTCAAGAGTTGAAAAATGCCTATAAATGGACCCATTTGGACAGATTTTTGGTGCAGAAAAATTGAAGAAAAGCAGCCAAATTATGGCCAAATTTCTTCAGAAAATCCGTGAGCCAAAGAGGGAGAGAAAAGGCAAGCTAAAAAAATTGGAAAACCCATGTGTGATCCACCCTTGGAGTGCACGGGTTTGGTGCATGAAAACCAAGCCAAAATCTGGAAAATTTTCCAGATTTTCTGGGCAGAAACCGTGGCTTAGTGAGGAAGAAAGAAAGGAAAATTTTCAGGCCAAATCCCAAGGTGTAGCCGAGTGAGAAAGAAGAAGAAATCAACCATGGAAGCCAAGGGAATTTGGTGCCTTGGTGGGTGGTTGAATTCGGCCAAGAAGGTGCAGAATTTTGGTGGAGAAATGGTGGGTTTTGGGCAGCCAAGAGTGTCGGCTTTGGTTGCAAGGATTCACCAAGGATGGTGAAAATTTTTGGTGCAATTTGGGAGCCCAAAACTGAGAGCAAGTGTGCAGCCAAGGAGGAAGGGTTTTCGGTCCATAAACCCTAACCTAAACCATGGGTAAGTCAAGGTAAATCCTTGAATTTTAAGTTAAATTTCCATGCAAGATTGGATCGATAATTATGATTATGTTTGTGTATGCATGGCTGGAAATTTGGAGCCCATTTGGTGGGAGAATTTCGGCTGTAAAGGGCAACCAAGCAAGCATGGGAGTTCGGCTCCCTTAGGTGAACCAACTTCCGGATTTTTGAGGTAAAAGGCCCTAACCCTAAAGCTTTGGTTCAAGCTTTAAATTTGGGAATTTATGATGTATTTCAAGCAGGAAATGTAAGGGCATAAGCTCTGAATTTTTGGTTAATGCCTAGGCTAGGAATGTGATGCTTGATTAGGGTGATTTGCAAGTTAGTTAGTTATGCTTAGTTATGCATGAGTGATATGGTTTTATGCTTGCATGAATGCATGGTTTGCATGGTTGTATGGTTGTATGGTTAGTATAGTCCCTGCCCTAGGTGCAGCCGTGTATGGCTTATGTGCTAGGAGGTTAGACCTAGTTTCGGTTTGGTTTAATTTGATTCAATCCATGTTATGCAACCTTAGAACACATGCAAACCTAGGGTTTAGTAGTTCCGGATTTGGTTTGCATGGCCACGAGGGGATGACATGTCAACACATGTGAGACGTTAGTTAACGTGCATATTGTTCATTTAGGCTCCCGAGTGATCGGTTGAGTTAGTTTCCGAAGTAGGAGACGTAAAATCAAGTAACACGAAAAACTGGCAGGTTCGGACTAAGTCTGTCCAGTTTTCGTAAACGAAAAATAACAGGCCCTTAGAGGCCGAATTTGGGAAAACGTAAAACATGAAAGTTGTCCAGAATAACTTTTCCTAGGGGACCATGTGAGTCGTTTTCCAAAATAAGGCTCCAACGGCCTTCAAAAAATGCCAAAACTCGTGACTAAATCTTTTAAGTCCCCAGACCCAGTTTCAGGGGTCAGCCAGTTTCAACTCAAAACTGGTATGATTCTAGGCCGAATTAGGAGTTTTGTAAAACACGAAAGTTTTAGCATTTTTCGAGAGCTAGAACTTTCGTGAAGAAAACTTTTTCAGATTATGCACCGATTTTAAAACGAAAATTGTTTCATGAAGGGTGCTCAAGGAATCCGAAATTCCTGCACCACAAGTTTTACAAGTGCTGTTAGAAAAATGGTTTTTCAACCTTAAACGAGTGTTTTGACTCGGAAAATCGTTCCAAGGACGGTTTTCAACCTAAAATGATTTTATGAAGCATAAATCCATGAGTTTGGATTTTATGAAGTAAGTCAAGAATTTTTACAAGAAAAGTGAAATTTTGGGATTTATTCCCTAAGTTTTTCCAAGTATGGAAAAGTGATTTTTTCAAGCAAAGTTATAGCCAACGTTTAGTTTACGAATGGTAATCGGGAGTTATGCCCGAGTTACCGGGTCAAGCCCGAGACCCAAAAGGTTGACCATAGAGGGTTGACCATAGTTGACCGTAGTTGACCAAAGTTGACCATGGTTGACTTTTGGTTGACTAATAGTATGGGTTTAGTTTATCCTTAAGGGTTATCCAAAGTAACCCCAAGGGATACAGTTTAAGCTCAACTAAAGGGTTGTCAGATATAACCCGATAGTTCAGATTTAGATGAGCAACCCTTAGAGGTTTAGTTTGGCTTAGCACGCCAGGTTACCGTTGGTAACCAAGTTAGACGCTTTGCACTTAAGGGACATACAACCAAGATCATGTAAACATGTTGGTTAGATTACCAGCATTTTCACGAGTTTAAGTAGAACATGTCCTTGTCAAGTAGGCAGAACCTGCAGCTGAACCAGGAGTGGAACAGCATTAGATGGGACAATCAGTCAAGAACGTAGGACGGAAGGTAAGTACAATTCCGCCTACAGCATGAATACATGTTTGTTTGCATATGATGTGTTTAAGAAATCATGAATGGGATTTCATGATTTATGATGTTCAATATGCAGTATGTTATATGTTATGTTATGCAGTAAGTATGCCATGTAAGTTCATGTTCAGTATGCAGTATGTTTCATGTTAGGCTATGCAGTATGTATGTTAAGTTATGCAGTAAGTTCATGTTATGCAGTATGTTGATATGTTAAGATTCAGTATGTCACCCACGTTAAGTGATAAGTTAATATGTATAGCATGTTATGTTTTATGTTAGATTTGTGGCATCACGAAGCATGTCCACTATTAATAAGTCACATGGTAAGGTATGAGATAAGTACAGTAGGACATGTTGTGTTGTACTAGCTTGCTTTCGTGGTAAGTTTAAACGGCATGTTCTATGGTTTGACTTGATATGGAAGGACTGCCTCCACTACTCCATGTTAAACTGTGTGTTTCATGGTTTAAGTTGGTTTGGACAGACCGCCTTCAATTACTCCATGGTTACGTATCTAAGTACATACACACATGTTATAGTAGTAAGATAAGATCAGTAAAGAGACCATAATTGATTTTATAATAAAGCATAATTGGTTCACGTTTTTGTGCATCTAGTTGCATGCGGATAGGATGTTGTGTTTACTGAGCTTTTTAGTTCATTACTTACGTTCATGCTGTAGGTAAGCTACCTACCGGCGATACATGATACAAGCTGTGGAGAGATGGCGCAGCAGATTGTGAAACGTGGGAATGGACTACTACGGGCTTTCCGAAATTAGTTTAAAATGAAAATGTGTTTTCATTATGTTTTCAGTATGTATGTTCAGTTTCAGTTTCAGTAAGTATGGCACGCAAGTTGCCACGTGTTGTACCGATCCGCTGTAGGTCGGGTCTGGTCCACGATTCAGATTATGTATGTATGTATGGAGCTTTCTTCATAGGTGAAAGCTCAGTACTCGAGTGAGTACATCAGAAAAAGTTAGAGTTTTATAAAAGAAAAGCAGTTTTGAGTTATGCTTTAATCGAGTTTAAAGTTTTATGATTTCCGCAAAAGAAGTTTTCTAGTCACGATTTTAGAAAAGAAAAAAAAAAATTTACTCTAGAAATTGGGTAAAAAGGATTTTCAAGCAAGCAAGTAAGTAGTAATGTGACGAACCCAACCCCAAGTACGCGTGGTCAGACACCGCGTGGGCTTTAGGGAGGCTAGTGGGGGCGTGACACCTTATGTGCTAAGCCTATATCCAAATCGATAGGGTTAGGTTACCTTGCTAACCTTGAGCTCATACTTTAACATACTCAGTTCACAATTCATTGGGTTATTATCAATAACCCTAAGTCTTAGCCCATTTTCAAATCTTGGTATTTTATTGGGTTATGTTGGGTAACTCTTGAGGTGATAATCCTTGGTCAAACTTGGGCTTTGGGCTTGGCTTAGTAACTCGGGTATCCCTCCCGGTTACCATTTGTTATCACTGTTTTACTATACTTTGGCTTAAAAATCTCATTTCCTTTATTTTTGGAAAATTTGATTACTTTAATTCCGAAATCCTTCAAACCATCTTATAAAATTCGCGGCTCTTGAAGTAGGGTCTTATAAAAATTGTTAAGGGCCGAAAACTGTCATTGGAACAGTTTTTTTCACAGTCAAAACATTGAGTTCAGTGAAAAATACAGTTTTTCTAATTGCTTTTAAGAATCCCTGTGCAGGATTTTACTGTTTCCTGAACAGTTTTTAGAAATCAGTTTCTGTTTAAAAATATACATTGAATTTGAAAAAAAAGTTGTCTTCACAAAAGTTTTAGCTCTCGAAAAATTCTAAAACTTTTGTGCTTTGAGAAAAACCCCGTTCAGATTCTAGCTTGCTCTTATTTCCGTTTGAACCCACCTGGCCGTGCATAAATCCTGGGCACGGTCAGGCTTGGGTTTTTGCAAAAACGGAGGCCGTTGGAGTCTCATTTTGAAAAACTGTCCACGTTCACCCCTAGGAAAAACCCTTATCTACAACTTTTATGTTTTATGTTTTTCCCAATTCGGCCTCTAAAGGCCTTAAATTCCACTTTCCAGAAAACTGGCCAGTTTGCATCCGAATTGGCAGTTTTGTTCTTAGTTTCATTTTACGTCCTATTTCACGAAATCTAACTCAACCGAACATGCGGGAGCCTAGATAGCAATCATGCAGCGTTTTCTAACGTCCCAATTCAGCATTCATATGACCCAAACGTGTCCATGCAAACCATTTCCCAATTTGCCCTAGCTTAGGGTTTGCATGGTTCTAGGTTGCACTCAAACCATACCATTCATTCAAACCTTATTCTAGCAACCTAACATACCATTCTAAAACATGCTTGAACATATTTAGGGGACATTCAACATATCAAACATCTAGCATGCAACCCTAAGATTCAAACAAGCATAAACATACAAGCTCATAATCAAACCACCCTTAACCTAAATCAAGCACAAACCCTAATTTCTAAACTTGGGCATAACATTAAATTGAGCTTATGCTCTTACAATTTCAACTTGAAATACACTTAAATTTCAAATTGAATGCTCAATTTAAAGAGTTTGAGGTCTAGGGAAAATTACCTTGATTAACTCAAGATTTTGGGCTAGGGTTTGGCTTTCAAATTCTTCCCCCTCCTAGACTCCACCAAATCGGATTCACTCCACCAATTTGCATCAAAATTTGTGTTGATCTCTTGGTGGTTTCTTCAACCAAAACCGGCCACTAACCACTCTCAATTTTCCTCACTTTCTCTCCTTATCACAGTCGGCCCCTAGACGAACAGAATAGGGAGTCTCATGAGCTTCTTTCATGATCCGTTCCTTCAACTGTCTTCGTTAGGAATGCATAGTCTATCCTTCCGATAGAGTATGCCTGCATCAGATACGTTGAAGTCTGACTCATTTCCTTCTAAAACTTCATTTCTCGTCCTAAGCAGCGAGGCATCTGCTTCTTGACGCTCCATCATACCATCCAAAATGATAGGTTGGAAGGTTAGGGCAGCTAAACCTCCCGTAACAAGCTCAATTCCGGCTTCCACTAGCTCCTTTTGAAGAGGTTCAGTCAATGACTGAATCGACATTAACGAGGAAGACGACTTCCCTGGATGATATCGGATGTCTATGTCGTAATCCTTCACCAATTCGAGCCATCTCCTTTGTCTCATGTTAAGCTCATTCTGTGTGAAGATATACTTTAAACTCTGATGATCCGTATATACTTCACACCGAGTGCCATAAAGATAGTGTCCCCAAATTTTTAATGCAAATACTACCGCCGTAAGTTCCAAATCATGCGTCGGGTAGTTCTTCTCGTGATCCTTAAGCTGTCGTGAAGCATAAGCGATCACCTTTCCGTTCTGCATAAGAACGGCTCCCAATCCGATCTTGAAAGCATCGCTGTATATCACGAAGTTTCCCTCTTCTACGACTGGAATTGTAAGAATTAGAGTGCTCGTCAGCTTTGTAAGACCCGAAATTTTGAAGACTTGTAATCTCCTTGTTCATAAGGAATTAGAGTCTAATTTAAGTATTTATGAAGTGTTATATGAAAAATTATGAATAATAATGAGATATTCATAATTTTGTTTAAACGATGATCGAGTCCTCATTTAATGATTTTGAGACTCAATTAATGTTTTACGAGCCAAGAATAAGGTTTCTAAGGGAAAAAGAACGAAAAATGACGAAATTTTACAAAAGTCAACTTTGACCGAAAAAGTCAAAGGTTTGACCAAAAAGTCAAAAGGTTGACCAAAAAGTCAAAGTTTGACCGGAACGGGTCACAACGTCGACTTTACAAGTATGATGGAGGAATAGGAAAAGAAACTCCAAAAATAAAGTTTTATAAGCCGTAAATCCACCCTAGAAAAATCAAGCACACCGAAAAAGAATTAAGGGTAAAAAGGTCTCCGAAAAATTGGAGAAAGAGAGTTTCGGTCCAAAAATTTAACGGAATAATTTTTGGATCAAAATATAAAATAAAAATGCTCATCACAGTGTTGGAAATAACTGTAGAGCGCTAAAAGAGCTGTGAAAGACCGAAATGGCCAAACAAGGCCTTGAAAGAGCTAGTGGAAGATGACATCAACTCTTGACATCACCCTCCACTAACTCAAGGCTTCAAATGGCAGCCCCTACCCCCATAAAAGTCCGGCCATCTAGACAAGGAAAAGAAAAGAAAATTGGTTAGTTTTGGTAACTAGATGACCCACCAAAGTCTAACCAAGCAAAGGACAAGAGCCCATGCCCATGACATCATCCTTTACTATCTTAAGCTTACTTGTGCAACCATCTTTCCCTCCCCCTCACAGCCGGCTGCAAACACAACAAAAGAAAGAAAAGAAAATCAGAGGGAACAAGACATAAAGCCATGATTTAAGGGCAAAAAAGTTGAGCAAGCATGGGAGAAAATTTGTGAGATCTCTAGGACCAACCAAGAGAGGACACATGTCCCTCCTTACCCATCAAATTTCGGCAATCAAGGCAGCAACTCTCCCTCCCTTGGTCGGCAGCAACAGTGGACAGCCAAAGGAAACAAAGAAAAAGAAAAAAAAATGGGAACAATGACAAGGCATAAAGCCCTAAAACAAGGAAAAAGATTGAACAACTTTTGTCCATCAAAGTCTAGTCACTTTTGCTTAAAATAACAAGTCAAATCCATGCCTTTTTCTCCTTTGAAAATCCGGCAACAACCCCCCTTAATTCCCCCTTGGATTCGGCTGCATTGGAAGAAAAGCAAGACAAGACTAAAGCCTTAAAACAAGGCAAGTTATCACCAACTCCTAGCTCCACTTTTTCACATCAAATCTATCTCATCTCTCTAGCCTTTTGCTTGAGAAAACTAAGAAAAAAATCCTAGCCATTTCATATGCAAGTTCGGCAGCAAGAGGAGGAAGAGAGAGAGAGAGATTCAAAAGTTTTGGGTTCCCATTCCAAAGGGTGCACGGTTTTGAGAGAAAGAGAGAGAGAGATTGGAAAAAATTTTCTTATGAGCTTTTGGAGTATTGGCCGACCAAGAGCAAGAGAGAAAGAGGTAAGTGAATCTTGAAAAAAATTCTTGGATTGTCTTCTTGTGATTCTCAGTTTTCGAAGGAGCAACAAAAGCTAACCAAAAATCTCTTGGATTCCATTTTTAAGCCAAAGCCGTGAGTACCAATCAAGGAAAGGCTTGAGAAAATTTTTGGTGAGTTTTTGGGAAGAAATCCGAGCAAGAGGAAGAAGAGAAAAGGTAAGAAAAACTTGGTTTTTCCCCTAGTGATTTTCGGTTTTTGGTTAGAAGCAAGAAGAGCTAACCACAAAAATTTTTGGATGCATTTTCCATGAAGAAACCGTGGGCTAAGAGCAAGTCAAGGAAGGAAGGAAAACTTTGGGATTTCAAAAAAACCCTAACTTGGGTTGAGGTAAATCTCTTAAACCACCTTAAATCTAAGCCTTATTTAAGTATTTTTAATGATGATTTGGAAGTGGTTTGTAAGGACATAAGTCCATTTAATTTTCAGCCCTATTTTGGTGTGTATGTGCTTGATAGGTTAGGGTTGGTTGGCTGATTTTTTTTTATGCTTGATTGCTTTCAAATTTGTGCTTGAGAATGATGGAATTTTCATGCTAGAAATAGGTTGTATGTCCCATAAGATGTGGCCAAAAATCTGCCAAGACAGCCCCCATTGATGCATGCTAGCTTAGGATGTAAACCGGACAACACTCAAAACTGCCAGCTCGGTTTCGAACCTGAGCGGTTTCTGGAAAATGAAAATATCATGCCCTTAGAGGCCGAATGAGGTAAAAGTTAAAACACGAAAGTTGTTTGGAACAACTTTTCCTAGAGGACATCGCAAACGGAATCTCGGAATAAGGCTCCAAAGGCCTCCATTTTACCCGAAACCCGTGGCTGAACCCTGGGACGTTCTCCACACAGTTTTTCAGAGTTAACCCGCTTTCAAATAAAAACTGGTACTGATCTAGGCCGAACTAGATTTTGTGTAAAACATGAAAGTTCTAGCATTTTTCGATAGATACAACTTTCGTGAAGACAAGTTTTTCAGATTCCAAGCCGATTTTTAAACTGGGCGCGTTTTGTGAGAGACGCGCAGAGAGCCCGAAAATGTTGCAAATGAATCTCACGAAAATCTTTTCTAGAAAAATCAAGAAGTGTTCTTAAATGATTATTTTAGCTTCGAAAACCGTTCCAAAGATGGTTTCCGACCCCAAATGATTTTTTGAAATATTTATTTCGAAAACCATGAATTTTAAGGGCTCGGGTTTGAAATTCACATTTTTCTCCAAGATAAAGAAAAAGAGGGTTTCAACCAAGAAATTTACAAGTTAAAGAAAATAATGAGTTTAAGCCAAAGAGTTTTCTAATTAAAGGAGTTGGAATTTTTACAAGCAAGAAGAGGGATTTTTGGAAGCTTAATACACAAGATTTTCCAAAAATAAGGAAGAAAAATTATAAAGTAAAATTGGTAAACAAGCCGACTACGAACGGTAACCGGATATTATATCCGAGTTACAAACCCAAGGATAACCAAGGGTTGACAAAAGGTTGACCCAAGGTTAATTAAGGTTAACCTTAAGGGTTACCTAATATAACCCTAAGGGATACCCATATGTATATTGGGCTAAGATTTAATGGGTTAAAGGAAATAACCCAATAACAAGGATGTATGAGCAAAGCCCATTAATAGAACAAGGCTC